>CAOLHI010000493.1:0-618226 GCA_948474755.1 Ctenosaura bakeri
TCAAGTAGAAAATAAGTCTTCCAAAATTTTCCTCTACTTTATCATTAACCATATTCATGTCAGTTTAAAAATCCTAGTTTATCTAACATTCGGACAGAAAAAGATGAGTAAAGACGTAAATAATATAAGAGAAATATAAGATGAAATCATAAAAAAAGCTGATTTATGAATCTAACTTGTAGTTTATAAATCTAGAAGAAACATTTTCCCCACCTCTCTTTCCATACACTTTTTAAGGCAGAGCTTTCCAAACTGTTCATGTTGGTGACACAGTTTTTGGACGTGCATCATTTCGCGACACAGTAATTCAGTTTTACTAGCAAACCAGAGGTTAGATGGTGTGAAAGGCAGCCCCCCACACCTGATTCTGGCTCACTGCGATTGCCCCCTTCAAGGAAAGACCCCAGCGAGGTGGCGGCAGGAGCAGGTAAGGCACCACCCCACCTGTTCCTGGCCCACTGCAGCAGTGGCGGCAGCAACAGTGGGAGAGGCTCGTATGGCGGGGTCTTTCTCAGCCCGGGGAGGCAACACACTTACACACTTCAGGTGACACACTAACATGTTGCGACACACTGTTTGGAAAGCCCTGTTTTAAGGTATTCAGTCTTGATTTAATTTATCTATACTTTGATTTTTCATAAGCATGGTTAGCATATCCATCTGATACATATCAAGGAGTTTGAATAACCATTCTTCACTTGTTGGAATCTTTTTAACTTTCCATTGTTGAGCGTACAGTATCCTAGCCACTCTTATCATATATAGCAGTAATCTTCTGTATTTCTTTTGTTCATTAATATTAATTCCTTTAACCCTTGACTCATCACAGCATATTCTGTAATTTTGGGCTCAAAACTTGCCCCTCAACTTGTCCACGAGATCAACATAGTCATACAATAGCATGTGGTGAAATCAGGCCAAAACAAGTAAGATTTCACATTTTCCTCCTTATTCTCTCATATAGGTGAAGATCTGATGTGTGCAAATGAGAAAGTGCAACCAGAAGGAGTTATAGAAGAAGGAGGAGGAGCACCAAATGGGGTAGAGATGGGCACCCCAGAAGAGGTGCATTCACAATGTTCAGAGCCAGAAGACTTTTCCAGCAGTTGGCAGGAATCTAAAGAGCTTCAGAGAAGTTCCCCAGGGGAGCAGATAGGAAAAGTCTTTCCTTGTGAAGGTGATAAGTCCCTTAGTGAAGCTGCAAGCCAAAAGACAATCCAGACAGTGAAGAGTGAAAATGCCGGTTCAGTTGATGACAGCAGTTTCCCGGACAACTCAGAGATCATTGAATTCCAGGTGACTCACACAGGCAGCCTGCCTTATAAATGCTTGGACTGTGGGAAGAGCTTCAATTACAGCACTAGCCTTGTCAGACATCAGAGAATCCACACAGGAGAGAAGCCATACAAATGCTTGGACTGTGGGAAATGTTTCTGCCAAAGTTCAGGCCTCACAATTCATCAGAGAATCCATGCAGGGGAGAAAGCCTATCAGTGCCTGGACTGTGGAAAAAGTTTCCGAGTGAAGTCGCACTTAATCAGGCACTCCATCATCCACAAGGGGGAGAAACCTTACAAATGCCCAGAATGTGGTGTCAGCTTCTGTGAGAGATCGGAGCTTAGAATCCACCAGAGAATTCACACGGGAGAGAAACCATATAACTGTGCCGACTGTGGAAAAAACTTTTGCAGGAAGGCCGACCTCACTCTTCATCAGAGAATCCACACAGGAGAGATGCCGTACACCTGCTTGGAATGTGGGAAGGGCTTCCGTTGGAGTTCCAACCTCATTACACATCAGAAAACCCACACAGGGGTAAAACCTTTTGAGTGTGCAGAATGCGGGAAGAGCTACTACTCCAATATGAGCCTCGTTAGGCATCAGAGGGTCCACACGGGGGGTACCCCCTACATATGCTCCGACTGTGGGAAGAGCTTCTGTGATAGCACCAGCCTTACCAGACATCAGAAGATCCACACAGGGGAGAAGCCCTACGTTTGTATGGATTGTGGGAAAAGTTTCAACCGGAACTCAAACCTCATTTCACACCAGAGGACCCACACGGGAGCCAAGCCATTCCTGTGCACAGACTGTGGGAAGAACTTCCGATCCAAATCGGAACTGCACAGGCATTACACAATTCATGTGGGAGAGAAAAATGAAAAGGGCTTGACTGGTAGTGATCCAGAGGCTCCTCCACATGAGAAAATGGATAGTGAACTGGAAGTTAGAAATGAATAGAGAGAGAAGGGGTGAAGTCATTCAGGAGTGTAACGAGGCACACTATCCATTGTTCCTCCAGTCCATCTGCTCTGATACTTTGCCATGGAAACGAACAGCGAAGGTAAAAGCAGTGCGGGCTGTTTTCCTTTCTCTTCCCCAGCTGAGTTCATGAGAAATCACTTTTTAAAAAGCTACTTTCTAAACCAATATGTTGTGCACTTTTTTAGATCGGGAGTTTCTGATCCTTGCATGATTTGAATTGTGAACTTGCTACTCTATGGCCAGCTTTCTGTTCTTTCAAACTATTCACATGGTGGATCTTTTGGACACGGAAGCAGGCATGCACAGGTGGAGGTCGTGGTTTCCCTGTGGAGACGGCTGCATATCCAGTGGCAAGCAGGATGGAAGCCTGTGTTACCACACCAATGGGCCTTTTTCTCTGGTGGCGTTCAATAGGATCTCAGTATGTGTGTTGTAGCTGGGTTTTTTTAAAGACACTAATCCTTTTTTTAATGGATATTTTTCTTTAAGGCACTTCAATGACATCCTATTTCAGGGCCTGGAATATGCCTGGTCTGGTTGCTTCTATATTTTGGGCCCTTTGACACATTGCAGTTGTAGTGCTATGATTCCACTTTAACTTCCATGGCAGCATGCTTTGGAATCTTGGGATATGCACTTTGGGTGGGGACCGTAATTAGAATTCTTAGTCAGAGAGCTCTAGTGCCTCACTAGATTATAAGTCCTAGGATTCAGCAGGATATGGCCATGGCGGTTTTATTTATTTATTTTATTTTATATCTCGGCTTTGTCCCTGCACAGGATCCAAGATGGCTAGCTGAAGTGGAATCATCGCACTACAACTTTGTAGTGTGAAAGGACCCCCCGATCCAGTTCTTTCTTTATAACTTGGGGACCCTTTTGCAATGCACAATTACAGAACTGTGATTCTACCTTAATTGCTGTGGCTGTGTCCTGTGGAATCCTGGGATATATAGTCTGGTGAAGCCCGAGAGCTCTCTGACTGAGAATTCTAAATGCCCCTCCCTAAATGGTCATTTCCAGGATTCCAAAGCATGTCACCATGGCAGTTAAAGTGGGATCATAGCACTATAATTATATAGTGTGGAAGAACCCCTTGACATGGGAACTCAGTTTCAGGGTGGGAAACCTACATTCATCCCAGTGCTGTTATGGACTCTGTTTCCCATTATCCATGTCCATTGTCTATATTGGGTTGGGCTGATGGAAGTTGGGATCCAAGAGCATTGGGAGGGCCTCAGCTTTCCACCTGGGACTTAATACTTTGCTGATGATCTCTCTAGCCCTGGAGACTTCACAGGAAAATTTGTGCTCTTTTAATTTTTTTTTCCAGGGGTCTTTAATACTGTAAAACCACAGGAGTTTTTCTACTTGGATACATCTGTCTTTCCAAAGTATATAGCAGTGGTATCTACTCAAAGCCCTGTTTAAATGGTGTCATTTTTGTTTTTGCGGTACATGCTTGCTAGTTTGGTTAGGAAGCATATTGAATCCCTGAGAATCTTAATAATATTGTTTAAGATCAACCCTTTCTTTCCTTTTTGTTCTTCTAGGACAGTGTTTCTTAACAATATTCTATAGGTTTTTTTTTCTCCAGATCATCATAGTCTGTGCATCCAAAAAATTAAATAATGTTCATTTAGTAGTATACCTGGCATGATGTTCCCTAAATGGAAAGCTATTTCTCCACATACTTACATGTTTTGAACATATTATGCAGTAAAACTTACTGAAGAACTCTTTCTAGCTTGATTGTTCGTATTATCTGGATTGCGACTTCCTAAATATCCCATTTGTTATTAGCAGACTAGCATATATATCCGGCATTGCCTGGGATTTTATTTTCTCATAGGTGATACTCGTTAGAAAGATTTGAGAGTCTGTGTCTCTTAATTCCCTAAACTGTCTTGTCCAATACTTGTAACTTTTCCCCATATACCACAATCCAATCTGTATTCAGAGTTATTAATATACAGAGGTTGGGTTCCTGAGGGAATACGTTGCCCTCCTCCTTGCTGCTAGGCCTCATTTCCATAGCAGCCAGCCTATTCAAGGCAGACACAGTTGACTGAGGCCCAAGAGCTCTCTAGCTGAGAATTCTAAAGGTCCCTCCCTCAGCTGCAAACCCCAGGATTCCATAGAGTCTTCTTAAGCAGCCAATCATATGAGGTCTTTGTCTGACACAGACAAACAAACGTTGACTTTTATATATTAGATGAAGCTTTGTGCAGTGGCAGTATCGTAGCCAATGAGGTTAATTCGAGGCGCAATTATTGCTAATTGAATATATTAGATGAAATGTAGCATGCTAGGTGGAATAATAATGTTACAGCAAAATGTACACCCACCCTGAAAATGTAAGTCAGGCCGGCAGTCCATTCTCCTGTCTCCTATGTGTGTTACACAGATGAGTAGGCATAACATGGTTATAAACCTCTCAGGTGTGAATCCAGTGCACTGATTGGCTGCCTGTATGTGATGTTACAGAATGTTCACAAGATCTCTTTAACCACTTAAGATAGCAGGGCAGCCATATAAGTGAAAAAGAGGAAAGTTATTCCCCTCAGGCTCTGGAGGTGAGGGTGGGATGCAATGTGATGAGAAGCAAAAATATCCAGGAATGAGACGCAAGAGGAACAGGTAACGGAATGGGCCGCAACATCTCAGAAATTCAGTGGTGAGGACGACCCAAACAGAGGAAAGAAGCCTGCCTCAAGAGCTGAGGGCTGAGTATGAGATCACCTGCTGGAGATAAATAACGGTATTTGTAATGTAGAATTACTGGGGCAGCATGTTGTAGCGGTTTGAGTATTGGACTACAATCCTGGAGACCAGGGTTCAATACTCCACCCGTCCATGGAAACCCAGTAGGTGACCTTGGGCACGTCACGTACTATCAGCCCCAGAAAACTCCATGATGGAGCCTTAGGGTCTCCATAAATTGGAAGTGACTTGAAGGCACACAGCAACAAAAGTTTGGTGACCATGGGCAAGCCACACTCTCTCAGCTTCGGGAAGGCAGCGACAATAGCAATGGCAAACTCCCTCTGAACAAATCTTGGCAAGAAAACCACATAATAGGGTCTCCTTAGGGAAACAATCTGAAGGCACCCAACAGCAATTTATATTTCAGAGATTAGGGGACCACACTGCTCCCTCAGGAGGCTTTGGAAGCCCGTTCTCCAGCATCCCTTGCCTGTCCCAGGAAAAATTAAAGAAAGTTTTGCTCATCAAACACCCTCTGGACATTGGGTGCATTTCTGCCCCATTTTTGGGCATTTGCGGCTGCGTTAGGCTCAAGAGAGACGCCTTTTTAACAACAGGAAGAGATCTGTAAGCCACTTCCAGTTCACTTCCTTTTTTTAAAAAAGATCTCGCCTTTAAAAAGGAAATTTTCTTTTGAACTCTGGAGGGCACATGAGGCCCATCATCAGCACTTTTCCTATCCCTAATTTGGATGATATCCCCAAGACTGAAATGTAAGTTACTATAGTTGGGCAGAAAAAAATGAATGCACAGATATGAGATAAGTGACTCTCGGTTTGACCCCAATAGTCATCCCTCCCCACTTGCTAGGGTTAGGGGCACAGGACCCCCGTGAAGGTGGAAAAACTGAATAACTCTAGGCCCTCCCAAACCCTATTTAACACACAAAAGGAGTATGATCACCATATTCAGCCCACCATGGATCCCTTTGAGGCATCAGGGTTCCTTCACAAGGCAGAAGTAGGGGGCTGGTGGGGCTCATTGCCACCCCCACTGCTGCCCCACACCATTTTTGAGAGGGACTTCCAAGCCTCGCTTGCAGTTTCTCAGTCTCAAATGGCTTGCAGTCCCTCTTAAAAATGGCCTAGGGAGGCAGCAGAGGTGACAGCAAATAATCTGTGAATAATCAAATCAGCAAAAGTGAAGCCTGCAAATGTGGAGGGCTGACTGTACATGTAAAAAGGATCTCGGAGTCTTTTTTGTTTTATGCCAGGGTTCCTAGAACAGACCCTTGCATATACAGAGGGTGCACTGTATTTATCTTGGAATCAAAGAGCTGGAAGAGGCCAAAAGGGCCATTGAGTCCAACACCTTTCGGCCATGCAGGAATACACCATCAAAGCACTCCTGACAGGTGGCCATCCAGCCTCTATTTAAAAACCTCCAAACAGGGAGACTCCACCCCATTCCCCGCCAGTGTATTCCACTGTCAAACTGCTCCTATCTAATGTTTAGGTGGACTCTCTTTCTCTGAAGTTTGAAGCCATTGGTCTGTGTCCTAGTCTTTGGAGCAGGAGAAAACAGGCTTGCTCCATATGACATCCCTGCAAACATTTAAACATACCTATCATGTTGCTTCTTAACTCTCTCTTCTCCAGGCTAAACATACCCATCTCCTCCTACAGGAGCATGGTTTCTAGACCCTTCACCATTTTCGTTGCTCTCGTCTGGACATGTTCCAGCTTGTCAACATCCTTCTTGAATTGTGGTGCCCAGAACTGGACACAGTAATCCAGGTGAGGTCTAACAAAAGCAGAATAGACTGGTCTTATTACTTCATGTGATCTCAACACTACACTCTTATTGATGCAGCCTAGAATTGTATTGGCTTTTTTAGCTGCTGCATCACACTGTTGACTCATGTTCAGCGTGTAGTCCACTGAGACTCCTAGATCACAAAGGAAAGGACCTGGAACTTGGGCTTGGAATGGAGACACATCAGAACTAACTATTATGACCTCATTGGGCTGCATCTTTCAAAGTTCCCCAGGCCAACAGGTAAGCAGCTCTCGAGACTCTTGCTTGGGCAGTGAGCATTGCCAGGTGGTTCTCCTGAGAGTCATCTTTTGAACAAAGAATGTTACTTTTTTAATCATTTTTTTTTTCATCATAAGATGGCTTATTCCTTGGAACTGGAGGGAGGTGTATGTATAGAGTTGCCAGAATGAAAACTGGAGGTGTCACCTGTACCTTTTAAGTTTGGTTACTTGGTCATGTGACAAGCAACACATACTGAAATTCCCTCTTATAAATGGGTATTAAAAATACAGGAGCCCTCTCTTGTCTTCATTATGGCAACTTTGTATTAGGGGGTCAACCCCACTGCATAAGGGTGGATGTAGGTGTGGGTGTCTAGCTAACCTTTCCTTGCTGCCCGTACACACACACACACACACACACACACAGGGACCAGAGATAGAAAAGTCTTGTTCCACTTGCATTGCTTAGTTGTGGGCTTCTTTGTAGCAAGCAGTTGGTTTGCTGGGCTAGAGAGAATGAGGGGCAAAAGACTGAACACTAAGCATCAGACAAATGCCGCACCGTAACAAAATCATGCCATGCACCTCATGAGCACAAGCCAATACTTCAGCCCGGATGTTCCTCTGCAGTGAATGTTGTGTTTTGCGGAAATAAGCAGCTAAGAACAACGCGTCCAGAAGAAGACAACTAAAATGGTAAGAAGGTCTGGCAACCACGTCCTATGATGAGAGGATGAGGGAGCTGGGTATGTTTAACCTGGAGAAGAGAAGGTGAAGAGGTGACATGATAGCATGTTTAAATATTTGAATGGATGCCATGTTAAAGATGGAGCAAGCCTGTTTTCTGCTGCTCCAGAGACTAGGACACAGAGCAGTGGCTTCAAACTTCAGGAAAAGAGATTCCACCTCAACATTAGGAAGAACTTCCTGACAAAAGCGAATGCTAAAATAATAACCGGTTAGTCTTAATGGTGCAGCCACATTTTTCCTTCCCTCTTCCTTCCTCTTTTTTATGCTGCAAGAGACTAGCACAGCTACATCTTTGAAAACGGGTGTATGTAAGTAATCCCAGGACATTGTTTAATACTTGTCTCGTCCACAAGGTCATCTTTGCAGAAATATTCAGACTCTCCAAATGTTGCTGTGACAGGCTCTTTTTCCTACTAGACTGGTGTGGCAGTTCCCTGTCTGTGAGAAATAGCTGATAAGACTCATAAAACAATTTAACACAGGATCGGCTGAAGCATCAAGTGTTTATTTTAAAATAATACGTTTCTGCAGAAGCGGGTGCTCCCCAGAGAGAAGGACCCCCCCCCATGAAACAGCACACATTTTATCATCTATGCCAGTTTCCCTCCCCTTGGACAGGACCCAAAAGTTACAGCTGCCCCTTTACTAAACAATGCCAACTTTCTGTTATCTACTTTCTTTTACTCCTTACAGCCTTGTTGTCCTTCAGACTTGTGGGTGCCTCCCAAGATGGGAGGACACCTCATCTTTATCTGTTTGGTTCTTCGCTTCTGGAGATTCAAGGCCCTGGGATTCAAGGACCTCTCTGCTCAGCTGCCAGTTCTAAAAATCTGTTTATTTAAAAAGCATGTTAACCCTTTAACAAAATAATAGGCTGTTCACCTCAATGAGGGCTTCACTTCTATCTAAAATCTTCCTTCTTAGACTTATTGTGTTACTGGAGCTTAAATATAAAATATACCAAAATATATGTGTAAGCATATCTAAAATGTGTCATACTTATAAACTAATACATACATGTTAATAATACTGCAGAAACTAAAATATATTTTATTTCTCTCACTGTCTATACCACACAGTTCTGCTTCTTCCATATAACACTACCTTTGTGTAAAAGGGTGAGGTTTTTCAACAGTCATTTAGACCCCTTAATAGTTTTATGGCAGTGTGCTTTCTGTGTTACTTTAAATACAACTCAACCAAGTCAGTGTTTATAAAAATAAACTGTAACAGTTATGAAGCTAACAATAATAATAGAGTATTAAAGTTCATATGCAGGTAAAAGTTAATGCATTTTTTCAGTGCACTTTTTAGACAGTTCACTTGTATATAAAGCACAAATATCATACAACAGCTCTTTGGCTATACTCCCACCAAAGGTTCAGCCCCCCAATCTAGGTCACACTCTCTGACCAGATTGCAATTTTTTATTATTATTATTTATTTTTTTGCAATTGTAAGGTGCAATTACTCTTCTGCCTCTTACTTGGCTTCCACTGAGAATTAAACCCCCCTACACCATCGCCTTCCTTGGCCGACTGAGGGACTCTACTTTGTTGCTTCTTGCTAGCAATCTCGCTGACGAACTGAATGCCAACCAGTACTTGGCTTTATATACCTTTTCATCTCAGCCACCAGCCCCTCCCGCACACTACTGGTCTGCATTGGTCTTCAGAGAAGCTATTCTGGTTGCCTGGCAACCTGCTTTCAGGCTGTTCTCTGCACTACAGATAGCCACCTCCCCAGACCTTTGTCACAGTTGCAGCTAAAGGGATTGTCAGCCTTCAGTTCCCGCTGTTGGCCACCAAGGGTTATATGGGCTCGGGCTGATCGGAACTGTCATCAACAACTTCCGGAGGGCAACAGGTTGCCATCTAAAGGCATTGTCCATTGTAGTCCCTGTCTAAAGGCATTGTACATTGTATTTGTGTATATCCAGGGCAAAAGATAAAAATAAAAAGAGGTTCAGTTTAGGGCCTCCTTGGTGAAGGCACCCTAGTGTATCTCTTGTTGGCCAGCCAGCCAGCCTTCCTTCCTCCACCCAGGTTTGAGTGAGCATTCCCAGGTGAATCTCCAGGGAGTCATCTTTTGAACAAGAATGTCAACACTCTTTTTAATCACATGTTTTAATCATAGAAATGTAGAGTTGGAAGAGACCCCAGGGACCATCCAGTCCAACCCCCTGCCATGCAGGAACATCCTCAAAACACTCCCGACAGATGGCCATCCAGCCTCTGCTTAAAAACCTCCAAAGAAGGAGATTCCACCACACTCCCAGGCAGCAGATTCCACTGCCGGACAGCTCTGGCCGTTGGGAAGTTCTTCCTGAGGTTCAGGTGGAATCTCCTTTCCTGCAGCTTGAATCCATTGCTCCTTCTCCTGGTCTCTGGAGCAGCAGAAAACAAGCCCTCTTCTTCCTCTACATGGCATCCCTTCAAATATTTAAACATGGCTATCATGTCCCCTCTCAACCTTCTTTTCTGCAGACTAAACATACCCAGCTCTCTAAGTCTATCCTCATAGGGCATGGCTTCCAGGCCTCTCACCATTTTGGTCGCCCTCCTCTGGACTTGCTCCAGCTTGACCATGTCCTTCTTGAATTGGGATGCCCAGAACTGGACACAGTATTCAAGATGAGGTCTAACCAAAGCAGAGTAGAGTGGTACCAGTACCTCCCTCGATCTAGACACCATACTCCTATTGATGCAACCGAGAATTGCATTGGCTTTCTTGGCTGCCGCATCACACTGCTGACTCATCTTCAGCTTGTGGTCTATTAAGACTCCTAGATCAAAAGTTGGCTTCTTTCTGTTGGGTACTGAGGAGGTGTGTGTGTTTGTAGAGTTACCGGCATGAAAACCAGAAGGGGTACCTGTACCTTTAAGGGTGGTTACCTGGTTATGTGACAGGCAACACATGCTGAACTTCCCTTTTTGAAACAGACATTAAAGGTACAGGAGCCCTCTCCAGACTTCGCTGTGGCAGTCTTGTACGTGAAGGGATGTCATCCCACTGCATAAAGTTGGGTGTTGGGGACTGGCTGACCTTTCACTTGTCACATACACACACAGGGACCACAATGGAAAGGTCTTGGTGTTACCCTGAAATTCGGGGAGTCCCTGAGGGACACCTCGATATGCTCCAAGTAAGGGGGAAAATAAACTCAACAAGGCACCAGCAATAGCAATGCGAGAGGCAACATAACCTAGTGAGATCTTTTACCCAGTTTTTACGGGGTCAGGCCCAGCCAAAAATCACACAAAAAAGGTCCGATGAATGACTTTATTAAACATAAGTATCACGCATCAACGCATACACTCACACATCCAAGGGATAAAGAAAAATAAAGAGTGGAAATAAGATGAGGGATTGTTAAAGGATTTGTAGTTTGGTTGATACTGTACCTTTTCCTGAAGTCCTTGGTCCGGAAAGCAACGAAAGAAAAGGAACTCAGCGAAGAGACGCTGAGGGGATTGCGCAGCTGTCGGAAGTGGGGAGCAGTCAGTTGGTCTGACTGGGAGGTATCCAAAGAACTAGTAAAAAAACGGGGACTATTTGTAGGAAAAATTTACCTGGAGGGCAAATCCTCTCCTGGGGAGAACAAAGGGAACAGCATCAGAAAAACAACTTCAACTTGATATTGGAAGATAACAAGGTGTCACCCAAGTATCAGGATCTTCTGCTGCTTTGGGTCACAGTGTGAATTTATGTAGATGGTCCTTGCCTGATAAGATTTTATTGCTTCCAGTGCCCAACTTTGTGGGAAAACTCTTAATCCCTTTAAGTTGGCTCCTTAAAGGCTGAGGACCTTTGGTCCACCGTTGGCTGGCACAGCTTGAGGTCTCCTGTGGCTATGTGACAGGGGAGTTTACTGGCCTGACCTGGTTCTTCAGATCGTATGACTGTTGTTGCCAACGTGCCCATCTGGGTGACCTCTCTGGTGGGTTAGATTAGGTTTTATATCAAAGTTGTAGACCCTGGGACAGGGTTTGCCAAGGGTGTCAGGTACTGAGATCACACACACAAAAGTAACAATGCTAGTACATGATTTATTAGGAGCGTGATGCTGGTACAAGACTTCAGTGATTGAAACTGAAGGCAATTTGCAGAGACAAAACATTATAGCTTACAATCTTTTCCCATGGGAAACAGTCAGCTAATGACTTTGGAGGAACTGAATGAGACTGGTACTCACTATCTGTGCTAAATTCCAGGTGGTGTTTACATAACGGTCTCTGGTAGACATTCTTTGTTACAAGCAAGCAGCGACATGTTTCTACTACATATCCCATACTACATATCCCTATAGAATATGGAAGGACCACCCGACAAAGGGGGCAACATTGGTCTCAAATTGCCCAGCTTGTGGACTTCCCTGTAGCAACCAATTATGTCCCCCAAAAACAAAAAGGGGGAAAGGCAAAAATAGCCAGTCAATGAAAAACTCCTTATAGATTAGCAGAGATAGCTACGCACAGCTATGGAAGCATGCCTAGCAGCAGAGAACACCGTTAGCAGCACAAGCACTAAGCCAGTAACACTCACCAACTCCAAGTTGCAGTCTTCCAATATGGAGGCTCTTTATTCTTTGTTACAACATATATACAATATTTACAAAGTCCAGATGGCAATCCAGCATATCAAGCTTGCTCTCTCTCCGGCAGAGCCCCCGGCAGACACACACTTCAGGCAATGTGTGTAGTGTTGGCTGGGATTGTGCTACCTTTATACAGACACCTAGCCAATTGTTACCCTGTATTATGGGGGTCCTGGGAGGGGCGCCCAAATAACCAAAACACAAACACAATTCTGGGGAGAATTAGCTGGAGCACTCACTAAAGCTAGCAAGAGGCAGGGTAACTTAGCAGGAATCTTGCAACCCAGCGTCTACGGGGTCAGGTCAGTCAAGCAGTCAGACAGTTTTAAAATAGCAAGAATGATGTTTTATTAAAGGACAAACAAACAATAAAGACACCACAACCACACAGCTAACAGAGGAATTAGAAATATGGATTTTCGGGGGAAATGGGTGATACGACACCTTTTCTCATAGTTCTGAAGAAGTTGAAGATTGAATTTGTGGAAATGGAGTCTCAGTACGTAGGACTGAGGGGACGGCTCGCCAGACACAGCGGCAGCAAGGCTGGATGGAAGTCCGGAGCGATCCGAGGTGGTCTTGGAATCGGAGGGTTTATATAGGATGAATTGTGACTGCAGGCCATGCCTTACTCGGTGAGAACAATGCGAGTTTGGAGCGGGACAAAGCTTTGGAAAAGGTCAAGTTTAACATGATCAGCTTAGCATGGAATCAGCAATAGTGTAGCCAGTATGTAAATGCAAGGTGCTTAGCTTGGCTTTGTAAGACTATTGGCTCAGGGCCGGGACGCCTTTGTTTAGAGTCGCGCTTAAGCGAAAGGGTGTTTGCAGGAGAGGTTCCTGAAGCAACAGAGTGGCTTTGTTCTGCCTGCCTAGGTGGAGAGTGGAATGTCCAACAATTACTGGCCATGCCTGTTTACGTGCTTGTCCGGAGGCCTCGCAAACACGTGGAGCGGGGTGGCAGAGGAAGGCTGAATGGTTTTGATATCAAAAGGAGATATCTAGTGCTATCACCGGGTAGGCCTGGGCCGAAGTAACACAATCCTGGCCCACCCTTGTATTGTCTGCACCTGGTGCTCATCAGCCTGACTCAGCACAAACTCAGGTTGAGTCATATTCCTTTCCCCAGGTGCACTTAACAGCTAAAGCAATTAAAGCAACATGACCTTTAGACTAACTTTAGAAAGTATTTTCTAGAGGTTTGGTCAAACCTTCTCTGCCATATTGTGCCCACTATGCGAACAGCTTATTTGTCTATAGAGAATGCAGAGGCAAAAGGAAAAAACAAGCAAACCACTGAACACTACACACCACACATATTCAGAAGATGCACCAACCAAGGGCCTTCTCAGTTGTGCACATGGTGTTTTGCAGCAATAAACAGCTAAAGACAATGTATCCAGAGGAGGGTGACCAAAGTGGTAAAAGGCCTGGAAACCATGTGTTGTAAGGAGTGGCTTAGGGAGCTGTGTTGTTTAGCCTTTGTGTGTGTGCATGAATTTGTTTGTGAGTGTCTGTATTCAGGAACAGCCCTGTTTCTATCTCCATATGAAAAGGATCTAGGAGTCTTCATAGGCCACAAGCTGAACATGAGTCAGCAGTGTGATGTGGCAGCTAAAAAAGCCAACGCGATTGTGGGCTGTATCAATAGGAGTATATTGTCTAGGTCAGGGGAACTGATGGCACCACCCTATTCTGGTTTAGTCAGACTCCACCTGGAATACTGTGTCCATTTCTGGGCACCACAGTTCAGGAAGGATATTGACATACTGGAGCATGTCCAGAGAAGGTCAACAAAACTGGTAGAAGGCCTGGACACCATGCCCTCTGAGGATCAGCTTAGGGAGCTGGCTATGTTTAGCCTGGTGAAGAGAAGGTTAAGAGGTGACTGGATGTCATATGGAGGGTGGAGCAAGCCTGTTTTCTGCTGCTCCAGAGACTAGAACATGGAGTACAGGTTTCAAACTTCAGGAAAAGAGATTCCATCTAAACATAGGAAGACCTTCCTGATGGTAAGAGTAGTTTGACAGTGGAATACACTTCCTCAGAGTGTGGTGGAATGTCCTTCTTTGGTGGTTTTTAAACAGAGGCCAGATGGCTGTCTGTTGGAAATGCTTTAAGGGTATATTTCTGCATGGCAGAATGGGCTTGGACTCGATGGCCTTGGGGTCTCTTCCAACTCTATGATTCCAAGATGCCACACATACAGTGCAACCTCCATTCATGCAGAGGTTCCCTTCTAGGAACCTTCACATAAAACGAAAAACGTCCCATTAGCGTCAGTGGATGCAAGATGCCCATGCTAGCGCAAATGCTCACCCAGCGCATCCATTGATAACAATTGGACGTCAGGCTTTGACTGGCCTCGCATTCATGTGCGCTAAGGTTGCATAGGCAGCATGGGCACTGTCCACTGCCCTGTATCACTTTGCCCAGGTCTTTGAAAAGTTAGAGTGAAGAGCATAATTTCCCTCCATCTGGATCCTATGACATGCTATCCCAGTCCTATGAGTGTGTAAACATGCTTCATAACTTGTGGCTTGAATAGCACTTTGTGCTGTATCTGAAGTAGTGAGTCAGTATCCATGGAAGCTCATGCTAAAATAAAAACCAGGTAGTCTTAAAAGTGTTGCCACATTCCTTTTTTTTTTTTTTTTTTCTTCCTTCCTTCCTCCTTTTTATGCTGCAAGAGACTAACACAGCTACAATAAAAATAAATTATTAAGGTTCATATACAGGTCAGAGTTAATACATTTCTTCAATGCCCTTTTTAGACAGTTCACTTGTATCTTTAAATTCTCATATAAAGCACAAGCATCAGATAACAGCCCTTTGGCTAGTCTCACCCTCCAATCTAGTCACACTCTCTGACCAGATTCTACTAAGGTGCAATTACTCTTCTGCCTCTCACGAGGCTCCCCCTGAGAATTAAACCTTCCCACACAGCCACCCTCCTTGGCTGACTGAGGGACTCTGTTCCATTGCCTCTTGCTAGGAATCTCACTGGAGGACTCAATATCAACCAGTACTTGGATTTATATAACTTTTTCTCAGCCATCAGCCCTTCTCACTCACTACTGGGCTTATCTCTCTTGAGGTGCTATTCTGGTTGCCTAGCAACCTGCTTCCAGGCTGCTGTAGCACTTCAGATAGCCACCTCCCCAGAACTTCATCACAGTTGCATCTAAAGGGATTGTCAGACTGCAGTTCCCTTTGTTGGCCACCATGGGTTATGTGGGCTATAGCTGATGGAAATTGTCATCAACAACTTCTAGAGGACAACAGTGTTCCCATGCCTGTAGAAAGGTAAAAGAAATTTGCATTGTACATTGTGATTGTGTAGATGCAGGACAAAAGACAGAAAGAGGTTCAGCACAGGGCCACCTTGGTGAAGGCACCCTGTGATATGTCCCATTGGCCTGCTTACCTTTCTCCAGCCAGGTTTGAGTGTTGGACTAAAAGTCCTGGAGCCCAGGGTTCGAATCCTGAATCTAGCCATGGAAACTTCACTGCAAATCACACTCTCTCAGCCTCAGAGAAAAGCAATGGCAACAGTCCTTGAAGAAATCTTGCTAAGAAAACCCAGTGATACAGCTGCCACAATCCGAAGTCAACTTTCTAGTATATAACAACAATTCTCACACACACACACTCTGAGTAAGCAGCACAAGCAAGGCTTGGGGCAGCTGCTTCGTGGATGGTTAGCCCTCAAGTCCAGCCAGGGATCACAAAGGAGAAGACCTGGAACTTGGGCTTGGAATGAAGGCACATCAGAACCAGCCATTATGACCCCATGGGGAGGTGGGACTTCATCCTTCCAGGTTCCCCAGGCCAACAGGTAAGCGGCTCTCACGGCTCTTGGGCACTGAGCATTCCCAGGTGGTTCTCCAGAGAGTCATCTTTTGAACAAGAATGTCAACACTTTTTATCATAATTTTTTAAATCATAAATTAGCTTATTCCTGGAGACTGGGGATGTGTGTGTAGAGTTGCTAGAATGAAAACTGGAAGTGGCACCTATATCTTTAAGGGTGGTCACCTGTTCATGTGACAAGTGACGCATACCAAAATCCCCTCTTCAAACCAGGTATTAAAGGTACAGGATCCCTTTCTAGTCTTTGCTGTTTCAATAGTGTGTGTAGGGAGCCCTTTTTAAGGATATGGAAACCTTTCACGGACTAGGTAAGAAATAAAAAGGGAGACTTAATGGTTAGTGGTTTTGATATATAAATGTAAAGACTGATCAGATTAGATAGTAAGGGGAGTTAAAAGTAGTTATAGTAACTATGTTGAAATATTGGTATTTATGTATAATTGATCTATATTCGTATTAGGATGAGGTGTGGAATTAAAACTGGACTTATAACCGACTGACGAAGAAGCCAGGAAGGAATCTAGATGTTATTTGTTAGTACTTTGTAATATTCTTTAAATGTCCTTTTTTTCTTTACTTATGTATAACTTTAGTATGTCCCAAATGATATTACATATATACAACTATGGTTGGGACTGCAGATGAGTTTGTCTTCTTTTCTTATATAAGTATATGTATATGTTCTTATGTAAGTATATGTTGTTGTTGGGTGGGTGTTGGGTGTTTGGCTATTGTCTTTTTTTTTTAATGAATGTGTTTTTTCTTCTTTTTCTTATGTTTCTATCTGGCAACCAGTAGGCTTCTATGTGAGTGGCTTTCTGGGCTAGAGAGGATGAAGAGGCAAGAGAAATAAACACTAAAAATCACACAAATGCCATACCGTAACCAAAACACACCATGCCACTCATGAGCACAAGCCAATATATTCAGAATGCACTTCAACCATAGTGCACATTGTGTTTTGCAGTTATAAGCAGCTAAGGACAATGTGTCCAGAGAAGGGCAACCAAAATGGTAGAAGGCTTGGAAACATGCCCTAAGAGGAGAATGTTAGGGAGCTGGATATGTTTAGCCTGGAGAAGAGAAGGTTAAGAGGTGACACAACAGCTATGTTTAAATATTTGAAGGTGTGTCAGAGAGAAGATGGAGCAAGCCTCTCTTGTGCTGCTCCAGAGACTAGGACACGGAGCAACAATTTCGAACTTCAGGAAAGGAGATTTTACCTAAATATGAAGAACTTCCTGATGGTAAGAGCAGTTCAACAGTGGAATATGTTGCCTTAGAGCCTCCTGCATTGGGGTTCTTTAAACAGGATCTGGATGGTCATCTGTCGGGAGTGCTTTGATTGTGTGTTCCTGAAGGGGTCTGGACTGGATGGCCCTTGGGGTCTCATCCAACTCTGTGAGTCTAATAGAAAGATAAGAGGGGACATGATAGCCATGTTTAAATATTTGAAAGGATACCATGTAGAGGAGGGAGTGGGCTTGTTTTCTGCTGCTCCAGAGACTAGGACAAGGAGCAATGGATTCATGCTGCAGGAAAGGAGATTCCACCTGAACCTCAGGAAGAACTTCCTGACAGTCAGGGCTGTCCGGCAGTGGAATCTGCTGCCTCGGAGTGTAGTGGAGTCTCCTTCTTTGGAGGTTTTTAAGCAGAGGCTGGATGGCCATCTGTCGGGAGTGCTTTGAGGGTGTTCCTGCATGGCAGGGGGTTGAACTGGATGGCCCCTGGAGTCTCTTCCAACTCTACATTTCTATGATTCTATTATTCTATAAGCACGAAGCCTGGGTGACACATGAATGGAGCGATGACACTGAACAACCCATCCAGAGCAACCTATGAGATGAACTAAAGAAAGTGGTCCAAAAATGCTCAGCCTTATGTATTCACCCAGTGAACAAAACTGGTCTCCTCAGAAGCGAGAGTGAAAACAGAAGAGGGTTCCTTTCTCTTTCATATAAAGGATGAAAATTCAGTAGGTGTTGCTTAATACCTGTTACCCGGTTGGGGGACAAGCAACACCTGCTCAAAATTCCCTCATATACACAATTATTAAAGATACAGGAGCCCTCTCCAGTTTTCCCTCTGGTAACTCTACTCCTCAGGGCTTTAAGGTCTTCAGCCCACAGGATAAAAAAGTTGGCACCTCTGCTCAGCCTCTATTTTCTTGGCAGGTGAGTCCTAGGTGAGGAAACACAGAACGTTCAAGTATGGAGTTAGGAGGCTTATAGTAAATTCTCAAATAAGAAGAAAAAAAATGCCAGCTGCCAATGCAAACATCTGGATGGAGGCTGGAGGGAAGTCTCCGTTCCTGAAGTGTAAATCCCACCTCCCTTTCTCTTTCTAGAATTCACTGTTCTGGAGATAGGAAGATGGTAGCCATTTGCAGGGTGAGTTGGAGCTCTATCTTTGGGCTCCTCAGAGAAAGGATGCCCAGGAACTTTTTCTGCCCTTGTGTCTAGGATTGGCTTCTGTGCCATTTCAGAACTTTCCGCATCTACCACATATCTGTCACGGTTGCCTCAACATACTTTGAACTCATTTTGCTGCAACAGAAGTAAACTGAGGACAATGCGGGAAGAGCAGAGAGAAATTGGTGCCTTTCAGAAGCAGCTGGAGAAGTGGGATGATAGAGGATTAATTGGGACTACAATTCCCAGCAGCTCTAGCCAGGCTTACCAATGGTGAGGGATGCTGGCAGTTGCAGTTTAACCATATTTGGAGGGCAGCTGGGGTTTCCAGAGTCAAAATCAGAGAGGGCTGTTGTTGTTGTGTGCCTTTGAGTTGTTTCCCACTTATGGAGACTCTAAAGCAGAGCTTTCCAGACTTTTCATGTTGGTGGCACACTTTTTAGGCATGCATCATTTCACAACACGGTAATTCAGTTTTGCTAGCAATCCAGAGGTTAAACTAACCCCTTATAAGAGATACAGACACATACATAAACTGTAATAAGAAAATGTACGGGGACACAACATATCTCATGAAAATCTTTCACATGTTTTTAAAAATATATGGTTTATAAATAACATACATTTCCAAGACTGTAGGCGACACACTCCAGGTGACACACTAACGTGTTGTGGCACACCATTTGGAAAGCCCTGCCCTAAGTGAGAGAAAAGTGAAATCTATTTTAGCTTCTGCATTGGGTGTACAGTATTAATAATATGTATTAGAAGGACATATATTAGCTTATATGTGTAACACATATTTTAAATATATTTAGATACATATTTCAGTATATTTTATATTTGAGCTCCTGTAATACACTAAGTCTAAGAAAACAGATTCCTAATATTGGCCTCCTAAGACCTTGGATCTTTAGGGTGGCTGGTGTGTTTCAGATAACAACACACCAGACGGGACAGGGCCATCTGTAAGGAGTAAACTGGTTGATAAGGAATATAAGAAAAAAGGTTGGCATGGTTTAGAAGTAGGGGTGGTTAGAAACTGTTAGGGTGATTACACCAAGGGGCATTTTGAAACTGCTAATGAGAATTAAGGATACACGAGGGAAATGCATGATCAGTGCGTGATCACTCATACTGGAAATATGGGGAAGGGGAAATGTAACTTCTTAGTTGATCCTGATAGGCTGTAACCTGTGGGGTCCTATCCAATGGGATCCCAGGAGAGGGAAAACCTGCAACAGGGACTGGGGATAAAATATGAGGTATTCAATACTGGGGTGTGTCCTTCTCTCTGGGGAGCACCTGCTTCTGCAGAAACGTACTTTTAATAAACATTAATGCTTCAGCCGATCCTGTGCTAAATTGTTTTATGAATTTTTTCAGCTATTTCTCACATGAGGCAACCCTATCACAGGCTTTTCTGGGGTTGAGAATGTGCGACACACCCAAGGTCGCCCAGTGGGTTTCTGTGGCTGGGCAGGAAATCAGACCCTGGTCTCTAAGGTTGTGTTCCAATGCTCAAACCACTATGCCACATTCCGTGTTCTATACCACCATTAAAGAGACAGGAGCTTTGTGCTTTATTTCAGCTGGCAACCCTGAGAAGTATTTCTGGCAGTCTGTGTGTCTCTCCCCAATAGCAAATTTACCCCCAAACCCACTACAGTCCCTTCCCCACATATACCACATGTTTTTCCAGGGCCCAAACCCAAGGCCATTTCCGCACTAGACAGTTATAGCGCTATGATTCCACTTTCAACATCCTATGGAATCCTGGGGTTTGCTGTTTCGGGAGGGGCTGACTGCAAACCCCAGGATTCCATAGGATGTTGAAAGTGGAATCATAGCGCTATAACAGTCTAGTGCGGAAATGGCCCAAGTCGTTTCGAACTTCATTCGACCCTAACATGGGGCCTTTCTGGAGCTAAGAGTGTGTGACATGTCAAAGGTCACCCCGTGGCTTTCCATGGCCAAGTGGGGAATTAAACCCTGGTCTCCAGGATTGTAGTCCAATGCTCAAATGCCACACTGCAGTTGTTACCTGGTTGGTGCCAAACATCCACCTGCTGAAATTCCCTCTGCTGAACAACCATTAAAGGTACTGGAGCCCTTTCCTGTTTGGCAGTTCTGAGCATAGCATGATTTCCACCCCTGAGTGAAAGTGTAAAGCAGTGGTTCGTAACCTGGGGTCTGGGGACTCTTGGGGGTCCACAGAGGTCTCACAAGGGGCCCATGAAGCTCTGCTGCTGGACACCAACAGCAGCCACAGAGACATGGCAGCAGGACAGGGTGCTGAAGCTGCTCCCTCCTTTGCAAAATATGGCCATTTCTGCACTATGCTGTTACAGTGCTATTTTTCCATTTTCAACATCCTGTGGAATTCTGGGGTTTATTGAGGTCCAAGAGCTCTCTGGCTGAGAATTCTAAAGCCCCTCCCTAAACTACAAACCCCAGGATTCCATAGGATGTTGAAAGTGGAATAATAGCACTATAACAGTGTAGTGCGGAAAGGTCCTATGTCTCTGGAGAGCAGGGTCTAAATCCCCAGTCAGCCGTGGAAACCTAAAGTGAACCGATCACAGAGTGGTTTTCTTTGAAAGATGGAAAATTGATTCAGTAGCTATGCAGATTGTCACGCCTTAAAATTAATAGATAAAAATACAATTAATAGTGTGGGAATTCAGGATAAAGCTTTCTGTTTCGTAGAAGTTAATCGTATTGACGAAACTGCAGATCAAGACTTTTACAGGCATATTGATGGTGGTTTGAATAATTTACAATACATAGCAGACCTAGTCTTAGGTAAGAGGAAGTTAAATAGGGAACTGGAAAGTAGTTCCTGGTTGTTAATATATATAAACAATTATATATATTAAGATGTACCAAGACAAGATTGATCCATATGTTAAGTTGTAAACACCTTTGTGTTTTATGTAGAGGAAAGAAAAAGTTTTAATTTCTCTCTTTCGCCTTTCAACGTTTAACTTGAATAAAGAAATAAAATGGAAAAAAAGTGTTCTTTCTTTCTTTCTTTCTTTCTTTCTTCACAAGACTTGTTCAGAAGAGGCTTGCCTTTGCCTTCCTCCGAGGCCGAGAGAATGTGACTTGACCAAGGTCACTTAGCGTCTGAGCAGGGATTTGAATCCTCATCCCAAGAAGCCTTTAATTAATAAATAGATATTTGAATCTTTCGATCTAAATGTAAATATTTAAATCGTGAGTTAAGTCTGGGGGGATCCCTGGCAACAAATAATATTTGCGGGTGGGGGGTCCCCAGTAAAGAAAAGGTTTAGACCACTGGTGTAAAGGAGATACATGCAAAGTGCAACCTCCCACCTGTTGCTGGACTGCAGTTCCCATCATCTCCCATCACTAGCTAGCCTGGCTGGTAGGGCTTATGGGAACTGCAGTCCAACATCTGGAAGGAGAACATTTGCTCACCCTCCTGGAAAGGTGATGTGCTTTGGGGCTGTCTGTATAGGGCCATTTCCGCCCTAGACTGTCATAGTGCTATTATTCCACTCTCAACATCCCATGCAATCCGAGGCCCCTCCCTCAAATGCAAACCCCAGGATTCTATAGGATGTTGAAAGTGGAATAATAGCGCTATAAGAGTCTAGTGTGGAAACGGCCATAGGGAAGAAGGAAAATAGGAGAGGTTGACTCTCCCTTCCTCCTTTGGGCGAGAACCCCAGGGGATCGACCCACCTTGCCCCACGCCATAAGTAGTTAAATTCACCAAGTTGCTTTTCCTAGAGAGGCTCAGGGTAAACAGTGCATGAACTATGGGGTGTGGGAGGGGGGTGTGGGGTCAGAGTTCTCTTCCTGTTTGCACGGTTTGCACCGATTCCTCCACCAAGCGATGCATAAAGTGAGTGAGGACGATGGGTGGGGGAATGCTTTTTGCACGGGGTGGGATAGGATGCGATGGTTAGCAATTGGAAGGAAGGGGCGGTAGGTGCTTTGGCTAGGTCATTGTTCTTACCAGGGGCCATCAAGACCTGCCCTCCCCCCGGAAACTTTCTGCTTGGATGCAGCACCTTCTTTTTAACAGCAAAGGGATGTGGGGCCATTTCCGCACTACAGAGTTGTAGTGCTATTATTCCACTTTCAACATCCTGTGGAATTTTGGCGTTTACTGAGACCAAAGAACTCTCTGGCTGAGAATCCTAAGTGCCCCCCCCAAGTGCAAACCCCAGGATTCCATAGGACATTGAAAGTGGAGTTATAGCACTGTGGCAGTGTAGGGTGCAAAGGCCCGTGGTGTGGCAAAGATTGAGGCATCATGTCACACACATGATGCATGGGAGAAGGGTACCTGACTTAAGTGTAAGGTTCTCCTCAATATTAAAGCTTCCAATGGATTCAGGTAGGGAAAGTGCCTTGAATAGCCCTGTCTCAGGACATTTCCACACTACACTCTTATAGCGCGATTATTCCGCTTTCAACATCCTATGGAATCCTGGGGTTTGCAGTTTCGGGAGGGGCCAGCCGGTCTCCGTATCAGTGTCTCTGCCTTTGAACAGCTGGTTTAATGCGTGGCTCAACCTTAAGGCCATTTCCTCACTACACTGTTATAGTGCTATTAATCCACTTCCAGCACCCTGTGGAATTCTGGGCTTTGTAGTTTACTGAGGCTAAAGAACTCTCTGGCTGAGAATCCTAAATGCCCCTCCCTAAACTGCAAACCCAGGATCCCACAGGATGTTGAAAGTGGAATCATAGCGCTATAACAGGCTAGTGCGGAAATGGCCTTAAGAGAGGGTGACTTGCCCAAAGTCACCCAGTGGACCTCCAGAGCAAGGTAGCAATTCAAACCCTGCTCTCCTTATGTCCAGCTCTCAAACCACGACACCAGGCTGGCTCTATTTATCTATCTTTCCCCCCATTACTGGGATTCAAGGCAGCTTGCAAAGGATTAAAACCAATACAGATTAAAAACAAAAAAACCCCCAAAAACCAGAATACAGTATATATATATATGTGTGTGTGTGTGTGTGTGTGTGTGTTTGTGCTTTAAAAAAACAATTGAACAATCATAGAAGCATAGAGCTGGAAAAGACAACAAGGGCTGTCTAGTCCAAACCCATTCTGCCATGCAGGAATACACCATCAAAGCTCTCCCTTTGACAGATGGCCACCCAGCCTTTCTCTTAAAAACTCCAAAGAAAGAGATTCCACTGCATTCCCAGGCAGTGTATTCTACTGTTGAGCTGCTCTTACCATCAGGAAGTTCTTCTTACTGTTAAGGAACTATAGAGTTAAAGCCATTTGAAATTTGTTAAAAGACCAATATAAAAATCAACAAAACAGTACATCATTAAAAGCCCTTTTCAGCAATTCTTAACAGCTTGAGATGATTGGAAGGTTTTCAGTTCTTGGCAGAAGGTAAGCAAGGACAGAGTCATTTTAGCCTCTCTGAGAAGAGAGTTCCAAAGGCTAGGACCAGCCACCAAGAAGGCCCTGCCCCTTGTTATTTGAAGGGATGTCATGTTGAGAAGGGAGCAGGCTTGTTTTCTGCTGCTCCAGAGACTAGGACAAGGAGCAATGGATTCAAGCTGCAGGAAAGGAGATTCCACTTGAAGCTCAGGAAGAACTTCGTGACGGTCAGAGCTGTCCGGCAGTGGAATCTGCTGCCTCGGAGTGTAGTGGAGTCTCCTTCTTTCGAGGTTTTTAAGCAGAGGCTGGATGGCCACCTGTTGGGAATGCTTTGATGGGTGTCCTGCATAGCAAGGGGTTGGGCTCGATGGCCCCTGGGGTCTCTCCCAACTCTATGGTTCTCCTGGAAAGGTGATGGGGCAGAGAAAAGAACCCCTCCTGAAGATCTTAGGGCTTAGACAGGCTCATATAGGAATATAGGATCCTTCAGAGGTGAGATTCATTTGGTCCTCCATATGTTGTACTGAGGATCTCAGTCTTAGCCAGTATATCCACCAGGATGGTGGAAGTTGCAGTCAAATGGCATCTGGAGGGCCACACAGATATGATTCCTTGTGACAGGGCCTATTTCTTTCTTCTTCTTTTTTTCTCCGACTGGTATAGCAGCTCCCCAATCTGATAATCTGATAAGGCACCCTGTCTCATCACACAGCTCTGCCTTTCTCCTTATAACATTTTCTTTGATTTTTCTAATGCAGAAGAGAAGGTTAAGAGGGAACATGATAGCCATGTTTAAATACTTGAAGGGATGCCATGTAGAGGAAGGAGAGGGCTTGTTTTCTGCTGCTCCAGAGACCAGGACAAGGAGCAGTGGATTCAAGCGGCAAGAAAGGAGATTCCACCTGAACCTGAGGGAGAACTTCCTGACAGTCAGGGCTGTCCGGCAGTGGAATAGGCTGCCTCGGAGTGTAGTGGAGTCTCCTTCTTTGGAGGTTTTTAAGCAGAGACTAGATGGCCATCTGTCGGGAGTGCTTTGAGGGTGTTCCTGCATGGCAGGGGGTTGGACTGGATGGGTCCTGGGGTCTCTTCCAAATGTACATTTCTATGATTTTATGATTCTATGATTCTAAAGGCTGAGGCCTTTCAATGGTTATTTAGGACCCCTTAATAGTTCTGTGGTAGCGTGTTTTCTGTGTGTCCTTAAATACCCTATACCAGTTGGCTGAGTCAATATTTATAAAAATAAGCTATATTAAAACAACATGCAGAACAAAGTTTTGCAGTCCATATGTGGGTCAAGGCTAATACAGTTCTTCAGGGTACTTTCAGTACAGTTCCCTTGTATCTTTAAACTCTCACATAAGCACAGATCTCATAGACAGCCCTTTGGCTACACTCTCACCAAAGCCTTAATGCCACCATCTAGGGTACACTTTCTGATGTGACCAGATTCTCTAGTGGCTTAATTACTCTTCTGCCTCTCTCTAGGCCAATGGTTCTCAACCTTCCTAATGCCGCGACCCTTTAAAACAGTTCCTCATATTGTGGTGACCCCCAACCATAAAATTATTTATTTATTATTTACAATGCCTCCCCCCCCCGGCAAAGGCCGCCTTGCTGGCCAGGAACGGGGGGGCGGGCAGGGAGGGAAAGAAGAGCCGCGCATCTCCCCCGGGAAAAAACTCCGAGAACCCCCCCCCCGGGCTCTGCTTCTGCTTTGCTCTCATTTCCGGTGGGGGGGGCGTGTGGGAAAAGTTTCCAGAGTGTCGACCCTGGCTGGGGGAGGGGAGGAATCCCAGCGCCTTTGTCTTTTGCGCCGGGCGCACCTCGCCCCCCTGGAAAGCGCCGCCTTGCGGCTCCCTGGCCCTTCTGCAGCGCCCCCCTCCGTGGCAAGTGGGGCAGGGGCCATGGTGAGGAGGGGGCCTGCCCCCCCGTGGTGCCGCCACCCCCCCAAGCCTGCGGGAGGTTCTCCCGGTAGTGGAGAAGGGGAGCAATTTCAGTCCCTTTTGAACAGGGGGCAGGAGGACGTGAGCATGTGGCTCGCACTTGCACGCCACTGCCGAGGAGGGAATGGAACCTAAGACCATCAGAAGTACGTATTTTCCGATGGTCTTAGGCAACCCTGTGCCAAAGGGGTCGCGACCCACAGGTTGAGAACTGCTGCTCTAGACTTTCCCTGAAAATTAAACCCCTCCCATGCAGACAGTTTCCCTGGCTGACAAAGACTTTATTCCAGAGTGCTCCCTGGCTGAAGGACTAAGAAATAATAATCAGGGTTTGGTCTGGTTTGCCTTTCCTTTCCTTTCTTCTCAGCCATCAGCCCTTCCCTCACACTAATGGGCTGAGTCCATCTCTTTATGAGCTATTCTGATTGCCTGGCAATCTGCTGCCAGGCTGCTGTGACACTCACAATAGCCACACCTCCGGAACTCCGTCACACCCCTGTTGTAGGTAAAGTTGCTTTAAAATCAGAAGGGGAGAGGACAAAAAAGCTTGACAGCTCTGCTTTTATTTTAAGGTAGTGCTTCTCTGCCTATCTAATGCTGAGGACCAGAACATATTTTTTCCAGTGTGCCAGGCACTGGCACTGTATTTATGCCCAGTGGATACAATTCCTTCCTTCCTTCCTTCCTTTCTTTCTTTCTTTCTTTCTTTCTTTCTTTCTTTCTTTCTTTCCTCTTGGAAACTTGCTAGAAAGCAACATTGATCCATTTCAAGTAGCACTGTTTTAAGGTATGTGAAGGGAGAATCCAAGGCCATTTCCGCACTACACACTTATAGCGTGATTATTCCACTTTCAACATCTTATGGAATCCTAGGGTTTGCAGTTTCGGGAGGGGCCGGGCGGCTCCTCCCGAAACAGCAAACCCCAGGATTCCATAGGAGGTTGAAAGTGGAACAATAGCACTATAACAATCTAGTGTGGAAATGGCCTTACTTCCCGCTATAAATGCAATTACCACATGTAGAACTAGATCTCCAGCATTATGTTTTCCAGATGGGTTGTTATTATTGATTTGATTTATACTCCTGAAATCTGTATTGGACTACAAGTCTCATGAATGCCAGCTAGTATAGTCCTTTCCCCACTTTGGCTTCCAAGATCTTCTGCCTCAGCTACTACCATCCCTAACCAGCAGAGCCACGGGTACAGTAGACCAATGAGGAGGCCTGGCATAAAATATCAGATCAGAGGTAGTGGTAGCAGTAATAACAACAACAACATTATATAACCCTTTCAAGTATTCCAAGCAGTTCCCATGATTTTAGCCAGTAGTTCCAGTTGACAAGCTGGAATGTGTCCAGAGAAGGGGCCTGGAAACGATGCCCTCTGAGGAGCAGCTTAGAGAGCTGTGTATGTTTAGCCTGGAGAAGAGAAGGTCAATAGGCAGCACGATACCTATGTTTAAATATTTGAAGGAATGTCATCTGGAAGATGGAGCAAGCCTGTTTTCTGCTGCTCTAGAAACTAGGACACGGAGCAATGGCTTCAAACTACAGGAAAAGAGATTCCACCTAAACATTAGGCAGAATTTCCTGATGATAAGAGCGGTTCGACAGTGGAAACACTTCCTCAGAGTGTGATGGAGTCTCTGGAGGTTTTTAAAAAAAGGCTGGATGGCCATCTGTTAGGAGTGCTTTGGTTGTGATTTCTTGCAAGATAGTGAGTTGGACTTGATACTCCTTGGATTCTCTCCCAATTCTTATATTATTCTAATCCAACAACTCTTTTAGGTAACTCAGCGATACTATTCCACCAACCCCATATTGCTGGTGAGGGACCTGAGCTGAGAGCATGTATACACCTGACAGATTTGGGGGAACTGTGAAATTTGAATCCAGGACTTTTGGATGTACAGTTTAGTTTTTTTGCAATGAGTTCTAACAGAAATATCTGTTGATTCACTGCGGAGTTTTCCATTAAATTGCCATTAAACTGACTACCAATACATGATGTTCCATTAGTAATCTTGGCCCATAAAATTCAGATGGGACCTTGAGCTGGAAGGTGTAAAGTTGGCTAAAAGGACTAAAGGAGAGATCTGTTTTACTAATTTCTGTTTATTTTTTCCCCTCAAGGAGAATCCTGCGTTGTCAACCTGGTGTGGCTGTTTGTCTTTGAATGAACTCTTTATCTAGAGACCCCCAAAAACTGGAGAATAGCTGTGGAACACCCAATAATTGTGAGGTTGTCTGTTCAGAAGGGCAAGTAAAAGGTAGAAAGCTGGACACTTTGCTCAGAAAAATCTAGGGCCAGAGGGGAAAAGAATAAGGCAGCACCTTTGGTGAGGTGGACCTTGAGCCGAGAGAAGATGGCTAACGGGCAGGGAATGATGCCCATCTTTGGCTTTCCTTTCCAGACTACGAAAGAAGAGAAGGGGAAGCAAGAGATCAAAATGGAGGAGGAACAATTAACAGTCACTACACAGTGTGAAGTGTGGGGAGAAGAAGAAAAAGCCCCATGTGCCACCCATGCTGGAAGTGTGAAGGAATTGCTACATAGATTGCCGGGGGAACCTGTTAAGCAAGAACCAGGCGAGGGGCTGCTACAGCACTGGGATGACCAGTGGCAGAAGTTCCTGAAGACAATGGAGTCACCTCAGTCAGAACTGGAAAACCCACCATTGCCAGAAGAGCCGGCCCCGTGGGGTGACACGAAAGCCTTCTTGGCCTCCTTTGAGCAAGTGGCCGAGGCCTGCCGGTGGCCCAAAGAAAAGTGGGCGCCCCAGCTCCTGCCAGCCCTCCAAGGAGAAGCCAAGGAGGCCTTTGAGGGCATGAGAGCGGACGACAGGGAGGATTACAGGAAGGTGAAGGTGACTATTTTGCAAAGGGACACCCTGAGGAGGGAGAAGCAGCGTCAAGATTTCAGGGGCTTCTGCTACCAGGAAGCCAAGGGGCCGAGAATGGTTTACAGCCGGCTCCAGGAACTTTGCTGCCGGTGGCTGAAGGTGGAGAGGCAAACCAAGGAGCAGATCCTGGAAGACCTGATCCTGGAGCAGTTCCTGGCCGTCCTGCCCACGGAGATGCAGAGCTGGGTGAGGGAACATGGGCCAGGGACCTGTTCCCAGGCAGTGACCCTGGCTGAAGATTTCCTAGCAAGACACTGCAAGGCGGAGAGACCAGAACAACAGGTAGGTTAATTGATCTCGTGTTGAATCTCCAGTTGGTCCTTACCAGATATGCTTTCCCAATTGGCCCTCTCCAGATATGCTGGACTACAAATCCCATTATCTCCAGCCAGCATAAGCCAATGGTGGATGTTGGACTTGAAGCTGAACAAAATCTGGAAAGGCACACCTCTTCCATCCATGCTGGACTATTAACCTTTATTCTGGATGGTGCTGGTGATGATTTCTTACCTCTCCCTATGGATCGAGGAGGAACACATAATACAGTTAAAAGAGCACATAAAACCAGTATATAGTAAAATACCACATAAAACCAATACCTATTAAAAAGAATTAATACAGATCTGAGCATTCATAGAATCAAAGAATCATAGAAATGTAGAGTTGGAAGAGACCTCAGGGGCCATCCAGTCCAACCTCCTGCCATGCAGGAACACCCTCAAAGCACTCATCATTTAAAAATCATCTGGATGGGCCTGTTGTTTTAAATTCAGGCAGCATATCCAGCTTTCAAGTTTCTTCCAGCAGGTCATTCCACAGTCTGAGGGAAGCTGAAGAAAATGTCCTCTGGGTGACATTTGCTACCCCAGAATTTTGGCTGACTGAAGTAGATGTTTACAGAACAGATTACAGAATTGGTAGGGTGTGTCAGAAATCGTCTCGTCCAACTCCTTGCTAAAACACAAGATATCCACTCATGTAGTTGCTTGAAGGGTATCCATCCTCCACTTAAAACTTTCTTATGAAGGAGAATCCCCATGTTCCAAAAAAACACGCAGAAGGTCAGAGATGGAGCAAGCTTGTTTTCTGCTTCTCCAGAGACTAGGCCGCAGAGGAATGGTTTCAAACTACCGGTAACGAGATTCCACCCTAAACATTAGGAAGAACTTCCTGACAGAAAGAGCAGATTCACAGTGGAATATGCTGCCTGGGAGTGTGGTGGAGTCTCCTTCTTTGGAGGTTTTTAAACAGAGGCTGGATGGCCTTCTGTTGGGAGTGCTTTGATTGTGTATTCCTTCATGGCAGGAGGTTGGACTGAAGGGTCCTTGTGGTCTCTTCCAACTCTGTGGTTCTAGCTCAGGGCTGGAGATCCTGATCTGTGTAAAGAAGGTCACTGTGCTGGCCTTGAAGTCTCATTTTTGGGAGTGTGTGTTGGATTACGATCTGCTACTATATTGTAGCCTGATGAGCTTTAGCCATGCCCTATGGGAAGAGGCTTAGGGAGCTGGGTATGTTTAGCTTGGAGGAGAGGTTAAGGTAAAGAGGTGACATGATGGCTATGTTTAAATATTTGAGGGGATGTCATACGGAGGATGGAGCAAATCTGTTTTCTGCTGTTCCAGAGACTAGGACCCTTTCCACACGGTATAGTCACTGCGTAGCTGCAATGGCTTGAGGAAGTGTGCATCCGCACGACGTCGTTGCTATTGAGTTGATGTTAAGTTGCTGATGCACCTTTTCATGTTGCTAAAGTGTCGTATTTAAGCAATGGAAAAATTGTGTTTTCACTCCCTGAGACCACTTTTACTACGTTTCTACAACTACATGCGGAACCGTTGAAGCGCGTTCTCAGAGGAATGGGCAGGTTCAGAGTGGGCCAGGCTTGGCACACGTGACATTATGTCTGCATAGGGATGTCCTTCCCAATATTTTTTTTAGAAAAAGGATCCAATAAAATGAGCTGGGGCGGGCCATAGGCAGAGCAGGGAAGTAATGGTGAACGCTGTAGTGCGGAACGAGAAAGAGAGAAGTGTAAATTCAACAGAGAGAAATGTAAGGTCCTACACTTAGGTAGAAAAAATGGAATACAGAAATATAGGATGGGGGACATGTGGCTGGATAGCAGTACATGTGAAAGAGATCTAGGAGTCTTCATAGACCACAAGCTGAACATGAGTCAGCAGTGTGATGCAGCAGCCAAGAAAGCCAATGCAATTCTCAGCTGCATCAATAGGAGTATAGTATCTAGATTGAGGGAGGTACTGGTACCATTCTACTCTGCTTTGGTTAGACCTCATCTTGAATACTGTGTCCAATTCTGGGCACCCCAATTCAAGAAGGACATGGTCACACTGGAGCAAGTCCAGAGGAGGGCGACCAAAATGGTGAGGGGTTTGGAAGCCATGCCCTATGAAGATAGACTTAGGGAGCTGGGCATGTTTAGTCTGCAGAAGAGAAGGTTAAGAGGGGACATGATAGCCATGTTTAAATATTTGAAGGGATGCCATGTAGAGGAAGGAGAGGGCTTGTTTTCTGCTGCTCCAGAGACTAGGACAAGGAGCAATGGATTCCAGCTGCAGGAAAGGAGATTCCACCTGAACCTCAGGAAGTACTTCCTGATGGTCAGGGCTGTCCGGCAGTGGAATGTGCTGCCTTGGAGTGCGGTGGAGTCTCCTTCTTTGGAGGTTTTTAAGCAGAGGCTAGATGGCCATCTGTCGGGAGTGCTTTGAGGGTGTTCCTGCATGGCAGGGGGTTGGACTGGATGGCCCCTGGGGTCTCTTCCAACTCTACATTTCTGTGATTCTATGATTCTATGAAAGCAGTCTTCGCCGCCTCAAGCGGAGGATGGTGTGGAATGCCACGTTGCAGAAACGAAACCATAAACTCCGCTTCTACAAAGTCATGAGGCGTTTCTGTCCTCTCGTGCAGAAAGGGCCTAGGACGCAAAGCAATGGCTTCAAACTTCAGGAAAAGAGATTCCACATAAACATCAGGAAGAATTTCCTTATAATAAGAGAAGTTCAAAAGTGGAATGCGCTACCTGGGAGTGTGGTGGAGTCTCCTTTGGAGGTTTTTAAATAGACAGTGGTTGGCCATCTGTCGGGAATGCTTTGGTGGCATATTCCTGCATGGCAGTGGGTTAGACTTTGTGGTCTTTCCCAGCTCTAGGATTCTATGATTTCACTGCGGTGTGATGGAGAGCCTTCGTTCTTTTAACACCAACCGTGTGGAACAGTCTTCTCACTGAATTCAGGTAGACTCCTGTTTCTACCACCAACCAAGGACCCATTTTGTTTCCCTGGGTATTTTCCTGATTATTAATATTGCTAGTAATCCCTGGTTTTTAATCAAGTTGTCTTAGGTGATTATTTAATCATTTTATTATTGTTTTAGTGCTTTTAGCAATTGGTTTTATGTGTCTGTTTTTGTTATAGACCATGTTGATTTTGTTTCAATGAAAACTTGCATATAAATGAAATTTTGGGGGGAAAGCTTGGATGGGTGAGAAATCCCAAACTAGATGCTGTATAGTGTGGCCAAGTGTGGGCAAGCATGGATGAAGGCAGCCAGGTTAAGGAATGTTGTAAAGAGGGGCCTCGGGAGAGGAAATGTTACAAAACCTGAGGCTTGTCTCTGATCATTTTCACACTAGACTTTGAGGCCCCTCCCTAAACTGCAAACCCCAGGATTCCATAGGATGTTGAAAGTGGAATAATAGCACTATAACAGTCTAGTGCAGAAATGGGCTCTGTTAGAGGGTGGCTAGGGAAAAGCTGACACAGAGATAAGGGATAGATTTCAGAGAAACAGGAGCAAATTGAATAGAGATTGGAGAGTCAGACAGAGGAAAGGACTGACTATGGTTTTGGGGAGCTGTAAATGATTTAGTAGTTTAAGTGTTAGTGCATTATTTTCTTGCATCTTAATAAACTTCCACTTCTTTGTTTTTATCACGATTTCTGTCTGTTCATATTAAGTTGGTGGAGGGTCTGGTCATGCTTACTACCTGGAATCTACCAAAACAACACAGCCACTGTTCCGCAACGGAGGGGTGGGGAGATACTATGAAGCCCAAGTACCCAATCCAGGAAGGGATTAAGGCAGGAAGAAGAGCAAGGTGGGTGATAGGAATCCAGGGTTGGAACGTTGGGGCCAGCCTGGCAGGGGGTTCCATCACACCAAGAAACACCCATCAAAAATTCTGAGTACTGGAAAGGGGTTGGGCTATATGATCTTTGAGAACCCAGCTACCGAAGCTATGATATATTCTTGTTTCCTATTTTGTCCTTCTGTGCCCAACAGGGTTTTAATTTCTGTTTCAGATGGTAATAAAACAAGGATCCCTGCCTTTCTCTGTTGCTGAAGAGATTCCATTGGACTATGAGCAGAATCAGGTCTTCCACGAAGAGGATGCTGGAATTCCCTGTTCTCTGAGTGAGGATTTTTGTGTTGTAAATACATTGATGGGATATGAGTGTTTATTTTGTCTGAGGAAGGCTGGCCAGAAGTTTCTTATGAAAGAGCATCTAATTTTTCTATTACCAGGCATAAACATAGATCAAAGATTTCTGATCTCACTTTTTTTAAACAGAGGTGACATTAAATTAGCCAGTGAGATTCTTCCTCAATGATCAGTTCATCAAGGATTTGTACAAATGTATCTCTGTTACAAAAGTAAATGTGTTCCTAGCCTTTACTTTTTTAACAGATTCTTTGGTGCCAGAGGCAGAAATAACATGGAAAGAATAGGGATAGTTTCCTTACCACAAAAAAGAAAAGCAGTCCAACATGTTTCGGTACTTTTTATCCAAAATTAACGATATGAACATGGTAAAATGAAGCAACCAGGCCAGGGGAGTCTTGCATAAGTAAATGAAAACATTTTGAACCTCCTAGAGACTACTTGAAAGGTTCTTCCAAAGTGTATTTGGTGATGAATGTTTCTTTCAGCAGTCTCCACTTTTCTGATGATTTCCCTTTTGGTGGCCAAATGAATAGAGCTTTTAAAAAAAGGAATGGTGGAAAGGAGCTGGTGAGGCAAGCTTATCCCCTGCCCCCTTTTCTTTCTGTTTTGCTTCATGCATGCTCAGGAGGTAGCACCATTTATCTTGACTGTGGTAGTCAGGCACATCTGACTACGGTGGAACTGGGAAGAGTTCTTTCTGAGCTCAGGCTTTGTCCATTATATAGTTTACTACAGCTACATTACCACAGCCCAACATCAAAAGTGTGTACTTTGCCATGCCTCCTTCAACATCTTCCTAGTGCTGATCCTGCTTAAATTATTCCAGCTAGACAAAGGATGAGGAAGAAAGGGGGATGCTGGGCAGGTGTTAAAAAGACTTTGTGAAAAGGCGCTTCACTGTCAGAGGCTTTGTTAATCGAGGTATGCCTCTACTTGTATGTGAGTTTTATTTGTATGTTGATTTATTTGCATGTGAGTTCATTTTTGTTTGTATTTGGGTCCAGCCAATTTCATGGCTACAAAAATCCTGTGAACATAAAAAGGAGTTCTTAACTATAGGCTCAGTTGTGGTCACATGGACACCTTTCGGTGTTCTTGAAGAAGTCATACCACAGTCAGGGGATCAACACTAGGAAATTCCTCTAGCTCTTGCCTCTGACGCAGGAAGCACTCTCAGAAAGTCTCAACAGAAGATCGTAATGCAAAGATACATTTAACAATAGTAATAACTCTGAAGATTCCCTCTGCAAAATCAGGCAGTTAGTATCTGTGATCTGCTGTAATTGATCTGTACGTGGCCCAGAAATGGAGGACAGAGTTGCACTGCAAGATCGATCTCTAGGCATTGCTTGGTCCTCCAGCAAGACTGTGGCCCACTTCCACCCGAAGCTGACCATAGAATAGCGCTGGAGGACCTAGAGGTTCCTAGAGAAGTGTTCTCAGATAAAAAGAGAAATAACATTTGTGATTTTTATCTTTGTTCACTTTCTTTTCAATTTTTGCAGCGGTCTTCTGCTCCTAACCGCTGTGAACGCAGCGGGCTCACCATGCTACCTAAACCATGAGCACATAAAAAAGTTTTCAGTCAACACCAAAAGAATAACAAGGGCACCTTAAAGTTTTCCCAGGCAGAATGTTTTATAATCTAGAGGCCACCCCAGAGAAGACCTTGCATCTGAAGGCCCAGAGCAAAGTTTCAGCAAAATCTCTTTCAACACAAAGGAAGATTCCTGTAGATCCTAGTTAATCTTGAATAAGAAACGCATTCCCACTTTATCTCAGTATTATAAAATATCCCCAGACATGTACAAACATGCATTTACATTCCAGGCAGGGAGCAGTGTCATGGAACCAGGGATGGAAGACTTCCATAGTGCCATTCTAGAAATCATAGAATCATAGAAATGTAGAGTTGGAAGAGACCCCAGGGGCCATCCAGTCCAACCCCTTGCCATGCAGGAACACCCTCAAAGCACTCCCGACAGATGACCATCCAGCCTCTGCTTAAAAACCTCCAAGGAAGGAGACTCCACTACACTCCAAAGCAGCCTATTCCACTGCCGGACAGCCCTGACCATCAGGAAGTTCTTTCTGAGGTTCAGGTGGAATCTCCTTTCCTGCAGCTTGAATCCATTGCTCCTTGTCCTGGTCTTTGGAGCAGCAGAAAACAAGCCCTCTCCTTCCTCTACATGGCATCCCTTCAAATATTTAAACATGGCTATCATGTCCCCTCTCAACCTTCTCTTCTGCAGACTAAACATACCCAGCTCTCTTAAGTCTATCCTCATAGGGCATGGCTTCCAGGCCCCTCACCATTTTGGTTGCCCTCCTCTGGACTTGCTCCAGCTTGACCCCAGCTGGACTTGTTCCTTTGGGACGGGGCATGTGGGGATGTTCTGGGGGAGTTGCAGACCACAAAAATTGCTTTGGGGGCTACATGCTGTTTGCCAGCCCATCTCCTAGAAAGAACAGTGCACTCCAACAAGCATTTTGTCCCAGATTTGTTGAAAAGGGAAGAACCTAGCCAATGCCTCAGAACCAGCTGAAGAGCTAGTGTGATATACAGGTTATTGTGTTTTGCTAGGACTAGGGAGACCAGGGTTTGTTTTTCAACTCAATTTGCACTGCTTAACATTCTTCACTGGATGAACTCAACCCAGCCACATACATTATGTTGAAAAATAGGGTTCAGAAGACAATCTTTACTTATTCTATTAAAAGATAACAAACACTATATCTATATCAAAGCAATACTCAAAACAAGTATAGTCAAAATATTTGAATGAACAAGAGCAATAAGGCAAGTAAAATAATAGACAAACTAGCAAATATACCAAACAGTAAAAAGGACCACAGTAAAAAAGACCAAAACAGAATCACACAAAATGCAGTGTGAAAGAGGAAGCAGCCAAGTTCACAGTGAAAAGCTAGCCTTATAAAGAGTCCACAGCTGATCTAGATAACATATACGGCTGAAGGCCATTTTAGTCTCAGCAACATGCCATTAATCCTATAATAACCAACGTTATAGATCTTGTCCATATTTCAAAGCATTATGCAGGAACTTAACAAGAACGTAACTGTAGCATTGGTTGTTGTGATGGTATGAATTCAGAAATTGAATTGTGATTGAATAGTTCAAATCCCTCATCCTTGTCTTAATTTTCCCTTCCTCAGGTCAAGACCTGATGGATGCAGGTGCCAGAGACCGGCCAGAATATGGTGGTGGAAAGAAAGAAAGCCAGATAGAGATAAGCAAATATAATGGGCAAGAAGAAGATTCCAAAATCTGTAAGGCATCTAAGGAGCATCAATGTTCTTCCCTGGGGGAGAAGGTAGAAAAAGCCGTTCCTTGCCATGGCAATGAGGGCCTTAGCGCTGCCAACCAACAGAGAATCCACATGATGAAAATTGAGGACAGTGGTGTGGTTGATGATGGCAGTTTCCCAGACAACTCAGAGATCATTGAATTTCAGGTGACCCGCACTGGCACCATACCCTATAAATGCTTGGACTGTGGGAAGAGTTTCAATTACAGCACCAGCCTTGTCAGGCATCAGAGAATCCACACAGGAGAGAAGCCGTACAAATGCTTGGACTGTGGGAAGTGTTTCCGCCAGAGGTCAGGCCTCACCATACATCAGAGAATCCACACAGGAGAGAAAGCCTACCACTGCCTGGACTGTGATAAAAGCTTCCGTGTGAAGTCACATTTAATCAGGCACTCCGTAGTTCACAAGGGGGAAACAGGAGAGATGCCGTACATGTGCTCAGAGTGTGGAAAAGGCTTCCGTTGGAATGCAAACCTGATCACCCATCGGAAGACCCACATGGAGGTGAAACCATTTGAGTGTGCTGAGTGTGGAAAGAGCTACTATTCCAACATGAGACTTGTTAGACATCAGAGAGTCCACACCGGGACCAACCCCTACACGTGCTCTGTGTGTGGGAAAAGCTTCTGTGATAGCACAGGCCTCACTAGACATCAGAAAATCCACACAGGAGAGAAGCCGTATGTCTGTATGGATTGTGGGAAAAGCTTTAACCGGAACTCGAGTCTTATTTCACACCAGAGAATCCACACAGGAGCTAAGCCGTTTCTGTGTATGGACTGTGGAAAAAACTTTAGGTCTAAACCAGAACTTCACAGGCATTATGCAAGGCATGTGGGAGAGAAAAGTGACAAAAGTTTGGCTAGTGACGTCTCAACGTGTGAGCAAAACTGACAGCAAACAGGAAATTAGTATAGAATTGAGAAGGAGGGGGTGAAAATTATCAACTCTGTGAACGTAATAAGGCACATAGGGTCCTATCACACTACACTGTTATAGTGCTATTATTCTACTTTAACGGCCATGGCAACGTCCTGTGGAATTCTGGGGTTTGTAGTTTAGTGAGGCCCAAGAACTCTCTGGTTGAGAATTCTCAATCCCCTCCCTAAACTGCAAACCCCAGGATTTCGTGCCATTAGTTAAAGTGGAATAATAGCACTATAACAGTGTAATGCGATGGGGCCCATAATGCATTGTTCCTCTCTGCATTTGATTTGATGTTCTGCAAAACAAGAGTAGAACAATAGAAAGTAAATCAGTGTTGGAAGTTTGACCTTCTCTCAGTTCTGTCAGTTCAGTGCTGATGGTTGTTGCCTCTGACACCAATTGCTTTATTTTCTCTTCCTCATCAGAGTTTGTGGGAAAAAATAATTTAAAAAAATAGGATCTATCGCATGGTTATTGGATCAAGAGTGTCTGATCTCTGCAAGGTTTGAACTGCAAATCTTTTACTTCCATTAAAAGACAAAACCCTGTTTTTCTGGTTTGAGAGTACAGTCAGCCCTCCATGTTTGCAAGTTTGCACCTTTGCCACCTGGCCCCTCCTGAAACTGCAAACCCCAGGATTCCATAGATGTTGCAAGTGGAATAATAGCGCTATAACAGTCTAGTGCAGAAATGGCCCAAGTCTGGGAAAGGAGAGGCAAAAGGAATGGGTCAGCACGGTGACCTTATACTTTCCTTGCGTATGGGGGGGGGGGATCAGGGGAGGGTTTGTGGTGCTGAGAAAATCAGGGAGTGAATTGTCCCAAGTTGATCAGGCAGTGACTGGTGGAGGAGGAGGAATCAAAGGCAGATTTTTAAAGGGCTATGTAGCCTGAATAGAGTTGCCAAGAGGGAAAGTTCTTCCAGAAAAAAGGCCCTTGAGGTAGGGAAGTTGGGGTTGGAGAAACTCCCAAATAATCAAGTCTGTGAATGTTAAATCCACAAAGATGTAGAGTTGACTGTATTTTTATGTTAAGGCACCTGGATGCCATAATATTCTATATTTAGGAAGCGAGGCAGTAAAGGCAGGTGTGTAGTATGGGATGGAAAGAGTCTGCTCCTTTTCCACCAGGAAATATCCTGCATGTTTCCTAAGAAGCAGGTCCAAGAAAGAACAGTGGGACTTACTCCCAGGTAAGCGCAGACTGGATTGCAGCCCAGGAAGACTGAGGCAGTCTTGCATCTGAAACAAGCTGTGTTGTTTTGTTTTTGTTTTTTGTTCCAATTAATTTTAAACTTCAGCAACTCAATTCATCATCTCAGATCTACAAGATCAATTTTGGACATTTCCAGACTACTAGTGCTCATGATTAGTACTGGAATGATCTTAGGTTGATGTTTGTGTAAATCTTTTTTTCCCCCATTTGAAACAGTTACTTTGCCATCACAAGTAGAGATGTTTAATATTACTTAATGTTAAGTTTTCTTTCTTCTTTGTTCTAATGGGAGAGTTTTTTTCCTAATGCAGACACAGCTCAGTTAACAAAGCCTCTGACAAAGAAGTTCCTGTTTACAATTTTTTTTTATGGCTGCCCAACCTCCCTTTTCTCCTTGTTCTCCATCTAGCTGGAAGGCTTTTAAACAGCATTGGCATTGAAAGGAAGATGAAGCATAAATTAAGGTATTCCTGTAGTCTTTTTAAGGGCCTTTCTCAGAGCCACACCATAGTGCAGTGGTTTGAGTGTTGGATTAGGACTCCGGAAGACCAAGATTCAAATCCTGGCCCAGCCATTGAAACCTTCTGGATAACTTTGTGCATGCGTGATCTTGTGACTTCTCTTAGCCTAAGAGGAAGGCAATGACAAACCTCTTTTGAAGAAATTTTGCCAAGAAAACCCGGGGGGGGGTGTGTCATGTTAAGTTGGAGTTGATTTTGAAGACACAGGACAACAAGGGTTTATTTCACTTTACCCAGATCTTGTCTGATCTGGGTAAGCTAAGCTGGGTCAGCACTGGTTAGTACTTGGATGGGAGACCACCAACAAATACTAGGTTCTGTAGGCAATATTTCAGAGAAAGGAACTGTCAAAAACCTCTGATTATTCCTTGCCTAAAAATCCTATGAAAAATTCATGGGGTCACCATAAGTCCACAGGCAACTTGATGGCACACACAAATGCACCCAATCATAGACCTTTGATCCCTCTATGAGTGCCATGGCACCATATTATGAAATCCTGGGACTTGTAGTTTCATGGGATATTTAGAAGGCTGTGCCAGAAAGCTTCACCAAGCTAAAAATCTCAAAATTCCCTGGGAGGCAGCCATAGCAGCAGAGCCTAGCAACTGCAGCCAATGTTGAAAGATCAAGAGAGTAACATTTTACTATCTTCTGGAGGGCTACACAGTTCAAGGTCATAAATCAGGGCAGGAATTGTATAGCCCTCCGAAGATGAATGGATGGCAAGTCCAATCAGCATTAGCCAACATGGCCAAGAGGGAAGATAAATAAATTAGCCCAACAACATCTGGAAGGCTGCACAGTGATCACTTCTGTTGAAGGTGAAGGTGCTTTGAAAGGAGAAAAAATTAGGCAACTGTGGAATGTGCATGGCAGCTGAATAAACCAATACAATCGTGGGCTGCATCAGTAGGAATATCTATCTAGATCAAGCGAAACAATAGTACCACTTGATGCTGCTTTGGTCAGCCCCTACCTGGAGTACTGTCTCCAGTTCTGGATACCACAGTTCAGGAAGGATATTGACAAGATGGAGCGTGTCCCAAGGAGGGTGACCAAAATGGTAGAAGGCTTAGAAACCATGCCCTATAAGGAGCAGCTTAGGAAGGTAGGTGTGTTTAGCCTGGAGATGAGAAGATATAAGACACAATGAACGTTTCCGCACGACATCTTATAGCGCGATGATTCCACTTTCAACCTCCTATGGAATCCTGGGGTTTGCAGTTCCGGGAGGGGCCGGAACTGCAAACCCCAGGATTCCATAGGAGGTTGAAAGTGGAATCATCGCGCTATAAGAGTGTTGTGCGGAAATGCTTAATATGTTAGCTATATTTAAATATTTGAAGGGATCTCATATAGAGGATGAAGCAAGCCTGTTTTTACTGCTCCAGAGACTAAGGCCCTTTCATACCATACCTGGATCCCTCAATGTCCTGGCACATCATCCACTGCTGGAATGAGACCCGAATTCTCCCCTCTGCACCTGGATGGGGAGTGTTCAGGACACTCTCCTTCCTTCCGCAGGACTGCCGGCCTCTTCGTGTGCTGCACTGAGGAAGGAAGGGCTTGATAGCGCTTCTGCCTTCCCATGTGGCCACTGGCAACGCAAATATTGTGCCAAGGGAGATCATTACTGGATTTTTTCCAGTAATGGTATACCTCATATAACAATGGCTAGGGATACAACAGGAGTAGGACGCAATGACATTGTGCAATGGCATGTGTTGTGGGCCAGCGTCAATGTGTCCCCATGTCAGGATGTCGCCGTCATGCAGAAATGGCTAGGATGCAGAGCAATGGTTTCAAACTTCAGGGAAAAAGATACCATCTAAACATTTGGAAGAACTTCCTGGCAGTGGAATACACTTCCTGAGAGTGTGGTGGAGTCTCCTTTATTTATTTTTTAAAAATTCTTATTTTATTTTTATTAAAACAAGCATACAAAATGTATATCTTATACAAAATTATAACTTATGCAAAATCTTTCCTCTTATAATTAACATTATTCGTACATTCATGCCTTATCCAACCACCCTGGCTTCCCCCCGGATGAGAGGTAATATAATACTGGAATAATAATTCAATTGCCTGTAGTCACATACTAGTTCACAGTTCCCTGCTTTTTACTCCACTTTTTTTTTAAAAAAAGTCAATATTAACCATCTTAATATCCAACCATTGATTTCTGAAATATGTTATTACTCTTTCTCAATCTTTGACAGATTTTTCTATATTAACTCCTTTCAATATGTTTGTAAGTCTATCCATTTGTATCATGTCAAAGAGTTTCAGTTCCCAATCATTTGAAGAAGGGAGGATCTGTTGTTCCAATTTTGGGCAATCAACAATCTAGCTGCAGACGACATATAAACTATCAATTTCCCTGCTTTTTTCTTGAGATCTTCATTCATCATCGATAACATGTATAATTCAGGAAATATTTCAAATTGAAATCCTAAATTTTTTTTCTATTTGGACATGTATTGTAGTCAGGAGTCTCCTTCTTTAAAAGTTTTCAACAAAGGCTGGATGGTCATCTGTTGGGAATGTTTTGTTGGACTCAAGGGCCCTTGGCGTCTTTTCCAGCTTTATGATTCTATGAAGCTGCAATCCAGTGATGGAGAAATAGTGTGTGTGGTTGTGTGTGCCGCTGAATACCTGAGTTAATCTGTCAACCTGGCTCCATGCAGTGTAACAAAATACATCTCAAGATTGTGATGCACAGATATTGGAGAGTTCTCTGTCACTGCCGAATTGTAGAAAGTTCTCTCTCTGTTTAAGAGTCAGCACCTGCATTGCCTTGCAGCTGCTTATTCTGAGCTCTACCTGCATGCATATATAATAAAACTTGGGTTCCTGATCGTCCACATCATATTCTTTTGACCTCCAAATAGGACCCTCTGCAAAAGCTCCCCTCAAAAGGGGTTCCCACTCCACCAACACCACCTGGAGGGCCAAGTTGGAGGTATACTATGGTCAAAATGACGGGGGGGGGAGTTGAGGGGAAGTGGTATCTGGGACGATCCCATGGACCACAAACGTGGTCTTTGAGAGATGCAGAAGACCCATGGGCGCCACAGTTTCCAGCCAGGATCTAAACCAGTGTGGGAATGGTGTGGACTACCCCATGTTAATGGACTGCAACTCCCAGCAGCCCTAGCCAGTATAACCACTGCTTGGAGTTGTAGTTTAACAACATTTGGAGGGTCACTCAACTTTCTAAACCTCAATCTAAGGCCATTTCCGCACGAATCTGTTATAGCGTGATGATTCCACTTTCAACCTCCTATGGAATCCTGGGGTTTGCAGTTTGGCCCCTCCCGAAACTGCAAACCCCAGGATTCCATAGGAGGTTGAAAGTGGAATCATCGCACTATAACAGACTCATGCAGAAATGGCCTAAAACTTGCAAACCAAGTGACAGTGCGGCGTTACAGCACAGTCTTGTGAGTACTGGGGGGAGGGCTGGAGGGGGAAAGATTGGGGACAAAATATGTTCCCCCCCCCAAGGCTGCTTTTTGTGGGCTAGGGGTAAAAAAAAAATGCTCCCAAATGCCCCTGAATATGCTCAAGAGTTTAAAACAGGAGGTTAAAAAGGCCTAAATATTCTAAAGACAGTGTCTGATCTTGGAAGCTAAGCAGGGTTAGCCCTGGTTAGTCCTTGAATGGGAGGCTGCCAACAAATACCAAGTGCTGTAGGGTATGTTTCAGAAAAAGGAGCCAGCAAAATGACTTCTGAACATTTATTCCCTAAGAAAAACCTATGAAATTCATGGAGTCGCAGTACGTCGATAGGCAACTTGAAGGCACACACACACAATAAAAGTTGCAGCATTGTTACATTGGAATCTATGCAAAGAATATGATGCAACATTTGCTAAAGAACCTGTGGGAACCAGTTTGGTGTCCTGGTCTGAGGGCTGGACTACAACTCTGGAGACCAGGGTTCGAATCCTCGCTCGGCCACGGAAAGTCACACTCTCTCAGCCTCAGAGGAAGGCAAAAGCAATCCCTCTCCGAACAAATCTTGCCAAGAGAACTCTGCGATAGGGTTGCCAACAAGAACAGCCCTGATCCAGATGCCTCTGTTGGATCAGCCCCCTTCCATCACTCTGGTGCATTGCTAACTACCTTGCAGCAGGGAAATAAGGGTTAAATATCAGAGTCTGGATTCCTAGAGAAGCCCAGAAATGGGTGGGGGGTGCAAGGCAGCTACAGCTGGCTGCTACTTCCTGACCAACCCTCTTACAGGAGGGGATGGAGGTGGCGATGGGTGGGAGAGAGGTGCCCCCCTTTTTTTTAATGCAAGCAGCACCCCAAGAATTGCAAAATGTGGCTTGAGACACCGTGACGCGGAGCTGGCTCCTCTGCATTCCTGAGACCTATTGATACAGGTTTGCTTTTCAATGCTTTTTTTAATTTCCTTGCCCAGATTTGTAAAGCAATGCGGGTTTGCATGGGCTTCCTCAAAAGTACGCTCTATTGTGTTTCGCTCCGAGAAAGGCTGCGTTAGGATGGCGATCGGAAGAACCCGCGACCTCTCCTTTCTGTTTCCGCACTACACTCTTATAGCGCAATTATTCCACTTTCAACATCCTATGGAATCCTGGGGTTTGCAGTTTCGGGAGGGGCCGACGGGCCCCTCCCGAAACTGCAAACCCCAGGATTCCATAGGATGTTGAAAGTGGAATAATTGCGCTATAAGAGTGTAGTGCAGAAATGGCCTAGGATCAGTTTTTGAAATAATAACGTGCAACGTTATAGGACGACATCTTCCTGATTCCTAAATTTCTGGGATAGCATCCGAATCATTGAGGGTCCAAAACACTAGTTGTCGCTGGATAAACTGTGAAACCGATCTATCCATCATCACGTTGATGATAATCATGACAATAATAATAATGTCACTTGCAATGTGACATATTCTAGAGCGACATCTCACTGATGCCTAGATTTTTAAATAGCATCCTTGATAGTCTAAAACTCCAATCTGTAACACCAGGTAGACTGTCAAACTGAAATAACAGCCTAAATTCTGTTTCTAATTCTAACTAGAGTAGACCTTTTGAATCAATGGAATTTACCTGTGTGCTGATATATGCCCTTTAACAATTGATTGAATGCCTTTCCGCACTACACTGTTATAGTGCTATGATTCCACTTTCAACCTCCTATGGAATCCTGGGGTTTGCAGTTTAGGGAGGGGCATTGAGAATTATCAGCCAGAGAGATCTTGGGCCTCAATGAACTACAAACCCCAGAATTCCACAGGAGGTTGAAAGTGGAATAATAGCACTATAACAGTGTGGTGCGGAATGGAATACTTTAGTTGGGACTAACAATCAGGATTCCAGCCAAGGAGAAGAAGAAGATGAAGATATTGTATGTATGAAATATAGTTTGTTCATTTTGTATTTATTTTACTAAAAGCTGGGTTGAATAGCTGGTATTGTTGCTCCTAATTACTCAAACACTTTAAAAAAATAACCCCCTACATTTTAATTGTATATCTCTATTCTGCTTTGGTCAGACCCCACCTGGACTACTGTGGCCATTTCCGCACTAGCCTGTTATAGCACTATGATTCCACTTTCAACATCCTATGGAATCCTGGGGTTTGCAGTTTCAGGAGGGGCCAGGCAAACCCCAGGATACCATAGGATGTTGAAAGTGGAATCATAGTGCTATAACAGGCTAGTGCGGAAATGGCCACTGTGTCCAGTTCTGGGCACCACAAAGGATGTTGAAGGAGATTGGCAGGCTGGAATGTGTGCAAAGGAGGGCAACCAAAATGACACGGTGACTTAGGGAGCTGGGTAGGTTTAGTCTGAAGAAGATAAGATTAAGAGGCAACATGATGGCTATGTTTAAATATTTGAAGATATGTCATATGGTGGATGGAGCAAGCCTAGTTTCTGCTCTTCCAGAAACTAGGATACGGAGCAATGGCTTCAAACTTCAGGAGAAGAGATTCCACCTAAATATTAGAAAGAACTTTCCAACCATAAGAAAAGTTTGACCGTAGAAAAGGTTGCCTCAGAGTGTGTTGGAGTCTCTTTCTTTGGAGGTTTTTAAACAGAGGCTGAATAACTATCTGCTGGGAATGCTTTGATGGTGTCTTCCTGCCTGGGAGGGGAATGAACTTGATGGCCCTTGTGGGTTTTTTTGGGTTTTTTATTCAAAAACAGTAAATTGGATCCTGATAAAATTCACATCTTCCAAATTTCCTTTTCTTAAAAATTGCCATTCTTCTCCCCATCCCCTAATATATATAAAAACAGTTTCCTAATTTTGAAGACCCAGCTCCCAACAGGAAAAAATAAAATAAAATAAGGGCATTAGCCCTCCAAATAAAAATTCTGTGCTGCAGTGAAATTTTCCTTTAGTTCCCCCAACATTTCTAGCATTGCCGTTTAGGCAGCCAAAGCAAAAGATATGATTGAATCCTGCAAATCACCAGCACCGATACTTCATGGAGTTCCTAAAACATCATACCTGCATAAGAAAGCATTTCCATGCATGTACACTTGGTAGACTGGCTGGAAGGCCCATCTTTGATGCACCTGCAGCTCTGGGTGAAAAATTGTGCTCATCTTGGATGCCTGTGTGGCAGGGGATGCATCACCGGAGAAAAATATAGGAACCTTGACTTTTGAAAATAACTTATTGGAAGGAATTTCAAGTGGACAGTTTCTTCACAAGGTTGCAGAAAAATCATGACACACAAGACTTAGACCATGTCTGCCCTACACTTTTATAGTGCTATGATTCCACTTTCAACTTCCTATGGAATCCTGGGATTTGCAGTTTGGAGAGGGGCCTTTAGGAATTCTCAGCCAGGGAGCTCTTTGGCCTCAGGAAACTACAAACTCCAGAATTCCACAGGGGATTGAAAGTAGAATAATAGTGCTATAAACAGTGTGGTGCAGAAAGGCCCAAGAAGTGACCTTTTGAAACTCATAGAAAAAAACACACACAAGTGCTTTTGTAAGAGCTTATTCAGTAAGGAAGGCATGAGAAAAATGAGATGGGTGCTTCCCCGCTTTCTCTTCCTGCCTATACAGCATTTTAAAGCTGATCAGTTGTAGAGAAGATAAAGTTCCCAAAAATGTAAAAGCTTTATTTGTTTGTCACCCAGTTTTTACACCAATTTTTTTATCTTTGTTGCACACAATTGCACAGTTGTTGCTTTTTCAAAATAAACTTCCTCGCTCTAGAAATTGCCATCCATCTTTCTTTTCACGCTAGGAGGGGAATTTCCATACAACACTAGCAACAATAATGTGCCCCATGTGATTATACAAAAAAGTGTGGATGCTTCAAGATTGTTGTATTCTTGTCGTCTAGTTTCATATGCTGGAATGTCACTTTTATGCACAGCTCTGGCTTTGATTTCTTTGCAGGACAACATGGCTGCCGAGCAGAGCGTGCCGCCCACACAGGCGCATCATTTCCAATCCGAGGTGCAACCGTGTCGGGTGAAAGAGGAACCTAATGAGGGGTCACCCCACAGCTGGGGCTCCCAGGAGCTCTTAAACGTGGTGCACATTGCAGAAGCAGGACTTGGCTATGCGCATGTGCCGTGGGACGAGAGACACACTCCATTTGAAGGCCCCGTTGCTTCTGGCCAGTGGCCCAGAAGGCAGCAAATGGTGGTGGGCTCACCAGGCCTTGGCAGAGAGACCCCACACACATGCATTGGTCCAGATGCCAGTAGAGCTGCACTGCAGGCCTACAAGAGCCTAGGTCTCCATGAACAGTATGAGGCCGTGAAGGAAGAGGTCCCTCAAGGTCCTGCTCTGGAAAGAGAGGCCCAGCGCCAGCGTTTCCGGGTCTTCCACTACGGGGAAGCCGGGGAGCCCAGGGAGGCCTGCCAGCGTCTTTGGGAACTTTGCCGGCAATGGTTGCAACCAGAGAGGAATTGCAAGGAACAGATCCTAGAGCTGGTGGTCCTGGAGCAATTTCTGGCCATCCTTCCACCAGAGATCCAGATCTGGGTGAGGGAAGGTGGCCCAGAGACCTGTTCCCAGGCAGTGACCCTGGCTGAGGATTTCCTGCTGAGGCAGCAAGAGGCCAAGGAGAAACAAGGAAAGCAGGTGAGGAGACGTTTGGCTGCTTTGGGGAGTGGGAATGAGAAAGAGGGGAAGAGCTGTAGTTTCAGAGTGCTGGTTATTTAATATATAAAAGTCAAAGTCTGTTTTTCTGTGTCAGGCGAAGACCTCCTATGATTGGCTGCCTAAGAAGATTCTGTGGAATCCTGGGGTTTGCAGTTTGGGGAGGGGCTTTTAGAATTCTCAATCAGAGACCTCTTCGGCCTCAGTCAACTGTGCCCATCTTGAATAGGCTGGTTGTTATGGAAACGAGGCCTAGCATCAAGGAGGAGGGCAGTGTATTCCCTCAGGAACCCAACCTCGGTATGTTAATAACTGAATATAGATTGGATTGGGGAATATGGGGAAAAGTTACAGGTACTGGACAAGACAGTTTTAGAGACATAGGATCTCAAATCTTTCTAACAAGTATAACCTATGAGAAAATAAAATCCTGGGAAACGCTGGGTATATACACCAGTGACCTATAAAGTTCCATTTGGCTCAGGTCCAGGTTGTCTGAAAAATCGCATTCTTCCGTGTGAACCTGTCCGCATCTTAAGATCTTCTAGAGAGGCCCTTCTAGAATCATAGATCATAGAGTTGGAAGACAGCACAATGATCATTGAGTCCAAGTTCCGCCATGCAGGAATACACCATCAAAGCATTCCTGATAGATGGTCATCCGTGACAGAGTTCAGGTTGTGGCTATCCTGATTGCCAGAGCAGCCTAGCAACAGTTTGCCAGGGAACCAGAATAGCTACCCAAGAGAGAAACCCATACTGAGGCCAAAGAGCTCTCTGGCTGAGAATTCTAACTGTCCCTCCCTAAACTACAAACCCCAGAATTTCATAGGATATTGAAAGTAGAATAATAGGACTATAACAGTGTAGTGTAGAAATGGCCAGGGAAGCCTAGGTGAGGTGACAGATGACTCTGTCCATCTATCTGTCTATTCATGTGATACTTTGCTTCCAAAAAGGATCCAGGCTGGCTCTCAGTATAGCTTAAAAAAAGAAGATATATCTAAAACTAGTCATAAGGGTAGGAGGAACAATGTAAAACAACGAAACTATCCTGTTAAAAATAGCACTGATTTAAAACATCGTTTTTTATTCAGAGGAGTTACAATAACACAGATCATGTTTCCAACATTGTGACAATTAATCAGCCTAACTTCTGGGATTGCTTCTTCGTGAGAATCCAAATTAACCAGAGTAAAGTCTGTTCTGCCTCAGTCTGCCATAGAAACATAAAACATAAAACAAACTAAAGTCCTTCAAAAGATAACAATGTAGGAAAAAGTACAGCACCCCATCCACATTAGAAGTCCCTCTACGGCAGTGGTTCTCAACCTGTGGGTCAGGACCCCTTTGGGGGTCGAACGACCCTTTCATAGGGGTCGCCTAAGACCATCGGAAAATACGTATTTCCAATGGTCTTAGGCTCCATTCCCTCCTCGGTGGTGGTGTGCAAGCGCGAGCCACATGCTCGCGTCCTCCTGCCCCCTGTTCAGAAGGGACTGAAATCGCTCCCCTTCTCTGCTACCGGGAGAACCTCCTGTCTGACGGGCCAGCTTGGGGGGCCGGCAGCAGCACGGGGGGCAGGGCGCCTCCTCGCCACGGCCCCTGCCCCACTCGCCACGGAGGGGGGCGCTGCAGAAGGGCCAGGGGGCCGCAAGTCAGTGCTTTTCCGGGGGGGTGAGCTGTGCCGAGCGCAAAAGACAAAGTCACTGGGATTCCTCCCCCCCGGCCAGGGTCGACACTCTGGAAATTTTTCCCACACTGCCCCCCCCCCAGCGGAAACAAGAATGAAGCAGAAGCAGAGCCCGGGGGAGGGATCTTGGAGTTTTTTCCCAGGGAGGACGTGCGGCTCTTCTTTCCCTCCCTGCCCACCCCCCCCCGTTCCTGGCTGACAAGGCGACCTTTGCTGGGGGGGGAGGCATTGTAAATAATAAATAAATAATTTTATGGTTGTGGGTCACCACAACATGAGGAACTGTATTAAAGGGTCGTGGCATTAGGAAGGTTGAGAACCACTGCTCTATGGGAATCAATTACTAGCCAAAAGGTCATCTAAATGAAAAGCCTTTGCATGCCAGTGGAAGTTGAGCAGAGAAGGGGCCAGGCAAGTCTTCTGTGGAAGGGAAGGGCATCTGCTGAGATCTTGTAGCAGCTTTGCTCCTGGCTTGACTGCATTACTGTTTGGATCCTCCATCTCTTCTTAGGTCCTGATCCATCAGGCTTCTGTGAATCTCCCCGAAACAGAAGAGGACTCTTTGAATGTTGAGCCAAAGGAGCTTTACAGAGAGCCGAAGCAGGAGGACGCAGGAGATGCTGTCATTGTGGGTGAGGCTTCAGCTTGGCACACATATTCTTATAGAGTTCAGATGTATTGGATGTACATCTATGGAGAGTGTTTGTTTAGTAGAACCATTCATCTTCAAGTGAACCGTATCTTCTCCAGGGAGGTAAAAAAAGGCTTCTGCAAGTTTGAACCAGAAGATGGTTGTGCACAGCACCAAGTGGCTGGTACCGATGACATCTCAAACCCTTTCCTGTGATCAGAGCAGATTTTCTATCCTATCTGGTTTTCACATTCATGAAAAAAAATAATAATACAGCGTGCCCTCCACTTTTGTGAGTTTGGCATTCACAGATTTTCTTATTTGCAGGTTATTTTATTTATTTATTTTTTAAAAAGTCTTAACTCTGTTTGCCCCTGCCATGGAAAAGATATGGTCTCTCTAGGAAATTCTATGTCCTCCAGTCCAATTCTATGGTCCACTTCTGCCAGAAGTGAACCATAGAGTTGTGCTGGAGGAGCTAGAGATTCCTAGAGAGAATACTTCCCTAGGCATTGACCTCTGGCCTGCAGGAAGTGGAAATGTTCTCAGATTTTTTTTAAAAAAAGCTTTTGCATTTTTAAATTTTTATTCACGTTTTTTTCCATTTTTGGAGGGCTCACAATCCAATAAATGTTTTCATTAATAGACCTAGAGACATGGCTTTAAATCAAAGCTGAGCCAAGTGTCTCTGCCCAAGACAGTTTTTGGGGTCCTTGATGCCTCCAGAAACATGTGGTCCACCTCATTGTTGTTGTTGTGTGACTTACGGCAACCCTAAGGGGAACCTATCACAGGGTTTTCTGGGGGCTGAGAGTATCTGACACCCCCAAAGTCTCCCAGTGGGTTTCTATGGCTGAGCAGGGAATCAAACCCTGGTCTCCCCTCACCCTTGCTCTAATTCATGCCTGTTTTACCTGTTTATTTCCTCCAGGTGCAGAATGGACTCGGGTCAGTGAAGAGGAAGAAGAAGAAGAGCAGGAGGTAGAGGGAAAGTCGCGCCTGGAAATCCCAGACCAAGTGGGACCACAGGGGTCATCTACTAAAAGACTTTCTTGGTGCTTAGAAGATGGAGAATTTTCTGCAAATCAACCCGAAACAGAAGCACCAAACCAAACTGAAAATCAAGAGGGAACTTCTGTTTCTTCTTTGGGAAGCGATGAGGACTTCAGTGAAACGGAAGAGGAAATCCCTCAGAGCAAGGAACAGAATTCATGGGCTGTAGAAGAGGAAGCCCATAATCAGACCACAGGCTTTATTTCTGATGAGAGTATCGATTCAGGAGAAAAATCACACAAATGTTTGGTTTGCGCAAAAGCCTTCGCTTCGGAATCCAGCCTCATAGAACATGAAAGGATGCATGTGGGAGAGAAGCTGTATTCTTGCTTACACTGTGGGAAAGGTTTTCGTACAGGCACGGACTTCATTCAGCATTTAAGAACCCACACTGGCGTGAAAATTTTCAAATGTTCAGAATGTGGGAAGTGCTTCCGCCACACCTTCTCTTTCACCAGTCATCTGAGAAACCACATGGGGGAGAAGCCGTTTCAGTGCTTAGGATGTGGGAAAAGTTTTGGCACCCACTCCGATCTAATTAAGCATGAGAGATCCCATGCAGGCGAGAAGCTGTACAAATGCTCAGACTGTGGGAGAAGTTTCTGCCAGAGCTCACAGCTTATCACGCACCGGAGAATCCACACAGGAGAGAAACCATTTAAATGCCATGAGTGTGGGAAGATCTTCAGCAAGAGCTCCCACCTTCACGGACACCAGAGAATCCATTCGATCGAGAAACCGTATAAGTGCACAGATTGTGGGAAAACGTTCAGTGGAAGGTCCCACCTCAATAGGCACCAGCGAATCCACACAGGAGAGAAGTTGTTTAAGTGCTTGGTGTGTGGGAAAAGCTTCTGCATGAACTCTGACCTCATTGCACATGAAAGAATTCACACTGGGCACAAACCATACAAATGTCCAGAATGCGGAAAGGGCTTTAGTCAGAAGCAGCACCTGACCAGCCACCAGAGGACCCACACTGGAGAAAAACCATACGTTTGTTCACACTGTGGGAAAGGCTTCAGTGTGAGCTCCAACCTCAACACGCATGAGCGTACCCACACCGGTGTGAGACCCTTTAAATGTTCTGACTGCGGGAAAAGTTTCAGCCAGAAATCCCACCTCATTGGCCATCAGAGGATCCACACTGGGGAAAAGCCTTATTTGTGCATGGATTGTGGGAAAAGTTTTGGTTCGAGCTCAAATCTTATGGCACACATGAGAATCCACAGTGGTGAAAAAGCCTAGGAGAGTTGAATAGAGCTGAAACCAATTGGATGAAGAAGAACTTTGCCTCCAACCTTCCCCCCCCAGCTCCACCTATCTCCTTTGGTATTTAACATTCCCATTTAAAAGCTAGAGAATTAGGGGATTTTAGGAAACAAGATTTAGTAGTATGATCAGGGAACAACCCAAGATGTGCTTGAGGTAGAGGGCAAGATGATGAACATAAGCTGACCGGACATAGCAGTTGAATCTTATTTCACCTCTAGTGATGGATTTGGGTCCTCCGTCTCACCTGAGACTGTGGGATGATTCAGGAGGCCCTAGGCAGGCTGTGTGGCACAGAGGCCTATCCTCTGGCACAAGGTAACAGCTGAAAAATTTAGGAGGAGAAGCTGCTCCTCAGCTTCAGCACTATGCCCCACGGCAGGGCTGCTCTTCAGTTATTATTGTTGGCATGTTGATACTTAGCTGCCGCTGATCAATGTTAAGCCAATAAAGTTGATAATCGAATGTATGACTTCCTCCCTGTAGCAGACCCCCTTGCCAGGCTGGCTTTGCAATTCCAACCCTGGGCTCCTGTCTCTCACCTTGCCCTTTTCTCCTTGTCCTGGATTGGGGACTTTGGCCTCAAGGTGGACCCCCCTCCGTTGTGGACCAGTGGCTGTGTTGTTTTGGTGGGTTCACTGTGGTAAGCATGACCAGGCTTCCCACTAAACTTAATATGAACAGACAGAAACAGTGGTAAAAATAAAGAAATGGAAATTTATTGAGAAACCAGAAAATAATACAGTAACCTTTGAACTGCGATATCATTTATAGCTCCCCAAAGCTATAGTCAGTCCTTTCCTCTGTCTGACTCTCCTGTCTATTCCATCTGTTCCTGTCTCTCTGAAATCTGTTCCCTCTCTCTGTGCCAGCTTTTTCCTATCTGCCTTCCGAGAGAGACAAGCCTCAGTTTTGTAACATTTCCCCCCCCCCACAGCCCTCCCCTTCACAGCATTCCCTGAGCTGCGATTGGCTGCCTTCAGCCAAGCTTGCCCAGCTCTTCCCTTCACACACCTCTGCTTCCACTCACACTGGACCTGCCCCAGAATTGATGTGAGAATCTCAGGCTCTGCAGCCATATCCTCCTGGGGTCCCAGATGGACCAAGTATACTTCCCTTGGAAGGCCATGCCCCCTTTCTCCTTACAACATTGTTCGGTATTTCATTCAGGTTTGTACCTCCCTTTCCCCATTATAAAAAGCCAAAATGTCTCTCTTGAGGCTTTTTTTTTAAAACTGAAAGTAAGCTATGTATTCTTTCCTTTCCTTTCCTTTCCTTTCCTTTCCTTTCCTTTCTCTCTCTCTCTTTCTTTCTTTCTTTTTTTAATCTACCTTCTCCAGACCCAGGACCAAAAGTGACTTATAACATAGATTAAAACAAAGTACAATTTAAAAAAAAATTTTTTTTGCAAGCTATCCTATAATTTAAAATATTATAAAGGTATTTTTTACAAAATAACAGGAATAAAAGTGCAGCGCGCGCACGCACACACACGCACACACATACATCTTTAAAAGACCAGCGAGCCACCGAAGCTGGCCAAAGCAGAGGCCAGCTTAGATTTCTGTAGATAAATTCCACAGCTTGGGAGCAGCCACCAAGAAAACCTTCTCTTGTGTCCTCAACAAACACACCTGGGACAGTGGTGCGACTGAGAGGAAGCTGTCCGATGAGGATCTGAAGACTGGGGCAGGCTTGTATAGGGAGATGAGGACTTTCGGATAGCCTGTATGCTAAAATAGTTCTCTTTGGCCCTGCCTTTGCCCCACTGAAATATGTTCCCCCGGAGCAACTCTGCTATTTGAATTTTTTTCAGAAGAAAGAGGTTTCCCAAATTTGCTTCATACTCCACCAGTATCAAAAGAGGATCTCTGTCCATGTGTCTAAATTTTAAGTGTATTAATACCCCCTTAAAAAGGGGGTGGGAAAAGGGCAACCTGTGGGCCACATCTGAATCTCTTGAACCCCACTTTTGCTGGCCCAAGGCCCTTCAGATTTCAATTTTTGTAAATTCCAGATATTGACAAAACAAGCATTTTTATAGTACTTCCACCAAGAATACAGTGTTATATCATGGCAAAAACTCTCCAGCTAAATGTCAAACTCCCTTCTTTTCTTTTCTGTCCTGAACAAGACAGTGACAGTGAGACAAAAGAGCAAGAAACATATATATATACTGATCAGGAAGTATCTGCAGCAGAATATTTAAAAAATCAGAAAGTCCCAGAAGTTGTTTCTGTTTATTCTGTATTTATTTTAGAAATCCATACACATTTTGTTTAGCCCAGAGTATTTGCTGCCATCTTCTAGTAGGATCAGAGACTTTTTATACCAGCTCCTCAGGTCAATTTATTTTAATCCAGTATAAAGTTGGTGAGAACAAAAACAAAATTTGGGACTTTTCAATCCTAGCCCCCCCACCCCACGAATGGGTAACTATAATGGTTCCAACAGAAGATTCCCTTAAGACCAAAGTATACACTGGACTATTTATTTCATAGAATCATAGAATAATAGAGCTGGAAGAAACCCCAGGGGCCATTCAGTCCAACCCCCTGCTATGCAGGAACATCTATCAAAGCACTCCCAACAGATGGCCATCCAGCCTCTGCTTGAAAACCTCCAAAGAAGGAGACTCCACCACACTCCCAGGCAGCATATTCCACTGCCGGACAGCCCTGACTGTCAGGAAGTTCTTCCTGAGGTTCAGGTGGAATCTCCTTTCCTGCAGCTTGAATCCATTGCTCCTTGTCCTGGTCTCTGGAGCAGCAGAAAATAAGCCTGCTCCCTTGTCAACATGACATCCCTTCAAACATTCCCTCTTAACCTTCTCTTCTGCAGACTAAACATACCCAGCTCCCTAAGGCCTTCTTCACAGGGCATGGCTTCCAGACCCTTAACCATTTTGGCTGCGCTCCTCTGGTCACGTTCCAGCTTGTCGACATCCTTCTTGAATTGAGGTGCCCAGAACTGGACACAGTATACCAAATGAGGTCTAACCAATGCAGAATAGAGAGTGGTACCATATCTCCCTCGATCTGTAATAGAGTTGGAAGGAACCACAGGGGCCATCCAGTCCAACCCTGTGCCATGCAGAAATACACCACCAAAGTATTCTCGACGGATGGCCACTCAGCCTTTGTTTAAAGTTTCCAAAGAAGGAGACTCCACCACATTCCACTGAGGCAGCAGATTCCCACTGCCGGACTGCTCTGACCTTCAGGAAGTTCTTCCTGAGGTTCAGGTGGAATCTCTTTCCTGTAGTTTGAATTCATTGCTCCTTGTCCTGGTCTCTGGAGCAGTGGAAAACAAGCCTGTTCCTTCTTTGATATGAGATCCTTTCAAATATTTAAACATGGCTATCATGTCCCGTCTTAACCTTCTCTTCTGCAGACTAAACATACCCAGCTCCCTAAGCCATTCCTCATAGGGCATGGCTTCCAGACCCTCCACCATTTTGGTCTCCCTCCTCTGGACATGTTCCAGCTTGTCAATATCCTTCTTGAAATGAGGTGCCCAGAATTTCTCTAACAGGTTTATAATGCCACCCAGCCAATGGTGCTGGTAGCTTCCAAGTCACTGGGGTGGGTCAGTTCAGGCTTATCCTCTAAACTTTAAAGGAGCTATCTGAAGTACTGAGCCTATTTTAGGGGAGAAGACATGTCACCCTGGATAGCTTCTTTTAGTTTGGACTGAAATTCAGAACTCACATAGCAGTCTCCAACCGTCCCTTTAAAATCCCACTCAATTGGCAAGGTCCTTGCGGCGCTTTGTTGTTATGTGCCTTCAAGTCATTTCCAACTAATGGCAACTCTAAGGCGAACCTATCACGAGGTTTTCAGGGGCGAGATTGTGTGACACATCACCTGGTGGATTCCCTTGGCCAAGCAGGGAGTCGAACCCTGGTCTCCAAAGTTGTATTCCGATGTTCAAAAACCACCACACCAGGCTGGATCTGTGTCTCTTTACCAATATTAAAACCAAAAATAGCAGCAAATTGTACAGTGAAAAACAGAATTGGGCAAAAGATCATCAGAAGGTTAAAACATTAGAACATTCAGAGCTGGTAGTAAAATTTAAGCAGTAAATCCCAACATTTTTTTTTCCAAATAAGCAACTCTGTGCTGGATGGAGAAAGAAACTCTTCTCTTAGATTGGGATCCAAATTGCTTCTGATGAGGAAGCCGGGAGGATCTCTCCTGGGAAAGAGCGTTCCATAGTTTTGACAGTGGGAGGAGGTAAGCTACTGGCAATGCTGCTGCAAGGATTCTGCCACAAGCCCTGCTTGTACTTACATCATCTGACCTTTCCTCTCTCCCCACCCATATTTGTGTTGTGCTAGTGGCCTTTGGCTAGACAAAAAAGGCCCATGGGCTGGAGGTTCCTCTTCCTTGGTCTATGCTGTTGGATAGCAGTCTTCTAGAACAGCAGTTTTCAGCACTGTTGGACAGCCAACTTGGATCTTTCTCCACCTCTTCTGGACCTGATGGAGCAAGCTTGTTTTCTGCTGCTCTAGAAACTAGGACACGGAGCAATGGATTCAAACTACAGGAAGAGAGATTTCACCTAAACCTCAGGAAGAACTTCCTGACAGTCAGAGCCATTCAACAGTGGACTATGCTGCCTCAGAGTGTGGTGGAGTCAACTTCTTTGGAGGTTTTTAAGCAGAGACTGAATGGTTTAGATTCCATCTAAATATTAGGAACTTCCTAACAGTATTTGTTCCTACATGGCGGGGGTTTGGACTTGATGGCCATTGTGGTTTCTTCCAGCTCTATGTTCCTATGATTCTATGAAACCTTCTGAAGGGCATGTACATGCTCTGTCCCCAAGATCCAGTTCTCTTCTCCAAAAAATTAAGAAAAGTCCCAGTCTTTATGGGATTAAAAAAGTAAATCAAAACCTGGGGGTGGGGGGGCAGAGTGGAAATAAGCTTCCCACCACTTCTCTCTCTGTGTGTGTGTGTGTGTGCTTGTGTGTCTGTGTGGAGTGTGACCTGTGATCTGTGGTGGATCCAAGATGTGTATGTGGAAAACTGACCTCCAGACCTCTTGAAACCCTACCTAGCATCCTTCGATATAGATATAACTAGGAGCGCAGAAGCAACTTCCATTGGGTTCAAGGAGACATAGAGCGGTAACCTTTCTGGAAATTTTGAAGTCATGGGGAGGCTGGAGAATCCCCCCTCATTTTTCCCTATAGGAAAAAAATTGAAAATTTCAAAAGAATTGGAAAAAAAGGTTTACATGATAGCTATGCTTAAATGTTTGAAAAGATGGCACATGGAGGATGGAGAAACCCTGTTTTCTGCTGCTCGAGAGACTAGGACATGGAACAATGACTCCAAACTTCAGGAAAAGAGATTCCACCCAACATTAGGGCAAACTTCTTGATGGTAAGAACTGTTCAACAGTGGAATGTGCTCCTTGGGAGTGTGGTTGAGTCTTCTTTGTAGGTTTTTGAACAGAGGCTGGATGGCTATCAGTTGGGAATGCTTTGATTGTGTATTCCTGCATGGCAGGAGGTTGGATTCAATGGCCCTTGTGGTTTCTTCCAATTCTACAATTCTATGATCCAATGAAGTAGCTAATATTACTGTAGCTCTCTTGACAAATGGAAACTCCCTTTGTTACATTAGGACCATGTGTAGCTTTGATTTGGTATGTACTGGCATATGGCATATTAAAAATACTGTTTGTTAAAAAAAATACTTCCAATTTTAAGTTAATTTTTATTTTTTTTATTACACGTGGCCTTGAACTGTAAGGAATCTCTCTGTTTTTGCCAGTTTATGAGGTATAGGTGAACAGACGACAAATCCAGGAAAAAAAGCACTCTATATTAGTAAACAAAAAAATGATGGTGTGAAGCTGACATAAAGCTCTCATTTCATCAAAGAACAGAGGAAAACAATCCAACACCAGGAATTGCAATAATTTGATAATGTATATTATCAAAGTCTTTGGGGAAGGAAAAATGTGGACACCTTGGCTGAAACACTTTATTCGTCATTCTAAAAAAATATTCCGTAATCCATATTTTCCCATTTTTGGAGAAAAACAAAGGATTTGGGGGGGAAATTTAAAGGGGTTTTCCTGAATTTTTGTTTTTTTTTCTCCTGGGCTTTGAGTGGAATCCTCTTCATGATTTAAGTTAGTGTAACTGGCATGTACACCAGTATCCCTTTCGACCAATGTTGCATAAGGAACTATTCAATACCTCCTTATGCAACAGTTTTGATAAGTCACACAACAGATCCTGAACAGGGGCTGGATTCAGCTACAGCCCCTTCCCACAGCTTTCTTACACTGGCACACTGGTTAGGGTACCTTCAACCTCTCTTCACTGGCTTTCCTTCACCTTTGACCTCTGGCATGTGACCTCACTGCCTAGGAAGTTGTTAGCATTGTCACCTGGATGACTGTGCCATGCTAAGGTGCTATGCATAGAAATCCAGTAGGCTCTTGCCATGGCCAGATTCGATAGTCCTGGAAAAGACCCAAACATGGAAGGACACAAAAGACGTACTTTCCATTCCAGATGAGGAATCTGAATATTATTGGCTGCCTTTGCAAGGCAGTCTTCTAGGCTGAAGGTTCCAAAATCCAAGTATTTTGTGATGGGATTGAACTAGCCTATTATCGTACAGCAAGAGTAGACAGGCTCCAGAGCCTGGGAGCAACAATTTTGGATGCCTTTGTCCCATCGTGGCTGCCATTTTGGTGACACTCCAAATTGAACCAGACAGGTGAGTGTAGCCTCCCTCTTCAATTGATTAAATTGAAATACATGTGAAAAGGATCTAGGACTCTTAGGCCATTTCTGCACTACACTGTTATAATGCTGTCGTTCCACTTTCAATATCTTATGGGATTTGGGGGTTTGCAGTTTAGGGAAGGGCATTTAGAATTCTCAGCCAGAGAGCTCTTTGGCCTCGGTAAACTACAATTCCTAGAATTCCACAGGATGTTGAAAATGGAGTAGTAGCACTATAACAGTGTAGTACAGAAATAGCCTTAGTAGATAACAAGCTGAATGTGAGTCAGCTGTGTGATGTGGCAGCTAAAAAAGCCAAAGCAATTCTGGGTTGCATCAATAGGAGTATAGTTTCTAGGTCAAGGGAAGTAATAGTACCACTTGATTCTGCTTTGGTCAAACCCCACTTGGAATACTGTGACCAGTTCTGGGTACCACAGTTCCAGAAGGATATTGACAAGCTGGAATGTGTCCAGAGGAGGGAGACCAAATGATAGAAGGCCTTGAAATCATGCTCTATGGGAGTGGTTTAGAGAGCTGGCTACGTTTAGCCTCGAGAAGAGAAGGTTAAGAGGGGACATGATAGCCATGTATAAATATTTGAAGGGATGTCATATGAAAGATGGAGCAAGCCTGTTTTCTGGTGCTTCAGAGGCACCACAAAGGATACAAAGGACACACAGAGGACACAAAGCAATGGCTTCAAACTTCTGGTAAAGCGATTTCATCTAAATATTAGGAACTTCCTGACAGTAAAAACAGTTTGATGCTGCTTCAGAGTGTGGTAGAGTCTCCTACTTTGGAAGTTTTCAAACAGAGGCTGAATGACCATCTGTCGGGAATGCTTTAATAGTGTATTCCTGTATGGCAGGAGGTTGGACTTGATGTCCCTTTGGGTCTCTTCCAACTGCATGATTACTCTCGTTCATTTGGGGCAAAGGGAACAACTAAAATGGCAGGTGGACTTGTGAGCTGTTAATGCCCATTTATCACAACCACGTAATCCCAGGAAGAGGGAAAGTACAGTTCACGTGTGGCCTCCCAACACCTTTTTACAGTCCTTGGTGCCCTCCATGACATTCCTACAAGGTCCCTTAATTTAAAACAAAAAATTAGGCCATATTTTGGCCTAGAAATCACAAAAAGGGGACCAAACCCACGAAACACTGCAGTTTTGCTCTGCATGTTCTGACCCCCCCCCAAACCCGAGCACAAAAATGAGCACAGATGTCACATCACTTCTGGTTTCATTTTTGTGTGTGTGTCTCCCTACCCGATGATGTAAATCCAACCAGGCCAATTAAGAAAGAAGGGAATCTACCAGAAGGCTACCTTCCTAGTTTGGGGGTGAATATTGAAAACTCTCTGTGGATCTATGCTGAGGAAGTGGAGTAGTGTCAACATGAGACAACTACATCCTTAAAACACAGAGAGAACACTCCCAGCAATCGTACAAGGACTCACACCTACCCAAAAGGTGCCCTTTTGGATACGAAACCCATCTCTCTTCAATCCAGACATATATGAAAAGATTTTAGCTCTCTATTTTGAGGCATGTTCTCTACTAAATACCAGAGTTCATGCCAAATTATTTTTAAAAAAAAAGAAACAAAAAACCAAAGAACTAGGATTCAGCCAATCCTAAAGACAGAGTCATGGTTGCCAAACACTTAGGCTTACCTGCTTCAAAAAAACAAAGGTTCCCACAGCAACAGGCACGCTTGGTTCTCTATGTTGTTGTTTTTTTAAATGCTGAAATATCAGGACATGACAGAAAATGAGGTTGTTATTTATTTATTTTTAAACAAAAGAAAAATAAGAAACAATGGTTTTATTAGCTTTCAGCATGAACTGTCAGTAGAGGAAATCAGAATCTAGTTATCTTCTTGTTTTAAAAAAAAGAGGGGGTGTCTTCTCTTGAATCTAAAATGGTCAAAAATAAAAACTGTAACTCTTCAAACCACAAGCTCTCAACACACAAACAACACTCAAGGGTCGTGGGTTTTGGGGGGGTTTTGGGGCCTCCTTCTATTCCGTGCCCTGGGTGTCAGCAGTCGCCGGGAGATCCCAAGGCGAGAGGAAGAGGAGCCCGCAGGCCGGAGGCTTGGCTGCCCAAGCCGAGGAGACCATGCATGCCGGGAGGAGGTTGGGGAGCCTGCTGCCGGAGTGGAAGGCTGCTGCCGCACCAGGAGCTCTAAAAGTTCCGTCTGGCGGTGCATTATGGTGATGATCTGCTCAGTGCCCGCTCGGTGTTTCTCGCGGTCCTCCAGGTCCGCCTTGGCGTAATCCTCAAGGGTCAAAAGAATCCTGTCGGTGGCTGCCTTCATCCGCCGGTCGGCTGCTCTCGCCATTTCCAGGGCCAAGTCACACCGAGTCTTCTTGTGCCGGTTTCGGAGGTTGGCAAGACGCTCGGCAGCCGAGACGCCTGTGGGCCCGGGCAAAGGACTGTGGGAAGGGCTCACATGGACATCTGAGAGCCAGCCATTTGGGGGTGGGATGGGGAAGCATAAACAAAAAGAAAGAATGGAGAAAATTGAAAGATTACACAGGATTCTGACACAAGGAGGTCACCACAAGGATAGATAGGAGGGCCTAGATTATTTATTTCAGGGATGGGCAACAAATGGTCCACAGGACACATGTGGGCTTCCACCTGGTTTGTGCAGTCCCAAACCCTCCCACACAGTAACAATTAACTGCTCCTGTGGGACAACCACAGAGCGGCAATTCTCTTTTTTTAAAAAGGGGCATTCCCTCACACACCTTGTTTTCTGTACCAGAAAGAAGTTTTATGAATTTGAAAGTGGACTTCCTGTGGCTTCCGGTTTTAATTTTGCTGGGAGTGGGTACAGTCTAAAGCTAATCCTGAGGAAGGTGGAACTGGGATCTCAAGCTCCTAGAGCAGTTTCTCAACCAACATTCCCCAGAACCTTAGGATTCTAAGACACATCTAGGGATTCATGAGAGATTGTGACTGGAAAAAGTGTGTGTGTGTGTTTTTTTTTAGCTGCATACATAATAATTTTTATGCAGGGGTTCTCTAAGGCCTGAAAATTATTTCAAGAGTTTCTCTGGGATAAAAAAAGATTGAGAAAGGCAGTTCTAGAGCTTTCCTACTTCTGATCTTTATAATAGCCTTATTGTTCTCCCAATGTGGATCCTTGTTAATGGCTGCCAAGTTGACTTCGACTTATGGTGACCTTCTGGATGACAGAACTCCAAATCACCCTATCCAAAACTGACCCTGCACAGATCTTGTGGACTCTGGGCAATGGCTTCCTTGATTGAGTTTATCCACCTGTAATGTGGTCTTCCTTTGAGTCTATCCACCTGTAATGCAATCTTTCTCTTTTCCTTTGGCTTCAGCTGATACGCCAACTGCGCCCCTTCCTAGAATTGGATGGCCTAAAGATGGTAGTGCACACGCAAGGTCGGATTTCTGCAATGAGCTCTACATTGGGTTACCTTTGTACCAAGTTTGGAAACTCCAACTGCTTCCAAATATGGCAGTGAGATTGATTACAGGAACGGGGGAAGGAGTGAACACATCACACCAATATTAAAATCACTCCACTGGCTGCCAGTTAGTTTCCAGGCAAAGTACAAAGTGTCGGTTATTACCTTTAAACCCCTACATGGTTTGGGTCAAAGCTCTCTGCAGGATCGCCTCCTCCCATACAACCTGCCCCATGCACTCAGGTCCTCTGGGGGCCATTTTTAAACCAGCTGGGACCAGACTGGCAGCAGTCACTCAGAGGACCTTTTCATCAGCTGCCCCTAGACTGCGGAATGACCTGCTGGAAGAGATCCAATAGCAAAATATGTTGTCTGAATTCAAAAAAGTATTAAAGATCTATCTCTTCCAGCAGGCCTACCCAGTGTATTTTTTAATTGCACTTTGAATTGCACTTTTAATTATGATATATTTTAATCATAGTATATTTATTTTTTAAATGTTTTAGTGTATTTTAACTATGTTTTTTTTAGTTCTACCTATACCCACATTGAGCCTTGGGAAGAAGGTAACAAATAACATTTATTGTTGTTGTTACTCCTACTGCCTTCCACCTTACCAACCATTATTGTCTTTTCTAGTGAGTCATGTCTTCTCATGATATGGCCAAAGTAAGACAGTCTCACTTTAGTCATCTTGGCTTCTAGGGAAAGTTCAGGCTTGATTGTTCTAGGACCCCACTCATTTGTCTTTTCAGCAGTCCAGGGTATCCGAAGAATTCCCCTCCAACACCACCTTTCAAATGAGTTGATTTTTTTGTTTCCTATCAGCTTTCTTCACTGCCCAGCTTTCACAACCATACACAGAAACTGGAAATATGATGGCAAAGATAATCCTAACTTTAGTGTTCAATGATACGTCTTTTACACTTCAGGATCTTGCCTAGTTCCTTCACAGCTGCCCTTCCAAGTCCTAGGCCATTTCCGCACTAGCCTGTTATAGCGCGATGATTCCACTTTCAACATCCTCTGGAATCCTGGGGTTTGCAGTTTTGGGAGGGGCCGGCCGGACCCTTCCAAAACTGCACACCCCAGGATTCCAGAGGATGTTGAAAGTGGAATCATCGCGCTATAACAGGCTAGTGCGGAAATGGCCCTAGTCTTCTTCCGATTTCTTGACAGCAGTCTCAGATTAATGACTGAGTCAAGATATGGAAAATCTTGATCCTTAGGAGGGAAAAAAGCATCACTCATGCAGAAAAGGGAGGTGTTGGCAGGCTTGGGAGAACAGTACTAGGCGGCTCAGGGTCCCACACTGGTTAGCTTGCCTGCTGATACATCAAATAATGCCACTACCACCCAGTTCTGGTCTACATCCAATTTCAAGTCCCAACTAGACTAGACTCCTTGAATCAATTGAACTTACACAACTTTTGTTTCACCATTCAGTGGCTCTTCTTTAGGTGTGGTCTGGAACTAAAGCAGTGTTTGGGCTTAAGGGGCTAATTTAGCTCTCCAGGGTCACAGGGAGGTTTGCACCCCACATCATGTCCTGCCAGGCCCCCCTAATACACAACTTTTATGGTTAGACCTAAATGGCTGATTCTACTATATTTTTTGCCCTCTAGGCCACTTTAGGCCTAGGGGATGCCATTTTTAAAACAAAAATCTTGTTCAAAACAGGCGCTGCTATCTCTCCCTCCCACAAAAGAATTGCCCTGCACAGCCACCAGGGCATGTAGTGCACCACCGTGAGCCAAACCAATTTTTACAGGCTGATAGAGAAGATAGGATTTGGATTCCAATAACATCAAAAATCACAGAGGAGGGAGTCATTAGTATCTCCTTCCAAGCTAGTTATTTACATTTGGACCTATGGAGAGATGCTTTAGTTCAGTAGTTCTCAACCTGTGGGTCGGGACCCCTTTGGGAGTCGAACAACCCTTTCACAGGGGTCACCTAAGATCATCAGAAAATATGTATTTCCGATGGTCTTAGGCTCCATTCCTTCCTTGGTGGTGGTGCGCAAGCGCGAGCCACGTGCTCGCGTCCTCCTGCCCCCTGTTCAGAAGGGACTGAAATCGCTCCCCTTCTCTGCTACCAGGAGAATCTCCTGTCTGACGGGCCAGTTTGGGGGGGCAGCGGCAGCACGGGGGGGCATGCCCCCTCCTCACCACAGCCCCTGCCCCACTCGCCACGGAGGGGGGCACTGCGGAAGAGCCGGGGGGCCGCAAGGTGGAACTTTTCCAGGGGGGTGAGCTGCGCCCGGCACAAAAGACAGAGAAGCTGGGATTCCTCCTCCCCCCGGCCAGGATCGACACTCTGGAAGCAGAAGCAGAGCCCAGGGGGGGTTCTTGGAGTTTTTCCTGGGGGAGACGTGCGGCTCCTCTTCCCTCCTTGCCTGCCCCCACTGTTCCTGGCCGGCGAGGCAGCCATTGTAAATAATAAATAAATAATTTTATGGTTGGGGATCACCACAACATGAGGAACTGTATTAAAGGGTTGCAGCATTAGGTTGGTTGAGAACCACTGCTTTAGTTGTATGGTAAATTTATTGTTATTTTCTCATGCTGTGAAAGGGGAAATAATATTCAATCCCCGGTAAGCATCTCGTTTGTTCTGTTAATTATGCCACTATGCCATATTGTTAATAACTTAATACTTAAAAAAAAAAGGCTAGTATATTTATGCAGAAAAGGATTTAGGAAGTATTCAAACACATTTTACATGTGACAGTGAATCAGAGTAGGAATTACCTGCTGTGGAACTGGTAGTGGCAGGGCTGCCTGGGATACTGTGGGGGGTGGGGGACATGGGGTTAGGCAGATGATCAGCTTCTAAAAAAGAAGAGAAATACCGGTACTTTCAGTTGCAACATAAAACAAACACCATCCAAACACTGCCTGCACCCAGCTCACTCTCAAGAGTTTTCTTCTCACCAGTTAGCAATTACCACTGGTGTAGCAATCACGGGGACAAGAACAACTTTTCTATGGTGCTTACTCTATGATCCACTGAATGCACTTCCTGCTGAACTTTGTAGCCAAGAATCAAGTGCTTTTCTTAGATTATAAGCCCACAAGCAGGGACTATCTCATTTCTGATCTTTGTAAATTGCCCTGGGAGCCTTTGGTATTTTTTTGTTTGTTTTGTCTTTGGAAGAAATGCCCAGTTAAAAATATATTTTAGATAGATAAATCATAAAGAAAATATTGCTGGATCAATTCACGTTAACAGCTACTTCCATAAAAAATAAACTCAAAAGTGATTTTACCATCCTCGTGTCATCAAAACTACCTGATTCTTTCCAGCAATGCACTGGATGATGTTCCACTGTCATACGCTACAAGGCCAGAGTTTCTAGTCATGCTGGCTGGGGAATTCTGGGAGGTGTAATCCAAAAAGTAATTCTCCAAAGCTCTGGATCTACCTCCAACGGCTTGCTCCCTCTGGAGACCTGCTAGACCTGGGATGTGAATAGTGGCTCTCAAACCTGCCAGTGTTTTGTTTGGAAGAATGAGGCTGTCCACATTCTGGGTATGACATGTGTCACAGCCAGAAAGCAGTAAGTGAGGCTCTCTCAAGCAGTGTACCAGTCCCGCCTGGTATTGCAGAAGTGAAACTGTTCAGAGGCCAATTTTTGCCCCTGTGCCTCCTACACAGGTTGCATGAGCACACTGCAGCACACACCAGAAGTGACATCATGTCACTTCTAGTCACCATCTTCAGCCAGGTTTTGGCTGGTTAAAGTCCTCTGGGAAAACAGGGTGGTGGTGGAATTACATATACAAGTTGTTTCCTTGCATTCTAGAAAAAATAAAATCATCTGAAAATTGACCTGGGAATCAGTTTGGTAAAAAAAAGTGGGGATAGGATTGGGAGGCTTTGGGGTTGCCAGGTTGATTTTTTGGGGGGAAGAGAGCACATGGGGCACATGGGCCACACTTTCCCCACCTGCATGGTAGAGCATGCCTCACTCTACCTAATGTGGGGTGGGAAGTATGCCCCCCAACACTTCCCCAGTTCTGCACATCCCCCAGTTCTGCACATCCCCCAGACGCCCTTTGATTTTCTTTCTCTGACCAAGATGGGGGAACTTGATTTCAAATTTCAAATTGTGTACATTTTGCTCTTAAGCAAAAAAAAAAAAAAAAAAAAACCTTCCTGAGAAGTGACTGACGTTGCAGATGCCGGTGTGCTGAAACTAACCTCTTGCTATCAGAACCATAAAAATGGAATACCTACCAATGGCTGGCTGAGAGGCGTCTGCAGGTTCCTCAAAGGTGTTCTCTGTTTCGCACACGACAGCACCAGAGTCCACGGAATCAACAAGTTCAGTGGAACACTGAGCAGAGGGATCACACTGGTCTTGGGTCTGGCGATAATCCTCAGACTCTTCAGGGGGACCTCCCTCCTCTGGGGTGTAGGGGAGGGGATTGTCTCCTCCTGCCTCTTCTTGGCAGATGACATTTTGCATCCTCTCCAGAGGTTGTGGTAAAGTTGCCTCCATAATGCGTTCCAGCTGCTCATAGAAGGGGCAGGTCATAGGTTCTTTCCCAGCCATGTTGTTTTCCTTGACCTTCTTATAGTCCCGCCGCAGCGTTTTGGTCTTGGTCCGGCATTCCTGGGGCGTCCGCTCGTGGCCCCTCTTGGCCATCTCGTTGGCAATGACCTGGAAAGTATCCATGTTCCGGTGGCTGCTCTGAAGGACTTGCTGGATCCTTTGCTCCCCCCAAATATCCAGGAGGTCCAGCACTTCCCCGTGGGACCAGTTGGTACCCCGGCGGCTCATTTTGTGGAAGTTGTGTATGGGTGTGATGGAGCCGACAACTATTGGAAAGAACAGCGGAAGTGTGTTAGAAGACACCTTTTAGAAAAAATGTCCATGTCATGGTAAACTAAACGTCAGTTCTAAGTTTAAGATGTACTTATTTAATTTATAAATAAATATTTATATTATTAAATAAATATTATTTATTTAATTTATAAATGAATGAATATTATTTATAAATAATAAATAACATATATTTAATAATATAAATATTTACTTATAAATTAAATAAGTATATCTTAAACTTAGAACTGAAGTTTAGTTTAGTTTATAGTTTATAGTTAATAGTTTACTTTATTAATTTATAAATGAATGTTTATATTATTTATTATTATTTACATAATCTATAAATAAATATGGAATAAATGTATGACCCATCTATATTTATACATTTACAAAAAATATAACATAAATTTATCATAAATCAATTAATTAAATCTATAAAATAAATTATCCCAAAGCTAGGGCTCAAAGAGGCTTGTAAGTTTTTTTGTTCTTGTAAAAGCACATATCAGGTAAATGGTTCCCACCTAATAATGTTTTCCCCCTCTCAGAACTCTTCCAAGGGGCGAAAGCGTTTGTTACCTATTTACTGAATCAAAACTATATATATACTGGTGTCCCTGAAACATATCACAAAATAATAACAGATTAACCACTTATTATATTAATATAGTTAATGTTCCATGTCTGACTTGATAGGACTTTGGCCATTTCTGCCCTGCACTGTTATAGTGCTAATATTCCACTTTCAACATCCTGTGGAATTCTGGGGTTTGTAGTTTCCTGAGGCCAAAGAGCTCTTTGGCTGAGAATTCTAAAGGCCTTTCCCTAAACTGCAAACCCCAGGATTCTATAGGATGTTGAAAGTGGAATAATAGCACTATAACAGTGTAGTGTAGAAATGGCCTTGGTTCAACATGTGGAGGACTCCCCCTCCCAACAATTATAACCACATTAAATCACAAAAACACACATAAAAATACTCAAGGACGGGAGTGACATTGATTTTCAAAGGCCAGATGCATTAAACAGACTTTTACTGAAGCAAAAATACCCCAAATATGCCCCTGCAAAGGGGGAACTTCTTGAAGGGCAAAACTCCATGACGGGGTGTACAAAGTGTCACCCACAGGCTGCTTATAGTGCCAGGATATCCTCCCATTGCCCCCTTTTTGGAGAGGGAGGAAAAAATAGGAAACTACTGGGATAAGCCACTTCGCAGTACAACAAGGTATAGGTAGGTGTAGTGGTGTGGGTGTGTAGGTTTTCAGTCCCTAACTCTCCTTCAGTCTGGTTTAGAGAAACATCCCATTTCCTTTGTGGGAACGAGGCCTGTGGCAGGATCCCTGGGCAATAAAACTGAGCCCCTGAGTCCTATAGTTGCCCACTCCTGCCATGGAGTCTATATATCTAGCCTTTTAAATACAAAGTAGCCAAGTTTTGACATTTTATTCCCTCACTTTTTAATTTTTTAAAAAGGCCATAATCCCACTCTAAGTGAAGCATTCACTGCTTGCAATTGTCTGGTGGCACCCCCGCCCTCAGTTGCCAGACCAACCCTTGGGCATTTTTTTGGAAAGGGACATTATTCGAAAAATGAAGAGGGTTACGTCCACAAGATCACCTGAATTTCCTGCTAAAGTTTAAAAATGAATAATTACACCAAGAAAGGAGAACTTTGTGGCGTTCCAGATATTGTCGGATTTTGACTCCTGCCTGTCTTTGCCAACAAGGTAAACTGTAAAGAGATCATGGGAACTGCAGTCTAACAACATCCAAAGGCTACAGACATTTCCTATGCTTAAAGAGAGCAGACAGAGTTTGGAAAAGTTCCTTTTTTGGAATACAAATGCCACAATCCTCCAGGTAACATCATTGCCTTTGGCCATGCTGGTTTGGGGATTCTGGAAGCTGTAGTCTGAAAAAAAAAAGAACTTTTCCATGCTGTGAGAGCAGGAATGATGATCATGAATGAGGTAATTGGGAAGCAGATGATGTTTGGGTGCTATAATTCAGTGCTTTTTCTGCATTCAAGCAGAACATACATTGTGGTGCCAGAGAGAGAACGAACCTGTAGGCTCCACGGGTAGGCAACACTTAGTCTTCCAGCTATATGTGAATCTGTGAGCGCTTTTCTGCAGCTCTGAGAACTCCTCTCATTCCAAGTTTTTTAAAAAATTAACATTTTAAAAAATTAACACCACAGGTTTTCTGCTGATATTTCTATTAATATATCACACTCTTAAAGGCAAGATTGTATATGGTAAAAGGAACTAGATGCTTATACAATCGGCCCTCCACATTTGTGGGTTCGCCATTCACAGATTTGATTATTTGGAATTTTTCCAACTCCTGCCCCCTCTACCTCAGGCACTTCTCTTCTGGGGAACAGCTCTGATCAGGCTGCACAGCCCTTTAAAAACCCACCTCTGGTCCTCTTCCTCCACCACCATTCACTGCCTGGCCAGCTAAAGATGGATCACAACCCAATTTCTCATCACTACAAACCTTTTCCCAATGCCAACCGCATCGAAGGAAGGAGACAGGTGAGAGAAAGGAAGTATACGACAACCCACCCCCTTTCCCTGACCTGGTTTGGATTCTGGGTGCCCAGTCTCCCCACCGTGCCTCAGTCCCCTTCCCACAGACACACATTTTGATATCTGCCATTTTCCCACTTTTGGGGGGCTCCTGTGCCCATAATTCCAGTGAATGTGGAGGGCCAACTGTATTCGACAGTGCAGTCAGTATCAACAGTCAATCATCATATTCAGCTATCAGTATTATAAGGATTGACAAACTGAAAGCCCTGCCTGTGAAGCACAAGGGACAAGCCAGACCCAGCATGAAGGATTACCTCCCCACGCGGCAAGAAAACATATTAATTAAAGTCCACCTAAGTAGATTTAAGGGTCATTTATAGATAACTATACACTGAACAATTAATGATCAGTGATGGTCTTGTTCACAGTGAGAGAACAGAATTTTACTGCTTAATAACGACATTTAAATATAAATAAAATATAAACGAAAAAGTAAGCTGTTTTCATCTTTTTTTCCCCTGCTGATTAAATGTTACCAACCTGTGGAGCCTACAAGTACCAAGATACTGGTAGCAGAATGTTCTGCTTGAGTGCAGAAAAAAACATAAATTACACACACCAAACATAATCTGCATTCCAAATACCTCATCCATGATCATCATTCCTGCTCTCACAGCATGGAAAAGTTCATTTTTTTTCATACTACAGCTTCCAGAATCCCCAAACAAGCATGGCCAAAAGCAAGGATGGTTACCTGGAGGACTGTGTCATTTGTATTCCAAAAAATGAACTTTTCCAAACTCTGTCTGCTCTCTTTAACCATAGGAAATGCATGTGGTCTTTGGATGTTGTTGGACTGCAGTTCCCATGATCTCTTACAGTTTACCTTGCTGATGAAGACTGGCAGGAGTCACAATCCGACAATATTTGGAAAGCCCCAAAGTTCTCCACTCTTGGTGTAATTATTTTTTTTCCTTCCATTAAAGAATCAACTAAGCTTTTCCCTTCCCACTGAGTGGGCAGCCCTTCAGCACAGCACAGACCCTGTGGAATTTGCCCATCCTGCTGCCTTACCAACCGAACCAGTATCCCTCTCCAGCCCTGCCTTGGCCTCCCTGATGAGCTGCTGCCGCCTCTCCAGTAAAGCGTGCTCTGCCTCAGGAGACTGGATGTCCATGTCTTCAAACAGAACTGGAACCTGGAAAGAGTGAATGAATGAAAAGGACTGCTTTACAGAAGCAATGTATATTTTCTTGATTAAACTTCCGCACCCTATCACTCTGTCATGATTGCTTGAAGCTACCAGCTGGGACTGGCTTTTGGGCCAAATAGGCACCTGGCAAAGTATTTTTTTGAAATGGTACTATAAGGTTCTGGGTCCTTGACTGAGTCTTTGCAGGAGTCTGTCCGCAAGGATCGTGGCCCTGACTGAGTCTTTGCAGGAGTCTGTCCTCAAGGATCTTGGCCCTGACTGAGTCTTTGCAGGAGCCTGCCCACAAGGATCTTGGCCCTGACTACAGTCTCCGCAGAATCCTGCCCAGTACCTCAGGCACAGTTGGCTGCTCAGATGCAGGGCAGCTGGAGTGGCCAGGAGCCAGCTACATAAGGGCTGGCTTTTCTCAGCAGCCCTTGCCACAACAACATGGTTTTCTGTGCTGTTTGTAGTTTCTCCTGCTGCTTCAGTGGTCCTGACTTCTGGCCCCTTGGACTCTTGATACCAGGTCAGACCTCTGTTGTCTTGGACTCTTGCTGGACTCTGACCTTTGGCCTGTTCCCTGGAGCTGCCTCTTCCCTCTGGCCTCTTGGACTCTTGCTACTGGGCCAGACCTCTGTTGCTCTGGACTCTTGTTGGACTCTAACCCCTGACCTCCTGACCCAGTGCCTGTTCCCTGTCCCAGCCCTGGTGCCTGCATCTGATAACCCTTGCTGTCCATGCCCTGTGTCACTTGAGGGTTTGGTGGGACAGTCAAAACATCCTGCTTGCTGTGGGATCTACTGTGCAGGATGCAACTACTACAGGAAGGGTGACTTTAGCCCTGGGGCTAAATCCAGCCCTCTGGGGCTTCCCTGGTAGTCACATCACCTTCTTAGACATAACCATTTGTTCAGTTCCCCAGATTTACCCCCATTCCTAAACTCAAAAGGCCTTTCCCAAAGCTTACTTGCTTGCCATAAGGGGGTGAGGCTTCATACAGGTTTCCAAATGCTGCCGGACTGCAACTCCCATTCACCTTAGCCAGTATACTCAAGAGTAAGAAATGCTGGGAACTGCAGTTCAGCAACAGCTGGAGGTCCCTATGATTCTTACTCCTGCTCTAAGAGCTTCAAGCTAAAATATGATGGTATTTTTCAGCCCCATCCTTTTGCCTTTGGTTGTCTCAGATCACTACTGGAATATAGTACCTGCTCCACACGGAACAACTCTAAAACTGGATACAGTCCTCTGGCTGAAAGTTCCCCCACCCTTCAGTTAAAGCAGTTCTGACAGATGGCCACCAGCTTTCCTTCCTAGAACTATTTCTGACCACAGTCCTGCCCCCCGCAACTTTCCTGCCAGTGCCCCAGGTTTTCACCTGTTGCTCCCGTATCTTGACTTGCTGTTGCCTCAGAGTGAATTCGTCCGGCTGCTGAGGATTCCCCCATCCCAAATGCGGAGACTGGACCAGCTTCAGGTGGTCCCAGCACTGTGGCAGCTCCTCGTCGGGGTCCTGGTTTATCTGCTCTGGCCCCATCCATCCCAAAATGTTTGTCAGGTTCCTGGCTTGGATCATGTGAGGCCCTTTCGGCCCACTGTCTTCTTTGTCATTGTCCTCTTCTATCTTTATTTGCAACGGCAGACCTTGCTGCTGCACAGTTTGGACCTGGATGGCCCTTTTGGCCACTGTCGCTCGCTCGGCGGCCATTTTGTCGCTTCCACTGCAGGAGCGGCCTTGTGCCAAAGCTGGCCTAATTTCTTACTGTCTGTGGCCCTCTCTCTTTTGCCTCATGCATGCGGGAAGCATCAGGCATCAGACCTGAACTAGGAGGGTCATTTCAATGAAGCTACAAATTATTCCAGGTATTTTGGACAAAGAGACATTGATATTTGGAGAAAGGTTTGCTCCTGTTAGAAAGGAAGATGGATAAAAGGCACTGTAATGATTGTACCAAGAGAATAATTTTACTTACATATGTCATACCTCTTTCCCACAACTGGGATTCCATGCAGGCCCTGTCTGGATTCATTCAGAAAAGGACAGATAAAAGCATGAGCCACATTAAAACATTGTTAGGCAAATTATAACACTAAAGCACTATAGAATTAAAGGTGATGCAAAAGCCAGCATGGTGTAGTCATTTGACCATCGGAGCACAGCCTTGGAGACCAGGCTTCAACTCCCCATTCAGCCATGGAAACCTTGGGTGTGTCACACACTCTCAACCCTAGAAAACCATGTGATAGCTTGCCTTAGGGTTGTTATAAATCTGAAAGACTTGAAGGCACACAACAACAGGAAGACATAATTGTAAAAAGCAGAGTATGAACTTGTTCTTATTTCCTTCCTCAATGACCAAGTGCAAAACAGACACCTGAATAGAAGTTCTTTACTGGCCAGTGGAAATTCAACAGGGGCTGCGCCAATCTAACCTTTCCTCCCGAGATGGGAACAGCCAACAAGAAGGTCCTTTCATGTCCCCACTGAATGCGGTTCTGAGAACGGCAGCACAAAGACTCTTTCAGACAGGCCAGTTATAGAGCTATGATTCCAATTTTAACCACCAGGCAACACTCTGTGGAATCCTGGGAGTGGCAGTTGAGGGAGGGACATCTAGAATTCTCAGCCAGAGAACTCTAAGGCCTCCCCAGACTACAAGTCCCAGGATTCACCAAGGTTGTAGCCATGGCACTTAAACTGGACTCATGGTACTCTAATGCTACAGTGCAAAAGAGCACCAAGGAAAGAGCTTCCTTCAAAAATCATAAAGCCCAGGAGAGCTCATATGGGAGAATACAGCCCTTCAGGGAGAAGGAAAAGGCAGGTCCAGCTCCACCACTGCCCTGGCCTTGGAGGAAGAGAACAAAAGGCAGGATCTGCCGGACTTAATCTCCTTTCACACTGACATCTCCTTTTATGTCATCTCTTAAGCAGATTGCAAGCCTGAGGGCAGGGAATTATTTTATTGTTCTTTTAGTTGTAAGACACTGTAAAGCACGCGGAAAAAAACATCGCCCATCAGTCAGTGCTGAGTGCAAAAGGCGCACCCAAGCCTCGTACTCAAGGCCTGCCCGGCCTGACACCCCTTTGTGTTCAGGTCTGAACAGCCAGGGAGATCTCTGAATCAAGCCAGGGCCAGGACAAACGGGTCTGCCTCAGTTCTCCCTCTCTGAGAATGCAGTCCCTTCCTCGTTCTTCTCCCCCCCCCTCGCCTTGGCTTCTTCCTTTCAGGACTCTCCCCCTTTACTGCCTTCCCTAAATCTGCCCTTTTCCCAGATCAGCAGTGATTTATATTTTCCAAGACTGTGGTACTGTTGGCACTAAGGTCAAGATGATATTATTGGTAGCGTGTAGATTCCAGGATTCAAAATAAGACTCTGTGACACTGTTTTAAGGGACACAGAACTTCAAACATTTATTGTAACACTGTTGCTTTAAATGTGTTTGTATCTAAATGTTTATAAACAGCACACCATTCTTCTCCCTCTCTCTCTCAATTCATTCACTATCTTTCGTACACCCAGTTTCTCAGTGCTCTCCCCCACAGAGCTCTTCAAATCTCCAACCTTCCTCAAACACACCACAAATCACACTCCTCTTCAAACACACACCAGTCAAAATCCATTATTTTTCCCTCTTTCCACCAGCCCCTCCCCTGGGCTATCCAAGGTTCCATTTCACCAGCCCATCAGCTTTAAACACTCTCAGTTGTCAAAGAGGCTCTGTTGTCAAGACCCCCTCCCATCAAGTTCGTCACAGGTACCAGGTACAGGGATGGTATTATATATAAAAATGGGAAACACTACAACAGTAGTTTTCTGTGCTCAAAATTTCCCATTTTTCCCTATTGGAGGAGGGGGGAATCAAGCGACCACAGTATCAATTTCTGTTCAAGAACCTAGGAATGTGCTTTATATTCAGTCAGACCATGGTCCACTGTTTCTGTTCTTCAGATACAGCAGAGTGCCATTAAATGTCAAGGTTATAAAGCATCCTAACATAGGCCGTTTCTGCACTACACCATTATAGCACTATTATTCCACTTTCAACCTCCTATGGAATCCTGGGGTTTGCAGTTTAGGGAGGGGCCTTTGGAATTCTCAGCCAGGGAGATCTTTGGTCTCAGGAAACTACAAATCCCAGAATTCCACAGGAGGTTGAAGGTGGAATAACAGCACTATAACAGTTTAGTGCGGAAATGGCCATAGTTATACACTCTTGTAATTGTTTAAGTAGCCTTTATCATACTTCTTGTTATGTGCCTTCAAGTCACTTCCAACTTATGGTAACACTGAAGTGAACCTACTGGGGTTTTCTGAGGCTGAGAGTGTGTGATGTGCCCAAGGTCACTCAGGGCGTTTCGATGGCCAATTGGGGAATCGAACCCTTGTCTCCAGGGCCCGTAGCCTAATGCTCAAACCACTACACAATACTGCCTCTTGGTCCATTTAGCCCAAATTATCAGCTCTGCTTGACAGCGACAGCTTTCCAGAATTTCAGCTCAGATTCTCTCCTGGTGGTCTTCTCTCCAAGTAGCAGACAGGTAATGGAGACAACTGTAAAGTTAGTAGATAGACCCATTGAGCTTATTTCATAGCTCTGCCACATTAGATACTTTCACAGGGATTAAAGGAGTTTTAAAGCAAGATGATTAAAGGTTAACAATGTACCATTGCATTATACAGCTACTGCCACCAGGATGATTTATGCAAAAAAAAGTGGAAAAACAAGGGAAAACCTTATGAGAGATGAATGGATAGAAAAACTAATGGAATTATCTGAGCTAGATAAGTTAACATTTTTGTTAAGGGGTAAAACTGTAGAATCATACTTGGTTACACAGCAACCTTCCTAGGTTTTATAAAGAAAGAGAGAGGAGAAATTGCGATTATAGGTTTTGATTAGATTACTGAACTCTTATCCAGTGTTCAGTGTAAAGGTGATTATGTTGGGAGGAGTAATAGTAATTGTTCTTTTGTGTTTTTAGTATGCAGATAGAGTAGTGCAGGAAGTCATATTTTAACTTTTTGTAAATATAGAAAACTTTAATAAAAATAAAAAAATAAAGCAAGATAATTTTTCCAACCCTGAGCTGGCACCAACAGTTTGGTATTAAAGATAAAACAACTACTCAAACTCAAAATCTTTCTGGTCCTGTCATTTTCCAAAGATAGACATAGCTTTTGCAGCCTTGGGCCAGATCAAATTCATTTATTGCAGGCTAGCCAGCCAGGCCTTTTGCACGTACACCAGAGAGACAGGAGGGAAGAAACTCACAGGTTGAAAGCGATGATTTCAAAAAGAAATGGGATACTGGAGCAATATACCATCTCCACAGAGGCAGCCTTGCCACAGGAAGGGGTGGGTGGGAACACCTGTATTCAGAGCTTGGAAAAGCAATACTTGTTTGCATTGCAGCTCCCTGAATTCCCCAGCCAATATGGCCCAAGCTATGGAGTAAGGAGTGAAGTAACTGATTTATCATATAAAACAAGGCATGTACAGGTGCTCAGTTAACAAAGCAGATGTGTTCCTGGGTATTACTGCTTTAACACATACACACATATACACAAAAGTACCAGAGGCAAAAATAACACAGAAAGAATAGGAATAATTTCTTACACCATAAAAAAGAAGAGAAATTCAACACGTTTCAGCAAACTTCTAATCCAAAACTAACAATATGCTCATGTGAAATGAAACACCCATGTCAGATAAGCCTGGTACATGAAAACAAAAGCATGTTGAACTTTCCAGAAGCTACCTGAATTAAAAATAGATTTTTTTTGCCAGGGATCCTCCAAACTTAACCGAAGGTTTAAATATTATAAATTTCAATTATAAATTTAAATAGTCATATATTTAAATTTTCAAACACTTATTTATTTATTAAACACTTCTGGAGACTAGGATTCAAATCTCTGCTCAGACACTGGTTGACCTCGGGCAAGTCACATTCTCTCAGTCTCAGAAGAAGGCAAAAGCAAACCTCCTCTGAACAAATCTTGCCAAAGAAGCCCCTGTGATAGGTTTGCCTTAGGATTGCCATAAGTCGGAAGCAATTTGAAGGCACAAAGCAACAATGTGCTGTGGCCGGGGGCGGGGCGTTCTTTTTAGTCATCACGTCTCTCCCCTTTGAAGATGGACTTATGGCCACCCTATGGTGAACTTATCAGGGGGGCTATCTTGGCGAGATTTCTTGCCTTTGCTTTTCTGAGGCTGAGAGAATGTGACTTGCCTGAGGTCACCTGGTGGGTTTCCATGGCCGAGTGAGGATTCAAACCCTGGTCTCCAGAGTCACGGTTTGGGTGCGCACACTCGCCTGCTGCCATGTCCCTTTTGTCAGGGATGTGGTAAGGGGGGTATGTGCATGGTTTGCAAATGAAGGACCAGTTTCAGTGCCTACAAAGCCCCCCCCACTACATCCATTGCTGCTGTTGGTGTCCAGCAGCAGGGCTTTGCAGAACCCTTATAAGGGCTTTGTGGATCCCTAGGGGTCCCTGGGCCCCAGATCACCATCTTAAGCCACTGAGTTGTGTTTAAGGTGCTGAGATAGGTAGCGACTGTTGAGTGTTGGGGATTTTATTTCATGTATGGTTGTGTTTTGTTTTATTGTCTTTGTCCCTGATTATGTACATTGATGTTCCGCCCTCTGGAGTAAATGGTGTTATAAATAAACATTATTATTATTATTAAGAACCACTGTTCTATTGCATTATTTACTGCAGACATGCTGCTGCAACCTGAAACCAGAAATGTTTCTCAACTCTTCTTTACTGATAATTGCAAAAAATCAAGGAGGAAAGGGGAAGGGGGTTGAATGGGCATAAGAAAACTTTGTAAAAAGGAGTTTCTTTGTCAGAAGACTTTGCTAATCGAGGTATGCTTGTATATAATTCACTGAAGTCGAGAGAACCCACAATCCAAGAACAGAGTGGGATAGAGAAACATGCAGGAACAGAACCAAGAGATTTATATGTGCGAGATGGGGCAGGAGACATACCCAGCAATTCCTTCATTTTAAAATCCCAATTAATATACTCCACAAAAGATTCGGAGGCTTAAACAACCCAGTCTCCCAATTCAAAGTGAACAAAAAAACTATTGCAGCGAACATTTTAAAACTCCACCTAGGCCATTTCCGCACTACATTGTCATAGTGCTATTATTCCCCTTTCAACATCCTGTGGAATTCTGGGGTTTGTAGTTTCCTGAGGCCAAAGAGCCCTCTGGCTGAGAATTCTAAAGGCCCCTCCCTAAACAGGATTCCACAGGAGGTTGAAAGTGGAATAAGAGCACTATAAATAGTTTAGTGTGGAAAGGGCCCCAAAAGGCAGCAAGGGTGGGGGAGAAGACAGGTTTCCTTGCTTTTGCATTGGTGAAAGGTGAAGAAAAAAAGGGGGGATCACTGCTAGATTGCCACCAGCTGCCCTAAAAGGTCGGGAGTTTCCCCCCTCGTCCTTCTCAGCCAGTTAATCTGAATTTACTTTCTTCCCTTTGCTATGGCAATTTTATCTCCCACTCGCCCACTCGTCCCATCAAGTCAACCGAGAGCTCACCTCTTCACGCGTGTTTCCCCCGCTAAGACAACAAGGGGCGAACGAGGTCTCCTCCCGCAACAATTGCGAGCTGCTGGCCAAAGAAATACAACTCAAAAAGAGGAATTTCTTCCCCCGCCCTCGGCCGGAAAGAGTTTGCAAGCTTGAGCCAATTCCCACTCGGCTGGATCTTCTAGTTCAGGCGTTCTCTCTAGGCCACCAACACTCGGTGGCTTTAACCCTATACGTCCCCTTCGCGGGCAGGAAAGGGCGCACAGAAAAGTTTTGGGGGAGCGATGAGAGTTTGCCCAGGGTTTCTGAGACCCAAGCCGGGGGGGGGGAGAAAAAGAGTCTTCCCCTCCTAGGCCCTTTCCGCACCACGCTCTTATAGCGCGATTATTCCACTTTCAACCTCCTAGGGAATCCTGGGGTTTGCAGCTTCGGGAGGGGCCGGCTGGCCCCTCCCGAAGCTGCAAACCCCAGGATTCCCTAGGAGGTTGAAAGTGGAATAATCGCGCTATAAGAGTGTGGTGCGGAAAGGACCCTAGTTTGTTCACTGGCAATTCTGTATTTCCTTCCAGGTTGCCACAGTGTCGTGTTAGATGCGGAAGAGCCATGGATTGCACATTAATTGTTCATGACAATTAATGAACGTGCTGCATAATGTTTGGACAAGCTTGGACAAGCAGCAAAGATGTAAGGAGGCTGCATTTTGAAGAGTAAATTATTATTATTATTATTATTATTATTATTATTTATAATAATATATATAATATAATATAATGTAACAATATATTATAATATAACAATATATTATTATTATATATAAATAATAATTTTGTTTGTGTTCCACTTTTTTCCTCGGAAGGACTCAAAGTGGCTTACTGCACTCTTTAAAAAGGAAAGCAGTTTAAAAATATAACAATATATTATTATTATTATTATTATTATTATTATTATTATATATAAATAATAATTTTGTTTGTGTTCCACTTTTTTCCTCGGAAGGACTCAAAGTGGCTTACAGCACTCTTTAAAAAGGAAAGCAGTTTAAAAATATAACAATATATTATTATTATTATTATTATTATTATTATTATTATTATTATTATATATAAATAATAATTTTGTTTGTGTTCCACTTTTTTCCTCGGAAGGACTCAAAGTGGCTTACAGCACTCTTTAAAAAGGAAAGCAGTTTAAAAATATCGTAACCAACAAGAGTTGGAAACACAAATTAAACAATCCAGTAATAATTAAAAAAGAGTTTAAAATACATATTTAAGAACACAAACAATTAACAGCCAGCGCCTTTCGTCCGCAGGCAATGATCACAGAGGCCATTTCCGCACTACCTTGTTATAGTGCTATTATTCCACTTTCAACATACTGTGGAATGGTCTGGGGTTTGTAGTTTAGGGAGGGGCTTTTAGAATTCTCAGCCAGAGAGCTCTTTGGCCTCAGGAAACTACAAATCCTGGAATTTCCACAGGACGATGCATGTGGAATAATACCACTGTAACAGTGTAGTGCAGAAAGGGGTAGACTGAATGCCTGCTGAAATAAAGATGTCTTTGGTTGCGTATGGAAGGAAAGAAGGAAGGGTGCCAGTCTGACTTCTTTGGGAAGGGAGCTCCAGGGGCTGGGGCAGCCGTTGAGAAAGGTCTCTCCAGCAGATCTCAAAGCCCGGGCTGGTAAATAAAGGAAAATACTGTCCTTCAAATAACCTGGACCTGAGCCATGTAGGGCTTTAAAGGTCATCACCAGAACTTTGAATTGTGCCCAGAAAATAACATACCTAATGTGGTTTTGTTCAAGGCATTTAAAGTAGCATTTTTTAAAATAAAATATAACTGCTACTTCTTACAAGACTCTTTATCAATCCTAAGGGGTTCAAAAGAAATCAGATGCAATGCACACATGATAAGCAACATTCACTTTGTTGTTGTGTGCCTTCAAGTTGTTTCTGATTTACGGTGAGCCTATCACAGGGTTTTCTGGGACTGAGAGTGTGTGACGTGCGGAAAGTCACCTAGTGGGTTTCCATGGCCGAGTGGGGAATCGAACTCTGGTCTCCAGGGTTGTAGTCCAACGCTCAAACCACTACACTATGCTTGCTCTTGTTGGCAGAAAGTATTGGACTTAATCATTTTTATGGGCTTTAAAGTGAGTTACGTACTGATTACTTATTTTAAAGCAAATTTGCAGACTCTGCTGCAAGAGCAACACTTAGCATAATATCCAATTTGTCAGGATTAGTATGAATGCAATGAGAGGCTGTAAATGGCCTGAATATTTGACTAGATCTGTGGGAGACTTAGGGTTCAGATTCCTGCTCAGTCTTGGAAACCCACTGAGACAAGACCTTTGAAAGACCATATCTCCCTCTATAAACCTGCCAGATCTTTTAAGATCTGTGAGAGAGGGTTTCTCTTTGTCCCGCTACTACCCTAGGCTTGCCTGGCAAGGACGCAGGAGACGGCCTTCTCAGTGGCTGCTCACACCTTTTGGAACTCCCTTCCTCAGGAAATTATGCTGGACCCCTCGTTGCTCTCCTTTCACCAGCAGGCAAAAAACAGTCTTATTTAAGCAGGCTTGTAAAGTGTAAGCAGGTAGGCTTTTCATTTATCAAGATGTTTTTTTAAATTTCTGTAAGTTTTTACAATTGTATCTATCTTTTAATGTTTTTAATTGTTTTAAATGCTCTTAACGTTTTAACTTTTTGGAAGCTGGAAGTCCCACTCTGGAAGAAAGGCAGCATACAAATATAATCAATTAATAAATAAACAAGTCCCATTCTCTTAGCCTCCAAGGACATCAATAGCTAACCTTCTGTGAATAAATCTTGATCAGAGATCCCAGGATAAGATCTCTGTAAGTAGAAATCAGCCTATTGGCACACAAATAACTGCATTCCTTTATGCATAATAACCTGGAAACCAGCCCTGTGGAACTAGGGCCAGCCCTACCATCATAAAACGGCAGCAAAGCTTCTGCTTTTTAGTGTGCTATTTTTATTGCCAAAGATGGGGAGAGGTGCTTGTGGGATTTTCTGCCTCTTGTACCCAAACAACTGGGCTGGCATAGATACGCACCTTGACCAGTGTGGACGATGGGTACCATTTGCTGCTCAGCCTCAGACACTGATTTTGGTTGCTCACTGGTTGGTGGTGTTTTATTTCTGAGGCCTCAGGTTCAACTTGCAAAATGCACTGAACCTTAAGAAAAGCTCTTCAGGTGATTGAAACACAGGGTTTCATATTTAATTACATAAGGAACAATTCTGCAAAGGGATGTTATAATTTTCAATAGTTTTCATGAAGCAGGAAGCCCATCACCCATTAACTTTAAAAGCCTATGCCTGATTATTTTCCTGTCTGACTTCCTATCTGCCAAAGGTGAGCCACTTCCTATGACAAGGTAAGGCCAATGAGACTCTGCCAGAAACAACCTACCAGGGAAGCGCACTGCTACTGCACTGAGCTGCAACTACAGCAGCACTCTGTATGATCTTTGTGGAGCTTCTCACAGGCTGCTAGGAACATGAGCTTATCAATCAGGATCAGAGCTGGTTAGGATGTGAGTTTGAGTAGTGTTAGGATTTTAGTGTTAGGATTTTGATGTTTTAATTAGTAAAAAATTGTTAGGTTTTAAACTAATCCCTGAATCCCTGTGCTGCTACCAACTGTGAGGTTTTCCCCTAATATACATAGAATCATAGAAATGTAGAGTTGGAAGAGACCCCAGGGGCCATCCAGTCCAACCCCCTGCCATGCAGGAACACCCTCAAAGCACTCCTGATAGATGGCCATCCAGCCTTTGCTTAAAAACCTCCAAAGAAGGATATTCCACTACACTCCGAGGCACCAGCAAATTCCACTGCCAGACAGCCCTGACTGTCAGGAAGTTCTTCCTGAGGTTCAAGTGGATTCTCCTTTCCTGCAGCTTGAATCCATTGCTCCCTGTCCTGGTCTCTGGAGCAGCAGAAAACAAGTCCACTCCCTCCTCTATATGGCATCCCTTCAAATATTTAAACTTGGCTATCATGTCCCCTCTTAACCTTCAAATGTTTAAGGTCTAATTAAGTAATATTCTCTAAGGCTCAAGTGCAAAAAGAATAAAAAACATCATAAACAGAAGTTGAAACATAACATCAAAGATTACTTAGTTAATACAGTCAGCCCTCCATATCAGGGGCACAGGACTCCTGCAGAACTAAAAAAATCCACAAATATCAAAATGTGTGTGTCTGTGGGAAGGGCTGAGGCATGGTGGGGAGCATGGACACCAAGGAGTCCAAATCAGATCAGGGAAAGGAGAGGGAAGCAAGTGGGTCAGCATGGCGGCCCTATACTTCCTCTCTCTCACTGTGCGGGGTGGCATCGGGAGAGGGTTGGTGATGCTGAGAAATCGAGGTGTGAGCCATCCTTAGCTAGCCTGGCAGTGGCTGGTGGTAGAGGAGGAAGCCATGCCCTATCGGAAGCAGCTTAGGGATCTGGGTATGTTTACAGAAGAGGTTGAGAGGGGACATGATAGTCGTGTTTAAATATCTGAAGGGATGTCATGTTGAGGAGGGAGCGGGCTTGTTCTCTGCTGCTCCAAAGACTAGGACAAGGAGCAATGGATTCAAGCTGCAGGAAAGGAGATTCCAGTTCAACCTCAGGAAGAACTTCCTGGCGGTCAGAGCTGTCCAGCAGCAGAATCTGCTGCCCCCGAGTGTGGTGGAGTCTCCTTCTTTGGAAGTTTTTAAGTAGAGACTGGATGGCCATCTGTTGGGAATGCTTTGATGGGTGTTCCTGCATAGCAGGGGGTTGGACTGGAGGGCCCCTGGGGTCTCTTCCTACTCTATGATTCTATGAGGGAGACCAGAGGCAGGTTTTTAAAGGGCTGTGTGGCCTGTTTGGAGCCACCAGGAAGTAAGGTTTCCCCAGAAGCACTTGAGGTTGGAGAATCTCTCAAATAATTGAATCCATGAAAGTTAAACCTGCAAATGTGGAGACCTGACTGTACATCTAAATCCTGACTAACTATTCACACTCACATCTCTCTCTCATTCATATCTTAACTGTGACATGAGCGAGAGAGACTATTGCCATTAATCAATGACTTATCACCTTTGCCTCCAACGTCTGAACAAAAATCCCTGAATAATTAATAATAACACAAGGTGAAGAAAGTATGGCCTTCCAGGTGGTCCCTGAAGCCCACGAACTCCCAGATTTAAAAAAAAACCTTTTTTTTTTTGCCTAAAAAACTACTCAGCAAGTCCCTTCACCCCCTCAATAGTTGCCCACTCCTGTTCTAACACTTGATCCCTCCCAAATAGGGATAGGCAAAATGGGGCCCTGGGACCACATGCAACCCCAAGGCTCTCGTCCTTGAGTAAGGACAAGATCATCAGGTGCTCATGTGAGAGGTGTGCACTAGGGCAGATGTAGCCGGTGTTTCGGGGGGGGGGATGCCCTGCTAAGAGATTCTCTTGGCCTCCTCTTGGTTTCTGCATACAATCTCTGTGTTAGTATTTGGAAAGTACTGGGAAGCTGGCATAGCATACCTACTCTGGCATTGGCATCCTTACCATGATTTGTTCTTTATTATATCTCTGTGTGTTTATTTTAATATTGTGCATGTCTTTGGGTGAATATCAAGGGAGGGATTAACAGTGGGGTGCCCCTATTGGTGTAATCTCAGGCAGAGGGAGGTATGGTGCTGGGGTTGGACATACCAATTAAGAGACATTCTCTTAGCCTCCAAGGACAGGGTCAGATATTTGAGATCTATCCTGTGTTTCAGTCCTTCCCCTATCCCTCAAGACCGAGGGATGCCATGTCAGCTCGCCCACTGATCTACTGGTGCTGCTCCTGGATGCCAGGACAGTTCCTAACAACTATCTGTGACTTGAGGCCTTTCCTCACTACACTGTTATAGTGCTATCATTCCACTTTCAACATCTTGTGGAATTCTGGGGTTTGTAGTTTCCTGAGGCCAAAGAGCTCTCTGGCTGAGAAGTCTAAATGCTCCTCCCTAAACTGCGAAACCCCAGGATTCCATGGGAGGTTGAAAGTGGAATAATAGCATTATAAGAAAGTAGTGCAGAAAGGCCCTTGGTTGTGGATAAAGGGGCCAACCCACTGTGTATCACAGAGATCTGGGTGGATGGGCTTGGAGGCGTTGGAACTCTCCCAGTTTTATCCACCTGGATACTCAGTGAAACACCAACTTAGGTTGGAGGGCCGCTGGGGAGGAGTTGCCATCAGCCATAAGGATTCCATTTTCCTCACAAGGAAATCCATCTGCCCAGGCAAGTTTTGATCCTGTGCTGGGCCAGAGAGACAAAACAGCAATGCTGCTGATGTATTGTCCTGTCTGCCACCTAGCAGTTTTCTTGCCTGAAGTACCGAGGCAGTCTCAGATGCTGTATTAGAGTAGCAGTCACCAACCATTCCGACCTCACAGACCACTAAACTCTGCAATTTTGAATCCCGCAGACCACTAAAATGATTTTTTTTTAAAAAAGGCGCAAACGTCTACAAAATAATGATCATAAAAGTTTCCATTTTATTAATATGAAATGCACTTGTTTAATTATAACACAATTATTAAAGCTTGTTTAATTATAACAAAATTATTAGGGCGATAGTTGTTGCTGCTTGTTTGAAATAAATTTATGGATTCTTGGCTCCAATGACGTCACTGCAACACGGAGAACCGTTTGTATTTCAAGCCAACAGTGGTACTTGTTTTTGATCGCCATAACAGATGAGAATGTCTTTCCACCCAAATAGGTTGTTGCAAAATTTTGATGGCTTTTTCACTCAGCACTGGGTATTCACTTTTTACAGAGAGCCAAAAATTATGTCTTGATGAGAATGAGTGGAATTTAGCTTTGAGACCGTCGTTGCACGGTAGATCGATTAGGCTTTCTTTTTCTTTCATGCTCAAATTGCTATCTTCAATTTGCACTAAAAATGGATCCATTACCCACATATTGCCACGTCTGGGATCTTCTTCCTTTGGGTAATAACAGCCAAAAGATTCTGTGAGCAACTGTAAGCGCTGTCAAACAACAGTTATTACCTGTCAGTTGACATCCTCCTCTTTCATATATTCATCAAGTTTTGGGAACATTTGCAGATCTTTTCAGCCAACCGCGTTTGCACAGCAATATTTTATTTTGAAATGCATCAGCTTTATCCCGCAGTGTGAACACGTCTGTAAGCTGTCCTTGCAAAGACATGTTTAGCTCGTTTAACAGTGAAAAAATATCTGCCAGGTATGCAAGCTTGGCTAGCCGATCATTGTCAGAAAAGAGATCTTGGAATTTCGAATTATTTGCTGCTGGAATAATAACTTGACTTTTTGGCACAGGTCGAACAATCGGGTTAGTATTTTGCCCCTCGACAGCCATCTCACCTCAATGTGAGGAAGAAGATAAGTATGTATTGAGAGCCCATTTCTTCACAAAGCACCTCAAATATTCGAAATATGAGCACTTTGGGCAGAATTTCATTTACAATTTTAATTACAGCAGAGAGTATTTTGTGCAGGAGACATTCTTTTCGCTGCAAGTTGCTCATGATGTATAATACAATGAGTAAACAAGATGTCTGGGTATCCAACATCTTTTACCTTTGCAACAACTCCTGAACGATGTCTGGTCATGTTTGCAGCACTGTCTGTGCATATCCCAACACACTTCTTCCATTCAATATTGTGCCTCAGGAAATAACCATTAAGTGTGTCGAAAATCTCAGAGCCGGTTGGGTTCTACCCAGCACGTTGAGCAAACAGAGTTCTTCCTTTAACTCTCCTTGACACTCAAATCTCATAAAACAAAGAACTGCCTTGTTAGTTACGTCTGTTGATTCATCGAGTTGAATTGAATAAAATGTTGATTTTTTCACCATTTTAATCACTTGATTTTCAATATCTTCAGCCATGTCTTCAATTCTGCACTTCACAGTGTTAGCAGACATAGGAATTACTTTCAGTTTCTGGACAGCCTATTTCCTCAAAACCTCTTCACATGCTTGTACCAAGCAAGGCCTAATTAATTCTCCTCCAATCCTATATGGCTTTTTACTTTTCGCAGTGTGAAGTGCTATCAAATTAGGAGCCTTTACTAAGGACTTCCAGCAGTTATTTTTGCTAATGAACTTATTTGGTTTTGCATATTTTCACGCATCCTTTGAAAATATTCAACTGGTTTCTCAGTTAAATCTGGGTGTTTTGACTGCAAGTGCCTGCTGAGTTCCAAAGGTTTTATGGCATGACTGGACAAACTCTCAGAACACAAAAACACAAAGAGGCCATGGGTCCAGCTCACTTTCAGGTTCTTGAATAAATCAAAACTTCAAGTAGTCCCCATCATATTTTCTTGAAACTTTGAACTTTTTCTTCTCTCTCCTCCAGTTCTAATGTCCTTCCTGATGGTGCCTGGCAGGGGCTGTGGAGGCTCTGATTTATTGATCAACTTTACGGTTATGCAAAGTATTACCAAAGAAAAGCAAAATGCTTGGTTGCTTTTTCTCATTCATTGTGGGTTTATTTTATCTGAATCTAAAACCAAACAAGAAATGACAGTTATCAAACTCAAGCTTTTCGATGTCATTAAATATCACACTGTGCACAGTTAAAAATATCACCAATCACTTACCTAAGAAGAGTATCGTGGGCATAAACATCAGTATAGCGTTGACAGACAACAATTCGCTTCAACAAAACAAAACAATCAGATGAGAACTGGTATTTGCAGGGGCGGTTTGATTGTTGGAACAGTAGAAGCACCACTGAAGCCTGACGCATGCGTACTAGCGTTAGCAAGCCGCGTCACTGGTGGGTCAGCAGTGGACCGACAACAAAAGCACCCCTAGATGAAAACAACAATAAATAATGTTGTCAGTGCAATTGTTGTCGTTCGTGGAACATGACTTTGATGCAATGCAATAAGGCGAAAATTGTCAGCGATCCTCTGTTGGTGACACAAAGATGAATCAGAATATAATGAAACAGTGTAATAAATATAAAAATTGCAATTAACATCCAAATTGCTCCATGGACTACCAAAATTTTCTCGCAGACCATCAGTGGTCCATGGACCACTGATTGGAGATTGCTAAGAGAACTCTAGGACTGTGTTTCTGGGGGATTTCAACATACATGCCAAGGCTATCTTGACTGGGCAACCCAGGACTTCATGGCTACCATGACACCCACAAGGCTGTCTCAGAACGTTGTTGGTCCAACACACGAGGCAGGGCATTTCCTGCATCCAGTTTTTGCTATCAGGCAGCTGGAGGATGATCTGATTTTAGGAGAACTTCAGCAACTTCATTGTGACAGTCAAATAATTTCCTTATGAAATTTGAGTTTGGTGGTAGCAGATCTTCCCCTGCAGGGGTGAGGTGGTCCACCCCAGAAACCTGTGGAATCTGAAGGATTCCTGAATACTCTGGAGGATTTTCTGATAGTTCTATAAAGGCCTTGGTTTCACTATGGAATGGAGAGATGGAAATTGCTATTGATGCAATCACTCCTAAGCACCCAAACCATTGTTGCAATTCATTTTGGGTTACAGAAGACCTGGAGGCAATGAAACAAGCTGGAAGACAGCTGGAGTGCACGTGTCATAAGTCTCATTGAAAATGGTACTTTACTGGAAATCAGTAAAGACTTTTTGTTATGTCTAATTTGCAGCAGCAACATAAGCCAAAAAACCCCAAACATATTACAGTCTTCCCTCCGCATTCCAAATTTGTCTTTGGTGAGGCACTCATGCCTCCCCACATTCCCTTGCATTTTGCTGACGTAGAGAAAGAAGGCAAGTACACCCAGGTAAGAGGGAAGGGAATGGGAGAAGGGAAGCACACTTTCCTTCTGCCCTCTGGAGCCCCCCTGCCGCATTCCCTCTGGACCCAACATAGAGAAGGAAAGCTCACGTGCCAGTCTAAAAGGTAAGGAAGCAGGAGCAGGGAGACCTGGAAGGGAATGGGAGGGGGATGGCTGGGGGGAATATACACAATGCTTCCACTTTCATGAGGATTTTGTGTCCTGAACCTTTGCAAATGTGGATGGGCCATTGTATACCACTAGGATTACATCCTCTACCTGCCACCCAGTAGGATTATTTTCGGTGGTGAAGAGTCACAAAATCATAAAATCATAGAGTTGGAAGAGACTCCAGAGGCCCTCCAGTACAACCTCCTGCCATGCAGGAACCCACATCAAAACTCTCCAAACATCCAGTCTCTGTTTAAAAACCTCCAAAGAAGGAGACTCCATCACACTCTCAGGCACCAGATTCCAGTGCATGACCGCTCTGTCAGGAAGTTGTCCCTGAGGTTCAGGTGGAAGCTCTTCCTGTAGTTTGAATCCATTACACCTTGTCCTAGTTTCTGGAGCCATCGAAAACAAGCCTGTTCCCTCTTCAATATGACATCCTTTCAAATATTTAAACATAGCCATCGTGTCTCCTCTTAACCTTCTCTTCTACAGACTAAATATATCCAGCTCCCTGAGATGCTCCACTTGGGCATGGTTTCCAGACTCTTCACCATTTTGGTCATCCTCCTGTGGGTACAGGGCCAGAGAGCTCAGGTATACAACCTGTGACCACTTGCTGTGAAAAATTTGCTAGGTATTTCAAAGGAAAAGTTGCTAGCCTCCACTCAGAACTTGATGCCCACTTGTTAGAGGCTGGGAAGGCACCCAGTGCACCATCTGGTCAGTGTGCATGGGATCAGTTTCATTTATTGAGGCCAGACGATGTGGACAAGATGCTTGAAGCAGTTCAGCCCATCACACATAAGCCCAACCCTTGCCCATCTTGGCTGATAAAATTTAGCAGGGGTGGATTGACTGAGTGAGTCCAGGGGGTGGTAGAGTGCTTGCTGCCTTGAAGAAGGAGGTGGTCAGCCTTCTCCTGAAGAGGACCTCCCTGGACCCAGAGGTATATGGGAACTACTGTTCAGTTGCAAAATCCAATTTTGGTCCAAGGTGCTTGAGTGCACATGGGCCGGGCAACTTCAGTTGTTCTTGGAGGAAGTAAATTATCTGCCTTTGTTTCAGGCTGGTTTCAGTCTAGGGTATGACACTGAAACAGCCTTAGTTGCTCTAACTGATGACCTACTCTGGGGTAAAGATGTGGGAATGCTACTCTGCTGATGTTCCTGGATCTCTCAGCGGATTTTGATATCACTGATCATGGCAACTTACTGGACCACCTCTGTGGGACGGCAGTAGCAGGCACTGTTCTACAATTTTTCTGAACCTATCTAGAAGGCACATTACAGGAGTAGCATTGGGGGACTCCTGTTCTGCCCCATGGCTATTAAACTGTAGAGAGTCACAGGGCTCCACCTCATCTGACACGCTGCTCAAAAAAGCCACTAAAAAAAAAGCCACTAGGTGAGTTGATGAGCAAGTTTAGAGTTGGGTGCCATTAATATGATAATAACATTGAGGAATATTTCTCCTATCATTGGAGTCAGCTGGGGCTGTGCAGATCCTGGACCAGTGCCTGCTGCTGAAACCAAACTAACAAAATTAATTTCAAAAGGGAAAAGTGTAAGGTACTACACTTGGGCAATAAAAAAAATGAAATACACAGATATAAGATGGGTAACACCTGGCTTGACCACAGCTCATGTGAAAAGGATCTAGGAGTCTTAATAGATCACAAGCTGAACATGAGTTAGCAGTGTGATGCGGCACCTAAAAAAGCCAAAGTGATTTTGGACTGCATCAATACTACAGTGTCTAGGGCCGTGTCCGCACTACACTGTTACAGTGCTATTCCACTTTCAACTTCTTATGGAGTTCTGGGCTTTGTAGTTTCCTGAGGCCAAAGAGCTCCCTGGCTGAGAATTCTAAAGGCCCCTCCCTAAATTGCAAATCCCAGGATTCCAAAGGATGTTGAAAGTGGAATCATAGCACTATAAGAGTGTAGTGTGGAAATAGCCTTGGTCAAGGGAAGTGATGATATCACTCTATTCTGCTTTGGTCAGACCCCACCTTGAATCCTGTGTCCAGTTCTGGACACCACAGTTCAGGAAAGATATTGACAAGCTGGAATGGGTCCAGAGGAGGAAGACCAAAAGGTAGAAGGCCTGGAAACCATGCCCTATGAGGAGAGGCTTAGGGAGCTGGGTATGTTTAACCTGGAGAAGAGAAGGTTAAGAGGAGACATGATAGCTACACTTAAATATTTGAAGGGATATCAGCTGGAGCAAGCCTGTTTTCTCCTGCTCCACAGACTAGGATGTGAAACAATAGCTTCAATCTTCAGGAAAAGAGATTCCATGTCAACATAAGGAAGATCTTCCTGACATTAAGAGCAGTTTTAAAGTGTAATATGCTGCCCCGGAGTGTGGTGGAGTCTCCTTCTTTGGAGGTTTTTAAGCAGAGGCCAGATGGCCATCTGTTGGGAATGCTTTCATGGGTGTTCCTGCATAGCAGGGGGTTGGACTCGAGGGCCCCTGGGGTCTCTTCCAACTCTATGATTCTATGGAGCAAGAAAAAGACAAGTAAATAAACAGCCAAGTCTTAGCAATTTAGTAAATTAAATATAAAATTTAAAAACCCAGGAAAACACTTATTACTGATATGATATGACTACATGAACAGTACAACAACTCTTGAAAGGTCAAAGAGACAGCTCCTAACAGGGATGTTATTTCTACACTAAGGTTGCCAGCTGTCCTTTGTTATAAGGAAGCCCAGAATGCTTGTCCTTTATAGGAGTCCATTATCATAAAGGATATCCCCTATCTGAGGGTTAAAAACGTTTCATTCTATATGCAGCAGACTGAATGAGTTGCCAAAAAATGCTGCATTTTGGGTGTGGGCCCTTCATAAGACACGAGTGTATTGTAGAATTTATTAATGTGGAAAATATGTTAATTTTCAGAGGAATACACAGCTAGGTTCATAGAATCATAGAAATGTAGAGTTGGAAGAGACCACACAGGCCATCCAGTCCAACCTCCTGCCATGCAGGAACACCCTCAAAGCACTCCCCACAGATGGCCATCCAGCCTCTGTTTAAAAACCTCCAAGGAAGGAGACTCCACTACACTCCGAGGCAGCAGATTCCACTGCTGGACAGCCCTGACTGTCAGGAAGTTCTTCCTGAGGTTCAGGTGGAATCTCCTTTCCTGCAGCTTGAATCCATTGCTCCTTGTCCTGGTCTCTGGAGCAGCAGAAAACAAGCCCTCTCTTCCTCTACATGGCATCCCTTCAAATATTTAAACATGGCTATCATGTCCCCTCTTAACCTCCTCTTCTGCAGACTAAACATACCCAGCTCTCTAAGTCTATCCTCATAGGGTTTCATGGCTTCCAGGCCTCTCACCATTTTGGTCGCCCTCCTCTGGACTTGCTCCAGCTTGTCAATATCCTTCTTGAATTGGGGTGCCCAGAACTGGACACAGGATTCAAGATGGGGTCTAACCAAAGCAGAGTAGAGTGGTACCAGTACCTCCCTCGATCTAGACACCATACTCCTATTGATGCAGCCGAGAATTGCATTGGCTTTCTTGGCTGCCGCATCACACTGCTGACTCATGTTCAGCCTGTGGTCTATGAAGACTCCTAGATCCCTTTCACACGTACTGCTATCCAGCCACGTGTCCCCCATCCTATATTTCTGTATTCCATTTTTTCTGCCTAAGTGTAGGACCTTACACTTCTCTCTGTTGAATTTCATTTTGTTCGCCTTGGCCCAGCTCTCCAACCTATCCAGGTCATTAACCGAAATCAATATTCTCCCTTGGTTACAGCACACTGATTGCCAATCCTACTATGTCATGAAAGTCCCTTACTACATTTTTTTCTTTTTTGCAGAAAGACTATGCTCTTTATAATACTGGTAATGCAAACTTAATGTACATGTTCTGATACAAAGAGAAATGTAAAAGAAATATATATTGTCCGAAATCCCCAATGGATTAGAAATAAATTCAGCGTCGAAGTAGAAATTCTCCAATGGATAAGGCACATTCGCCCAGCTGCTCAGTCTAGTCTATTTTTCTCTGCCAGTGTAAATACCGAAAAGTTGGGCATCAAGAAAGAAGAAACAAACAAACAAAATCTACATGCTATCTTCCAGTCACTCTTGGGCACGATTTGACCCATGTTTTCAAAAACATATTTAAAAGAAAAAACCATGGCCCTTACTGCAATTTTTAAAACTTCTTGTTTTCACACACACACACACACACACCCCCCAAAACGTGTCTCTCACTCGAACGTCTGAACGGGCACACCGTGACCCTTTTCTCACACACACTCACGCATTATCACGTGTACGGAAGGGAAAGTCTTACCAACGCGACCTTTGTCCGCTCCTGCTCCAAACAGGGCCGCTCAGCCTACACGTAACGTGCGAATAGTCCTCCCACACCGTCCGCACGGACAACTGGACGAAAAGACCGGAGTCCAGAGGGGTTTCCCAAGCACCGCAACAGGGCCGGGGGCCCGTTGCTAGGAGACCACGAACGAGGAACAACAGGATTCCCACCAAAACAAAGCCGAGCGCGAGAATTCAAAAGCCCCCTCGCGCCGGAGCCCAACGTCCTTTCTATTGGTTGGCTTTCAATCACGCGACCAGTTAGCGTCTCTCGGGGGGGGTGCCCCGGTTTGCCAAGGACCAATCGAGACGTCCTACAGAGCATCCCAGCCCTTCTATAGAGCCCACCTCCGGCACGGATTGGTTGGTTGTTGGGCTGCCAGGCGCCATCTCACGTCCATCACGGGAACAATTGGCTGGCGCTGCCACCCATCACGAAGCACGCAGAAATTGCGCCAACGGCCCCCCGCTGCCGCGCCTACGTTTCCTTCGAGCCTGATGCTATTGGTTGGCTGGGCGCGGGCAGAGGATCCTGAATCCTCCTCTTTTCTAAGGGCCTTTCCGCACTGCTCTGTTATAGTGCTATTATTCCACTTTCGTCCTCCTGTGGAATTCTGGGGTTTGTAGTTTCCTGAGGCCAAAGAGCTCTCTGGCTGAGAATCCTAAAGACCCCTCCCTAAACTGCAAGCCCCAGGATGCCATAGGAGGTTGAAAGTGGGATAATAGCACTATAACAGTGTAGTGCGGAAAGGTGCTCAGTGGGAAGGGGAGAAGAGAGGAAGCTATACCTCTCCCAAATCTGTCAGCATCACGGCATAGTGGTATAGGAGCTCCACTGGCGGGGGGGGGGTTACCTTTGTCCTGTTCTAGAGAAAGTAAAATGGTGGCCCCTAAGCTGGTTTCCACACTGCACTGTTATAGTGCTATTATTCCACTTTCAACATCCTGTGGAATTCTGGGATTTGTAGTTTACTGAGACCAAAGAGCTCTCTGGCTGAGAAGCCTAAAGGCCCCTCCCTAAACTACTAACCCCAGAATTCCATAGGATGTTGAAAGTGGAGTAATAGCACTGTAACAGTGCAGTGCAGAAACGCTCTAAGAAAACAATGTGCCATCTCGCTGTGCAGATCAGGCCCCATCTGCACTTGAGGCTGTGTCAAGAGTTTTGGCTGACGGGACAGGAGAATGCGATCTTTGTCCATCCCTGCTGCTTCCTTCATTCTGCAACCATAAAGCATTCCCCACCTGGAATCCAATGTCTGGTTCTCGGCACCACAGTTCAGGAAGGAGATTGACAAACTGGAACGTGTCCAGAGGATGGTGGTAAAGAAAATGGTAGAAGGCCTGGAAACCATGAAGCCCTATGAGGAGGGGCTGAGGGACCTTGGTATGTTTAGACCATAGAAGAGGAGGCACCTTTCTGCCCTGCACTGTTGTAGTGCTATTATTCCACTTTCAACATCCTATGGAATCCTGAGGATTGCAGTTTAGGGAAGGCATTTAGAAGTTTCAGCCAGAGAGCTCTTGGGCCTCCGTAAACTGCAACCCCCAGAATTCCACAAGATATTGAAAGTGGAATAATAGCACTATAACAGTGTAATGCAGAAAGGCCCAAGGTTAAGAGGCAACATGATAGCCAAGTTTAACTACCGGTATTTAAAGGGATGTCATACAGAGAATGGAGCAAGCCTGTTTTCTGCTGCTCCAGAGACTAGGACATGGAGCAATGGCTTCAAACTTCAGGAAAAGAGATTCCATCTAAACATTAGGAAGAATTTCCTGGTCATAACAGCTGTTCAACAGTGGAATGCACTGCCTCAGAGTGTGATGATTTCCTTCTTTAAACACCTCCAAGGAGGCTGGATGGCCATCTGTTAGGAGTGCTTTGATTATGTATTCCTGCGTGGCAGAGGGCTGGACTGGATGGCCCTTGTGGTCTCTCCCAACTCTATGATTTGATGGTTCTAATACCTTGTACTTTCAGTGGCTTAGTCTTACTTCAGTGTATCCTATATTGAGGAGGATCTGAGTGGATCAGGCCCTAAAGATCAATGCACTCCCACCCAACCAGCAGAGCAGGACTAGAGGCCAAATAGAACAACCTGGGGAAATACTACTGCCCTCCCAACATCTCTTCTTTAAGGCAATCACCTCACTCTGCTGACAGAGCTGGCCCTGATTGAAGCCTTCCCTCTTCTTCCACTATTTTCTTTTCTTTTCACACAAACATACAGAGACTGGCATCTTATTAGGGATGCGTAGAGATGTAAGTTGCTCTGTGCATGTAAAGTGATTATGTTGAACAATGCACAATGATAATATCCAGCTGTTGGTGCCGTAAGCCACGTTGCGCATGTGGGAGCATGAGCACATTAAATTACACAGTCTATGAATATGTATTGCAATTGCACAATGAGTTGTCAGCTATGCGCATTGAGCATTGATCCACATATGTGGCACCACACTGGTATTCAGTACAGCGAGCCCTCTACTTTTAAGGGGCCTAAAGGTGTAAGACCTCTGAGAAATGGAAAAAAAACAAGAATAAAAATTTAAAAAATTAACACTGTACGAATCCCAAAGTCCTCAAGCATAATTCTATGGTTAACGTCAAGCAGAAATGGGCCACAGAGTCCCACTGGAGGACGTAGCAATACCTAGAGAAATGTTCACTCTAGAAATTTCTAGGTCCTTCAGGTCCCCTATGATCCACAGTTTTTTACATGTCAGGGACAAATAGAGGAAGGATTTTAATAAATGCATAAATAACCCACAAATGATCAAATCTGTGGCTGCTGAACCCACAAAAGTAGAGGGGTTACTGTATAGAGGTTACACAACATAATTTTGCCAGAAGATACTTATGGAATACTGAAGCAATTTGGCCAAAACCTGTTAAGCATCATGATATTTGGTAATTCTTTTCTTCCTCCTCTCCTTTTCTGCTCAGATATTATTTTGAAAGAGACTCTCTGAAAGCAGAAGATTAAAAACCATTCCTGCGTGGAGGTACCTTAGTAATCCATGTCTTTATTTTATACAGATACATGTCTACCACATTTCTTAGAAGAAATAAAAACAGATGCTCCAATTCCATTTTGTTTGGCAAACTGCTATCAAGTCTTCCTCCCCACATTCCCACAGTGAATGAAGAGGTGGCCCACTTTTACATTCTCTTTTCTTCACTGCAAGGTAAGAACTAGGGTTCGTCTGAAATTAAATACATCAGGTTTTAAGAAAAAAAAAATACTTTCTACACTTGGACATAAATTGGTCATTTTCAGGCTGGCACAGTTCCAACGCTTTTTCCTCTGTTCTGAGTATATCATGTTCTGCTTAGTACATTGCCTGAAGCAACTGACATGTAAAAGAGTTGTTGTTAAATTTTGCCCAATATTTCCTTGTGAGTCTAGGTTGTTAAAAAAAAAATCAACAGGTCAATAAAGGAAAATACTTCTTTTCCAAACAAGATTTCCTTTGTTCTTTTGGGTCATTCCAGTATTTCCTTTATAGTGGAAGAACACAGAGAATTCCACAGCTGTCTTGCTGTGTGCCTGACATAATTATAAAAAAATCTCCTATTACAGGGTACATCACAGAGGTAACACTTGGTAACCAGCATCTTCCAATTTAATACATATGACGGTAAATTGTATTCCAAAGATATCTTGATTTCTCTAAGCAGAACAATTCTACCCATACCTTGTTCAAAGTTTTTCCAATTCTGCGAATGTTCATTTTCTTGTGCTAGCGTTAGGCCACTTTTGCATTAAACTCATAGTGCTATTATTCCACTTTCAACATCCTATGGAATCCTGGGGTTTGCAGTTTAGGGAGGGGCCTCAAAGGCAAACCCCAGGATTCCATAGGATGTTGAAAGTGGAATAATAGCACTATAAGAGTGTAATGCAGAAATGGCCCCAGAGACAGTGGTCTTTATCAATGCCAGTCTTTCACTTGACTTCTCTCCCTCACAATACTTTTAAAAGCTTTTCATAGATCTTTCCATGAATGTCACCAACACACTTTGAAAGTACCAATTGACAAGAATATTAATCCAACTGTATTTTAGCCATCCTAACACCCTTTATGGGAGGCACTGTCCTTCTTCCTAACTAAAGTAGCCCCATTAAAATAAGTGGAATCCGAGTCAATTATGAGGAACAAGTCCCATTCATTCCAACAGATCAAATCTAGGTAGAATTGTGTTGGATTTTGCCTTCCATATTCCCAAATCTCAGTGGGGACTTGTATGGCACTGTATATGTTGTAGAGTACAGACTTTTGATCATGTTTGTGTTACATTTTAAGGATGCTCAGAGCTACTTCCATGCCACTTGAAGGTGTAACTTAGTTGATAATACAGTGCAGTGGCATATCTAGTGCAAACAGCGCCTAGAGCAAGAGTGGAAGTTGTGCCCCTACCTTCTTGCCCCTACTTCCACCCCTACATGCAAAGCTTTTTTGCACCCCCTGGCAATTGGTGCCTGGGGCACGTGTCCTACTTGCCCACCCTAGATATGCCTGTGATACAGTGGGTGGCTGGGACCTTCCATCCTCAGGTGTTGATGACCCCAAGCAAAATAATACCAATACCCTCTATATTTTTGAGATGTGGGACTGACCTTTAGTTAGGATCTCTGGCCCTCACATCATGAATATGCTGTGACCCCATATCCAGATGAGTGATTCGACCTGGGCAGTCATTCCTTCCTCCTGATTCCAGATGGTGCCACCAAGTTTGGAATGCACCAAATCTCCCCACTCTTTTTTCCTACCTGGATATAAATTCTGGCATTTAAAATCCAAATGCAAAAAGGAGGAAGAGCACCCTCTGTACAGAAAGGCTTTCTCTGAGAAGCAAAATCAGATTTCTCTATATTCACCGTAGGGGAAGGAGAGGTGGGTTTATCAAGCGGCAGAAAGGAAGCATCAGCTGTGGAGCTAGTGTCTCAGAAAATACTCTTGGTCTGGAAGCACCCATTTAGTTTTCCTACACAGCTCGACTTCTCATATATATTTTTTCTTCAACCATTTTGTGCAGTTTTTTGAGTTCTTCTGTCATCTATGCTCTATGTTCACTGCAGGAACACATATATACTGAATGGGTTGCAGCCTAGGTAACCAACCACAACGCCCAGATTAAGGAACCAAGATGGAGTGTTTCACCTCTCTCTGCACAGCCATGTTGGCTTGCCTTGAGGAAAAGTGAATGGTGGTATCCATCCCCTCCAACTTTTCACCGATGCAAGCTGGGACGCGTGTGGCTGAGCAAATTAGGGTGTGATGAAGATGGCAAAAGTTATTAATGAAGAAGAACAGACAAACTAGGAAAGGCCACAGCACTTTGCTTTTGCCTGAGCCAACTGGGAAGGGAAGGGCTCTGCCCCCTTCTGCTGAGCTCAGTGACAGCCAACTACTTTTGCATTTTGAACTCAGTTTGCCGGGGCTGAAATCAGCTGAGGACAAAAGTTGGAGGAGGAAGAGAAAGAAAATGGCACATTTCAAAAGCAGCTGAAAAAGTGGGATGGCAAAGGATTTAATCAGGATTGTCCCTGCCGAATCAGGACAGTTGAAGGGTTATCGGTACCAAAAAGCTAGAAAATAAAAGATCAAAGAAGCAAGGATTTGCCATAAACAGCTGTAGCTGTAGGAAGATCTAGCCACTCCTCTGCCTGAGCAACAAGTTTTCCTGTAGTCTTCATTGACAAGGAACGTATCTGAGCTGCTTTTGGGAACAGTTCTCTCAGCCACTAAGAATGTCCTGGTCTCATTCAGTTAAACAAAAGTCTCCCTCATCAGCAGATCCTGAAAATATTCCATTTTCACCACCAATATTATCTGGAAAAAATAAAATCAAAACAGGATAACAGCCCCTCTGTTGATCAGCCAACTGGCTTTTTAAAAAAAAGATGTTTCTTTCTTCTTTAAGAAAAGGTGTTCAGTTCCTCATGATCCATGAGAGTTGTATCTGGTGTGGAATGCATGATACCTAATAGACTAACAGAACAGAATCCCCGAGCGTCCAAATATTTAATGCCAGGTAACTCCCACAGTCCCTCAACATCGGCCACAGCAGAAGGAGCAAATGATCCTTGCAGACAAAAACATCTGGACCTTTGTATGCTAAACAGATATAGCTCTGTGATTCCACTTCAACTGCCATGGCAACATCCTAGGGAATTCAGGGATTTGTAGTTCAAGGAAATGCTAGAGTTCTCTGGCTGAGAATTCTGAATACATCATGAAAACTACAAGTCCTAGGATTCCAAAGGACGGAAGAATGGCAGTTAAAGCGGAATCGTAGCGCTATCACTACAGAGTGTGAAAGCACCCTGAAGGACCAGATGGTTTCTCATCTGTGTAGAGGACAACACTGGGATGGTTTCACTCAGGTGTGTAAGTCCCCACCTAGCTACTAAAACTAGAGCTTTTGCCACTGTTTAAGTGTTAATATGGCTTCTTTCCTGTGAAGAGTTTCTGGTGGTGTTTTTAACAATCTTAGGAAATCTGTCTTTTGCACCCAATGGAAATCTTTCTTTTACACGCAATGTTACAGGTTTCAGTTGTCACGGAATATTTCTCCTGCAAAGCTCAATGGTACAGCAGATGTTTTCCATTCCAAAGGTACCACGTTCAATCCCTGCTACATCCAGTTAGCAAAAAAAAAAAAAGGGGCAGAGGGGGGATCAGATAGCGGAGGACGTGAAGGATCTTTATTCTGCCTAAGACTACTAAGCATTGCAAAACTATCTGTCTAGTCCAGGGCTAGAAAGGGAAATAATTTTCATGGGCCAAAGTTGCTGTGTTTTCCAGAGCTGCTAAGAATTATTTTTCCTTTTTTTGGACTGCAACTCACAGACTCCTCTAATTCCAGCACCTCTCTTGTAACCATGCCAGGTGAGGGATTTTGGGAGCCACAGTCCAAAAAGGTAAAATGGTTTCCACCTATGTAGGAGTTTGGATTCAGCTTTTTGTCACACTGGCCAAAGAAGAGCTCAACACACAGGCAAAGGCGGTTCTGTCACCTGGGGAACACTTAGTGTGTGACCTGGAAGTTTTTACAGAGGCTAGGTAAGTAACTCATCACCCTCTCAACAGGTGTCTATACTGGTTATAGTGGTTTTCTGGCCAGAGGTGAGGGAAATGAACCACCTGACTTTCCTCAGGTCCTAGGTGCTGTGGGTTGGAGTTTTGACTGTGAATATTTCAGATCTTTCTGTGCTCCTGTAGAAGGTTTTGTTGCATTGAAGCACCTCTATTTGATGTCACTTCCATGGATTCTTTGATGAGTCGCCAATTCTTGAGTGATAGCAGAAACTCTCAAAGAAGCAGTGTGATGTTTTGTCATGTATAGTTCTCCCTTTCCCTACAGATGATAAAATGCAGCTTGCTGATGAAATCAGTATACTCCTACAGCCTTCCTTAAGTGTGTAAGCAAAACGAATCTCATTCATTTATGTGTGGATTCTCTGATGCTTAATAAGATTCTCCGCTGAACAGAAGCTTTTCCCACAGTCTGAACATTTAAAAGGGTTTTCCCCTGAGTGAATCCTTTGATGCCTAATAAGGTTTGAACTCTGGCTGAACCCCTTCCCGCAATCCATGCATTTATATGGCCTCTCCCCCGTGTGGCTTCTCTGATGTATCACAAGCTGTGACTTGGTGACAAAGGATTTCCCACACTCCAGACATGGAAATGGGTTTCCTTTCATATGGACTCTCTGATGCTTAAGAAGCTTCATCCGAGAGCTGAAATTTTCCCCACAGTAAGGACACTGAAACAGCTTCATTCCTTGGTGGGTTCTTTGATGGACTGTTAGGTGCGAACTCTGGCTGAAGCATTTCCCGCAGATGGTACATTTGTAGGGTCTCTCTCCTGTATGAATTCTCTGATGGATGATAAGGTACGATTTGGAAATGAAAGATTTTCCACAGTCCAAGCATTTGTTGTTATGCGGTTGGTCTGCTGTGTGAATTTTCTTGTGGGCAATAAGTTGAGAGCTCACTCGAAAGCTTTTCCCACATTCAGAGCACTGGAAGGGCTTCTTTCCTACATGAGTCCTTTGATGGACATTAAGATGGGAGCTCTGACTAAAGCTTTTGCCACAGGCCAGACATTTATATGGTCTCTCACCTGTGTGCATTCTTTCATGTATGATAAGGTAAGATCTAAAAACAAAGGTTTTGCCACAATAGGAACACCTGTGGGGTTTCTTTACTTCATGGATCCTTTTGTGTGCAATAAGGCGAGACTTTACTCTGAAGCTTTTCCCACAGTCTGAACACTGGAACGGTTTTTTCCCCGTGTGTGTTCTTTCATGAACTGTAAGGTGCGAGCTCTGTGTGAAGCTCTTCCCACAGACTCGGCATTTGTATGGTCTTTCTCCGGTGTGAATTCTCTGGTGAATGATAAGGTATGATTTGGCAATGAAGGCTTTCCCGCAATATGAACACTTATGTGGCTTCTTCACGGCATGGATTTTCTTGTGAGCAATAAGGTGAGAATGTACTTTGAAGCTCTTCCCGCAGTCAGGACATATATACAAGCTTTCTCCTTTGTGCACCCTCTGATGTTTCATAAAGTTTGTGGTAGAACTGAAATTTTGCCCACACACAGAGTGTGTTCGTTTGTGCACATTAAGGTGTGAACTCTGGCTGAAGCCTTTCCCACAGGCCAGGCATTTATATGGCCTCTCTCCAGTGTGGATCCTCTGATGAATGATAAGGTACGATTTAGTAAAGAAAGATTTTCCACAGTATGAGCACTTATTTGGTTTCTTGGCAGTGTGGTTCCTCTTATGAGCAATGAGATGTGAGTTCACCCTGAAAGTTTTCCCACACTCAGAGCACTTATAGGGATTTTCTCTTGTGTGACTCCTCTGATGTTGTATAAGATTCATCCTGGAACAAAAGTTTTCTCCACAATTGGAACACTTAAATGATTTCACTCTTCTGTGAGTTTGCTGATGCACAGTAAGGTGAGCGTTCTGACTGAATCTTTTCCCACATTCCAAGCATTTGTACGGTTTCTCTCCAGTGTGAATTCGCTGATGAATTATCAGGTGTGAAGCAGCAAGGAAACATTTCCCACAGTGTGAACACTTATGTGTTTTTCTCTTTGCATGAATCCTCTTATGGGCAATAAAGTGAGAGTGGATTTTGAAGCTTTTCCCACAAACTAAGCATTTATAGGGGTTCCCCTTCACATGGATGCTCTGATGTTTGCTAAGGTTTGTGCTGGAACAGAAACTCTTCCCACAGTCAGAACACTGGAACGGCTTCACTCCTGTATGGATTCTTTGATGGACAGTAAGGTTAGAACGCTGAGCAAAAGTTTTTCCACAGGCCAGACACTTAAAAGGCTTCTCTCCAGTATGGATTCTCTGATGAATAATAAGGTGTGCTTTGGCAATAAATGCTTTCCCACAATCTGGGCATCTGTGTGGCTTCTTTTCTTCATGATTTCCTTTATGAGAAATAGAATGAGAGATCACATTGACACTTTCTCCACCATCTGAGCATTGATACATCTCAGTTCTTTCACATTTAATAAGTCCAGATCTGTCCCTGAAGCTCCACCCATCAATGTTAAATGCATCAGTTCTTCTCTCTTTTTGGATTTGCTGTAATCTCCTAGCCCCATGAAGTGTCTCATCACCCTCCCATAGGACAGATGTTTCTGCTTTCTCTTGTAGCTTATTTTCATTTTCTCTTGCTGTTCGGTGCAAACTTCCAGAAGCATCTTCCTGTTCATGAGAATGGGAAATCCTGTTTTCTGGACTCCCCAGTCTTAGGGACTTGTTTCGATGGAATGGATCTAAACCTTCTGTCTGAGATGGCTCTTCTTCATTTCCACTCATCCATCCTTCTTCACCTGCTGAAACAAAGGGGAACCATTATGCATGGAATAAGAACATGAGCAAGATCCTGCTGGATTAGACCAGCAGAACATTTAGCTCAGCTTCCTGCTTCTTGCATCAGCCAACCATCTAGGAAAGCTGATCATCCTGTGGGGACTATACATCCCCAAATCCCTCAACCAGCATGGGATTCTGGGACACATATATTATGTACTGATTTGTTAATATATTTATATCCTGCTCTACATCCAAAGATCTCAGGGTGGCTTATGATAAAATCAATTTAGAATCATAGGATCATAGAAATGTAGAGTTGGAAGAGACCCCAGGGGCCATCCAGTCCAACCCCCTGCTAAGCAGGAACACCCTCAAAGCACTCCTGACAGATGGCCATCAAGCCTCTGCTTAAAAACCTCCAAAGAAGGAGACTCCACCACACTCCCAGGCAGCACATCCCACTGCCAGACAGCCCTGACTGTCAGGAAGTTCTTCCTGAGGTTCAGGTGGAATCTCCTTTCCTGCAGCTTGAATCCATTGCTCCTTGTCCTGGTCTCTGGAGCAGCAGAAAACAAGTCCACTCCCTCCTCTACATGGCATCCTTTCAAATATTTAAACATGGCTATCATGCCCCCTCTTAACCTTCTCTTCTGCAGACTAAACATACCCAGCTCTCTAAGTCTATCCTCGTAGGGCATGGCTTCCAGGCCCATCACCATTTTGGTCACCCTCCTCTGGACTTGCTCCAGCTTGACCATGTCCTTCTTGAATTGGGGTGCCCAGAACTGGACACAGTATTCAAGATGAGGTCTAACCAAAGCAGAGTAGAGTGGTACCAATACCTCCCTTGATCTAGACACCATACTCCTATTGATGCAGCCAAGAATTGCATTGGCTTTCTTGGCTGCCGCATCACACTGCTGACTCATGTTCAGCTTGTGGTCTATGAAGACTCCTAGATCCCTTTCACACGTACTGCTATCCAGCCACGTGTCCCCCATCCTATATTTCTGTATTCCATTTTTTCTACCTAAGTGTAGGACCTTACACTTCTCTCTGTTGAATTTCATTTTGTTCGCCTTGGCCCAGCTCTCCAATCTATCCAGGTCATTTTGAATTTTCATCCTGTCCTCTGGCGTATTAGCAACCCCTCCCAATTTGGTGTCATCTGCCAATTTGATGAGCAAATTTGATTTAAAACAATAACAACCAGCATTTTAAACAGATTAAAAATGTATTAAATAATTTATCAGTGAAAAGCCAGATAATTTAAAACTGGTTAAAACAATTGAAAATAGTGCGCCATAGCACATACACAGCATGGGTAAAATCTATTAGGTCTGAAGGAAGGCTTTAATAAAAAAGTTTTGACTTGGCACAGAAATAGTATCAGTGTGGGTGCCAAATGGGCCTCCAAGGATGAGTATTCCATAACTGGGGTGCCAGTACAGAAAACACTCTCTCTCGTGTCCTCCAAAAAGTATCGCCTCTACTGATGGAAAAGAGAAGAGGGACCCCCCAATAGACCTAGATGTGAAGGAATTCTGGGGTGTGTGACTCTCCTGAGTGCCAGAGTAACCTAGCAACAGGTTGCCAGGCAACCAGAATAGCTGCTCCAGAGAGAAACCCGGCCCTTTAGTGTGAGGGAGGGGCCGGAGGCTGGAGAAGCGGATCCATAAAAGGCCCACATGGACTGGCTTTGGCGGTCCTTCAGGGAGCCCTTCAGCCAGAGAGTGCTCTGGAATAAAGTTCCTCAGTCAGTCAAGGGGGGGTGTCTGAGTGGGAGAGTTTGTTTCTCGGGGAAAGCCTAAGAGAGAGAGAAAGGCAGAAGAGAAATCAAACCATTTTTGCCTCTGGTCAGAAAGTGAGACCAGGATTTGAGGGTTGAGCCTTTCTTTGGTGATAGTGTAGCCAAAGGGCTGTTTGTGTTACTGATACTTATATGAGGGTTTCAAGACCTAAGGAAACTGTTTAGAAGAACTTGGAAGAACTGCATTTGCTTCAGTCTGTATATCAACTTTGTTCTGTTTGTTATTTTAATCAAGATTATAGTATTTTCTTACAAATGTTGACTCAGGGCTTTGCTGCACTTGGTTTTTAAAACAGGGCGGTGCATCCTCCCGCGAGGACGTTTGCATTTGGGGGCGAACTGAGTTCGGACTACTTACCGTATGTCCGGACTTCAGCCCGCTCCGGAACGCCCATAACTGGTTGTTCACCGTGCTATTGAAAGTCTGATTGAAACAGGACTTTCAATAGCCTGGCGCGCCCCAGTCCATCGCTGCGCAAAAGTGTAGATTTGCAGGGGGTGGGCTTCTGGTTGGCAAGCTTCTCCGGTTGGTGGAGAGCCTCCACCAACGGAAGCCTCCATTTTTGTCCCCGGAGAGCGCGTAGCGCAGGCACGCACTGCTCCGGATCGGCGTGGGTCATCGGGGGGAACGGGTCAGTCTGGTGAGTAATGGACTGCCTCATTTCCCCCCCAAAGTGCAGAAAAGCCCTCAGTTGAGTAATATATAATGTTTAAACCCCAAACAGAAAACATGCTACCATAAAACTCTAAAGAGGTTCTTATTAACCATTGAAATGAAGTGTTTAAAGGAGAAGGCAGAGCTGTGTGTGTGAAGTGACAGTGTGCTTTATCAGACGGGGAGAGCTGCCCTACCCATCTGAGAGAGAAGAAGCAGCCCTGGTCACACTAGGTTCTCAGGCAGGCATATATAAAGAGAGGCCCTTCCTCAAGTATTGAGGTCCGAAACCATTGAGAGCTTTAAATGTTACCGTCAGCACCTTGAATTTGGAGCAGAAATGTACTAGCAGCCAGTACACTAGCAGCATTTCCTTCAAAATTGGTGTTATGTGGCTTCTGAATGGAGTTCCAGTGAGCAGTCTAGCCACTGCATTTTGCATTAGCTGCAGTTTCCAAGTTGTCTTCAAGGGCAGCCCCGCACAGAGTGCATGGCAGTAGCCTAAGAAGAAGTTACCAATGCAGAGATATAATCCGGAGAAGTAACTTTCTGAAACTTTGGTCTCAAAGGCAATGGTTGCCTTTCACTGTTTCTCCCAGGTATCTGATATTCAGTGGCATACTACCTCAGAATTAGATAGCCATCATGACTAGTAGCCATTTATAATCTTACCCAGTACAATTTTTTCCCCTAATCCTACATAAATAGAGTATGTATTGCCAAAGCAACATGGCAGGAAAGATGTTTTGATACTTGAATATATAGGCTGATGGCAACAGCAGATACTTATTTTAAGATTATTATTTTACTCTGTTCTTGAAAACAATTCAACAAATTGGATGTGCATGAAACTGTGTGTTGTATTAATGTGGTAAAAAATGGAATGTATTACAACATGGATGGGACGTCTTTTCTCAAAACACTCTATTAAGGACAAAAATGACAAAGAATAATTAGTGGGGAGTTAGCTTTGTCTTTTCTTTCAGGGACAACAATACATTTTGTGACACCATAAACATTTACATGTTTTATTTCACACAAACTCTTGCTGACTCCAGGGGTGGGGTTGGATTCTTCATCTTTGGGGGTCCTTAAACAGAGATTGGATGGTACTCTTTCAGGGGTACTTTAGTTGTGTGTTTTTGCACAGCAGGGGGTTGGACTGGAGCAGTGGTTCTTAACTTTTCCTTTACTGGCAACCCCCTGTAAACATAATTTGTTGTCAGGATTCCCTAAGACTTAAGATTTAAATATTTAAATTTAGAGTTATTTATTTATTAAAGGCTTCTGGAGACTAGGATTCCAATCCCTGTTCAGACACTGGGTGATCTTGGGCAAGTGACATTCTCTCAGCTTCAGAGGAAGGCAAAGGCAAACCCCTCTGAACAAATCTTGTAAAAAAAACCCTTTGAGAAGTTCAACTTAGGGTTGCTATAAATTGAAAGTGACTTGAAGGCACACAACAACAAAGTACTGCTGACAGGGGGAGGTTCTTTCTAGCCATCATATATCTCCCTTTTGAAAGCTGACTTATGGTGACCCTAAGGCGGAGCTATCTTTTTTTTTTTTTTTTAAAGATTTGTTGCCTTTGCCTTTTTCTGAGGCTGAGAGAATGTGACCTGCCTGAACTCACCCAGTGGTTTCCATGGCCGAGTGGAGATTTAAATCCTGCTCTCTCTCTCTCTCTTTCTCTCTCTCTTGGCCAGAAAAATAACACATTTATTAGCAAGTGACTGAAATTTGGAAAAATGGTCAATATTCTGAGAAACGGTCAATATTCCACAGTTTCAAAATTTGGAGAAACTATCAATATTCAAGTGACAATATCACAGAATGCCAACCTTGTAAGTGTAGTTCTTTGTGAATTCTGCAACACAGTGTGATGATAGGAAACAAAAAAGGCCCATCTGCCTGGCTGAGGGGTTCAAAGAAAGGGGAAAAAAATCAAGCAAACACGAACAAGGTAATCCTTACCCAGCGAGCTGGCATCTCCATCACAGAGCTGGTTGTCCTCTCGGAGGCCTTGTTTCTGTCCGCCATTGGATGGAGACTCCTCATCCTCGGAGAAATAGAGAGCCACCTCCTCAATGGGTCCCAGCTCCTGAAAGAAAACAGTAAAGGTCACATTCGATGTAGGATTTGGAAGTGGAGGTGGTGGGGGGACTAGGCATAGGGGCCACCAGGTATCTGGTGGCCATTCATTGACCCGGACTAAGGGACACACATTGTCCCCAAAGTCAGCCAAGTGAACTTTGGCCCATGAAGCACAAAATTCCATAAGCACTCCCCCCCCGTCCCTGCCAGTCAAAATGCAACAAGGACAACAACTTCATCATTGTCCTCGTTTTCCTCTTCCCTGCCTTTTATCCCAGTTTGAGACTCAAGACAGTTTATTGTTGTGTGCCTTCAAGTTGTTTCTGACTTATGGAAACAATTCTTTTTCATTTGAATATTTTTATTGAATTTCACAATAAAAAATAAAAAAGAAATAACTTCCCCTTCCCCACTTCCTTCTTTTTTCCAGTTGAATCTGCTTGTTTACCTTAAAACATACATATTTTTAACTTTACAGTAGTCTTACATTGTTGCTCTTACTTTGTTACATTGCTGCTTGATACACATCTTGTAGGTGGTTTGTTATTTCTTTATCCAATTCAAAACTTTTCCCCATTCCCTTTCAAAGTTCTGGATAGGCTTATTTCTCAATAAAATGTTAACTTTTCTGTTTCTACCATATCCAGGACCTTAAGTTTCCATTCTTTTATATCTACATATTCCCTTTTTTTCCAGTGTTGCACATATATCAATCTTGCAGCAGTTATCAAATATAACAATATCTTCTGATAACATCTTATTTCTCTTTGTTGCCCTAACATATTTAACAAATAAAATTCTGGCTTCATTTCAAAATTAAGACTATAAATTCTTTGGATTTCATCATGGATTTCCTTCCAAAATGTCCTTGCAGGTCCACCACATATGAAAAAAGGACCCCACCTTTTCATCCTGACTTATGGTTTTTCTGGGGCTCAGAGTGTGTGATGTGCCCAGAGTCAGCCAGTGAGTTTCCATGGGCAACTAAGTAATTCACATCGTAAAATATTATTAAGCTAATAATAGACTAATAATAGAATTAAATAATAAAATTAAAATCAGATGTTAGGAATACGAATATACGAAGAACCGTTGCAGAACCCTTCAATGTTTCTGAGCATTCCTTTTCAGACCTCAAAGCAGCAGTTCTTGAACAACAACAACACAAAGAAGATTGGAAAAAGAAAGAGCAGAACTGGAATATATCCACAAACTCCAGTGTGTTGAACAGAAACAGTGGTTTCCTGGCACACAATACAGAACAACAGGTAACACTCTAGCTTTGTGTGGGCTCTGTTGTGCAGTTTATCACAACTCTTTTCTGGTTCTTAGCCAACGTCATACTACATTCCAATAGCTCCCGGCATCATTCACAGAGTTATCTCCTCACCTTGGCTTTAGGTTTCATCCTTCCTCCTACCTTTGTCTCCCAACGACAATCGTTAAAATGGAACTTCTCACCTTATCAACAAGGTTTGCATATCTATTGCCATTCGCACATACAACCAGTTCCTAGGCACTCCACTCCATGGTGAAGTAGACTGAAGTCTACAAGGAAAGCTAATGCTACCAACTTCTTTCTCACAGTTAGTCTCAAAGGTGCTGCAAGATCCCTCTGCATACTGATCCAGACTAACAGGGCTAAGTTTTGAACAGAATTAAAAGCAGAGATCAATAGGCTCAAATTATACCTAACAGGGGCGGGACCCTAAATCTTGTAAAAGGGGCACAAGGTAAGGTTGCCTCTTATCACCACTACTTTTTCTGCTAGTTACTGAAATCTTCAATAAAAATGGATTTCTAAAATGGAAATTTACGAAATATAAGAAATTTAGAAATTGAAATAGTTTGGGAATATAAACATCAGGAGCAATAAATTTAAAACAGTAGAAAGTAATGAATTTAAGTATATATTCATATCTTGGAGCTGTTTGCAATAAGGGCAGGACCCATTTTTAATTAGATGTAGTCTCTTTTTTTGTTGCTTAATTTAGTACAATTTGATTATTAGCTTAGTTTAAGTATGGTATATAGGTATATAATTTTCTCTCTTTGTATGTTTAGACTAATCTTATGTGTAGGTTGATTTTGTTGTACATTTTTCCTATATTGGTCTGGTTATTTGGTTGTTTTCGTTTTATGTATTTGTGTCAACAAATTAAAAATCTCCAATAGAAATCTCTAATAAAAAAATCATCAATAAAAAGATAAGAGAGGATAACAGGATAAAGAGAGTCACATAAAAAAACCCCACAGTATTTTAAGAGTAGAACTCTCGCTGATAATTTGGCCATAGTTTTGGATGGTCCCCTTTCAAATGCAGATTTTAGCAGTACAATTTAAAATGAAACTGGAATTGTATCTGTTAAACATGATTGGTGATCATTCTGTATTGAAAGATATTGAAAACTAATATTATATTTAGTTACATCAGCTAGGATAAGCTATGCACGGAAATGGATGGTTGAAGAAAAAAACTTTGACCGAGGAATGCTTCTTGAAAATTCTTGACATGTTAGAAATGGAAAAATTAATAATGTTACTGAAGGAAACATCAATCCAAAAATTTGAACAAGAATGGAAACCAATTCTGGATTTCACTAAAGACAAGAAGAAATCATATTGTTCAAGGAAGCAAACACTGAATGCATACATAAAGTATACAAATTATATTTTGCTAAATATGAATAGAAATAATAAGAATTGTAATAATACTATATGTATAATATAGGAACATTTATTGTACTTATAGCTTATACAATACTTAATGTCCAGAGGAGGGCGACCAAAATGGTGAGGGGCCTGGAAGCCATGCCCTATGACGATAGACTTGGAGAGCTGGGTATGTTTAGTCTGCAGAAGAGAAGGTTAAGAGGGGACATGATAGCCATGTTTAAATATTTGAAGGGATGCCATGTAGAGGAAGGAGAGGGCTTGTTTTCTGCTGCTCTAGAAACCAGGACAAGGAGCAATGTATTCAAACTGCAGGAAAGGAGATTCCACCTGAACCTCAGGAAGAACTTCCTGACAGTCAGGGCTGTCCGGCAGTGGAAGCTGCTGCTGCCTCAATGGAGTGTGGTGGAGGCTCCTTCCTTGGAGGTTTTTAAGCAGAGGCTGGATGGCCATCTGTCGGGAGTGCTTTGAGGGTGTTCCTGCATGGCAGGGGGTTGGACTGGATGGCCCCTGTGGTCTCTTCCAACTCTACATTTCTATGATTCTATGATTCTGTGTGTTCAATTGGTGATATGTACTCAATTATCTCACATAATAGGATCAAATTTCTTCTGCGCTCTATTTTTTTATAAATTCCACTGTGAAAAACAACAAGATGGATGGAAACTATTAGAGTAGGGAGAAGGGTAGGGGAAGAAAGGGAAGAGGATTGTTTTCTATTAAAAAAACAACAACTAAGTTTAAAATTCTCTTAACATATGTGGTGGCAATGTAAAAATGCAAAAAAATATTGGAAACGGATTTGCAATTATATACAGACATATTAAAAGTAGAAATGATATTTAGACCAGAATTACTCCTTTTAAATATGATAGATAAGGATGATTTAATGGAAAATCAACATAGAAAACTATTAAGATATATGGTGACAGCAGCTAGAATAATTTATGCAAAATATTGGAAAAGTAAGAAAATTCCAAAATTATATAAATGGTTCAATAAAGTTTTGGAATTAGCAGGAATGGTTAAACTACTGCTTTACTAAGAGGAAACGCAACTGAATCTTATTCAAAAACTTGAAAAAACTTTACAGACTATGTAAGGAGCATTAGCGGAGACTTAGTAACTATTGGATTTGATAATATAAAATCAGATAGATTTAGGTTGGTAAGGAGTATGGGAATATATAGATTAAAAAGGAAGTGATAACTGATAATTAGAATCGAAGTAAATCGGGAAGTTACTTCTTTTGTTAAATGTTTCTTAGGAATGAATTGTGAACGTCTAGGTTTGTATGTTTCTTTTCTCTCTCTTCTTTAAAATTCTCTTAACTTTTTTCTTAGATCAGTTCTTTCTCTTTCTTTTTTTCCTGTTTCTTCTTTCTGTTTTCTTTATATACTTGTATTTTCTATATTCTGTATTTTCTATTTTGTGTCGCAAGTACTTGCATTGTGTTTCACCAATGTATGTCAATGTATGTTAATTTGAATTTGAAATTAAAGATAATTTTAACAAAAAAAAATTATCTTAACAAAAAGAAATCTAGGAATCAGCCATCCAAGATCTGCTAGAAACGAAAAGGGTTCTCACCAGCCTATAAAAAGGTAGCAAAGATGGGGTCATCCTGACCTGTCTAAGAAGGAAGTTTCAGTGCCCGGGGCAGCTACCGAGAAGGTCCTCTCCCACCATATGTACCTCTGAAAGTGGTGAGAGGGAGAAACGGGCCTCTCCGGAGATCTCAAGATGTGGGAAGCTCATATGGGAGAAAACAGTCTTTCAGATAACCGGGACCGGAGCTGTATACCAACATACATAGCTGACAATTAGCAGCCTCTGTCTCATATCCCAAATATGCTGCCTATCACCCTCTGTCCAACGATAGGGCTGGCCCTGGCTTTGAGAAAGAGTGGCTGACCTCAGCGGCAAGCCAAGCACAATCTGGAAGAGGGGTGGTTTCACCTTGACTTCCATTGGGCTTTGTCACTGGCATCATCAACTAATGCCAGCCAAGGCCAGACTCTTCTCTGAAGATTGTTCCTTCCATTGTCACCAGCATCCACCATCCTGGTGGGCTTTTGCTAAGGATGATAGCTGCAAAGTATGCTCATTCCACCAGCCATGCAGGAAGGATTACTAGCTTTTTCCCCCCTCTTTCCTTCTCATCCCTTTTACCTTTTGTGTTGTGCTCTTTTTAGATTGTAAGCTATTGAGCAAAGATTGCCTTGATGATGAAGGCAATGAGGAGGATGACAATGGATGCTATCTAAAACCTGTTTCAAATAGGCAGCAGGGTCATTAAGCAATCATTAAGACATTCTGCTACATGAGGCAGAACAAGTCTATCTACAAATCAGGGCAAATAACCCCAATGGTGGCTTTATTTATTTATTTACGAATTTCTACTCCACCTTTTTCCCCACGATAAGAGGAAGGCAGAAAATCCCACAAATCCCACTCTCTGACAATAAAATCACAACATAATTACATACTAAACAGCATAACACATTAAAGAACTGATAATATTGCAGTTCCTTTAGAGAACTCCCAAAGCAGCCATCTCACAATCCACAGGTCCCGTCAGATAAAAGTCCTATTGAGTTTCCAGATGTCTCACTGAGTTCTGTGGCTTATTGCAACAGAAGAAAAGATAGGATTGAAGCTGGCTCCTGTCTGCCTGTCTCTTTCTTTTGGAAACGGGCCGTACAGATACTGAACTACAACTCCCAGCATCCCTGACAATGGATTATCTTATCTGGGTCTAGTGGAAACTGGAGTTTCAGGAAAAACAGCAATTATCATCCCACAGGTTGCCAACCTCATAAGGGGAAAGGTGAGAGTGGAGGGGGAGAAGGAGGAATACCAGAATTAACACAAATAATATACCGGTAGTCATAAGAATTTTAACTTGATTTCGTTACAGCAGGACAGGATCAGCAGGCCTTCCTATCAAAGGCAATAAGTAGCAAGCTGCTGGTTTCTATCTCAGTGGTGTGGTGCCTCCATTCTGGGTTTTAGGTAGAACTTCAAGTGAGCTAAGTCTTGGCACCATGGTAGCTTTTTTAAAAGTTTAGACTATAACCCAGAGTTGATTCAGAACTCTCTCTCTCTCTCTCTCTCTCACACACACACACACACACAACCTACCAGCCACCACAGACTTAAGCAGTCATATGAATATAAGAACACAGAAAGGTGACTGCCTAGCCCAGCATTCGGTTTCCACAGTGGCCAAGTAGTCATCTGTGGGAAGAAATGTAGCAAGAGGAGATGAATGGAACATTCTCTCCCAGCAGTGGATACAAAGATGAACACTGCTTCTAGAACTGGAAGGAGAATATAGTTGGCTCTCCATATCTATGCATTGAATTTTCATGGATCTGATTATTTGCAAATTTCTCCAAACCCTGCCCTGTACCTCAAGTGCTTCTTTTCTGGGAGAACCTTCAGTCTTGGAGGCTCTAAGACACCCACCCACTCACCTTCCCTAATTTTTTTTAAAGAAAAAGAAGAAAATACTGTTTGATTTAAAGTAAAAATGACTGCAAATATGCAAAAAAATTAATTATAAATATTATTGATTCATTCATATAATGTATATTGCATACTCTAAACTATATTTATAAGATGACAGTTGGAGCAGGAGGGAGAGGGAAGGAAAAGAAGATAATATGAACACATATACATATTTACATGTATATTAATATTGATGGATTTATATAATGTATATTGTATAACGTATTTATAAAATGATAGTTGGGGTAATGAGGGAGAAGGAAAGAAAAGAAGATCATAACAATATATATTTATATTTACACATATTTCCATCCAATAGAAGAAAGTATAAATATTATTGATTGATTTATATAATGTATATTGTATAATATACTTATAAGATCATTGTTGGGGTAAGAGAGAAAAGAAGAAAAAGAAGCTAATAAGTATATATGTGTGTGTGTACACACACACACACACACAAATTTACATATAGTTAAGGAATAAGTACGGAGATTAAAAGTAGAGGCAGTCAAGAGGAGTTATTAATTTGATAAAATACTAGGAATAAGGGAGTTTAAAGATTAATGGATATAAGTGATGTTGGGTTATATGTGACAATGACTGTATGAAGCAGAGAATAATATGTAAAATCAGTAAAAGATTATATTAAAAACAATAAAAACCCACCTCTGGTTCTCCTCTTCCACCAACCACTGCCTGGCCCGCCAAGGATGGCTTGTACCACAATTTCTCAGCACCACAAGCCGTCTCCCAGTGCCCCCAACACACCTCCAGGGAAGAAGATGGGCAAGAGAGAGGAAGCACAGTACCACCATGCCAACCCACTCTCTTTCCCTCTCCTTGCCCTGACCTAATTTGGATCCTGGGTTCCTTCTCTCCCCACCATGCCTCAGCCCCCTTCCCACAGTCACACACACACCCATATTGATATTTGTAAGTTCTGCACTTTTGTGGGGGCCCTGCACCCTGAACTGTGGCAAATGTGGAGGGCCAACTATATATTTGTGATGGTTAGTAGCCCTATTCTCTGCCTTTTAAAGTCACCCAGGCAAGCAACAAGCTCCACCATACCACACTGGGTCAAAGCACAAAGCTCTCACCTCCTCTTCCCAATTCTGTCCCCCTCGCTGCCTCAGAAGGAAATCCTCAGCCAGGGCCACCGCCTGGGAAGAGGTCTCCGGGCCGTGTTCTCGCACCCAGCTCTGCATGTCTAGGGGCAAGATGGCCAGGAACTGCTCCAGGACCACCAGTTCCAGGATTTGCTCCTTGGTGCACCGGTCCACTTTCAGCCACCGGTGGCAGAACTTCTGGAGTTGGCTGTAGACTCCTCGGGGCCCCTTGTCCTCCTGGTAGCAGAAACGCCGGAAGTTTTGGCGTTGCCTCTCCCGGGCGATGGCGTCCCCTCGCAAGATAGCTGCTTTCACCTTGTCGTAGTCAACCCGGTCTCGGACATCCAGGTTGCTAAAGATCTGCTCCGCTTCCCCGCTGAGGGCCGGCAGGAGGCAGGCCATCCAGTCCTCTCGGGGCCACCGGCAGGCCTCGGCCACTTGCTCAAATGAGGCCAGGAAGGCTTTGGCATTGTCCCATGGTGTGGGCTCGTCCAAGATCAGACAGGGCTCCCATTCTGAGGGAGGGCATTCCAGCGTTGTCAGAAACTCCTGCCACTGGGTTTCCCAGCACTGATGGAGCCTGTCTTCGTTTTCGTGATTTCCAAGCGGCTTTTGCAAGAATTCTCGGATGCTCCCCACTTGACTGACGTGAGGGGCTTCCTCCAATCCCATCCCTGGAGGGGGATCCCATGGATCCTCTTCCTCTATTTTAATCCGGCGATGGATCCCTTGCTCAAGCTCTGCGTGAAACCGCAAGCCAAATCCCGACTGTGTTCCTTCCTTGGTGGCCATTTTGTCCTGGGCTTGGGTTGGCCCAATCTGAAGTCAGTCTTGTCCTCTGCTCCTTCACGCTGTCTTGTGAACGTCAGCTGGCCCACCTGTTCTTAGAGGAGTCCAGAACAACTTTCTGTGCAAGTCTGTGGGCGTCTCTCTGTGGGCTTCTAGAGCAACAGATGGTTAAGTAGACCTTCTAGCAAATACGGGGCTTCTTTCTCTGCTGTAAAGGAAGATAAACAAGAATTAGAAATTCTGGACAGGATGTCTAGTTAGCCAGTGCAAGTGCAGTGGTTAGCCAAAATACCTTAAATGCCCCAGATCCAGTCTGACATTGGAGGTTAAGCAGGGTCAGCCAGGGTTAGTACTTGGATGGGAGACCATCAAGAGATACCAGGGGCTGTCAGCTACATTGCAGAAGAAGGAATGGACAAAACCACCACTGAGGATTCTTTGCCAAAGAAAACCTTATGAAGTTCATGGGATCCCTATAAATTGATAGGCAACTTGGAAGGCATGTATATACACACTGTAGAGAGGCTAGAGCAGGAGTGGAGAAAGTGGGGCCCAATTTGGCAGCCCCTAGAGACCCATGAAGCACCAAGCCCTCCCATTTTAAAAAGAAATTGGTCAAAAAAAATTAAAAATCTCCTCCCAACTGCCACAAATAGGTGGTATTTTGGGTTTCTTTGGTCCCCCCCTTCTTCGGTTGGCATACTTAGGCCAATTACACAAAATGAAAGTGAAGTGAGATTACTTCTGGCTATACCAAGGGTGACTGTGTGTCCCATGGAGGGAGTTCATGAGGTTCCCCCCGCCCCACTCAGTGCACATCCTAGATTAGCATTTTAAATCTGGGATTTGAGAGATCTAGGCCATTTCCACACTAGCCTGTTATAGTGCTATTATTCCACTTTCAACATCGTATGGAATCCTGGGGTTTGCAGTTTAGGGAGGGGCTTTTGAGGGCTTTGAGACCCCTCCCTAAACTGCAAATCCCAGGATTCCATGGGCTGTTGAAAGTGGAATAATAGCACTATAACAGGCTAGTGCAGAAATGGCCCTGAACTCGAGCTCCACTGAGCTATAAAATTTAGCAAGTGAACTTAGGCCAGACTGACCTACCTGACAAGCTTGTTGGGAAAACACAGTGGGAAGGTGGAGAGCCACGTATGCCACCTTGACGGAAGGGTAGAAAGATAATCTACACAGATACACCTTAGTTAATAAAGTAGATGTATTTGTGCATCTATAGCGAAAACTTTGGTACCACCGGCAGAAATAACATGGAAAGAATAGGGACCGGCTCCTGAACCATGAAAAAAGGGTGAACAATTCAACATGTTTCAGCAAACTTCTTATGCAAAACTAGCAAAATTTGCACCATGTGAAATGCAACATCAAGGTCAGGTAAAACTTGTAGACTTTTTTTTAAAAAAAAAACGATTTTGAATCTTCTACAGCACTAGTTCTGTGATGTCTTCACAGGGGAAGGTTTGCAGAAATGTTATGAGCTTTTAAAATTAACACAGAAAGAGAGGGAGGGAGGGAGGGAGGGAGGGAGGGAGGGAGGGAGGAGGGAAGGCCTTTGTTAATTGAGGTATACCTATATATTGACAATAAATATACTGAAAGTAAAAAAGGCTGTCTGTGCATATGTACATTTCTAAATAAAATTCCCAATTCACATTTTGTACTCATTAAAGCACTACTGTTCAGGAAGGATATTGACAAGCTGGAACGTGTCCAGGGGAGGGTGACCAAAAAAGCCTGGAAACCATACCATATGAAGAGAGGTTTAAGGAGCTGGGTATGTTTGGTGTGGAAAAGAGAAGGTTAAAGAGGTGACAGGATAGCTGTGTATAAACATTTGAAGGGACGTCTTATGGAGGATGGAGCAAGGCTGTTTTATGCTACTCCAGAGACTAGGACATGGAGCAATGGCTTCAAACTTCAGGAAGAGATTCCACCTAAACTTTAAGAAGAACTTCCTGCTGGTAAGAGCACTCTGACAGTGGAATACACTGCCTGGGAGTATGGTGGAGTCTCCGTTGGAAGTTTTTAAACAGAGGCTGGATGGCCATCTGTTGAGAATGTTTTGATGGTGTCTTCCTGCATGACAGGAGGTTGAACAGGATAGCTCATGTGGTCTCTTCCAGCTCTAGGATTTGAGGCCCCTCCCTAAACTGCAAACTCCAGGATTCCATAGGATGTTGAAAGTGGAATAATACCACGATAACAGGCTAGTGCAGACATGGCCTAAGTATTGGAATGGTTTCGGTGTCCACTGAGCCAATCTTAGGCTGGTCTCCATCCCTTCCTTGCTCTCTCTTTCTCTGTCAGCTGAATCTACCCTACAGGGCTGTAATGATAAAGAAAGGAGGAGAACCTTCCATACTGCCAAGAATTGACTGGAGAAAAAACTGAAATAAAAATGTAACAAATAAGTAAATAATCAGGTGGCCTGCAGTGACGTCAGTGTGGTGTAGTGGAGGGCCTGCACATTTGAGTAAAAACTAGTAATAGTGCCACCTTCTGCAAACTGTCTTTGGAAAGGCTCCCTATTAATGACGATAAGATTGGATAATAATAGCCATAACATGATTAAATAATGCCTCTCTAGACCACTCTTCCTGTAATCAATTCTGCTTTCAAAAATGGACCTAAGGACCAATACATCTCTGAACTTGTGTAGAAGGTTTCCCACTTTTGACATGACAAGTTACAGCCAATCTGTTAAAAAGGCAACAGGACAGAGATAGTATCCAAACAATTAAACCCTCTCCAGAAACAGGATGCAGGCAGCCACACTGCAGAGTCATATCAGTTCGATACCATTTTAACTGCCATGGCTTCATCCTGTGGAATCCTGGAATTTGTAGTTTGGTTGGGAACTTTGAATTCTCCGCTGGACAATTCTCCTCTCTTTGAAACTTCTGGTGGGCAGCCAAAACCATGCTGTTCCACAGGACGTTTCAGAGTTTGAAACTGCCGGGTTTTTTCTCTGTTTCAAAACTCAATTCCTTGATTGTTTTCAGACTGCTTTTAGCAGTTTTTAAAGCGTATTTTAAAGTCTTTTACCTTCATCCTGTTTTAACTACTTTTTATTTGCTCATCACCTTGAGAGCCCTTGCGGAGTGGGAGGTGATAAGGAAACACTACAAATAAATAAATAAATAAATCCCCAAAGTAGCCTGCTTTAATATTAAATTCTTCTCAGGAAATGAAGGGCATTTCCACCTTATACTGTTAAAGTGCTATTATTCCACTTTCACCATCCTGTTGAATTCTGGGGTTTGTAGTTTCCTGAGGCCAAAGAGCTCTCTGGCTGAGAATTCTAAAGGACCCTCCCTAAACTGCAAACCCTAGTATTCTATTGAAGGCTGAAAGTGGAATAATAGCACTATAACACTGTAGTGTGGACATGGCCAAAGTCCAGGAGAATACAGTGAGCCCTCAGTATCTGCCGGGGATACCAAAAGTTGTGGATGCTCAAGTCCTGCTATGTACAATGATGTAGTAAAAATGGCATCTCTTATATAAAATGGCAAAATCAAAGTTTGCTTTTTGGATTTTTTTTTTTAAATGCTCAAGCTGTGGTTGGTGGAATCTGTAGATACAGAATCTTTAGATATAGAGACCCGACTATACACTAGAAAAGTGATTTTCAAACTCCAGTCCTCCAGGAAGTTGCAACTTCAACTTCCACAGTTCTGGAGCACTGGCCATACTTGCTGATATTTCTGGAAATCCAAATCTAAAACATTTGGAGGAGCAGAGTTTGAGCACCACTGCATTAGAGTTTGTTAGCAGAGATTTCTAAGTCCTTCACAACACCACAAACCCCAACATCCCATAGGATCAGGTCACTATAGTGCAATATAGTACTACAGCGTAACTATGAAGTGCAGATATCATGTTGAAGATGGAGCAAGCTTGTTTTCTGCTGCTCCAGAAACTAGGACATGGAGCAATGGATTCAAACTACAGGAAAAGAGATTTCACATTAAGAAGAATTTCCTGATGGTAAGAGCAGTCTGACAGTGGAATATGCTGCCTTAGAGACTGGTGGAGTCAGTTTCTTTGGAGGTTTTTCAACAGAGACTTGATGGCCATCTGTTGGGAATCTTTGCTTGTCTTCCTACATGGCAGGGGGTTGGACTCCATGGCCCTTGGGGGTCTCTTCCAACTCTGATTCTATGATTCTATACTGTACAGTACCTCCACTTACATGCCAGAGGCATACCTGATTAAATGTGTCTTTGTCCTTGGAAGAAAAATGGAGAGAGGAACCCAAGCTAGCGCCCTTCAGCAGGAAGTTCCATACACTGGGGGCACTCCCTGAGAAGACCCTTGTTTCTTACACCAGACATCCAGACACCACAGGGAAGCCCACTCCTCTTTAAGACGGAGGTTCCACATAAGGCCATTTCCACACTACATTGTTATACCGCTATTATTCCACTTTCAGCCTCCTATGGAATCCTGGGATTTGCAGTTTAGAGAGGGGCATTTAGATTTCTCAGCCAGAGAGCTCTTTGGCCCCAGGAAACTACAAGCCCCAGAATTCTGCAGGATGGTTAAAAGTGCAATAATAGCACTATAACAGTGCAGGGTGGAAAGGGCCATCTTTCAAGACTAGCGATGCTCCTCTCCTCTCTGTGCTTTTGTTATCTCCCTTTAAATTCGGGGTGAGATGGGAGACTTCTGGGTCTTCAGAGTTTGTCGGAGGAGAGAGTGTACAAGCTGTTGGACTGTGACTCCCAGAATCCCCAGCCAGTCTAGCCAGTGGTGCGAAATGCTGGGAACTGCAGTTCAACAACCTTTGGAAGGACACAACTTTCCCATTCCTGATTTAAAGCCATTTCAAGCAGAAAACCATCATCGCCTGGCCATCTCTACTCAAGATTTGCACAAACCCTACTAAACACAAGGGTAGTAGACACATTCCATAATGTGTATCATTGGAAAACAGAGTCTTTGCAAAATCTATAAAGTCATATTGTGGCAACCATTTTTATTACACTCACCAAATAATAATAATAATAATAATAATAATAATAATAATAATAATAGTAATAATTATTATTTTATATCCCGCCTCTCCCCAAGGATCGAGGCGGTACTACAACAATACATCAAATACATTAAAAGCATTAAAACATAACCAATCCTCCCCACCCACCAACCCATCTAAAACCAACCCCCTAAAACACATTAACTACATTAAAGGACAGGAGGACAGGACAAAATTCTGCACCAACATTTAAGACCATGGTCAGGCAGGGGAATTCAAAAGTCAGGCAAAGGAAACGAGTGCTCTTAAAGGCAAACTCTTAAAATCTGATGAGCCCAGTTTGGAAACTGCCAGGCTTTTCCTCCCATTACATTTTAAGACAATAGGCAGATTTTGAACTGACTTGAAAATGAAATACAGTAATTTCACTCCCCCCTCCCCTGCCTACTTTTATTCTTCTTTAATTTATTTTTTAAAAAGCTAAATCAATCAGACACTGAACAATAGAAAAAAAGAAAAAATATATACAAAACATATAATCCTGCATCCATACAATATAAATACAATAGAAACACGTATGCAATACCGGAGGAAATGATTTGGAGGTCCCGAAAGTTTGCACATTTTTTTTTTGCTTCTTTCTGGCTGGCCGAATAAAGATATGGCCGCAAAACTGATTTTGGAATTGGCTTTGCAGAGTCTCTTTCTTTTTAATGTTTTTAAAGATACGGCTTGCAAGGGCTGGTGGTGGAGAAGGTCTTGCCTCCCCGACGGGGCGCGTGTGCCTTTAAGAGTTAACCCACAGGCAGAAGTCCAACAGGGAAAGCTTCTCCCCATCCCTGCCAGGAAAGCATCCCCTGTTGGATTTCTGCCTGGTCCCCAGTTCTTTAATTGCGCGCAGTCTCCAGCACTGGGAAGAGCAGCTCTTACCTGTACATTTCCCCACGGCTGTGCCCATCCTCCTCGCCTCCCTGCCAGAAGCACCTCCCAGCTTGCGCCTAATTCTTCACCTCCCTCCTCCATTCATCTCCTTTTGATGGGAATTCCAACAGGAAGGAACTTTGACTTTTTTTTTTCTCCCTATGATTCTCTTGCAAACACAGCCTCCCCCTCTTTCATCTTCCTGGGCCGCTCTAGGCAGCCCAGCTTTCTCTTTTTAACTCCTTGAGGACCAAACCTCTCCAACTGTCTATTTCCGCACTAGCCTGTTATAGCGCGATGATCCCACTTTCAACCACCTCTGGACGGTTTGCAGTTTCGAGGGGCCGGGCCCTCGAACTGCAACCCGGTCAGGATTAAGTGGGATCACGTTCTAGTGCGGAAGGCCAGTGTTATAGTGCTATCACTCCGCTTGACCTGCTGTAGATTTCCGGGTTTGTAGTTTCCTGAGGCCCAAAGCTCTCTGGCTGAGAATCTAATGCTCTTCCTAAACTGCAAACCCCAGGATTCCAAAGGATGCTGAAAGTGGATAATGCACTGTAACTGTGTAATGCGGAAATAGCCTCAGATACAAGGCCATTCCGCACTACACAGTCATAGTGCAATTATTCACTTTCAACATCCTATGGATTCTGGGGTTTGTAGTTTGCTGAGGCCAAAGAGCTCTCTGGCTGAGAGCAAAGGCCCCTCCCGAAACTGCAAACCCCGGGTCCAGAGGAGGTTGAAAGTGGGATCATCGCGCTATAACAGGCTAGTGCGGAAAGGGCCAGTGTTATAGTGCTATCACTCCGCTTTTGACCTGCTGTAGATTTCCGGGGTTTGTAGTTTCCTGAGGCCCAAGAGCTCTCTGGCTGAGAATTCTAAATGCTTCTTCCTAAACTGCAAACCCCAGGATTCCAAAGGATGCTGAAAGTGGGATAATAGCACTGTAACTGTGTAATGCGGGAATAGCCTCAGATACAAGGGCCATTTCCGCACTACACAGTCATAGTGCAATTATTCCACTTTCAACATCCTATGGAATTCTGGGGTTTGTAGTTTGCTGAGGCCAAAGAGCTCTCTGGCTGAGAAGCCTAAAGGCCCCTCCCTAAACTGCAAACCCCAGGATTCCATAGGATGTTGAAAGTGGAATAATAAACAGTGTAGTGCGGTAAGGTTAAGCAGATCTCTTTATTAAATCAGAGGTTTCTCCTCATTGTTTTGTTTATCCCTCGGATCATTTCTAGTCAAACATTTTGCACCGTTTTGTTCCTTAAGTTGTCCGCAGTGTGTGGAGGGAGGGAAGGGCAGAAATTTTTTAAAAGAGGAAAGAAGAAAATTAGCCAAGCCGAGGACTGAAAAAAAGACAATTTCTGCCCCAGTGATCATGAGCAAAGAGGTCAAGTGCTGTTAATCTTCTATGCTGCAATCACAGCTAGAATACCTTGCAGTATGGCAGGAATGGGATCTGGTAGGCCTTCAGTTGAGATTGGACTGCAACTCCTAGCAGCCCTAACCAGGAGGCCCAATGGTGAAGAACACTGGGAGTTGCAGTCAAACAATATCTGCAAAAGTTCTCATGATTTCCACTTCTGTTGTGCAAGAAGAAAGGCTATTTAATGGGCATACTCTCCAACATTTCACAGGTGAAACGTCTTGGGATTTGAGTGCTACCAAGCAATATCAAAGTGGCAAAAGTCAGTAAGGAGGAAGAAATGCCATAGTATGCTCTTGCCTGAGTTGACTGGGGCCATTTCCAGACTACACTGTTATAGTGCTATCATTCCCCTTTCAACATCCTGTGGAATTCTGGGCTTTGTAGTTTACTGAGACCCAACAGCTCTGTGGCTGAGAATTCTGAGGCTTCTCCCTAAACTGCAAACCCCAGGATTCCATAGGATGTTGAAAGTGGAATAGTAGCACTATAACAGTGTAGTGTGGAAATGGCCTGGGAAAGGCAAGGTTCTGCCCCCCTCCTCTTCTCCTTTTCTCTCCCCTACAGAGTTAATCAATGGACCTTGCATTCAAGGTGCAGCAGTTGGAGTAAGCAGAGGACTAAAGAGGGGAAGAGGGGGAAAAAACTGGGATATTTTAGAAAAAAGTGGGATGATGTGAGGATTTGTCGGGAGGATCATCTTATCATCACATAACCCAGCTATTGTTTGTCAAGCGGCCCTGCTGTTAAGGTAATGGTCACCAATAGTGGATTCTTTCCCCCCACATCAATCCCCTGTTTCCACCACTGATTCTAATCCTCCATCTATTGTTGTTGTTGTGTGCCTTCAAGTCATTTCCGACTTATGATGACCCTAAGATGAATTTGTCACAAGGCTTACTGGGGTTGTGTGTGTGTGTGACACACCCACGATCACTTAGTGGGTTTCCATGGCCAATGCTCGTCAAAATAAAATTTATTTATTTTTATTTTGTATTTGATTTATATCCTGCTTTTCTCCCAATACAGGACCTAATGTGGTTTAGAATGTACGTTAAAACTAAATGCACTTCTAGAAATAAAAAATGCTGACATAATTACTCAGAGACTTAAAGGTTGGATGGATGAAGATATTGAAAGAGAACGGGAACTCATAAAATAGCTTGCTTAAAATGGAAAAATTGAATAAATAGTATTGGATTGTAAGATGTAAGAAAAACGTAGAAACGGGACAACAAACAAACTTAGAAAGTATATACTCCAAAGTAGGAGGGAATCTAAATTTGTACTAGTATATATAGTTAAAGTAAATTGGGTTTTGACAACTGTTGAAAATGAATTGATGAATACTGTAAGAAGGTTGAATTAGGATAGACTAGAAGTTTATACAGAAACAAACAATTAACTGGAAAAAAATGTGCGTAGTACTGTTATAAAGGCGAGAATAAAAGATTCTAGTAAGGATTGGAAGAATAACGGTAAGATATGACAATGGAAAATAAATGACACAAAGTATTTTATGTATATATAAAATTTTAATAAAAAGTATAAAAAAAAGAATGTAAGTTAAAACAAATTGGCTAAAACAACATAGTAAACCTTTGGTATCTGCTGGAGTTTGGTTCCAGAACACCCCACCCCACCGCCTTTGGATACCAAAATTTGTGGATGCTCAACTCTCATAAAGTACAATGGTGTAGCAAAATGGTGCTTTTTATTTGCAAAATTAAAGTTTGTTTTTTGGATTTTTTAAAAAATACATTCAAGATGAGGTTGGTTGACTCTGCGGATACAGAATCCAAGGATACAAAGGACCAACTGTATGTGGTATAAAATGTATAAAAGCATGAAACAATCAATCCAGTTAAAACATTGCTTTAAACAGTTTTTAAAACATCATGAAACACATATACAGTCATCCCTCCACATTTGCTGGGGTGAGGGGTACAGGACCCCCATGAAAGTGGAAAAAAATGTAAATAACTCTAAGACCTCCCAAACCATATTTAACACACACAAAAAGTATGCTTGCCATGTTCACCCACCATGGATTCCTTTGAGGCACCAGGATTTCTTCCTAAGGCAGAAATGGGGAGCTGGTGGAGCTTACTGCCACCCCCACTGCCGCCCCACACCATTTTTAATAGGGACTTACAAGCCTTGTTCATAGTTTCTCAGTCTTACGAGGCTTGCAGTCCCTATTAAAAATGGCCTAGGGAGGCAGCAGAGGCGACAGCAAATAATCTATGAATTATAAAATCCGCAAAAGTGAAACCCGCAAATGTGGAGGGCTGGCTGTATGCACACCCAGCATCCATCCTTTCGTCCCAACCAGTGGAAGGCTGAAGTCCTGTTTAATAAGAAGGCCGTTCCATGCTGTGAGCAGCAAAAGAATACAGACAAAATAGCTAGTACTTCCCCAGCATTTTACTGCAGGGCTGCTAGAGATTCAGTGCCCTGGGCAGTTCAATGCACGGATAGTATTGCCTGCTTAGATGTCCAAGCTAAAGGAACTCTCTCTCTGCCTTTGCTTCACTGATGTTCCTCCATTTTGAATTCTAGTCATCTTTAAAGGCGGTTCCTATTGTCAGACCCTTATCCTATTTAAAATTATGCTGACATTAATTGGCAAAGTCAATGCCTAGGTTCTCAGCACTCTTTCTAACAATGGCCATTTCCACACTAGAGTGTTATGGCACTATGATTCCACTTTCAACATCCTATGGAATCCTGGGGTTTGCGGTTTTGGCCCCTCCCAAAACTGCAAACCCCAGGATTCCATAGGATGTTGAAAGTGGAATCATAGCGCTATAACACTCTAGTGCGGACATAGCCAATATTTCTTATCCTTCACTGCTGAGTGAATACAGGAGTGATACAAGGTTTATTCTTGATTGTTAATCAGAAGTTATTTTATTTGTAACCATGTATCAGAATGTTAGTCTTAGAAAAGCAAATATTCTTACACATGTGCTGTATGCTTTATGAGATCATTGCCACCTTAACCTACGGAAACTCCTCTTTTTAACAATAAAGGGTTCTTCTCTTTGCTCATGTAAAAAGTTGTTTTGACTGCATTCTTCCTGGTGGGAAAGTCCCTTTGGTGAAAGTTGGGGACCTTTCCAGGCTGATTCAGAGCTCACCTGCAATTGCATTGACTACTCTGGGCAGTCCATGCGGACCTAATATTTTAGGTCTGGCCCTATGTGGTTTTTCAGGGTTCAGGGGTAACCCTAACACCTGCCAGTGAAAAGAAAGTTGAGAGGGGGACAAGTGGGCCTCCCTTGGGAAGCAATCCCACAGCCCAGGAGCAGCCACTGAGAGGGCCTTCTCCTGTGTCCCAGTTGTGAGTTATGTCAACCCTAAGGCAAACCTACCATGGGGCTTTCTTTGCAAGGTTTGTTCAGAGGATGCTTGCCGTTGCTGTCCTCTCATGACATTTCTGCACTGCCCTGTTATAGTGCCATTATTCCGGTTCCAGAGTAATATGGAATCCTGGGGTTTGCAGTTTAGGAAAGGGGCATTTAGAATTATCAGCCAGAGAGCTCTTTGGCCTCAGGAAACTACAAAGCCCAGAATTCCACAGGATATTGAAAGTGGAATAGAATCATAGAATCATAGAATTGGAAGAGACCCAGGGGCCATCTAGTCCAGCCCCCTGCTATGCAGGAACACCCATCAAAGCATTCCCAACAGATGGCCATCCAGCCTCTGCTTAAAAACCTCCAAAGAAGGAAACTCCATCATACTCCATTGAGGCAGTATATTCCACTGCCGGACAGCCCTGACCATCAGGAAGTTCTTCCTGAAGTTCAAGTGGAGTCTCCTTTCCTGCAGCTTGAATCCACTGCTCCTTGTCCTGGTCTCTGGAGCGGTAGAGAACAAGCCTGCTCCCTCCTCGACATGACATCCCTTCAAATATTTAAAGATGGCTATCGTGTCCCCTCTTAACCTTCTCTTTTGCAGACTAAACATACCCAGCTGCCTAAGCCGTTCTTCACAGACATGGCTTCCAGACCCTTCACCATTTTAGTTGCCCTCCTCTGGACACATTCCAGCACATAACAGCACTATAACAGTGTAGTGCAGAAATGATTTGAGGCTGAGAGATTGTGACTTGTCAAGTCACCCAGTGGGCTTCCATGGCTGAGCAGGGATATGAACCTGGGCCTCCTGAGTCCTCGTCCAACATTCAAACCTGTATAGGAGGTCCCCACTTTTTTGACGTCCCATTGTCTGACAACTTGTTCTTTTGATGCTTCCAAATTAAGGATAAGTTCAATTTGTTCAACAGTGGTTCTGCTCTTTCGTCAGTTCTTCTTACGTAGGGAAGCTTGCTTGGAACAGCTTGCACACATGCGCTGCTTGCAAAGCAATCTAAGAGAGGGGGAAAAATGTGCCAAGCCAGCTGTACGTAGCACATGTGCAGTCAGTAACATATGAGACCCCATAAGTCCTTCATGCTCCCTCCAGTACATTACATGGGTTCCACTTTTTCAACGGATTCCATTTTCTGACAGTGCTCTGGTGCCTAACCTGTATTTTTTTAAAAATCTGTTTTTGTTTTCCTCCTGGAAAGGTGGGAAATGGGCCATTTCTGCACTATACTGTTACAGTGCTATTATTCCCCTTTCAACATCCTGTGGAATTCTGGGGTTTGTAGTTTCCTGGGGCCAAAGAGTTCTCTGGCTGAGAATTCTAAAGGCCCCTCCCTAAACTGCAAACCCCAGGATTCCACAGGAGGTGGAAAGTGGAATAATAGCTCCATAGCAGTGCAGTGAGTAAACGCCCATGGTCTGTTCTGTCAGCCAGAAGGGTTTTGTGAGGTGGGAAGGTACCCCAGCATTAGCAGTTAGTGGCTTGCATTTCAGTAGAGCAATGGAGACACTCCTGGTTTTGGTCTTAACTTTAGTCTGAAATGTAAAGGGATAGTCCCCAAGATGCTGAACCAGGGATAGGAATCAGCACATTGGCTGTCTCCTTTAAAATTCAGCCTAAACTTTGGAGTGGATTCACAGCCTCAGTGATATGGAAGCTGCCACTTTACCCAAGATTCCTTTCCTCCCTTAACTGCCATTTATTCTCGCAACAACTCTGAAAGGTAGGATATGCTGAATGTGGGCGGCTGGTCCAAAGCCATCTAGTTTGGACTGAAGGGGGAATTAAACATGGCTTAGAGCCAGCATGATGTAGTCATTTGAGTGTTGGGTTTCAATCCTGGAGACCAGAGTTCATTTCCCTGCTTGGCCAAGGAAAGCCACTGGGTGACTTTGGGCACATCACACACTCTCAGTCCCAGAAAACCCCATGATAGTTTCACTTTAAGGTTGCCGTAAGCTGCAAACAACTTGAAGGCACCCAGTAACAAAAGTCTTCCATGCCGTAGTCCGAGGCCCTTTCTGCTCTACATTCTTACAGTGCTATTATTCTACTTCCAACATCCCATGGCAGGAATCCTGGGGTTTGCAGTTTAGGGAGGGGCATTTAGAATTCTCAGCCAGAGAACTCTTTGGCTTCAGTAAGATACAAACCCCAGAATTCCACAGGGTCTTGAAAGTGCAATAATAGCCTGAATGGCCTGAAACTCCACCCACTACATCACATTGCCTCTGAAGGAACATGTGGACATTCTCTCTCTCACTCACTCACACACTCTCTCCAGTGCATTTAGTTATACCAGCAGTATAACTAAATCTTCTAGAAGTTATTCAGCTACAACTCCCAGCAGCTCTCACCAACATTACAAATGCAGGATGATGGGAGCTGCAGTCCATTGACGTCCAGCGGGCAATAAATGGATGATCCCTGGTTTGATTCATCCCATATTCCCTTTCTACAATCTCTTTTCTTACTTTCCCTCCTTGTCTTAGGCAATGATATGGAGAGGGGCATTTTGCATTTTGTTTGTGTCCTTGTGAGGGGTGGGGTGAGGTCACTTTTGAAACTGCAACACATGGAATCCCCCAAGTCACAATCACCACTGGCTGTAACTATCAGCAGCTCATCTGGCCGGTGGATTCAGGGAGTCTTCCAAGGCCATTTCCACGCTACACTATTATTGTGCTATTATTCCACTTTCAACATCCTGTGGAATTCTGAGTTTTGCACTTTACTGAGACCAAAGGGCTCTCTGGCTGAGAATTCTAAAGGCCCCTGCTTGAACTGCAAACCCCAGGATTCTATAGGATGTTGAAAGTGCACTAATTGCACTATAACAGTGTAGTGCGGAAATGGCCCAAGTTCTGTGGTGGGTGTGTAAATTGTCCTGTCTACAGTATATAAATAAAGAAATTCTAAATGACTATGGTGCCAAAATAATGAAATTAAATACTTTTCAGGGACAACCATGCAAATAAACAAACAAAAGATGCTTTTCCAGATGTGGGGGGGGACGACAAACCAAAACTTTCTATTCAAGGTGCCTGATGGGTAGAACAAGGTCTAATGGTTTTAAATTGGTTTTGTTGTATGATTTCAAGTTGTTTCTGATTTATAGCCACCCGAAGGCAAACCTTTTTCTGGAGGCTGAGAGTGTGTGATGCGCCTGTAGGTTTCCGTGGCTGAGCAGGGAACTGAACTCTGGTCTCCAAGATTGTAGTCCAACAGTCAAATCACTCCACCACAATGGTTCTCATAGGGCTTTTTAGAACCCTGATGTTTAGTTTATAGGCTTTGGCTTGATTTGTGAGACAGGAGATGGTCTGTGAGCTGCTGTTGAGCTTTGTGTTTCTGTGACTAGAAAAGAGAAGCAGTTGTTGTGGTTAGGCCATGTGTGCGTATTACACCATTCTAAGGCCATTTCTGCACTACAGTCTTATAGCGCGATGATTCCATTTTCAACCTCCTTTGGAATCCCACGGTTTGCAGTTTCGGGAGGGGCCAGCTGGCCCCTCCTGAAACTGCAAACCGCGGGATTCCATAGGAGGTTGAAAGTGGAATCATCGCGCTATAAGACTGTAGTGTGGAAATGGCCTATGTGTTGTTTTCTTCTTACACTAACCTCTCAGAAAATAGGGAAGTTCCCATAGCTAATGCTCAAGTTTTTCCTTTTGTTGTCTTGTCATGTTTTTAGCTCTGAGCTATCCTGTGCTTGAGAGCCAGCCTGGTGTAGTGGCTCAAGCATTGCAGTGTGGCCCTGGAGACCAAGGCCATTTCCGCACTACACTGTTATAGTGCTATTATTCCACTTTCAACCTTCCATGGAATCCTGGGGTTTGCAGTTTCAGGAGGGGCCTTTAGACTTCTCAGCCAGAGAGCTCTTTGGCCTCAGAAAACTACAAACCCCAGGATTCCACAGGATGTTGAAAGTGGAATAATAGCACTATAAAACTGTAGGGTGGAAATGGCTGAAGTTTCAATTCTCCGCTCATTGGAAACCCAATGAGTGACCTTGGATATGTAACATACTCTCAGCCTCAGAAAATTCTGTCATAGGTTCACCTTAGGTTCACCATAACTCAGAAATTACTTTAAGGCACACAACTACAACAACAATCTGGTGCTTGCTTGTAAATGAGGCCATTTCTGTACTATACTCTTATAATGCTATTATTTCACTTTCAACCTCCTTTGGAATTCTGGGGTTTGTAGTTTACTGAGGCCCAAGAGCTCACTGGCTGAGAATCCTAAAGGCCCTTCCCTAAACTGCAAACCCCAGGATTCTATAGGAGAGTGAAAACGGAGTAATAGCACTATAACAGTGTAGTGCAGAAAGGCCCATAGTTTCAGCCTTACTTGTGCGTGTATATTGTTTAGGTATAGTATTTTTCTCTTTCCCTCCTCTTTTTCTCTGTTGTTATTTGTTTGTTTAAAATTAATAAATATTAATTAAAAAGTAAAGAAAGAGTGGTGTGTTCCCCTCCAGCCAGGAGTGTATCTACCAGGAGGGCAATAGAAGGACATTAAATACCCCTCCCAAATAAGAATTGCCTCCCAAATGAATTTTCCTTCATTCCTCAAATGTCTAGTCTGGCAGAGAGCAGAACACTAAACGCTCACCTAGACCTGTTCTGTTTACCACACCCACATTCCCTGGATCCCTCTCCCTGCTGCTTTGCTTTGGGTACCTAAACTTTGGGCCTTTCTGCACTGCACTGTTATAGTGCTATTATTCCACTATCAGCATCCTGTAGAATTCTGGAGTTTGTAGTTTATTGAGGCCAAAGAGCTCTCTGGCTGAGAATTCGAAAGGCCTCTCCCTAAACTGCAAACCCCAGGATTCCACAGAAGGTTGAAAGTGGAATAATAGCACTATAACGGTGTAGTGCGGAAAGGCCCTTTCTTTATTTCTCCATTTTAAAAAAACATGGATAACGAGAAATAGAATCATAACATAGAAGACAGACAAGAAAAAGAATAAAGCCAATAGCAGCACACAATAACTGGACCCTAATCTACATCTTATAACATCAAATAAAAAGTATAAAAAAATCAAAATAAGAAAAATAGAAAAAAAACTTTAACTAAATCTAACAAAACCTCCCTTAATCGAACTAATTTAACTGAATTAAACTAAAATGATTTCCAAACAACAATACATTAAGTAATCATCATATTAGTTTAAACCCTATATTAGTAGTTACAACATAGTAACTAACAATAACAACTACAACATAGTAACTAACAGTAACAACTACTACATAGTAACTAACAGTTTACTACTACTACTACTACATAGTAACTACCTATATTAATAGTTACTACATAATGATATTTTTCTTCTACTATATAAAAGTCAGAGTTTGTCCATGTCAGGCATATGATTGGCTGTGCAAGGCAAAGTCCTCATGTGATTGGCTGGCTGTGAAGATTCTACAGAATCATGGGGTTGGCAGTTTAAGGAGGGGTCTTTAGAATTCTCAGTCAGAGAGCTCTGGGGCCTCAGGCCGATTGCTACGGAGATAAGGCCTAGCAGAAAGGAGGAGGGCAGTGTATTCCCTGGTAACCCAATTTCGGTATGTTAATAACTCTGAATATTGATTGGGATTAGGGAATATTAAATCATTGAATATTAAAATATTAAAACCATATTTACAAAAACAAAACATTTCTCCTTACCCATATCATCTCTTGATATCCCTAAACTTTCTTTCTAAAAAGTGGACTGAATTTTTAAATTACAGCCATGCTAGCTTGCCCTTTAGGGAATGAAGGAAAAAATTATTTGGGGGAACAGCATTTTTATTTTTTTGTAGGGGTGGGGAAATGCCTTAATCGCCTGGGTTGCCATACTCCTGAGTCAAATTATGCCCCTAGGTGGGTTTCCAGATAGCCAGAAAAGCATCATTTCACAGGTAATATTCAATAGCATGTTGTCGTGGTTGTGTGCCTTCAAGTTGTTTCTTTTCTTTTCTTTTTGTATATTGTATTTTTTATTGTAATTTTTATATACCAAACATTCCACCATTACAAAATCAAACAGTAGTTTAACATACCGGAACTCTTTTTTCATAAGAATATATGAAATGGGTTTTTAACATTAGCAATTCTACCTACTATATACAATTTTATAACCACATCTATCCTCCCTCCCATTCCATATTTAGACATGTTTTATTATCCCAGTGTTCTTGTTCTTTCAGGTTGTTTCAAGACCTACGGTGACTCTAAGGTTGTCTGGGGCTGAGAGTGTGTGACCACCCCTGAGAGTGCGTGACACGCTCAAGGTCACCCAGTGGGGTTTCCATAACCGAGGCCATTGCTGCACTACACCCTTATAGCGCGATTATTCCACTTTCAACCTCCTATGGATTCCTGGGGTTTGGAATCCGGCCGGCCCCTCCCAAAACTGCAAACCCCAGGATTCCATAGGAGGTTGAAAGTGGAATAATCGCAGTATAAGAGTGTAGTGCGGAAATGGCCTGAGTCGGGGTATCGAACCCTGCTCCCCCGGGGCCAATAGTCGAGCGCTCGATCCACTAAGCCACCCTGGCTCTCGCCATTTCCGCACTACAGTCTTATAGCGCGATCATTCCACTTTCAGCCTCCTATGGAATCCTGGGGTGTGCAGTTTAGGGAGGGGCCAGTCGGCAAACCCCAGGATTCCATAGGACGTCGAAAGTGGAACGATCGCGCTACAAGACTGTAGTGCGGAAACGAGCTGCGACTGATTGCTTGAGAGGCGCACAAAGAGTTAAGCTCATAGAGTCTTCAGGGCCAGAGAGGAGCCTCATTTTGGGGAGTGGATGGGTGGGGGATGGATCACGTTGCCCCCTTCTTGGCCGGTGGAAAGGCAAGGGCAGCGAGTGCGGTGCTTTCTCGGGATGGCGGAGGTGAGAGCGTGCCTGGGTGCAAGGGAGGGAAGGGGAGAGAGACCCCTTTATTGCAGAGGGAAGGAGAGGAGCAGAGCCAGGAGGGAAAGCCAGGCTTCTCCAGGCATGGGTGGAGCTCACAAGTGTATCCATTTTTTGCTTTTCCCTCTGCAAGGCGCTAGACCTTATGATCCCCCCCTTGGGGCAGAAGAGGGAGTTGCTTTTCTTTCCCAAATAAGGCCGCAGAGGTTTTTGTTGTTTTGTTTTTGCTGACAAAAAAAAAGAAGAGTGCATTGGAAACCTCCCAGAGTGGTGGGTGGTTCGTCTTTTCAACCCGCGAGGCAGTGTGGTGTAGTGGTTAGAGCGTTAGACTACGACTCTGGGAACCAGGGGTTCGAATCCTGACTCGGCCAGGGAACCTCCCCTCCCTTGGGCAAGTCACGCTCTCTCAGCCTCCAGAGGAAGGCAAAACCCCAGACCCCCCTTCTGAAGAAATCTTTGCCGAGGGAGGGTCGCCTTAAGTTAGAAATGACTTGAAAGCATCCGAGGAGACCCCTCTTTAACAGAAAAAGAAGTCCACTTTTTTCAAACCAGAAGTGGGCTTACAGTTTTTGTTTTGTTTTGTTCCCAGACTAGCATTTCCATCGCCTCCCATCTATTGCCTTGCTGCTTTGCTAACAGTAATTGATGGGTTGTTAATTGCTGTGTATTTTAAGGGGTTGGTTTAGGTGGGTTGGTGGATTGGGTATGTTTTTAATGTCTTTTAATGTCTTTTAATGTATAATGTATAGTATGTGGTTCGCGCCTCAATCCGTGCAGAGAGGCGGGATACAAATATTATTATTATTATTATTATTATTATTATTATTATTATTATTATTATTATTATTATTATTTTATTGTTATTTTTGGCAGGCTGTGCAGCCCCCATTTTCCCCAGAGGGTCTCAGGAGCAGAAAATTAGCCTTTCCCTCTGCCTTAAAAGGCTTAATGCATTTATTAAAACATGGATATTCATTTCTTTGTAGCTTCGGCTGCATGGCTATTCACTGATGAATTTATTATGCCATTTCCACACTAGCTTGTTATAGCGTGCCTATTCCACTTTCAACATCCTATGGAATCCTGGGGTTTGCAGTTTAAGAGAGGGGCCTTTAGAATTCTCAGCCAGAGAGCCCTTTGGCCTCAGGAAACTACAAAGCCCAGAATCCCACAGGAGGTTGAAAGTGGAATAATAGCACTATAACAGTGTAGTGCGGAAATGGCCTTAGTGAACACATCTAGTTTTCCTCCAGTGAGCTTAAGGTAAGAAGGAAGGGGTCTTCATTGGTGTGGCAACCCCTCTAGGGAATACTGTCCCCCTTAAAGGACCAATTGGCACCATCCTTGGTTTCTTTTAGACTCGAGATTAAAACATAGTTTTTTCTTAAACCTCTTAAACCTACTCTTTTTTTTCTTTCAGTGGTTTTAACTATTGTAACCTTTTCTGCCATTTTAACTTGGTGATCTGTTTGGTATGTTGCTATCTTGTTTAACTTCTTTATCTGTTTTTATGTGTTTTAAGTTCATTATGTTTTACTGTTACGCTACCCTGAAATCTCATAACAGAAGGTGGGATAGAAGTGTTTCAGTTAATAGAAATAAATCTACATCATTATATTTATATACCATAATATTTAGTAGTTCATTTAAGGGTCTGTTATCTGAAAGAAGGAAGGTAAAGACTCATAGACATATATATATATATATAATATATATTTCTGTTGGTTTTTTCCCTTTGTTGTTGAATGTGTGTAACACATTTGTAAATTTCTATTCACAATTAAAAAAAGAAAAAAATATAAATAAATATAAAATCTTTTTTTCAGGAATTTTTTTTTAAAAAATTGAACAAAAAAACCCCCTCCGTAGTATTATCACCCTTTACAGCTTGCAAGTCACTTTGTTATGCACGTGAAACACATTATGTATAACACAGCTTGGCATAAAGTTATCTTGTCTGATATATTAAAAGTTTAGTTTATTCAGAAAATAGTACAAATTAATTGTTTTAATTTTTATTAATTAAATCATTAGGAGAAAAGTATTCTTAAATTTATTTCCCTCATTGTAAAGAACCTCTTTGGCTTTATCACTTAATGAGAAACAAAAAGTGTGTGTGGGGGGAAACAGTAGAAACTATCAATATTAGTAAAGCAAGAAAGTTATTTTGTCTCCAAATACTTCCAGATTTTAAAATTGTTTCTTTTTCTTCCCCCCCCCTTTTATGATACAAAGGGAGTTAAAAAGTCCTGAACCATAAAGAATCTCTCTGGGTCTGCCAGAGAGGCAGCTGAACAGACAACAAAACCAGAACACTCTACTTTAGTAAGCAAATAATATTATTTTTGTCTCTTCTTGTCCTCCATGGTACCGAGCAGATATAAAACACTCATTCCCATAGAAACAGCTGTGAAAAGGAAACCGGGTGCAGGAACTGCAGTGCTGTGAGGTGCTCTACACAAACCTCTACCTGCTTCATTGTTTTTAAAAATACAATGAGGAAAATAAATTTAAGAATACTTTTCTCTAACGCTATGATCCGTTTTTTCAGTTTTTCTGGAAAAAAAATGGTGTCAGAAAAAAAATGGAGGAGAGAACAGGTTCTTTCCCAATTTTTGCAGTTTTCCCCCGGGTTTTCAGCTCTGGAAACCCCCCTTCATTAGAGGCTTTTATGCCATTTCCACACTACACTGTTATAATGCTATTATTCCACTTTCAACGTCCTTTGGAATCCTGGGGTTGGGGAGGGGCCTTTAGAATTCTCAGCCAGAGAGCCCTTTGGCCTCGGTAAACTACAAACCCCAGAATTCCACAGGATGTTGAAAGTGGAATAATAGCACTATAACAGTATAGTGTGGAAATGGCCCTAGATGGAGGTTGAATGGCCACCCAAGCAGGATGCTATTGCATATTTCCTGCATTGATAGGAGTGGGTTAGATAGCTTTTGTCTTAAGATATCCTCTAACTCAGTGATCCTGTGTATAATTTTTGAAATTTCAGATTTACTTTGTACCTGGGTTTGGATGCAGGTCGGCTTTTAATTTAATTCTTGCTGACTTTTAGTTCTCACCTCTGTTTTCTCTTCGGGTGTCCTTCCTTTAGGGAGAAACCTTTCTTGGCTACCTCTAAAGTCACAGAGTCTCAAGGCAGCTGTCAATTCTATGTGATTTGGGACCTCTAGGTCCAGTGCTCCGAGGTGAAATAATTTATTTGCAGCAAGATCTCAGGATTGGAAAGGCCCGCATTGGAGTAAGATTGGAGCAAGGCCAGACTAAGCCTGCATTGGAATAGACTAGTATTGGAGTAAGCTTGGTGTAAGCCTGCTTTGGAGTAGGCCTGGCCTAAGCCTTCGTTGGAGGAGGCCAGCATTGGAGCAGGCCTGGATTAGGTGTGCATTGGAGTAGACCAGCACTGGATTAGGCCTAAGCTGGCCTGCATTGGAGTAGTATTGGTCTGGGCTTGAAATTAAGCCTGCATTAGGATAGGCCTGCAGTGGACTAGCCGTGGATCACACAGGTCTGGTCCCAGCCTGCATTGCAGTTGGCTTGGACTGAACGAGAAAGGAACCAGACAGACTGATACCTGTCCTCACTTGTCGGTGGCATTGGTGGTGAGGAAACAAAAATGGCCACCGGGCAAGAAGTATCAGCAGCCAAAGGCCGTCGGTTCCCGTCTGTAGTGAAGGATGGAGCTCTGGCTGAAATGGAAAGGATGGCTTTGGAACTGATAGGTTCCAACCCTGTAGAAAGACCGCAGAGGCCTCCTAAATCCCACTGCGTCCAAAATGAGGGAAGAAATGATCTACTAAATTGTAAAGGGGAGTCCCCCGTGAAATTGCTGGCCCTAAATTCTGGAGGGAGCAACCCACAGCTGCCGACCCCATCTTCGTGGGATGATGCAAAGCCGTCTTCGGAGGGAGCAGCGTGCCCCAGTCAGCTTGCGCAAGGCCAAAGCAGGGAATCCAAACCCGTCTACACCTGCTTGGACCTCCAAGGAGGCTACACGGATGTGAGGGAGGACCCTTCAGGAATGGACGCTGCGGCCCTGGAAAGGCAGCGGCTGAACTTCCGGCAGTTCTGTTATCAGGAGGCTGAGGGGCCCCGCGAGGTGTGCAGCCAGCTCTGGTACCTTTGTCACCGGTGGCTGAAGCCCGAGAGGCACACCAAGGAAGAGATCCTGGAGCTGCTGATTCTGGAGCAGTTCCTGGCCATCCTGCCCCCGGAGATGCTGAGCTGGGTCAAGGAGAATGAGCCAGAGAGCTGTGCTGAAGCAGTGGCCTTGGCGGAGGACTTCCTGCAGAGGCAAACCGAGCAATGGGATGAACAGGTGAGGCAGGTTTCTGTCCTCGATTGCTTGGAGGAGATCGCAAAGCAATATGGAAGCGTGTGCTCCCAAATTCATAACTGGGTACGTGGAAGTATGTGCAGAGGGGAAGCCGAGGTGCCATAAAACAGAGCTTGGAAACATTACTTTGGAGACTGCCCGTTCTGCTGTGCTAGGGAATTCTGGGGTCTGCAATCCAAAAAGTAACATTTCCCAGCTCTGTGCAGAACAACACTGATTCTTTCGTCAACCTTGCATTTATTTAACAACTTCTGTGGTTGCCATGGATTGAGATGGGTGAAGAGGATGGGGGGGGTTTGGCCCTTGAGGCCTCCAGAACCCACCAGACTGACCTTTTTCTGGCCAAAAAAAGAAAGTGAATTCCTGCTCCTGGAAGCTCTTGAGGGTAAAACAATCATCTTTCCACATTTATGGGAGTTAGAGATGCAGGGCCTCCACAAAAGTGGAAAAACCGTGGCTATCTCTAGGCCCCCTAAACCATATTTAACACACATAACAAAGTACAATCTGTGGATTCAACCCACTGCAGATTCTGATGTATGGTATGCAGAACATTTGAATCCACAGTGGGGACTTTGCCAGTCTCCCGGTTCTGCCTTTGACATGGCAGGGATCTTTTGCAAGGCAGAAACAGGCGGCTGGTGAGGCTTGGCACTGCCTCAGCCATTTTTAAGAGGGACTTACAAGCCTTTTGTAATCTCTCCCAGTCTCTTTCAGTCTCGTGAGGCTTGCAGAGAGACTGTGAACCTATGGCAAGGCTTGTAAGTTCCTTTTAAAAATGTCAAAGGCAGCAGCAAATAATCCATGAATAATCAGATCTGTGAAAGTTTAATGTGCAAATGTGAAGGTGACAATTGTATTTTCTCTTTAAAACAGGTTGCAGGGCCTTCCTATACTGTTTAATGTAAAAATACCCATTTTTGAGACCCAGAATTCCAACCACTTTTTTTTTTAGTAGTTTGTGCATGTACACATCATCAGCCTCCGCCCCAATGGTCCTGAGTCTTAAAAGTGCCTACCAGATCTGCCACATTTGGCACACACCCACCCACCATAGATGATCAGGAATTCTCTCCCAGCAGAAGTGGAAGGATCCATGCTAGCCCCATCCTCTAGGCTTGTCCTCAGAAGAGCAGACCAGCATCAGACAGACATGTGATTCTGGCTTCCCCTGCCAGTCTGCTCGATACAAGACAATTTATCTTCTTGGTCCAGATTACTAGAGGAGAAATGGTTTTTGCAATCAATCTGCTTTTGGAAAACAAAATTATCTTTCCTTAGACCATTTAGCTTTTTGCAAAAGAAAGCTCCCTAACTATCCCATTATGGGAGTAGGTGTGGTGATGTTTCCAGTTTCTTATATCCTACTTTATCCTCACAACAACCCTGTGAGGTAGGCCAGATTGAGCAGGGATGAACCCTGAGTCAATCCAAGGAGTTTGATGACTCTATGACAACTTTACTCTACTATGCTTTTGGACCACTAACTTCTACTAGTCACACTGAATTTCGGACTGAGTTTAAAGCCAGCACTTTTTTTTTTTTTAAGAAGAATTGGGTTTGTTGTCTGAGTTGTTGCTGCTGCTGCTTATGTTTTTTTACATAGGCTTGGGGACCCTGCTTGGTCAGAAAAGTGAGGTACGGTTTTTAGTGAATAAATAAATACAGTCAGCCCTTAACATTTGTGGGTTTGACCTTCTTTTTTTTTTTTTTTGGAATAATTGTTATTAACATTTCAGTGAAGTAAAAAAAAAGCATATATAAAGTACAGTTGTGTAGTCAATTGTAACTTACTTGTACAGTAGTTCTTCTACTTTACTTTATCAGAGCATATAATTATTAATGTACATCTCATACATAAGTACCTCTATTGTCACAAAAAAAACCCAATGACATTTTAAAAATTTGTTCCAGATTAATCCCATCCTATCCTTAACCTTAAGTATATTTCTTGATTCCGTAATTGTTAGCTTATCAATACATATACATATGTATATACATATACATATACAACTTCATTTCCTATAAAATTATGTGATTAGTGATAGCTTCTTCTATACATCTGCTGTTGTTTAATCTCATATTTGTTACCTGCTTTAACATCTCCATTCATCTGTTTATTTTATAGTTCTCTGTCTTTGAAGAAATTGATTTATAAGACCCCAGTCTTTCTCTGTCTTCTTGTCTGACAAACCTCTAAGTCTTTGTGTCAAAATATCTGCTGTTTTTATCTCAGACAGGCTTTGAATCCAGTGTTCTATAGTGGGTTTGACTTTCGTGAATCTGATTATTTGCAAGTTTCTCCAACTCCTGCCCCTAAACCTCCAGTGCTTCTTTTCTAGGGGAACCTTCCTTCTTGGTGGCTCTGATCAGGCCTCGCAGCTCTTTAAAAATCCTCCTCGAGTCTTCCTCCTCCTCCACCAGTCATAGCCTGATTTCTCAGCACCCTGAACCCTCTCCCAACACCTCCACTCTGACCCAAGGAAGGAAATGGATGAGACAAAAGAAGTATAGGGCCACCCTGCCAACTCACCCCTTCCCCTCTTCCTTCCTTGACCTGGTTTAGAGCTGGGGTATCTATTTTCACCACCATGGTTTGGCCCTCTCCCCACAGACACACACACATTTTGATGTTTGCAATTCTTCCACTTTTGCTGGGGTCTTGCACCTCTAACCCTAGTGAATGTGCAGGGTTGACAGTACTGACGGTACTGACACTTCCTTCTCCTTTCTCTATGTCCTGGTTTTTCATCCATTATTTTTGCCATTTGCCCAATTAGAGAGAGAGAGATTGGCCTTTGAGGTCAGATCTGTAAAAGAAAAATAGGCCACCATTCACAGAAATGAATAGTTTTGCAAAATGATGGTTTCTTCCTGCAATGACCCTGTAAGGTAGATTGTCGTTCCCGTTTTACGGAGAAGACCAAGGTAAAGGCGGAGTTGTCTTGCAAGGGATCTGGTGACACCAGGTAGAAGGACATAGGAGTCCCCACAGTGAAAGTCAGGCCTGCTCTTACGAAAGGGCCCTGCAAATTCTTTGAATCAAATCTGTGTTTCTGCTTTTCAGGTGGTTTACCAAGAGTTGCCAGTGAGTTCCTGTGAAGCTGAGGAGCAGGACTCTGAGATGGAGGTCAAGGAGCTTGGCAAGGAGGCTGCCATCTGTATTGGTAGGTATTCCTCCTACCTTGGAGTTAGGCCATTTCCGCACTAGCCTGTTTCAGCGCGATGATTCCGGCCCCTCCCGAAACTGCAAACCCCAGGATTCCAGAGGAGGTTGAAAGTGGAATCATCGCGCTGTAACAGGCTAGTGCGGAAATGGTCTTAGATGCTGTGACATCCAGGAGTCCTTTCCACTGGGACTGCGTGTGCCCTTTACTGAAAAATCAAGCAGGATAGGCTCTTAACTTCTCCCAGATTGGCATCACTGTTCCCAATCTGATAAGGTGCCTTGTCTTTACTACACAGCTCTGCCTTCTCCCTTATAACACCACGTTTGTGTTAAAGGGTGAGGGTTTTCAATGTTTTATTTAGGACCACTCAATAGTTTTATCGTAGTGTGTTCTTTGTGTTACTTATCAGTGTAGGCAACTCAGGCCGAGTCAGTATTTATAAAGATGAACTGTAACGCTTTATTAAGATTCAGTCAGAATAAAGTAGTGTATTCGAATTCATATGCAGGTCAGTGCTGATAACTTTTCTTCAGTACACTCTTCAGACAGTATTAACAGTTAACTCCCTACTCAGAAACAGATCAGTCATGTCTTTCGATTTTCGTGAAAGGCACAGTTATCACACAAGAGCCCTTTGGCTAAACTCCCACCAAAGGTTTAAGCCCCAGCATAGATCACACTCTCTGACCAGATCCGGCTAGGGCTCAATTACTCTTCCGCTTCTCATGAAGCTTCCACTGAGAACTAAACATCCTGAAGGGACGCCATGTAGAGGAAGGAGAGGGCTTGTTTTCTGCTGCTCCAGAGACCAGGACAAGGAGCAATGGATTCAAGCTGCAGGAAGGGAGATCTTCCTGACAGTCAGGGCTGTCTGGCAGTGGAATAGGCTGCCTCGGAGTGTAGTGGAGTCTTCTTCTTTGGAGGTTTTTGAACAGAGGCTTGATGGCCATCTGTCGGGATTGCTTTGAGGGTGTTCCTGCATGGCAGGGGGTTGGACTGGATGGCCTGTGTGGTCTCTTCCAACTTTACATTTCTATGATTCTATGAAAAAGCCATATTCTTTGGCCAACTAAGGGACTCTGCTTGCTAGGCTCTCACTAAAGGAATGGTACAGGTATTTGGCTTTATATAACTTTTTCTTTCAGGCACACACACACACATACTACTGGGCTGGCTGGGCTTCTTTCCTGAGGTGCTATTCTGGTAGCCTGGCAACCTGCTTCCAGGCTGCTCTGGTACTTCAGATAGCCACAGCCCAGAATTTAGGTCATTTCCGCAGTACATTGTTATAGTGCTATTATTCCACTTTCAACATCCTGTGGAATTCTGGGGTTTGTAGTTTCCTGAGGCCAAAGAGCTCTCTGGCTGAGAATTCTAACAGCCCCTCCCTAAACTGCAAACCCCAGGATTCCACAGGATGTTGAAAGTGGAATAATAGTACTGTAACAGTCTAGTGTGGAAATGGCCTTAGTCACAGCAAGAGTATTTATTTACTTTTTTAATGTAAAGATTCCATCCCAAAAGGCTCCCAGAGCAGCTTACAAAGATAAGCAGCCAAATCTTTTCTGCCTTGTCAGGCTTTCAGTCTAGATGTAAGGACATAGCCGTGCTAGTTTGGATCAGCATACAAAGGGATATTGTAGCACCCTTGGGACCAACCGAGAGAAGGAAGTATGTAGACTGTCTATGAAAGCTTATCCTTCAAACCTCTTTCTCTCAAATTTTCCTTTGCATTCTAAATGTAAGACACATTTGTTATTTGCTTTCATGTCAACTTTGACTTATGGTGACCCTGAGACACAACACACAAGGAATAAAGGAGGAAGAGGGAAGAGGAAAAATGATTTCCATTCTTATAATGGCTAGCTAGATGGAATGATTCAGAGAGAAAGCCAGAATTGCCTGGAAAAGGGAGGGTGGGCTTTGAGGAATCCACACAACCTATAAGCCACATGGTTCCCATTCCTGCCCTAGAACCTCCCTGCCCAGTGCAATGTGGGAAATTAAAATGGCAGCTGGGTTCAGCCTTCTAAGGCTATTCAGAACTTCAGTCTTTTTTTAAAAAAGTAAAATGATATTACAAATTAACACAATTACAAATTAACACAAAATAAATTAAAAAATACACATTGACACCTAATACCAAACACAAAACAATACTTATTAATACTACCCAACACTAATCTATCAACACAAAAAATACACTGTTAAAAATCAGTTCCTGCACATATTACAAACAGCTTTTCAAAGTCTCTCAAATACTGAAAGGGAAGTCAGATGATGAAATTCAGAAAGAATGGCAAATTGTAGGTGATTGCTGGGTGACCTTTGATAGAATTCTATAATTCATGGTAATATGTGGAAAAATTTCATTGTGATGATTACGGCAGATATCATGAAGCAGGAATATGGTAATGGAAATGCTATGTACTAACGTGTAAAATGGCTGAAAAATGCAGTACAATGATATAACAATGTTAAGAGATTTTGGAAATGAAGTCTAGATCAGTTTGGAAGATTCAAGAAATAATTCATGTGAAATAGCAATAATAAATGGTTGTTTTAATTGTGAAACTTTAATAAAATGATATTATAAAAAAACAAAAAAAAACAAACAGCTTTTCAAACACTGATCATACTTAACCTTCCTTTCAAAAAATTACATTTCATCCAAGTAGTACATTGTTACTCTTATATTGTATCTTCAACACTTTCTTAATGTTATGTAATTTCTACAAGTCTCATCTCTTAACTACCAAAATAATATAATTAAATCTATAATATTATCAAATCCTTACCTAAGTAAATCTTCCTTAACAATATTACAGATTCTTAGACTTTCTGATATTATGGTATATATTCTAACTCTAAAATTAATTGTGCATTATATCGTCACCCCTCCCAATTTGCTAGGGTTAGGGGCATAAGACCCTGTGAAAGTGGAAAAAATGTGAATAACTCTAGGCCCTCCCAAACCATGCTTAACACACACAAAAAAGTATGATCACCATATTCGACCCACCGTAGATTCCTTTGAGGCATCAGGATTCCTTCACAAGGCAGAAGTGGGGGGCTGCTGGAGCTTTCTGCCACCTCCACTGCTGCCCCACACCATTTTTAATAGGGACTTGCTAGCCTTATTCACAGTTTCTCAGTCTCAAACGGCTTGCAGTCCCTATTAAAAATGGCCTAGGGAGGCAGCAGAGGTGGCAGCAAATAATCCGTAAATAATCAGATCTGCAAAAGTGAAACCCACAAATGTGGAGGGCTGATTGTAATCCTAATCTCCTTAAATCTCTAATGAAACAACACCATAACACTTTAGCCAAAAGAAGTAACAATCAAAAATAATCTAATATTACATAGTATCTTACTCATGCTATATAAAACTGAATCATATTATTATTTAAATATCTTAAAAGCCTATTATCATCAATTCACCCTGTGTTTTGTTCAAATAGTCAATCAAAGGTTTCCGTTCAGATAAAAAATTCTCATTCATTTGATGCTTTAATCTAGTTGTTAATTTATCCATTTCTGCTATTTCGGCCAACTTATTAAGCCATTCATATGTTAATGGGACCTCAGAACATCATTCTTGTTTTGTTTATGTACGGAGAGGGATGGAGGGAGAATAAGGGGACATGGCAGGTGCCATTCAGCAGTGACCCTTAGAACCCTTCTCACTTTTTAATAGGATTATCCTGTTTTCTTTCTCTCAGGTGATGGACAGTCAAGTGAGACTGAGGAGCCAGAAGTGACACACCTGGAGCCTGTGGATGTAGATGGGGAGAGAAAAGGAACTCATCCTCCATCTGAAGCAGAAGAAGAAGAAGAAGAAGAAGTGCGTTTGAATCATCCTGGGTCAGAGGAGAGACCGGGACAAGACATGGAGGAGACTTTTGCATGTGGCGAAGCCTCAGACTACCTCAGTGAATCCAGAAAGCCCCAAAAAGCTCCCAAGGGCAACCAAGAGGCAACGTGTAGCATGTGTGGGAAAACCTTCAGCCGGAGGACAGGCCTGCTGGCCCACGAGAGAGTCCACACGGGAGAAAAACCCTACAAATGCTCTCACTGTGGAAGAAGCTTCCGGTCAAAGTCGACCCTTGTTGTCCATCAGAGAACCCACACAGGGGAGAAGCCCTACCAGTGCCAGGAATGTGGAAAGGGCTTTCCAGTGACCACACAGCTCATCGAGCATGAACGAACCCACTCAGGAGAGAAGCCCTATAAGTGTGAGGAATGTGGGCAGACCTTCCGCCAGCGGTCACACCTCAAGAACCACCAGAAGATCCACACGGGCGTCAAGCCATTCAAGTGTTCCTATTGCGGGAAGAGCTTCAGCATCAGCTCGGATCTCATAAGGCACGAGAGGGCCCACACGGGGGAAAAGCCCTTCCAGTGTCCCGAGTGTGGCAAACGGTTCTGCAACAGCTCGCAAGTGATTACACACCGGAGGGTCCACACAGGAGAAAAACCTTACAAGTGCCTGGAGTGTGGGAAAGGGTTCACTGTGAGTCAACAGCTCATCAGACACCAGGCTGTCCACACAGGAGACAAACCGTACCAGTGCCTGGAATGTGGGAAAACCTTTGGCGGGAGCACCCTCCTTGCCGGACATTTGAGAATCCACACAGGGGAGAAGCCATACGAGTGCTCAGAGTGCGGGAAGTCCTTCCGGTTGCGCTCCACTCTTATCACGCATTTGAAAATTCACCCAGAGAATAAAACGTAGAAATGATTGGACTCCAAAGAAAACGGGGGGAGGAGGCTGGGCGGTGTTGTAGTGGGAAAATCACACTGAAAGAAATGGTAGATAACACCAGACTAGTTTTGAAAAACAGCATTTGTATAATACCTTGAAATGGTGAACACGCTTCCTTTATAATATCTTGTATTCCTTAATAACAACTCTTTGAGGTAATTTGTGGTACAGTCAGCCCCCCACATTTGCAAGTTTAACTTTCACAGGTTTGATTATTTGCAAATTTCTCCAACCCCTGCCTTCCCATCCACCCCACTTCAAGCCCTTCTTTTCTAGAGGAATCTTCCCTCTCGGCAGCTGTAATCAGGCTGCACAGCCCTTTAAAAACCTTCCACTGGTGGTCTTCCTCCTCCGGCAGCTGCTGCCTGACCAGCTAAGGACGGCTCATGGCCTGATTTCTGAGCACTATGAATCCCCTCCGGATGCTCCATTCCTACACCCATCCAAGGAAGGAAGAGAGAGAAAGATTTTCAGCCACTATGCCAACCCACCCATTTTCTCTCTCCTTTCTCTGACCTGGGTGCCTGTTCTGTGGGACCCCTTCCCACAGACACATACACACACATTTTGATATTTGCAGTTTTTCCACTTTTGCAAGGGTCCTGTGCCCCTAATGCTAGCAAATGTTGAGGGCCAACTGTTGTATTATTCCCCTGTTGGAGAGAAGCAGGCAGGTTGAATGAAGAGGCTATTATTTCCCCTGGCAAAGGTAAAAATCCAACAGGGATTTTCAGACTTTCTATTATGACTGATAAGTTCTAAATATTTAGGGTAGAGGGTTGCATGTATATGCAGAGACGTTTCTTGGTGCCTGAAGAATCATGAAGTGAGGACACTATTGAGGAGATGGCAGGACCAAACTGCAAATTTTTGGTGTTCTAACTTTTGGCCTGTAGCTATTACCAAAAGAGAAGCTATGCAGAAGGCAATCTGAGATCAGGGACTGTCGGCCCTCGAGCTGAATCTGCTCGCTGGGACCTAGTGTGGCCCTTTGGACTTCCTCACATGGCCGCAGCCCCTTTACCACGACACTCATTTGACCCCCCCAAAAAACTTTTGTCTAAGTGTTTTTCCATTCTGAAAGATTGATAATGCTAAAATATGTTGATGATTTCGTTCCCACGCATTTTGAGTTTCTGCCTACTGATGGAACGTGCTGACTCCTGCACTGTAACTTTTCTGAAATTGACTTGGCCCTCAAGAGGAAAGAGGTTCTCACCCTTGCTGCATAGACTGGAGTTATTAGGTGCCTGCCTCCTCGCCAAACCAGTCCCATGAGTGACTGCCAGCTCGGTTGCCCATCGAAATAAATAAGTCTTTGTGCCTCCTGATGTCTGTGGCTTTTCTGTCTTGGAAGACGCTTGACACGATGGGTGAAGGGTATAACTTGGTTGCAGAATACCTGCTTCGCATGCAAAGATTGCCGAGTCCAACACCTTGGCATCTTTTGGCAGGGCTGGGAAAGAACTGGTGCAGAAATGCTGTAGAGGTTTAGGCCATTTCTGCACTAGACTGTTATAGTGCTATTATTCCACTTGCAACATCCTATGGAATCCTGGGGTTTGCCGTTTTGGGAGGGGCCAGGCGCCCCTCCCGAAACTGCAAACCCCAGGATTCCATAAGATGTTGCAAGTGGAGTAATAGTGCTCTAACAGTCTAGTGCGGAAATGGCTTTAGGTGGAATCTTCCCACCCTTTTTTCACTTCTTAAACATTAGGAAGTTCTTCCTCATGGTAAGAGCAGCTCAGTAGTGGAACATGTTGCTTGAGAGTGTGTTGGAGCCTCCTCCTTTGGAGGTTTTTAAACAATTTTGAATGGCCATCTGTTGGGAGTGCTTTGATTGCATATTCCTGCATGGCAGGGGGTTGGACTGGATGGCCCTTGGGGTCCCTTCTGAGTCTATAATTCTATAATTCTAGAGTACTGATGGGGATTGTATAACCTTCCAGTTTTCAACTGCAGCTCCCAGCAGCCCTACTGGTGGCAATAGGACTTCCAGCAGCCCTAGCCGTTGGCAATGGTGAGGAATGCTGGGAGTTGCATCCTGTAGTACCAAGAGGGCTAGTGAGCCTCAGTAATATTGGGCCAGATGAACTAATGCTCTATCTCAGCGTAGTGGCAGCTTCCTCTGTATGATTATAGCAGTTCTTGGAAGGGTAACTTTTGGGGGATAATAGCTCCCAGAATCCCCAGGCCAGCATGGCCACTGATCATACTGAGTGGAGGATTATGGGATTTACTATCCAAAAAGTAACTTTCCCAAGCCCTGCAGGATAAATGGGTTGAAGTTTTTATTGCAGAAAAGTAAAGAGGGCGGTTGCAATTGACATGATTTTGAAATGGGACATTTCCTGCCTTATGAAAGATACAAAGTGTGGGCACATAGCATTTCTGCAATATGAGTTTCAGCTGGTGTTAGTGCTATGATAATGGCAGTGGGGAGAAATAATTGGATGCAACAATCTTCCTCTGGCCTGCTTGCTGGCATCACTGTTGTTGCCGGAGTGCCTAGCCTGTGTTCCACTAACAAGAAGAGCCCTACTGGATCAAGAAGAGCCCTACTGATGCTTTCTGTTCACACAGTGGTCTCAATAGAAGACCATGTGGGAGATCAACTACTGAGATGCACACAGTCTGTGATCCTGGAGGGAGAGTTATTGTGGCTGATAATCAATGATAACCAGTGACACTATCTGGGTTGGTAACATAACACTGTCATGTAGCACTGAGTTCCACAGTCCAATAGTAATGCTTGTGCAGGCTTCCCCCACTTACCTGACAGGTTAGGTACTGGAGTACTGTCAGGAAATGGAATTGGTTGAAAAGCAGAACCCATGTACTGTACTATAGGGAACATGAAGGACTAAAGGCCACTTGGGACAGACCACACAAGCTCTGTTTGCAAACTGAGCCTTAGTGCCATTCTCTTACCCTTCAGCTTGCTTTGCAAACAGCACATGTGTCCAAACAGTTCCAAGTGAGCCTCAGTAGGCAAGAAGAATGGATGAAAGAGCAGAGCCCCTGCCAAATTAATGGAACTCGCCCTTAATATGGAAGTTTTAAAAAAAAGTTTTCAGATAGCGGGATGTCAAAAGGTGGAGGTTTCCTGTATGGAACTATTTCATTTATTCTGTCCTCGGGTCTCCCACCAAGAAGTTTTAGAAGATGATCCCGTTCTAGCATTACGAGAAAGAGGAAAACTCTGGTGTATTTGTTATCCTCCACATCATTTATAGTGCCATAGTCTGCAGAAGAGAGGGGACATGATAGCCATGTTTAAATATTTGAAGGGATGCCATGTAGAGGAAGGAGAGGGCTTGTTTCCTGCTGCTCCAGAGACCAGGACAAGTGGATTCAATGGATTCAAGCTGCAGGAAAGAAGCTTCCACCTGAACCTCAGGAAGAACTTCCTGACGATCAGGGCTGTCTGGCAGTGGAATAGGTTGCCTCAATGGAGTGTAGTGGAGTCTCCTTCTTTGGAGGTTTTTAAGCAGAGGCTGGATGGCCATCTGTCGGGAGTGCTTTGAGGGTGTTCCTGCATGGCAGGGGGTTGGACTGGATGGCCCCTGGGGTCTCTTCCAACTCTACATTTCTATGATTCTATACACTTGCAGTACGTTTTGTCACAAGACGAAGTTGCTCTTGCTGGAAAAAGATCGCAACGCGTTGCAAAATGGAAGGCAAGAGGACTCCATTACAGGCATCGTGGCTGCTCTGAGTTTTTAAAGATCTGAAGTGGGGAGTTGATGATGGGTGTTCTTGGAAGTCTCTCATTTATAGGGTGTCAAATTGAACCAATGAACAGCACAGTATCTTTTCCACTTACTTGAGTTTTTGTAAGTTGTAAAATGTCAAATGTAACCTATTTTCATAAGGGGGGGGGCACTAGAATGGAATCGAGCCGGAAGAGACCAGGAGGGCCATCAAGGCCAATCCCACCCCGTGTAGGAGCTGGGGTGCTGATGGAGGTGTGTGGACAAGGCCAAGCTTTCCATGCAATCCTCCAGATTGTTGCCGGATTGCAGTTCCCACAAACTGTAGCTGATGCGATAGTGAGGAAGGCCACCTGATTCGCAGTTCCAGATCAGGCAAACTGAGGTATATGGCGGAGACCTATGTTTCCCCAAAAGCACCACGGGTTGCCAGAGTAAACACTGGAAAGGGCTCCTGCATTTTCTTGTGTAGAAGAGGGAATTTCAGCAAGTGTGGCTTGTTGCCTGGTTAGGTCCAAGGCAACACCTGCTCAAAGTCCCTCTTCTACATGGCCACTAAAGATCCATGAGCCTTCTCCAGTTTTCAATCTGGCAACACTAATAGCCAGCGTCAAAGAAAGAGTCAACCCCTACCCAGTCAGTTTCTATGCACAGACCACTGTTTTTGCCCTTTTCCTCAAGCAGCAACATGGTCTGATTTTTACAGCCTTTACCTTGGAGGGGAGAACTGTCTGGGCTATAGGTTTCATGCATCCCTTTAGGGCAGAGCTTTCCAAACTTTTGATGTCGGTGACACACTTTTTAGACATACATCATTTTGTGACACAGTAATTCAGTAAGTGGAGGCAGCCCTTCCACCTTAGCCTGGCCCGCTGCCACCTTCACCGGGGTCTTCCTTGGCCTCGAGATGGCTGCAGCGGCAGGGAGAAAGGTAGCTCCTCCACCTGAGTCTGGCCTGCTGCCACCACTGCCGCCCTCGCTGGGGTCTTCCTTGGCCTGGGGTGGTGACAGCGGCAAAGGCAGCCCCTTCACCTGGGTGTTACCTTGTTTTCTGGGGGTCCCGGGAGGGACACCTAGATACGCTCTCAATTATATAAGTTGGGGAAATTAGCCAAGAGCACAAGCTAGCAATACGAGAGACAGGGCAACAGAGCGGAATCTTTTACCCAATGTCTATGGGGTCAGGCCAAGTCAAGGAGCAAACAGGATTGAAATAATAATTGTGATCTTTATTAAAATACAAACAGTGTATGCAACACACTCGCACAGATAACTATAGAAATAAAGATTGGGGGGGGAGGAGCCAACTACGATGGCAGAGAGAGGCTAAATATTCGACTCCCGGAACAGATGATTATAAAATAATTCCAGAAGCCTTTTTCAAAACAAAGAAAGAATGTGAGTAATTAATTGAATAATGTGGGAAAGAATGTAAGATAAGATAGTGGATTGGTTTCGATTCTTCTCCAACTGGAGGGAAAATAAAAGACTCTGTTTAAACTGCAAATAACTGTTGAAACGGACCGAAAGCAAAACAGTTTTTTTTCCCCCCTTTGTGGTCCTTGAGATATATGCCGCCTAAAAAAAAGGTCTATAAACACCCTGTTTGGAAGCGACCTACAGCAACAGATAAAACATATAATCGTCTAGTTAGAGATTTTGAAAATATAAACTTAAACTTTAACGGAGACGAAAAAGTCATTAAAATGGCGGCGAAGAAAGCTGCGAACGGAGCTAATGAAGAGATAAAAACTTTTATACACAAGCTTATTACAGAGTCTAATCAAGCTCTTGTTACTACAATAACATCTAATATAAGGGCAGAAATGGGGCAATTGCAGGAAAAAATCTCACAGGAGTTAAAAGCATTGGACCTTAAAGTGGATGATATAAAAAAAACCCAAGGGAATCAGCAGACCAGACTAGCAGAACATGATGGCAGGATTTCTTTGTTAGAGAGACAAATTATCCAGCTCCAAGACCAGAACAGAAGAAACAATGTGAGGATTCGTGGACTCGCAGAGCAGCCACAACAAAGTCAAAAATCCTTGAAAGAGGAAGTTTTAAAATGGCTAAAAAGCATTGTTCCTGAGATTTTATGGGAAGATCATGACATAGAGAGAATTCATCGTGTGTCAGCTGCAAAAAGAGGAATAATTCCCAGAGATATTATAATGAGAATTGCGAATTTCAACAAGAAAGATGATTTGATGAGAGCTGTTAGAAAGAATCCAGGAATATTGAAGTATCGAGATAACACAGTGGAAATTTATAATGACTTATGCCGCGAAACAATAAATTGGAGAAGGGAAATGAAACCCTGCATCATAGTTCTACAGAGAGTTGGGATAAGATACAGTTGGGGATATCCCATCTTCCTGAAATTCCAATATGCTGGCAAATACCACAGAATAAATTCTCTTGAACAAGGATTGCAACTCCTGAGAGAACTGAAACTGATCCAGCAAGAGGAAAAGGAAGAAGAAGGAGCAGCGGGAGGAGCAACTGAGGAAGGAGTAGTGGGAGGAGTAACTGAAGAAGGAGCAGCGGGAGGAGCAACAGGAGGAGCAAAGAAGAAGACTTCGGGAGATAAACGAAAGGACAGAGGCTGAGGAGGACTGGAAGAAACAATATGATATAACAGAAGAAGAAGAAAGAGAACTTCATAGAGTAGGAGAAGGGTAGATGACTACTGAGTAAAATATATTCTTATAGATTATAAATGCATAGAGGTAGATTTATATATATATAAAGCAAGAGGGTAGAGAGAGGGAAGGGAGGGGGAAGAGAGGGAAAAAAAATATGGGAAAGAAAATAAATCGGGAGAGGGTATTGGTCTCTATGCCGGGAGTTGGCATACCTTCACACACACCCCCCAGGACCATGGCTGGTCGTTTCCAAGGCAGAAGCGCTTTGGAGGAAGAGGGGGGGACAAATGTTTGTGTGGGGAGGGAGGGGAGGGCGGGAAGGGGGAGGGGAGTGGGAGGGGGGAAGGGAAGGGGAAGGGGAGCACCATCACATTAAAGAGCCAGTGGGGAGTGGGATTAGAAAATTCAAAATATGAAAAATGGAGAATAGATTGAGAATATCAACATTGAATGTGAAAGGTTTGGGGTCAATAATAAAGAAAAAAGGATAGAATCGATATTAAAAAAAGATAAGGCCGATATAATTTTTTTACAAGAAACACATGGGAAAAGAGATAAAAAAAATAAGCTTTGATTGAACTGGGTAGCTATTTATGAGGAAGCATTTGGTACATCCAAATCAAGAGGAGTTGCAATAATAATTTCCAAAAGATGCAATTTCATTGTAACAAGTGTGGAGTTAGACGAAAAAGGTAGATATGTAATTATACAAGGTGAAATAGATGGAGAAACATATGTCATAATGAATATTTACGCACCTAATGAGAAGCAAAAAGAGTTTTATGAAGAAATATTTAATAAGATCAAAAAAATGAAAGGAGATTATACAATAATCGCAGGTGATTTTAATATGGTGATGGATAGATGGAAAGATAAATCAGATCCATCAATTAGAGATAGATATAATAATATAACAATTTTGAATAAATTAGTGAGTAGAAATGAACTGATAGATGTTTGGAGGCTAATAAAGGGTGAAGAAAAGAAATATACGTATTATTCATCAGTTCATAAAAATTACTCAAGAATAGATTATATTTTTGTTTCAAAGAATATGATACCTAGATTAATAAATACAGAAATTGAAACAATAAAAGTGACAGATCATGCTCTGATGAACTTGGATATAACTATGAAAAGGAATTATAGAGAAGCAAAAAGGTGGAGACTGGATACTAAGTTATTTAATTATAAGGGAGATAGTAAATAAAATAGAGAAGGAGTGGCAAGAAATTTGGGATATAAACAATAAGGAAGTAACACAAGATGTTTGTGGGATACAATGAAGGCAGTGGTAAGAGGATTAGGGTTAAAGAATCAAGCAAATTAAAGAGACAATTAGGAAAAAAAAAATTAAAATTAGAAAAAGAAATAAAGGAACTAGAGAATGATTATATAATAGATAGAATTAAACAGAAATTAATAATTTACAAGAAAAAGAGATGAATTAGAAAAGATAGAAATGGACAAAGGGTTAAAAAAAATTAATAATTGGGAAAAGGGGAAATATTTTGAATATAGTAATAAAAATTCTAAAATGCTGGCTAAATCAGTACAATCAAAAAAAACTAGAAATATGATTGGCGTAGTTAAAGATAAATTTGGTAAAGAAAAAAGGTTGATGAAAGAGAAATTAAAAATATTTGAGGAATTTTTTAAAAAAATTTATTCAGCAGAAGATAAAAACTTTTGAGAACATAGAGGAGTATATTAATAAAAATTGGAAAGTAAGACTAACAGAACAAGATAAAGGATTGATGGAAGAAATGATATCAGAAGAGGAAATAGAAGAAGTAATAAATAATTTAAAAGGAGGGGAAAAACACCAGGATTGGATGGACTAGGTCCAGAATATTATAAAACATTTAAAAAAGGTTTAATTCCTAAACTAAAAGTGTTATATAATAGTATATTGAGGGGTGAAAAAATTCCATTATATGGAAGCAGTACTTTAATAATTTTTAATTTTAAAACCAAATAAGGGTTATAAACCAGGTTTTTATAGGGCCAATATCTTTAATAAATCAAGATGCAAAAATTTTGACAGCAATAATGGCGAAGAGGTTTAAAAAAATTTATTTATAAGTTTTATACATAAAGATCAATGTGGTTTTATTCAAGGAAGACAGATGGCAAATTTAATAGGGAAAACGATAAATAAAATAAATATAATGGACAGAGATAAACAAAAAGCTGGAATTTTAGCCCTAGATATATTTAAAGCCTTTGATTGTGTGGAATGGCCGGCATTTAAAAAAAATTTTAAATAAAATAGGTTTGGGAGAGATTTAAAGGGTTAATAAATCAATTTATTTACATAATACATCTGTAGTGATGGTAAATGATGGATTTACAGAACAGATTCAAATAACAAGAGGAACGAGACAAGGAGTTTTTTCCATTTTTTTTGCAATAGTTATAGAAATGTTAGCGAATGTGATAAGAAATGATAGAATTTGGGAAGGAATTAAATTTAAAGGGAAAAAAAAAAAATAAGCTTATTTGCAGATGACACATTGTTCACAATTAAGGATCCAATTGAAAAGATAGAAAAGGATAGATAAACATTTAATAAGTTTTGGGGGGAAAGGGATTAAAAAAAAATTGGGGGAAAACAGAAATAATGTTATTTAATTATACTAAAGAAGAAGTACAAAAATTTATAAAGTGGGGTTACTTAAAATAAAAGAATCAATTAAATATTTAGGAAAGAGATTACAAAAAATTTACAAGAATTACAGGAAAAAAATTTCAAGAAATTAAGATTAGAAACAAAAAGGAAATTAGAGGACTACAAAAAAAATTTAAAACTATCGTGGTTTGGTAGAATAGCAGTGGTAAAAATGAAAATTTTACCTAAAATTAACTTTTTGTTTAGAAAGTTACCAATAAAAATATTTAGAGGAAGAAAATTTAAAAGGGGTGGCAAAAGATATTAAATAATTTTTGTAATGGAAATAAAAAATCGAGGATTAACAAGAAATATTGGTATAAAAGTCAAAAAGAAGGTGGCCTGGGACTTCCAAATTTAAAATGGTATTATTATGCAAATCAATTGAGATATATCATAGAGGGGGTTTTTAGGAAAGGGTGATTTAGATTGGTTAGAGATAGAAGATATGAATATTGAGAACAAAATTAGAAAATATTTTTTTTAGGAAATTTTTCAAAGAAAGAAATGGAGAAGATAGAAAATCCTTTTATAAAAAATATAATAGAAATATGGAAAAAAAATAAAAGAAAATTATTACCGAATATCAATATTAACTCCGATAGTGATGATGGAAAAATTTAAAAAAATTTAAGGAAATAAAAAAAGAAATAAAAAAACAAAAAATTTATAGATTAAAAGATTGGATGAAAATAATGATAAATAAAGATAGAATGAAAGAGAGATTGCAGGAAACTAAAATATCCTGGTTAAATTATATACAATTAGAGCAATGGAAAAAAGAGTATGAAAAGATATGTTAAGGATTTTAAAGAATATACTAAATTTGAACAAATTATTATTCAAAGAGAAAATATGCAAGAAAATGAAATACTAAAAGGTATTACAAGTGAAATATATAAAATATTAGCAAAAGAACAAGAAGAGGATTTTCTTAAAAAAATTTTGGGGGGAGGAAGAGATAGTAAAAAAATATAGATATACAAGAATGGAGAAAAATTTGGAAACAACGTCATTTAAAAAAATTATCAATAAGAATAAAAGAGAATTTTATAAATTAGGGGAAATGGTACTTAAACTCCAGTGAAATTAAATCAAATAGATGAGAAATATTAGAATTTATGTTGGAGAGGAGTCAAGAAATTGGTACATATATGCATATGTGGTGGAATTGCAATAAGATAATGGAGTTTTGGCAAAAGGTTTTTAAAGAGATAAAAGAGATTATAGGAGCAGATATACCAGTATGTCCAAATATTGATTTTTGTCTATATATGATAAGGTTGAGTGTACTCAAGTAAAGAAAGAATTAATAACAAATTTGTTAACTGCAGCGAGATTAATAATAGCAAAAAAATGGAAAGCAAATGAAAAATTTCAAATAGAGGAATGGTATAACGAAGTGTGGAAAATTGCAATTAATGATAAACTAACATGTAGAATTAGGTTTATGAAAGGTTTGGTTAAAAGGGGAAAGATTTTGAAGAAATTTGGAAAATATTTTTGGATAAAGTTCTGAAAAAAAGATAGTAATACTACCCTGTCAAAAGAAGAAAGGCAATTTTGGAAAGTGGATTAAATAAAAAGTTGGGGTCTGGGGGGTGGGTATTTTTTAGTTTTAGTTTTGTTTTTTTTTTTATGTTGTATATTTTGTAATTCTTAGTAGGTGTGTGTGTCAAACTTGTGATTTATAGTTTTAAAAGGATAAGTGATGTTAATGTTTTTTTTAAAAAAAAGTTAAAAGAATTAACAATAGAAATAGATTAAAGGGGATGTGAAAAATATTGAATTAAATGTGAAATTGTAACAGTTGAACAGATTTATAAATTTAAGGGTAAAGGTGCAAAATAACAATGAAAGTTAGTATTTCTTAAGAGAAGAGAAAAAAAGAAAAAGAAAAAAAAAATTTTTTTAATTCACTATTATGTATATCACATGGTGTTTAATTTTTTTTTCTTGTTTTGTATTTGTGATTCAGTTATATAAATAAAAAGAAAAAAAAAAAAAAAAAGAAATAAAGGTTGGAGTGGGACAGAGGAATTTTTAAGAGGAGTTGTTGGTTTGGGTAATACTGCACCTGTCCTGAAGCCCAGGTAGTCTGAAGATTGAGTTCGTAGGTATGGAGTCTCCGTACGTGGGACTGAGGGGAAGGCTCGCCAGGCAAAGTGGCAGCAAGGCTGGATGGAAGTCAGGAGCAATCCAAAGAAGCTCACAAAGTCAGGGGTTCTTATAGGGGAAAATGTAGCCACAGGCTAGTCCGTACTTGGGGAAAACAATGAGTTTCGGGCTGGAGACAAAGCCTCCGAATGGTCAGAATGTAGCATGATTGGGTTAAGTTCAAATTGACAAAGGATAGACAGTATGCAAAAGCAGAGTGCTTGGCCGATGAGTATTCTCCTAATCAAGCCTCCTGCTCAGGGCAGGGAGTCCTTTGTAAGTAGCGTGCATACATAATAGGGTACTTGCCTTTGAGGTCTCCTGAAGCGGCGGGACGGCTATTTCTGGCCAGCCTGTATTGTGTTGGAATACTACAGCGATTAGTGGCCGTGCCTGTCTGCGAGCTTGTCCAGGGGACATCGCAGCACGTGGAGAGGGATGGTAGAAGGAAGCTAAATTATTGGTATCAAAGCGATATCTAATATCACCCCAAGTGCGGCTTAGGAACTGCAGTAACATGGGCCTGGGCCGCCGCGGTGGCAGGAGAGGCAGCCCTTCCACTTGTTACTTTCGTGCGACACACCCACACATTGCAGGCGACACACTAATGTGTCATAGAATCATAGAATCATAGAAATGTAGAGTTGGAAGAGACCACACAGGCCATCCAGTCCAACCCCCTGCCATGCAGGAACACCCTCAAATCAATCCCGACAGATGGCCATCAAGCCTCTGCTTAAAAACCTCCAAGGAGGAGACTCCACCACACTCCGAGGCAGCAGATTTCATTGCCGGACAGTCCTGACTGTCAGGAAGTTCTTCCTGAGGTTCAGGTGGAATCTCCTTTCCTGCAGCTTGAATCCATTGCTCCTTGTCCTGGTCTCTGGAGCAGCAGAAAACAAGCCCCCTCCTTCCTCTACATGGCATCCCTTCAAATATTTAAACATGGCTATCATGTCCCCTCTTAACCTCCTCTTCTGCAGACTAAACATACCCAGCTCTCTAAGTCTATCCTCATAGGGCATCGCGACACACAGTTTGGAAAGCTTTGCTTTTAGGGTGTCCTTACCACAATCTGGCTCCCACAAATTGTCTCTGGACTCCCACCCATGTTTTTTTCCAGCTGAAAAATGCACCCACCCAGTCCTGGCCACTAAAAGGTGCATCTCCCCTTTTTCTGTTTACCTACCTGTTTTTCACCTAAAGTTAACATAGTATACCTCACAGGCAGAGATTCAAACGGTGCAGCTCACCTCCCTCACAACAGAAGTGTACTGTGGATAAAATGTGTCCTGTAGCTAATTGTCTAGGTTATTTTTATCTTTTCAAACACAGTCCCGGCCACTAAAAGTAGCATCTCCCCTTGTTTTGTTTGCCTGCCTGCTTTTCCCCTAAAGCTAAAACAGTAATCCTCGCAGGCAGCCATTCAAAAGGTACAGCTCATCTCTCTCACAATAGAAGTGCACTGTGGACAACATGTATTTGTTAGCTAATTGTCTAGATCATTTTTATTTTTTACAAGGTGTCCCAAAGGGGCGATTCTCTGAACTACCACCTGCTTCTTTTGTTCTCAGGCTGCTGCAAGCAGGTAACAACAGGGGAGGGCCTGGCTTGCAACCTTTCTCTTTCCCCTGAGTCTCCTTTATTTTTAATTTTTGTGTGCAATTTTTTTTCCTTCCAGCAATCAGCCGGGAGGGTGGAAAGAGAGCAACCTTTTGCAACCCTTGCTCAATTTATTTCGATTTTTTTTTTCTTCCTTGCTCCAATGAAAGGCATTGTCTGGTTTTTAAATCCCTTCCTTAAACCTCTCTCCTTCCGCCTAGGACTATTTTTTTTATATATATACACTTCTGCCCAGCCCACTGGCCTCTGGTTAACCCTCTCCTCTCTGCCACTATCCTTGCTTTCAACCTTAAAAAAACAAAATCTAGAGTGCAGGAAATTAAAAAAAAAAATTAATATCAAAGAATCCATGCCCTCCAAATCTAGAGTCCCTGATCTCGGTCGAACCCCAACGCTATCAAAGGAAATCGGAGGCGAGAAGGCGAATCCAGTCCATTTGTGCAACTAATTCGCTTTGGCGAGGAGGAGACGTCGGACGGGTTAAAGCGATAGAGATGCGCATCTGGCCAGAGCGGACGCGAAACTTGAGCTAAGAGGAGGCTCTTAATACCCAAGGCCTTTTTTTTTTTTTTCTGGGGTGAGGGAAGAGGGGGGAAAAAAAAGAGGATTTAGAGTTAATTTTCTCTCCCCCTTTCCAGCTTTGCTTGCAACCGAAGCTTGCATTTCCAGGAGGAAGAAGAAAGCAATGTGCTGGAGGATGCGTGGTGGGTAAGAGAGGAAGGATGGGAGGAAAAAAGCAAAGCGAAGTTCACCCCCTTGCAAAGAAAAGTAATAGGAGGAGAGATCGGGGGGTGGGAGGAAAGGGGAGGGATTCTGATCCCCCCCCCAAAAATACCCTCCCTCCAAGCAATGGGTGGGAGGGAGGTTTGGTGCGGCTGATGCCCCTTTTCCAGCATGGCCTCGCCGCTTAGGACAATGGCAGAAAAGTGCGGCTCCGCGCCGAGCCAAGGACAAGGTGGCGCAAGAGGGGAGAGGAGGGCGATCTTGGAGCCCTTTTCTCTTTCTTTGTTCTCTCTTTCTTCCAGATCGGGAGAGGGACCGGGGCTTTCCCCCACTCCACTTCTCCCCCCAGCTTAAGGCTAGGCGAAGAATGGCCGGCTTCTTTTGTGCCCTCGAGATCAGGGAAGGGCTTTTTGCAAAGGCGAAGTGGCTTGCAATCCGGAGCGGCGCCTCTTGTCCTCCCCTCGTCTATTTTTCTTTTAACCTCGGGCAGGGGGTTGTGTCGGCCAAAAAAGGGTGCAAAAGTTGCTCCGTGGTGGGGAGGAAAAAAAATAAATTGGATTTCAAAAGGAAGGGAATGACCACTACTCCGGAGTGAGTCCGCTTGAGTTGTGGAGTGCTTATACTCCCGATCCTGGGCAGGTCTCCTTGGGAGGCAGGCCGGTTGAGTTTTGGGGTGCCTACTCCCAAGGAACTGTGTGTATGATTTCAACCTCAGGAGGCGAAGAGATTGAATGTGGACCCCTTTACCTAGAAGTAAGCCCCATGGAACTCAATGGAGCTTAGTTCCGAGGAAACCGGTGAGATAAGATTGTAAGGTTCTTCCATGCAAGGTGTTTTGGTTGTGGGTTGTTGTTTTTAATGCAGTGTGCACTGTTTAGCGGATTTTGATTGCTCCCATTCATACATAAAGAAAACTTTTTTTTTTTGTTAACAGGATAAGGCAAAGTGAAGTGCAAAAATTGGGATCAAAGTAACAGTCTACCAAGTTGTCCTATAAAAGAAGAGGCGTGAAGAGGGATCAGTATTTAGAGGCCATTTCCGCACTACAGTTAGCCTGCTATTATTCCACTTTGGACATCCTATGGATGTCCTATGGATTCCTATGGAATCATTGGGTTTCTAGTTTAGAGAGCGGCATTTAGACTTCTCAGCCAGGGAGCTCTTGGACCTTAGTAAACTACAAACCCCAGAATTCCATAGGATGCTGAAAATGGAATAAGAGCACTATCACAGTATAGGGCGGAAATGACCAGAATTTCAGCTGTAACTTTCATCCCGAATTGGTTCCTCCCTTCTCCCCATGCATGCTCCCCCATACCTAAGGGTGGGGGATTTTGTGGCCCTTTACATATGGTTGGACTGCAGTTCCCATCACCTCCACTGTCAGCCATGCTGATTGGTCCTATGGGAATTGCAGTCGTTAGTGTCCTTGGGGTATAAGTTCCCTGCCCTACCTCACTGTCCCTCAACCTGTAGAAGAATTAACTGCAACTCCCAGAACTCTCCCAGGCTGGCTGGGAGGATTCTGGGAACTGGAGTTCCCAAAAGTTGTTTCTAACCACTGCTCTCGACAAGGAGAATGTGAGTTGAATTGAAATCATAGTAAGCGTAATGGTTTTTGGTGTGTGCCTTCAAGTCGTTTCCGACTTATGATGACCCTGAAGTGAACTTATCATGGGGTTTTCTGGGGCCGAGAGAGTGTGATGCAGCCAACATCACCCAGGGGGTTTTCATGGATGAGTGGGGAATCCAACCCTGGTCTCCAGGGTCGTAGGGCAGTGGCCAAACCACTATACCACACTGGCTCTCAAGTATTATGTAGGGCCAAAAAGAGACTGCTGTGTGAGACCCCAGAGAGTTCAGTGAGACCTGAGTCCTGAGCTAGAACAGACCCTTGGTCGGTGTGACTAAAGTGTAAGGCAGCTATTCATGTTCCTAGTTCTTTGGAATAGGACCACAGCATCCTTTGCACACAAAAGGTTCAAAATCCAGCCCTCTAGGTCTCCAGCGAAAGGACTCCAGAGAACAGTTAGTGCCTTGGTGGGGCAGTGGTTAAATGCCCGTACTGCAGCCACAACGTTGTGAGTTCGATCCTGCAGGGCTCCAGATTGACTCAGCCTTCCATCCTTCTGTAGGGCAGTAAAATGAGTACCCAGCTTGTTGGGGGCAATCAGCTAAAAACACTGTAAACTGCTTAGGGAGTGCTCTGCACTGATAAGCAATATAGAAATGTAACTGCAGTTACCAGTCAGTGTAGACAACATTGTACAGTAGAAGCTAAGGCCCTTTTTGCACGTTTTTTTTTTTGCGTGAGCGCCCCTTGAGCACCACGCAAATGGGAGTGCGGCTGCGCACGACGCACTCCCACTTGTGCGGCACTCACAAGGCTGAAGCGGGGCCCGGGCGTATTTTTTGATTTTCAGCTTGAAGCCGAAAATAGCCCGCGCTCGCACAATGCTCGCGCCACCCTCACCCACTTACCTCCGTGCGGTTCGTCGTCAAGCCGGGCGGGGAGTGCTTCCTTTCCCCGTGGAGCCTACAGCTCCCACAGTGCCCTGCAGAAGGAAGGGGCAGGGCGCTTGCGCGATGGTCGCGTCATCACGAAGTGCCCTGCGGAAGGAAGGGGGGGAAGCAGCAGCCTCGTGAAGGAGGCTTCTCGCGCGAGACGCCCTCTCCCATTGTGGAGAAAGGTAAGATGCGAAAAGGGTCTAAGGAGAGCCATGTTGGATTAGACCAGAGGCCTCTCTTGGCCAGTACTTTGTTCACACTGAGGCCAGCCAGAGGTTTAGGCCATTTCCGCACTAGCTTGTTACAGCGCTATTATTCCACTTTCAACATCCTATGGAATCCTGGGGTTTGCAGTTTTGGGAGGGACTGGCTGGCTCCTACCTAAACTCCATATACCAGGATTCCATAGGAAGTTGAAAGTGGAATAATAGCACTGTAACAGGCTAGTGCGGAAATGACCTTAGGGGAAGAAGCCCTCCCGCAGGACATAAGTGGAACAGTGACCTCCATCTTGTGCTCCCCAGCAGCTGGTATTTGCAGGGGAAATTCTTCTGATGCGGGAGGTAATATATCGCCAATCTAAAGAGACGTGGCTCTAACGTGGCTCAGGGCCACGTTCTCCATTTTGGGCCCGTTTTACAATCCGTCTCACAGAAGCACAAATCAACCACCAAGCTGGAGACCTGTTGCTGCCCGAGGGATAGCAGCGAATGCACCTTAAGCAGACCAAGTTAGTTGGATGCCAGAGGCAGAAAATCCCACAACCCTTCTCTCCATCTCTGACTGTTAAGGCAGAAAAACAAAAGTAAATAACCAACAGTCCACTGCCGGAGCAGAATAACAGCCTGTTGCCTTTAAGTACACTTAGGAGGGATAATAGGCTTGCATTGTATTTCCGTATTTTGCACCCTCCACTAGCTTGTAGAGAGGAACAAAGGACGTGACAAGCCGGTTTCCAGCCCCTGACCTTTGGAAATTAGCATTTGATTGGTTCGCTGCTTGCAATGATCTACTGTGTTCTGGCTGAGCAGATTTCATCAGGAATGCTCAGTTACAAACCTAGGCAAGCTTAAGGGCCAGGAGCTTAACTATTCTCAGGAAGCCACGTTTTTACCATGAAGAATACATACAGTCCTGTAGTTGTTTGCCTTCGAGTTACTTCCCACTTATGGCGACCTTAAGGCAAACTCTTGGTGAGATTTGTTGAGAGTGGTTTGAACCATTGCCATTCTCTCACACTGAGAGAGTGGGTTTCAATGGTTCAACGAGGATTTGAACCTTGGCCTTTCAAAATCCTAGTCCAACCACTGTACCGCACTGGCTCTCTCGCCTACATTCTAGGGATGGACAAATCTATCATCTTTGCTTTCTCTGATGATTAATCTTTTAAAAAGCAGTCTTTGATTTTTTTTAAAAAAATTAAAAAGTCCTTAAATGTAATCAAATTTATGAAGAAATGTACAAATAAATAATATAGTTTTTTTAAAAAAAATGAATTGCACAAATTATCATGTTGTTGTGTGCCTTCAGGTGGTTTCCAACTTCCAGTGACCCTAAGACAACAGTATCCTGGGGTTTTCTTGGCCAGACTTGTTCAGTGGAGGATTGCCTTTGCCTTTCTCTGAGGCTGAGAGAGTGTGACTTTGCCCAGGATCACCAAGTAGGTTTCCACGGCTGAGGGGAGATTCAAACCCTCTTCTGGCCTGACAGAACTAGAGTCAGCCCTCCACATTTGTGGGTTTCAGTTTTGCAGATTTGATTATTCATGGATTATTTGCTGTCACCTCTGCCGCCTCCCTAGGCCATTTTTAATAGGAACTGCAAGACTGAGAAACTGCGAATGGGGCTTGCAAGTCCCTCTTAAAAATGGTGTGGGGCAGCAGTGGGGGTGGTGGTAAGCCCCAGCAGCCCCCCCATTTCTGCCTTGGGAAGGAACCCTGACGCCTCCAAGGAATCCGTGGTGAGTTAAATATGGTGATCATACTTTTTTATGTGTTAAATATGGTTTGGGCCTTGAGTTATTCACGGTTTTTCCACTTTCATGGGGGGTCCTGTGCCCCTAACCCTAGCAGATGTGGAGAGATGACTGTATTTGATACACTCATTTTGACAGAGACCATAAATGCGCTGTTGCTACGCTGACAGAACAGCCATATGTGATTCACCATAGGGGAAAACCTCAAGCAGAAAATACAAAAATACAGAAACTGGGGAACATTGTAGAGATTTCCTCATTCTGACCTCTCTGGGAACATTTACATAGGATCATAGAATCATAAGAGTTGGAAGAGACCCCAGGGGCCATCCAGTCCAACCCCATTCTGCCATGCAGGAACACCCATCAAAGCGTTCCCAGCAGATGGCCATCCAGCCTCTGCTTCAAAACCTCCAAGGAAAGAGACTCCACCACACTCCGAGGCAGCACATTCCACTGCCAGACAGCCCTGACCGTTAGCAAGTTCTTCCTGAGGTTCTGGTGGAATCTCCTTTCCTGCAGCTTGAATCCATTGCTCCTTGTCCTGGTCTCTGCAGTAGCAGAAAACAAGCCCTCTTCTTCCTCTACATGGCATCCCTTCAAATATTTAAACATGGCTATCGTGTCCCCTCTTAACCTTAACCTCTTAACCTTGATATAGTTATTTAAATATGTATGTCTCACCCTTCTTTGATGTTTCCCCAACACGCTGTGTTGGAATCTCTGTTAATAGATTTTTGTCCTCCCCTAACAATGCTTATTACTTCACAGTTCAGCCTCTTTCTCCTTCGACCCTCCATGTGCGTCAATTTCAAAACAGAGGAGAGAAGTTCTTAAGTTTTGTGTTTAATATTGTTCAATTACTCAGCTAATTTGAAAGGGGTTATTTAAGTTTATTGTAGATTCTGGAGCTTTTCTGCGGATAGATCAGTGTTATGAGTGAAAAAGAAACTTTGGAATTACCTGTGATAAATCATGAGATACAAAACTGCATTTCATATGGGGAGCTGGAGTGTCTGACAGAGGGACAGAGGACTGGGAGAGACTAGCTACTTAAAAAGTTAAAACAAGACAGCTGAATTTGCCAAGAATGGGAAACATATAAAATAGATGGAGGGGTAGGCTTGAGTGGTGGAACAGGGCGGTAAAGACAAGGAGATAGAGCGAGAAATAACAAAAAAGAAACTGAAATTGACAAGGTTGGTAGACAAGCGGCAGAGAGTGGCGAAGGAGGAAAAATGGTGAAGACGGATAGAGAAGAGAAGGACAATGGAGAGGAGGCGATAGAAAGAACTGAAAGGGAAAAAGAAAAAAGAAGACTAGAATTGAAAAGGTCCAGAATCTTTGACCTTTTCCGCAGAGCTTGGGAAAGTACCCATTTTGTGAGGGAGGACTGCAAGTCCCCGCATTCTTTCCTTACAGTTAGCTGGTATGGCCACTGGTACGTTCTGGGATTTGTAGTCCCAAAAGTAACTTTTCCAACCTTTGTACCCCCATCCATTCCATCCACATTCGCCACACCCCATCATAAACACCATGCACGTACCCTCTAGCGTTTCACAGAGGAAAATGGGGTCACACCTGGCCAAGGAACATCAGAGTGTAGTCAAGATGACAAAAATTATTCATGACGAAAAACAGACAAAATTAGGAGAGGTTGCAATAGTTTACTTTTGCCTGAGCCAACTGGGAAAGGTAACACTGACCACTTGGTCTGCTTTTCACCACCGTATTGACAGTGCAAATTGCAGTTGGCCCTCTGCTTTTGCAGGCTCAGAACTTGCAGATTTGATTATTTGTGTTTATTCAATTTATTTATTTAAAAAAAATATTTTACCCTGCCATGGGGAAAAAAATGTCATCTCTAGGAGTCCTTCAGGGTGATTTTGTGATCAGTTTCCTTTGGAAGTGGAGACAGAGTCTTGCTGGAGGACCTAGAGATTCCTAGAGAAGTGTTTTCAGGGCAGAAAAATAGTGCTTGTGATTTTTATTTATTCATACTTTCTCACTTTCTCAGGGAGTATTGTGTCCTTAATCCTGGCAAAAGTGGAGGGCTCATTGTATTTCTGCAATTTGTTTGTTTCGGCCCCTCCCGAAACTGCAAACCTCAGGATTCCATAGGATGTTGAAAGTGGAATCATAGTGCTATAACACTCTACTGCGGAAATGGCCATAGTCTGTGCTTCTGCACTTTGAACTCAGTTTGCAGCATTTGGTGTAAGCTGGTATGAAAGGAGGAATGTGGGAGGAGAGAGAAACAGGGATATTTTAAAAGCTGCTGGAAAAGTGGGACCATAGAGGGTTATTTGGGAATATTCCTGGAAAATTGGAACAGTTGGACGATATCCAGGTGTGACCAAGTAGGCTCCTCCAAGCTAGTAACTTTTGTAGGCTTACTTGCAAGACTACATGAAATCATTCTGGCTATTTTTATTTATCGATTGGTTGTCTTAATGTCTTGCCTTTCCTCTAAGTGGCTCAAAGCAGCTTACGCAGATCTTCTCCCCCACCCTCCCCATTTTTTTCTCACGTCAGCTTGGCCAGGAAGGTTAGACTAAAAAGATAGCAACTTGCCCAAGCTAAGTTCACATGATCTGTGGTCTAAGGGAGATTTGAACCCAGTTCCCTTGGGCTCTAGCCTGACACTGTTAACGCCTTCCCCTGTGCTGGTGTTGCATTGAATCTTGCTCTTCTGTTTCCTTTTGCTGGTCTTCCAATGAATGTCGGTCTTCTGTTCCCTTTTGTTCCCATCTTTCAGGTAGAAGACCGTACGATCAACCATTGACCCCGTTGATTTGGAAAGGCTCTGTATGCTTCTGAGGTGAAGACACCCCACTGGACTTTTTCCCAGCCGTTTCTGCGGACTTTTAAGCACAGGCTAAAAACCAAAGCCTTCCCAAACCCTTTTATTCATAGACAGGGACAGAAAGAGAGAAAGGAAGTGAGACTGTCACAAAATGGCCTCCAAACGTGGAGCAGCCCAAAGTCTCCAGTTCCAGGGCGCGTTAGAGCAAGTGGCTCGGCAGGGAACAAAGATGGAAGAGGAGGAAGAAGAAGCCGAAAACCCTGAACCAGAAGAAAGGTGGCGGAGGAAAGGGCAGGCCTCTCGTGCGGGGCACCGAGAAAAGAGGAAAGGCTGCCCCGAGGCCGCATGTCTCATCAGAAAGAGCTTCTTCATACGACCCGCTCTCCTCGCTCGGGGTGGAGGAACCCCCCGGTGTCGCGTCCTGCCGAGTGGGAAGATAGGCAGGCATTTTCACCTTCCTCCGAGGGACCAGTGGTGGCCCGCCAGTGGCCAAGGGGTGGAAGGGCCAGCCGGCACCAGCCGGGCCACGGCCGTGGAGAACCCCCAGAAGTCCACACCATCCTGGACTCTGGGGAGATCGGAGAGTCCGGGATGGTGAAAGTGAAGGAAGAGGTCGTGGGGGACGACTCGGCCAGCATGGAGATGAAGCGTCAGCGTTTCCGGCAGTTCCGCTACCAGGAGGCCGAGGGCCCCCGTGAGGTGTGCAGCCAGCTCTGGTACCTTTGCCACCGGTGGCTGAAGCCCGAGAGGCACACCAAGGAGCAGATCCTGGAACTGCTGATCCTGGAGCAGTTCCTGGCCATCTTGCCCCCGGACATCCAGAGCTGGGTGAAGGAACACGAACCAGAGACGTGTTCCCAGGCAGCTTCTTTGGCAGAGGACTTTCTACAGATGCAGCGAGAGGCTGAGAGGAGGGAACAGCAGGTATGGCTGAAAGACCAGCCTGTGAATTGTGGAAGGTGGGCCAGAAGGGAAGGCTCCGAGCTTGATCGAAGTTACTTGTTTGGACTTCAGTTCTCACGACTCCTCCGGCCAGCATGCTTTCAATAATAAGGAGCTTCTATGTGTTGGCTGGGTGGATCTGAGAGTTGGAGTACAAACACTTTCCCCAAGCTCTGGAAACTTTTGACTGAGGAAACCTTCCAAGAGCCCTGATAATTTGCCCTTGGTGCTGTAGTCGTATTGAATAATGATATTAATGGGAATTAATGTTGACATTCAAGCATTTATCATAAGGTTCCTCGGCACTTGCTAGCTACCCACTGAGAAATGTAAAATTCCCAGAAATTTTCATAGAGAAAAAGCACTTTTTTCTGGTTGTCACCTCCTCCCGTTTTTTTGCCCTCTTTCTTGGGAAAAATTTGTAAGAAAGAAATTTCAGAAAAATTGCCAAAATGTAATATTAATCTTCTTTAATAGAGTGAAAGTCATATCACAGTTCTTAATTTGTTTGGTTACTTTAGCATTTAAGTTCTTTTTATAAAACTGCTTGGTATAAAACAACATATTTGTTATTGGAAAAATACAGTTTAATCAGAGTTTAGACCTTTTTTTTTTTTTTGGCAACAAATGGAACTACAAGCTACAAGTGCCTAAGCTATAAGGAACTACTTTGGTTTTGCCAGTTTGAGGGCCAGCTCTCATAAAAACAGAAGAAAATACCACCTTAATAAAAAAGAGAAAATGATTTTGTCTCTACTAGTTATCCTCAGTGTGAAGCAGACATAAAACTCATTTCTAGAAATACACACAAGAAAAGGAAGTTGAGACCACAAATTGTAATGGTCTGGTGTTGTACATAATTTTACATAAACGTCTTCATCTTACACAGTTTTTAGAAATAATACTAAGACGGCAAATATATGAATGCCTTGTCTTAAATCTTTTCATAGAATCGTAGAGTTGGAAAAGACCACCAGGGCCATTGAGTCCAACCCCATACTGCCATGCAGGAATATACCATCAGAGCATTCCTGAGACATGGCCATCCAGCCTCTGCTTAAAAACCTCCAAAGAAGGAGACACCTCTTCACTCTGCAGCAGCGCGTGCTGTTGTTGAATTGGTCTTACAGTCCAGAAGTTCTTCCTTATGTTTGGATGGAATCATTTTTCCTAACGTTTGAAGCCACTGCTCCATGTCCTCATCTCTGGAGCAGCAGAAAACAGGCTTGCTCCATCCTCCATATGACACCCCTTAAACATAGCTATCAAGTTGCCTCTTAACCTTCTTTTTTTCAAGGTAAACATACCCAGCTCCCTAAGCCGCTCCTCACAGAGCTTCATAGGTTCCAGGCCTTCTTCCATTTTGGTTGTCCTCCTCTCGGACATATTCCAGCTTGCCAGTATCCTTCCTGAACTGTGGTGCCAGAACTGGACGCAGTATTTCAGGTGGGGCCTGAAAGAAAATATTTCATAATCCCCTTTTTAGTGGGAGAGAAAAGGCTTTGAAAAAAATTAGGGGAAAGTAGGTTTTTTGTCTCAGTTTTTCCATTCACCTGCTAGGTCTTCACATCAGTGAGTCCAAAAATTCCTATAGGTGTGTTGATCAAACCATTTCTGGCAGTTTTCACCTCCGTCAGGAGTCAGTCTTTTATATTGCTACTGGGCCATAATTACCTATTTGAGACCTAGACTATCCTCAGATGCTTTGCATGTCCAAAGGAAAAAACTCACTGTGATGGATGGCTGCTGGGAAAACTCATTTTTTCTTCAGCTTCTCAGGGGATTGCAACTAAACTTGAGGAACAGGTGTACCTGAGGGAGAGACAAGAGTGAGATAATCATCCCTGCTAATAAGAAAGTCTTGGCATTTCAGGAGATCCTGGGCTTCACTACATCACAAATGGCACCACAGAGATCCCATTAAATCTAGTGTCCCACAGTGGCCAAATCACTAGAGGTCTCGAAACTGAACTTGCGTCTGTCTGTGCTCTGCCACTGTGCCATGACCTCCCTTTTGATTGTAAGAGCTGTTTGTAAGTAGAATTGGCTGCCTTAAGTGTCAGGCTCTCCACTTTAAACAGAGGTTGGGTGGCCATCTCATAGGAGTGCTTTGATTGTGTTTTCCTGCATGGTAGGGGGTTGGACTAGATGGCCCTTGTGGTCTCTTCCAACTCTGTATTCCAGTGGTTCTTAATCTTTTCTTTACCAGGGACCCCCCTGTAAATATAATTGTTGATAGACACCACCAAGGCTTAACTCAAGATTTAAATATTTAAATTTAGGTGTGAATATTTATTTATTTATTTAAGGCTTTTGGAGGCTAGGGTTCAAAGCCCTGCTTAGGCACTGGGTGACCTTGAGTGAGTCACATTCTCTCAGCCTCAGGCAGTGGCAGGCATCTGTGTGTGCCCAAACTGCTCTCTCATTTGCAAATGAGGGAGCAGTTTGGATGCACACATACATCTGCCAGCATGTTCCTTTCATCAAGAGCAGTCAGCACCGCCCCCCCCGCCACAGCCCTGGTATCCAGCAGAGCTTTGCGAGACCCCCATGAAGGCCCTGTGGGGTCCCTGGGCCCCAGGTTAAGAACCACTGTTACATTCAATGGAGATTCAAGATCTCAGGATCATAGAGCTGGCAGGGACATATGCATTCAGTCTTCTGCATGACTGCTTTTCTGATGTTTGGAGGGATGTCTGTCTTAATGTTCCCTTCTACAGCTGAATTTAGGGGCTGTTCACACGAGCTGTACTGCTCATCTTAGCTTTTAATCTGTAATCATCGGTAACTTCCCTTTCTTTCTCTTTCCCTATTGAAGCCAATGTAGTTCTCTGGATTTAGGACTGATTTCTGGATTTAGGATCAATAAGACTCAGAATCTAAATCTCTGTGCTTAATCTCCATCCATCAGCCTCTTCTTCCTCACAGGGCTGTTGTTTAATAGAAGTGGGTATATATTATAGAATCATAGAGTTGGAAGAAACCACAAGGGCTGTGAAGTCTAACCCCCTGCCATGCAAGAATACACCATCAAAGCATTCCTAAGAGGTGGCCATCCAGTCTCTGTTTGAAAACATCCAAATAAGGAGACCCCATCACACTCTGAAGCAGAGTACTCCACTGTCAAATTGCTTTTACCATCAGCACATTCTTCCCAGTGCTTAGATGGAATGGCTTTTCCTGAAGTTTGAGCCATTGCTCTGTATCCTAGTCTCTGGAGCAGCAGAGAACAAGCTTGCTCCATCCTCCATATGACATCCCTTCAGATATTTAAACATAGCTATCATGTTGCCTCTTTCACCTTCTCTTCTTTAGGCTAAACTTTCCCAGCTCCCCAATCTGCTTCTCATAGGGTGTGCTTTCCAGGCCTTGTACCATTTTGGTGGCCCTCCCCTGGACACATTCCAACTTGTCAATCTCCTTTCTGAACCATGGTGCCCAGAACTGAACATGGTATTCCAGGTGGGATCTGACCAAAACAGAATAGAGTGGTACCATCACTTCCCTTGACCTAGACACTATATTCCTATTGATGCAGCCCAGAACTGCATTGTTCAGCAGCCAATTGTATTGCTTTAACAGCTGATTGAATTTAATCAAAAGGCACATGCCAGATGAAGGATGGGATTTTTTAAAAAAAATTGTATATTGACTAATTAACTCATTAGTTATGTTTATATCTTGCTTTCTTTTCTGTAAGCTCAAGGCAGTATGCATGTCCCTCTTCTTCCCTGCTTTCTCCCCACAGCAGCCATTTAAAGTTGGTCAGGTAAAGAAGACTGATCGATTGATTGATTATATTTTTAGGCCACCTTTCCCCCAATATGGGAGAAAGTGACTGAACCCAAGTTCACCCAGCAAGTTTGATGGGTTAGGAAGGTCTAAGGGTCCGGATCACCCAAGTCTTGTTCCTGTACTCCAGGCATTATATAGAATGCATTAATTCTAACTCTGTTAGCTTTCAAAAAATACTTTCTGGTTAAAGTATTAAACCTTCCAAGTAGGCTGGTGGGAGGACCTGTGGTAATAATAATAATAATAATAATAATAATAAAATTTATTTCTATCCCGCCTCTCCCAATGGATCGAGGCGGCATTACAAAATATATAAAAATATTATGGTCCTCCAGATATGGTGGGACTCGAACTCCCATACCCCTGACCACTGACCATGCTGACAGAGCCTAACAAGAACTGGACAACCCAAGAGTTTGAAGGCCCACGAGTTCCTCACTCCTGCTACAGAAGGTGATGGCGGAAGGAACCTGGCCCTCAGATGACAACTTGTTTTGTTTTTCTGAGCTCTGCTCAAAAGTTGCCATTATTTCCCACACCCTGCAGTTTGGAATCTGAGCAGGATCTTTGGTACCATTCTTAGGTGCTGGGACTGTTTGAGATGGACAACGCGGATTCGCCCGAAGCTGAGGCTGAACAACCTCCATCGGACGCGGGGCCGAAACAGTTATTCAGGGAAACCAAGCAAGAGGCTGATGAGGAAGAGGCCAGCAATCTGGGTAAGAGTTGATTTAGTTAATTTATTGATTTGCCTGTCAGTTTGTCAAACTGTTTTGATTTTTGGAGTGAATCGAGGTGTCGAAAGATCTGGGGGTGACCTTTCAGCCTTTGTAATGTAAACTCGGTAGCCCAATGTATGCACAAGATAGAGAGCTTGGGGCCCATTGGACAGACCAGGCTTTGGTACTAGGTTCTAAGCTTTCCCTGGAGATACCTTTCTCCAACTTTCTCATGGCTTGTTGTCCTCCAAAGTCTTTGCAACCCTGTCTGATTTTGTGTCATCCACGAATAAGATACGTATACTCACTGTTCCATCACTCAAATTGTCAATAAAGTAGGCGAGTATCTTTTGCCAGCCAATGCAATATTCCTTTGTTCTCCGTCTGTGGCATTTGCTGGAACAGGTTGAATTCTTTTGCTGCTTATGCAAAATCCACACCTGGGAGCATACCTTGCTGAAGGGTGTTATTCAGTACAGATCATTGTTTCATCTTATTAAAAGAATCTTAAATATTTGATGAATGTTTGGATGAAGATGGAGAGATTTACAGCTAGCATACTTACCCATCAGCTTTTCAAGAACTTAAATCTTCGGTCACTTCCAAGCTGTTACCCAAAGTGGAAGGGTCTGTAAGCTTAATAGTTGAACTCATCCTTCACACATATCCAGTTGAACATACCAATTAAACAAATTTAGGAAAGACATTGCTAGTAAAGCTAGTTGGACCACTAAAAGGTATATGTGTCAGATCTGAAATGTGAGCTTTCAGACTTTGCAAAAACTTTAGTGGCATCCCATACTTCCAGCTTGCCCAAGCCAGATTGACCTTCAAGGTGTATTGGACTACAGATCTCATCATTATGAGTGACACTTGACCTGTAGTTGGGCTGGTTGGGCATATTGGAAGTTGGAGCCTATACTGCAGTGCGCCATGTTGCAAAGGAGTTACTACATTTAGTAATTTCCCTGCAATTGCATGCTTCTGTTGAAATGGGCTTATTTGCTGCTGTTGCTCTTGTCTGATGTAGTTCTGTCAGATCCTGCAATCATTCCCAACATCTGAAAGCTCACATCCCCCATTGAGAGGGGTTTGGGAATTAGCCTTCTTCTATCTGAGACCCTGGACCAGGCCAAGGCTAGGTTGTGTGGGTCTCTTTAGGGAATGCTTTGGTTGTGTATTCCTGCATTGGTTAGATTAGATGTCCCAACCAGCTCTTAAGAATCTATGATTCTATTTTTTTTATTTATTTATTTGTATCCCGCCTCTCCATATGGACCAAGGTGGCGAACAACTTACAGATAGCATGTATTTCGACACATTTTCTATACATGCCCCCAACAAGCTGGGTACTCATTTTACCGACCTGCGAAAGGATGGAAGGCTGAGTCAACCTTGGAGCCGGGCAGGATCGAACTCACAACCTTGTGGCTTGCAGTACTGGCATTTAACCACTGCGCCACCAGGGCTCCATTAATTCTATGTGGAATGAGGTAGACATTGTTTCCTGGGCTTAGTTTCAAAACCCTTTGATGCTTTCAGACCTCTGGTATGAGCATTCAGCTGGTAGCCCACTAGGTATGGAGTAGGAGAAAGACATTAGAGAGAGAGGTGGGGGGAAATCAATGGGTATGAAAGACCTCTTGAGCAGGGATGGGACAATCCAGAATTTTCCGAATCCAGATCTGAATCCCTGGAAGGTTCTGGGAATCCATGAATCTCATGAATCTTGCATCTTTCAAATCTTTTTTTAAAAAAGGGTTTAAAAAGCAAGGGAAAGAAGGATAATCTTGGGCAAGACATACTCTCTCAGCCTTAGCAAAAGCCTAGGAAAGGCAAACCTCCCTCTGTAGAAATCTGGCCAGGACAACTGTTGTAGTTTTGCCTCAGGATCTCCCCAGATTGAAAATGACATGAAGGTCCTTTCTACACAGGCAGGAAAATGTGAATTAATCCCACATTTTCCTGCCTGTGTAAACAGGGTCACATACTACAGTAGAGAGATAATCCAGGTCAAAACTGGCTTTTCTTTGTGTAGCTCCTTCTGGCATCCTGGGGTTTGTAGTTTGATGCTGCACCAGCACACTTTGGCAGAGAAGGCTGTGACACCTGGTAAAACTAGAAACCCTAGAATTGTGTAGGAAAGAGCTTTGCAAGGGAGCTATGCAGAGGAGTCTTTCAGCTGTCCTTGAAATCTCAAGAAGACTGTACCTTCCAGTCAAGTGCTGAACTTAAATATGAAATGTTCAATTTAAATATCTTAGAACACAACCCCAGATGTGATTTCTGAAATTGTTAGCAAAGACCATTATTGCTCCGAGGGAAAAGGGCACCCACTTGTCATCTCCCCTTGTGTGTCCAGTCTCCCAGGTTTTCAGGCATCCCGGTCTCCAACAAACTATTTGGTTAGTGGATTCGAAAGATTTGGTTTGCCTATTTTGGCACAGGGATTAACATTCACGAATCTCAAATCCTTGCTGAAGATTCAAGGATTCAGTTGGCCCATCCCTACTCTTGAGCATTCTTTGCCAAGGAAAACCAAGTGAAATTCATGAGTTCGCATAAGCTGGCAGGTGACTTGAAGGCACGTACACACAGAGACACATGAAAGAGGCAGAGAGCTCAGAAAAGAAAAAAAAACATTGACTTTGCCTAGTTTTGGCTCCGACACTAATAATTAACATCTTCAGTTTCACTTATATACCTCCTTTCTCCAAATAATGGGACTCAAGTCAGCTCGCAACATATTTAAAAGACAGATTAAAAACAATTCAAAAACTTCAATAAAAGTATAAGTATAAAAGTTACTTTTTAAAAAAAGTTAAAACAATTTATAAAGTTAAAAACATAACAGTTCATTACCTGAGAACTTTAAAACCAACACTGCAAAGCAATAAAAGCCCATCCTAATCAGTATCTAAAGGTCTGATGGCATAAAAATGTTTTATGGTGGAAGGAGAGCAAAGACGGCGCCATCGTGGTCCCCCTAGGGAAGGAGTTCCAAATTCTGGGAGCAGCCACCAAGAAGGCCTTGTCCCTTGTTCCCACCAACTGATTCTGAGAGGGTTGTGGGACGGAGAGAAGGACTGATCCCACAGATCATATTGTTTTAGAGGGCTCATAGGGGCCCTTCAAATAGCATGGGCCCAAGCTGGATAGGGTTTTATAGGTCATCACCAGCACTTTGACTTATGCCTATCCTCACTATGCACTACGCTCTTATAGCGCAATTATTCCACTTTCAACATCCTATGGAATCCTGGGGTTTGCAGTTTAGGACCCCTCCCTAAACTGCAAACCCCAGGATTCCATAGGCTGTTGAAAGTAGAATAATCACGCTATAAGAGCATAATGCGGAAATGGCCTATGTAGCACTGACAGATCGCACTGAGGAAATGCAGCCCGTGACGGAAAAAGGGTTTTCCCACACCTACCTGGTCTAGGAGCTCAATATGTGGCTGCTTCTAGAGATGTTAAATCTTCCATATTTCATCTTCATATGGAAGGATGAATAATTACCATAATTTCCTCCCTGAATGTTATTTCCCCAGTATTCTCACAGTATTCAAATGCCCCAAAGTGTTCTGGGGAAAATAATCTATGGAGAAATTCGTGGCCACATATATTTCTCCAAAGAATAATTCACCAGGAACACTGCAGGATGTTCAAATACCGGGGGAAAACTGCCCAGAAGTGTCATTGCTCTTTTGTTCTTCCCTGACCCTTGGAAAACCCATGTTTTGACAGGGAAATGAATAATTGGGAATATTCTTTCCATCCTGGGCTGCTTCATATGTGTCTAAATTGTTGTTATAGTGTGCCTTCAAGTCATTTCCAACTTATAGCGACCCTAAGGTGAAACTATCACGGGGTGGTTCCAGGGTTGAGGGTGCGTGGCATGCCCTAGGTAACCCAATGGGTTTCTGTGGCTGAGCGGGCAATCAAACCCTGGTCTTCAGTTATGTTACCCTGTAATTTAGACAGAACTGGCTGTATGGTAGTCTATGCTGTGGACGATACTCATCTAGTCACATTCACTGAGATCTTAGCCAACCTGTTACAGTTGGCCCTCCAGATTTGCGAGTTTCACCGATTTGATTATTTGCAAGTGTCTCCGGTCCCATCCCCTCATTTCAGGTGCCTCTTTTCTGGAGGAAACTTCCTTCTCAGCAGCTCCAATGAGGCCACACAGCCCATTAAAAGCCCGCTTCTGGTCCTCCTCCTCCTCCACCAGCCACTGCCTTGCTAGCTAAGGACAGATTGCTGCCCAGTTCCTCAGCACCACATACCATCTTGTGATGCGCCCACAAACACAAGGAAGGAGATGGGTGAAAGAGAGAAAGTATAGGGCATTCGTGCCAACCCACCCCCTTTCCCACTCCTTTCCGCAACCTGGTTTGGACTGCAGATGCCTGTTCTCCCACCATGCCTTAGTCCCCTTTTCACAGACACACACACACACACACACACACACATTTTGATATTTGCAATTTTTCCACATTTGCAAGGTTCCTATGCTCCTAATCCTAGCAAATGTGGAGGGCCAACTGTATTTTGCTTACTTTTCTTTTCAACAGTTATTAAAAATAAAAAATAACAGACCTGTTGATATTAAACACAAGCAAATTAAATGCAAATACAGATGAAAGTCAAAAAGCAGAATTGGCAGCTGTTACCTAATGGTAGCTAAGCAAAGGGACATGATCTCATACAACAGTGGCCGCTTTTATTTAGAAAAGTAGAAACAATATTCATCCATAGGGATCTTTGGAACAGAAGTGAGAGGGAATAAAAAGATGTTATGGCAGCTTCTGTAAATGGTGAATAATGGCTTCAGTAGCCCATTTCATGCAACCTGAGTACAGGTGACCCTGGGAAGAGACCTGATTTTCTTAAGATACGTAATCTTAATCTTGTACACGCAGTCTTAATATGCACACAAAAGAGGTCCTACTCTGATCCCCTACTCCAAGTGTAATCAGGATCTCTCCCTCCCCTACTTCATCCCACAGGGAGCCTTGGGCAGGTGGAACCGCGAGCAGGTGGCCCCCTTCCCCTCTACCCAGAGGAGGGCAGCTCTGACGATGAGGGCCTCTTGGACCTTGTCTATGCCGCTAACCTCGAGATCCACAGCAGGCGGCCACCCCGACGGACCCGCCTCATCCGGATGCGCACCCACGAGCTCCAGGTGTCCGACGAGGAATGCCTGACCCGCTTCCGACTGGACCGCCAGGCCATCCAGGACCTGTGCACGCTGCTGGCGCCATACCTGGACGGGGCCTCTGCCAGCCGCAGGCACATCCCCACCTTACAGAAGGTTCTGATAGCCCTGCAGGTCCTGGGGACGGGATCCTTCCAGCGGATGACGGGCGACAACCTCCGGGTCTCCCAGTCCTCCGTCAGCCGCTGCCTGGATGCCTTCTTGGAAGCCATGCTCCGCCACGTCCACGAACACATCACCTTCCCCACCACCGACTCGGAGCTCCGCCGCACCCGGGAAGCCTTCTTTGACATCGCGGGCTTCCCCAACGTCATTGGGATCGTGGACTGCACTCATGTGCCCATCATAGCGCCAGCGGACATGCCGGCGCTCTACCGCAACTGCCACAACTTCCACAGCCTGAACGTCCAGGCCACCTGCGACGCCTCGGGGTGCTTCACCCACGTGTTGGCCAAGTTCCCTGGGAGCGTCCATGATGCCCGGATATTCCAGCTCTCCCAGCTGCAGAGGCTCCTGGAGTCGTGGCCGGATGGGAAAGGATGGCTCTTGGGTGAGTGTTATGTCAGGGAGGGTACAGAAAGTCCCCTTCTGCAGTACGAGACAGGTTGTCCCCCACCACCACAAAAACAAACCTCTGTGTGTGTTGTGCTCACAATGCATCCTCTTCCTCCAGGTGACAGCGGCTACCCCTTGCGCCCTTTCCTTATGACGCCGCACCCCGATGACACGCCGGAACCAGTGGCACGTTACAATGCCACGCACGAGACAACGCGGATGGTGGTGGAGAGAGCCTTCGGGCAGCTCAAGATGAGATTCCGGTGCCTCCACTCCACAGGGGGCCGACTGATGCTTCGCCCAGAGAAGGTGGCTAAGGTCTTTGTGGTTTGCGCCATGTTGCACAACATGGCCCTGCGGCGCCAGCTGCCTATCCTCAATGGCGGACAAGGGGTGGACACCGAGGTCCCCGTGCCTCCATACCTGGAGACCGATGGCATTGTAGAACAAGATCCTCGCGGGGTGGAAGTTCGGGATCAAATCATTAGCACTTATTTCTCACAATAAATTTCACCTTTCAGTAGAAAGCTGTTGTTCAGCTGTTGTTGTGTTTACTTCCTTGAGTGCCAGAAGCCCTGAAGAGTATGTGGGAAGATCCTGTCCATGCTTGAGTCACCGTAAGCTCTATCTTTATAGCCCTGGGGTTACTCTTGAAATGGTTTTTCCCCATAAAGGCCATTTCCGCACTAGATACTTACAGTTCTATCATTCCACTTTCAACATCCTATGGAATCTTGGGGTTTGCAGTTTCAGGAGGGGCTGGCCGGCCCCTCCAGAAACTGCAAACCCCAGGATTCTATAGGATGTTGAAAGTGGAATGATAGCACTATAAGAGTGTAATGCAGAAATGGCCACAGTCTTTCCCTGGTTATTCAACAGGTTAGGGACAGAAAGCAGAAACGGTTGAAAAGCAGAATGTATCTCCTGTAGGGAACATGAAGAACTTATGGAGATTGGCTTGGGACCAACTGCACATGTGCACTGCTTGTAGAGTCTCTCAGCTGGCTTGGTGCCCCCCCCCCGAGCTTGCTTTGCAAGCGGTGCATGTGTGGTCCCAAGCGAGCCTCCATGGGCAAGAAGAAGTGATGGAAGCCCTGTTTTGATGCTTGCAATATAGACAAGTTTCATTAATTCAACCAGCAATCTACTCTTTCTTGGGCACGTCTTGGGACAGCATGTGCACGCGAACATCTCAAGCAAGTTCTGGTAGGCAAAAAGATCTGATAGAAGAGCAAACCCCACATCAAATTATTGGAACTTCTCCTTAATCTGGAAGCTTTGAAAGAGCAAGTCAACAGCTAATGGGACATCAGAAGGTAAGAACTTCCTGTATACTTTTTCCTTAAGGATTATGGAAGACATACAGTTTTTGAGGGGTCAGTTTTCAGACTGGCTAGCACAAGACTGGGCAACCCGCCCTGCTAACGCTGCTGGTGGCATCATCACCAACACTACACATTACAGCTGCTACCAAATTTGCCCTGGCAAATGTGTGCAACAAAAGCCCTATAGTTTGCCTTATAAAACCAGATGCATTCATTCCTGTGCCTTGTTTATGAGGAAGCTCTTCTTGTAAACAAAAGTGTTAGGGAAATTTATACATTTTTCAGTCTGGTTGCTGCAACAACTGATTCTGTGGTGGTGACTGAAGCAGCAACAGGAACACAAGACAACCCCCACAAAAATACCAAAATAGCTACTTGGTCCACAGGTTGCATGCCTCTGAGCTAGTAACTCTGGCTTTGGGAATTTTTGAGCTGCGTGTTGTATTGCGTTGCTGTGCTCACCTGCACAAGGCAGCTACACAGATGTTTTGATACGGTGCTTAGTCCATATGTGGAAACATTATTGCTTGCGGCTTTTTGAAACATAAAGAAAGGAGAACTTTTATAATTCAGCAGACCAAGTTCTACCATTTGTTGTTAGATGGATAGGCCCTCATTGTTTAATTTTATCATTTTTCATCAATCTGGACATCTGTCATAAAGAATAAGACATTGGCCAGGGTCCCGTTGATAACAAGATTCTGCAAGGAGATATCAAGTACTTTCTTGTACAGCATTCCCTCCACCCCCCGCTCTGTTATTGCAACTGGATAGCACTTAAATGTGGCTCTGCCCCCCTAGACCTAGAAAGCCACTGATTGGCTTCTGAGAAGGCCCCTGGATTCTCTCCAGAGGTTGTTGCACAGCTAGAGAAAGACGATGAGCCCTTCGACATTTTTAATGTAAGTATACTGGTGGACCTTTATACTCTCGCAGAGTCAGATAGGTTTGTGCCCTATGTCATCAGGCTTCCACACATGAAAAAGTTCAAGTCTCATCAGTATTTTACAAAGATCAAGCTTGTAGATGCTTTACTTGAAATCAGATTGGTCACCTTCTGCTACCCGTGACGCAGTTGCAAGAAGGAAATCTGGAGTAGATTTTATAGTAGGATAGGGAGGGAGGGTGAGTCTTATTTATTCTCCAAGCTAAACCACAACCTTTTCATTTCATCCAACTTTGAGCCAGAGAGACTATGCTGTTATATCTATGACATTATGACCCAGGAACATAAAATGTCCCCTTTGCCAACACTCAAAGCCTCCATTTTGCTTATGAAAATCTGATGTCTTTCTAATCCATCACCATCACCATCTGCTATGAGAAAAAAAATAGAGATGCCTTCTCCAGTCCTGATGCAATTAAACCATTATAACAAAGAGGGGGATCATGTATCTCTGGCTATTTGGCCCTAGGTCATATGAGTTTGGTCTTACAGACAAAAGGATTTAAAGAAAAAGGATCCACAAACTTAGTTAACAGTTCAAAAAGTGAATTAGATTGAGACACTGTAAGTCTGGCTGGCCCTGGCCAAATACAAACCAGAAAGACCACTGCCAGGCAGGCCTATAGTGTCTCACTCCAACTCACTTTTTTTGACCCATGAGCTAAGTTTGTGGCTCAGTTTTTGAATGCTTTTGTCAGTAAGACCAACGCCTTATGACCCAGGGCCAAATAGCCAGAGACACATGTCCCCCGTGTTTTTTTAAAGGTTAATTGCCTAAGGATTGGAGAAGGCCTCTGTATTTTTTTCTGACAGCAGATGGGAAGAATTTCCCTTGGGGAAGGTGATGGATTAATCTTTTCCTCCTTCTATAATTTTCAGCTAAATTATTCCAGCCTCCTTGTATCTGCTGCTTTAGTTTATTTTTATGCAACAGCAGATCAGAGCTATTAAGCTAGTACTGGGTGATTGTGGCCCTCAACCTCATTTGAAGAAACCACAGCAAATGTGGCACCAATATAGCAGAGTAGTTAAATAACTGAACCTGGGAGCTCCAGGCCTGAGTCCCCATTGAGCCATGCAAGCTCCCTTTTGGGTTAGTGGAACTCTTAGATTGGCCTTCCTCACAGGGTTGTTGTATGTGGATGAACTGAGGAGGAGGAGGAGAGCCATGCATGCTGCTTTTGGAATTACTGCCTGCCAGCCCCTCCTGAAACTGCAAACCCCAGGATTCCATAGGATGTTGAAAGTGGAATAATCATGCTATAAGAGTGTAGTGCGGAAATGGCCGTTGAGTTGGAAGAGACCACAATGGCCATCGAGTCCAACCCCCAGCCATGCAGGAACAAACACTTAAAGCATTCCCAGCAGATGGCCATCCAGCCTCTGCTTAAAAACCTCCAAAGCAGGTGGAGTGGTGTGGTCTCTTTCAACTCTATGTTTCTATGATTCTATTCTATGAATTATATTACCTCCTGCCACAGAGATCACTTGTATTGTGTTCCATCACAACAATATGCACAGGCTATAGGATTCTGGTAGTCATATTACCCCTCCTCCCCCAAATAATAATTTTCTTCAAGCTCTGGTCCATCGTGTGTTCTACACTTTCTGGATTCTGCTTCAAGCCCTTTCTGTACCTTACCTTTTTCCAGCGCTGGGGTGCGGGGATTGCGTGAGCAGCCTCTGGTAGAGGCTCTCACGTCCAGGGTCCTTCGGCTTTGCACGCACTGCCTGCTCGTGCGAAAGCCCCACCTCTTCCTTCCGCAGCGCAGCCTGGGAGTTTCCCAGGCTACGCTGGTGCAGGAAGCACAACCGGCATGGCTCCAGAGGCTCTGCACGTGAGGTAAGTGCGTGTGGGGCCCAGGAGCAATGTGCGATCGTGCACCATTTTTGGCTTCTAGCCGAAAATGAAAAGGTGTGCGATCAGCGCCTGCCAGCCCCTGGAACGTCACGTGATTATGAGTGCGTTGTGCAGATCGCTCCTCACAATTGCGCTACACTCCAGGTGCCCTTTTGCATGGAAAATACCGTGCGGAAAGGGCCTCCATTTGGAGAATGTTTAAAACCATTTGCTCTGTTTTCAACAAGCAAGTTCCAAAAGCTGTTCATTAGGTAGTCAAAACAGGACTGCCTCATCCCACTCACATGGAGGAAGAGTTTAATGTCAGCTGAAATTGTAAGGCTCACAGAAGTGCAAAATAACTTTTGTTTGGAGGTTGGCGGGGGCACACTATAAGTGGAGAATCCCCCAAAATGACTTAATGAGGAACAAACCTGCTCCAAGGCCACTGAAAACAAAGATCAGAGGGACAAAAAAATAGGGTTTAATATATATAAAATATTAATATGCTGCCTTTCTCCCAGAGTGGGACCCAAGGCAGCTAGAAATCCTCCAAAACAGCTTGCCACAGATCCCACTTACATATTCAGAAAGGGATATCTTCTCCCATTTGCCAGTGAGCCCAAACCTGAGTCCCAGTTTTGGGGAAAAGATGGAGGATAAGTGAAGTTAGAAATACAGCATAGTATAGTGGTTTGAATGTTGGACAAATACTCCAGGAAATCAGAGTTCCTATCTCTGCACAACCATAGAAAACCATTGGGTGATCTTGGGCAAGCTACACTCTCTTAGGGCCTTTCTGTACTACATTGTTATAGCACTATTATTCCACTTTCAACATCCTATGGAATCCTGGGCTTTGCAGTTTAGGGAGGGACCATTCAGAATTATCAGCCAGAGCGCTCTTTGGCCTCAGGAAACTACAAACCCTAGTATTCCACAGGAGGTTGAAAGTGGAATAATAGCACTATAACAGTGTAGACCTCTTACAAAGCAGACTTCCCCAACTGTGCACCCTCTGAATGGATTTGGACTATAGTTCCCAACAACCCCAGCCTGCATTGTTTGTGCTGAGTGATGGGCAATGGGAGCTGTAGTCCACCACATCAAGGGGGCACATTTTGGGGGAAGGGATAAATTTGCCACACACATAAGTGGCTGTTAACTGTGGGAATTCAATGTCAAGCTTCCATATTTAGGAGTAGTCTACTTCTGCATACCAGACACTGAAAGAAGCTGAATGGGAAGTTCACTGTCTTAAGATTATGCTCATCTGCTTCCTGATCTAGATAACCGCTAGGGCTGGCCCTAGACGTTTCGCTGCCTGAGGCAAAGAAGATGGCACACATACCCTTCTCCGTGCACAAAAGCCAACTAGGCTGACTGTTCATGTTTTCTCAAGCCTGGCAACAGGACAGTGTCACCCAATGGACTTGAAGACAAATGCCCAGCAAACATGGGGTCAGGAGGTGTGGCCCATAGGCCCCATGTGGGCCTTGAGAGCCTAAAGACCAAACCCCACTGAATATCACATGCAGCCTTCCTTCCACATTGACCAGAGTTATGGGCACGGGACCCCTACAAAGCCACAAATATCAAAATGTGGGGGGGGAGGGAGCCAAGGCATGGTGGGGACAGTGAGCATCCAAGGTCTAAATCAGGGCCCTTTCTGCACCTTACCTTCTTCCAGCGCTGGGGTGTGGGGATCGCATGAGCAACCTCCGGCAAGAGGCTCTTGCATCCAGGGTCCTTCGGCTCCGCACAAGCTGCCTGCTTGTGCAGGAGCCCCACTCTTCCTTCTGCAATGCAGCCTATAGAATCATAGAGTCGGAAGAGACCCCAGGGGCCATCAAGTCCAACCCCCTGCTATGCAGGAACACCCATCAAAGCATTCCCAACAGATGGCCATCCAGTCTCTACTTAAAAACTTCCAAAGAAGAAGACTCCACCACACTCCGGGGCAGCAGATTCCGCTGGTGGACAGCTCTGACCGTCAGGAAGTTCTTCCTGAGGTTCAAGTCGAATCTCCTTTCCTGCAGCTTGAATCCATTGCTCCTTGTCCTAGTCTCTGGAGTGGTAGAGAACAAGCCTGCTCCCTCCTCAACATGACATCCCTTCAAATATTTAAACATAGCTATCATGTCCCCTCTTAACCTTCCCAGGCTGCGCTGGGGCAGGAAGCACGATCGGGGCGGCTCCAGAGGCTCCGCATGCCAGGTAAGTGCACGCGGGGCCCGGGAGCAATGCACAATTGCGCACCATTTTTGGCTTCTAGCCAAAAATGAAAAGGTGCGCAATCAGCCCCTGCCAGCCCCTGGAGCATCGTGCATTTGTGAGTGCGTCATGCAGATTGCTCCTCACAATCGCGCAATGTTCCAGGCGCCCTTTCACATGGGAAATGCCATGCAGAAAGGGCGCAGGTCAGGGAAAGGAGAGGAAAAGGAGATGGGTCAGCATGGAGCCCCTATCTTCCCTTTGTCTTGCCCATCTCCTTCCTTGGGTTTTTGGGGACATTGGAAGAAGGTTTGTGGTGCTGAGAAATTGGGGTGTGATCCATCCTTAGCTGGTCAGGCAGCAGCTGGTGGAGGAGGACCAGAGGCAGGTTTTTAAAGGGCTGCATGGACTGATCGAAGAGGCCAAGAAGGAAAGTTCCCCCAGAAAAGAAGCACTGAAGATGTGTTAGACAGGTAGGGGTTAGAGAAACTCATAAATAATCACATCCATGAAAGTTAAACTCATGAATATGGAGGGCCAACTGTAATTTAAAAAGAAAGAAACATTGTCAGAAGAAAAAGGCTGAAATATACAAGACACAACAGTTGTTGTTTTTAACAGGCACAGAAACATGTGCTTGTTCGGGTACTCTTACCCCTTGATTTGGCTCCTCTTACCCCTAAGTGCTCTCTCCAAATTGCCGCTGCCCAAACTGTAAAAATTGGCCATAATTCATCTGATCCCCAAACCTGAAATAATGCATTGTTATTTCTGGTCACCCAGATGTCGCTGTATGGATCATAAAGGGGAGAATATCTCACACGCTCTCTGCAGTTTCCCATGTATTATCCCAAAGTATTATCTGATACTTTGGCCATGTCTGCACCACACTCTTATAGTGCTATTATTCTACTTCCAACGTCCTGTGGAATTCTGAGGTTTGCAGTTTACTGAGGCCAAAGAGCCCTCTGGTTGAGAATTCTAAAGGCCCCTCCCTAAACTGCAAACCCCAAGATTCCATAGGATGTTGAAAGTGGAATGATCACGCTATAACACTGTAGTGCTCACAAGCATCTCCCTGTCTAATTGATGGACAGAGATACTCCATTTTTGGGGGGGTTGACAGATTGTGGGACTTCTCTCATGATTGTTTGACTTCACTTTATGTAGCAGAAGCAGCAGAAACAATACAGAAAAGCTGATCAACACATTCTCATGTGGATTTGCCTAATTCACCCAAGTTGCTTTGTACAGGTTTCATGGCACAGAAATCTAGATTACTATGAATGTTGCCATTTTTTCCCTTCAATGTACTACACACTACACTTGATCTTAGCCAAAAGGCTATGTAGAGTATGTGCACATACAATCAGAGATTTGGAAAATGAATGTAAAATGTATTAGGGGGAAACCAACACATTAGTCTGCTGAAGTAAAGAGCCTTATGGCACTGTAGAGACTGACAACTTTTATTTTACATTGGCTTTTGTTGGATCTGCAACTCACAACTTCTGACACAGCAAAAGGAATGCAAAAGATTTAACAGTTGTTGAAGATAAGCAGATTAGTAAGTATACGGTACTAAACTGTTTTTGACAGAGTTTTTTTTACCTGCCAGCTGGGACAGAGCAAATAGAAACGCAAAAATTGATAGAAAGAAAATTGCCTAAACAAGGGTCATAAAGCAAACAAGAATTAGGTGATAATGCCTACAAACTTGCCTAGATGAGCTAGTTAATACATGTAGAAAGATAAGAAGCCTTTAGTCCTATTCCAGCCACAGGAGATAAAGAGTTGGACATCTTGAAGAGTTTTTGTTCAGCTATTTCCTGCTGCATTCTTTCTGATTTTTTCTGTGGGGGAGGATGTATCCACACTACAAACTTATAGCACTTTGATGAGGTTGTTATTGCCCTGGCATCATCCTATGGAATCCTGGGAATTGTAGTTTCGTTGGTTCTAGTGAGTCCAATAATTCTATAGTTTAGAGGAGTGGATCAGTGCTTTCAAAAGCAGAAAAATCTAACTACAAATCCTGGGATTCCATGGGACAGAGGCAGTATGATTAAAACAGAATCCAACTCCTATAATGGTTCAGTGCAGGTGCACCCCTGTTTATATCCTGGATAACCTGCTCCCAAAAACTTCACCCAGAGTTTCAAACAGAAGCATTTATTTTGAGAAAAACAAGCAACACGGGGACTTTCCCAAAAAGCTGCATATACTACAGCATCTAAGATGATGACAGGTTTTATACCTTGTCATCCAAATTTAGGTACACACATCAATGATTGGTTAGAGTCATAAATGTCAAGTCACCCCACCAGCAAGACCATTTCCCCAAACTTACAGTTATTTACATATCTTTCATCCTGGGAGGAGATCAAGTTCCTGTCATTGATCTATGCTTAGCTGATTCCCATAACATCTTACTGCAGTTCCCCTCTTCTGAACATCTTCCCTCTTGCCCAGATACAAAGTGACATTGAATATTACAATAATTAACCATTTGGAGCCTTGGGATACTTCGTTACAACCATATACATAGTTGCAGGTAGCAATTAGCAATGGATGCATAATAACGCTTCACTTAGCAATGCCTTATTTGATCTAGCACAGCTATTCAATTCAGATGCTGATCAATACATGTGACAGGAACCATGTATCCTGACAACCCAGCCCAACAACTGTTTTATACTTGGATCCAACAAAATCTATTCATCATCATACCTTCAAAAACAACAAAGATTGGGTCTTGTGGCATCTTAAAGACTCATATGTTTTATTTGGCACAAGCTTTTGTGGGGACTCTACCCCAAGCCATCAGACGCCCAAATCAGGCTGGAATCCACAAAGGCTTATGATAAATAAACCATATGCTGGCCAGTATTCTATACCAATTACTTAATCAAGTATACTTAATTAATTAATTTCTCCTGGCTCAACCTCTCCTCAAAAACTGATGAAAATTATTGCTAGCAGAATGTTATCTCCTTTTCCATACGAGGCTGATGTTACCCTGTTTTCTTAGGACTCCATCAAAGGATTCCCAAAAGCTGTCAAAATTTGTCTCTTGTGGGGAAAAATTAGCTCTGCTCTGCTTTAGCTATGCACAGAGGACAGGGTAATTAAGGATCTTTAACCCAATGTTAACTGGGTCAGGCCCAGTCAAAAACCACACAAATTGTTCAAATGTAAGTATTTTATTAATACAGATGTAAAGTCCCTACAATAACTCAGCTGCACTCACTATAACAAGTATACAAGTCTATAGAAAGTTAAAATTCATACAATCACTCAGCTACACTCACTCTGCAAGCATATAGGACTATATAGTTAGAAAGAGATGAAAATTAAGAGAGAGAAAGAGACAGAAAGGATTTGATTCAATACGATACCAATCCAGAATCCTTCAGCTAGGAGAAAAGATGATGTCAGGCTGTAAAGGCTGAGGGGAGTATGCAAGCTCCATTGTGGTGTAAATGTGAGCTGTTTATCAGCTTCATTGTTTTTGCAGATCTGAAAGAACTTCTGACTAAAACTCTCAAATCTCCAAATGCATCATCCCAACAGAACACCTTCAAACTCCAAACAGAACTCCCAAAAAGAATCAGAACATGCCTGGTTATATGTGAACAAAGTCCTGGGAAAGCCAGATGTTCCATCTTTTTATTAAGATGGAGTATTTCCTTTTTAGTTCGAAGAATATACAACCAAAACGTCCTTGTTGTTTCCTGTAAGATAGTATCTCTCCAGAGATCCAAGCATGCTTTAGGTGTTAGATTCCAGGCCATTTGCATTGTAAATTGTCTTCCTGATGGCTGCTGACCATCCTTTCAAGTTTCCGTGAGCCAATTTGCCAGATACCCCAAGTTGTAGGACAGAAAACAGAGATTTTCTGCCTACCATGTTCTTTCAGTATCTCTATGACTCACTATTTTTGATATAAAATAATTAGGTTCTCAGGACATGGTCTTTGGGGGGGTGCTGGGGGTATACCACTGATGCCCTGTAAAACTGGGGAGGGAGAGTTATGATTACAGGAGTCATGTCACAATTGCAACTAAAGGCCATTCTGTACTACACTGTTGTTAGCGGTATTATTCCACTTTCAACATCTTATGGAATCCTGGAGTTGCAGTTTATGGAGAGGCATTTAGAATTCGCAGCCAGAGAACTCTTTGGCCTCAGTAAACTACAAACCTCAGAATTCCACAAGATATTGAAAGTGGAATAATAGCACTATAACTGTGTAGTGCAGAAAGGCCCAAAGTGTCCTGTTTAGAAAGCCAGCCATGGTTCACAGTCCTTAAACAAAGCCTATAGTAGCAGCCACAATCGATGTTTACAGGAGTCTCTCAGTCAGTCAGGGTTCTTGTATCAGCAATCAAGGTTAGCAATAAATTCAGAGTGTCAGTTCAAGGGAGTATCCAGCAGCATAGTCAGAAAACAAAGCGAGGGTCAAGGTTTTTCAGGCACACGAATCAAGGATCCCAAAAGAAGACTGCCCATATTTTGGAAACCTCTTGAAGGTACACAACAACAAAGACTGCCAACCCCAGAATTCCAGAGGGTGGAATGGTAGTGCTATATAGGGTCGAAGGCTTTCACGGCCGTAATCCATTGGTTCTTGTGGGTTTTTTGGGCTTTGAGACCGTGTTCTGGTTGTATTTTCGCCTGACATTTCGCCTGCAACTGTGGCTGGCATCTTCAGAGGAATGGATTCACTCGATTCCTCTGAAGATGCCAGCCACAGTTGCAGGTGAAACGTCAGGAGAAAATACAACCAGAACACGCTCTCAAAGCCCGAAAAACCCACAAGAACCAATGTAGCGCTATAGTCTGAAAGAGCCCTTCGTGTTTCAGATGGCACGCTGTACACCTCGAGGCTTTATGATCTCAGCAGGATCAGTGACTGACTTGCAGCCCTTGATTCAGTAGCATAACAGATTCATCCAGAAGCCTTACATCTTTGAACAATGCTTCCATCTCTTTTTCTCTACTGGTCACAGGACAATTTGTCTCAAGCCCCAAGGGCAGGTTCATTTCTCCGAGGGGAGCAGCAAACGGGTGGGCTTGTGGCAAGGTTGACGTCTGCTCAGCAGCCTATCCTTGCTGCATATAGGAGGAGCTTTCTAAAACTTCTCCTAAGAGCAGAAGGCGAGACTTTTCCCCAGAGAGCAGGGCGGATTTCTAAGAGGGCAGAAACAAATGTGTTAGGCAATGGGCTTGAGGAGGGCTTGATCCTTTCTTTTAAAGCTTTTGAAACTTCAGTAATGGGGAGTAAGGAGGATCTTGTTCCCCACATCCGAAGCTGCATATGGCAAACTCACAAACATGGATTCTACTTAAATTATTAAAATGACTTTATTCAACTCTTTCCAGAAATTCTGGAATATAGCATGGGATATAAAGTTGGCTTCCAGACTTCACTTGAAAGTGTCTTGCAAGGACTTAAGATCAGTCATATAGGGATGGTCGGGTGGAGCAGGGGGCAGTTCGCCCCAAGCGGCAATGTTTTTGGGGCGTCCCAGCCCATAGCCACACCCCTGTGTGCCCTGGCCACACCCACATGCACAGTGGTCATGCCCCTCATGCTGTAGCCCCCCTCCACACACTCCAAGATCCAGCACTGCTTAAGACTTGATTTGACACTTGGAGATAGAAACGTGAGACTTGACTTGAAACTTGGAGTAAAAGACTTAAATACCTCACTGCCCCTTTCTTTCCTAAGAACATTTCTGCTGCCTGTGTGAACCAGCACGGGTCTCTCTCTTTGGAACATTTTCTTGACTCACAATCTTGATAACCTACCAACCTATTCCACCAACCTGGGTTTCTCCGCTCATAATCTTGATAACCTACCAACCTATTCCACCAACATGGGTTGGTGGAAGATGCCAGCATCAAAGAAAGATTCAACAGCCTATCTGGTTAAGTTCTTCATTTCCTGTGCTGAAAAGTTTTCATGTAGTCCTGCCTCTTCCTTGGGAACTCTGGGGCCTGGGTGAGGATGGGGATAGATTAGGGTGGGAATTACATAGCCCTTTAGATGTTGAACTGTGACTTCCAGCTTTCATCACTGCTGGCTAGTCTGGCTAGGGTTGCTAGGAGTTACAGTCCGGCTGTTACCTCAAAACACATGGGTGCTACAAGGGCCACCCCGTGATGCCAATACCTCTATGTAAAAGTGGGGAATGAATTAGCTCAAAGAGGAGGCTTGTGAAAGGGAGGTAACTTAACAAGATTTTCCTACCAGTGTTTACGGGTACACACAGGAAAAGAACCAGCCAAAGATTAAAAAGTAAGCTAAAAATGTGTTTTTATTGGGGGGAATTCACTCATGCATGCACACAAGATACATACAATCACACATTCGCACAACAGCTAACTGGAAGAAAAAAGGAGGAAAGCAGATAGAGACTGTGAAGGGTGCGGGTGATATTTACCAGATCTGACGAGAAGCAGAGAAGTGGGACGAAGCGACTCAGGTACTGGACCCAAGGGCAGTTCTCAGTTTGGGAATCAAAGGGACAGAGTGATGCCCAGAAATTTTTTAAAATTTTTTAAATTATTATTTATTTGTATCCCGCCTCTCCATATGGATCGAGGCGACAAACAACCTACAAATAGCATGTATTTCGAAACCTTTCTATACATGCCCCCAACAAGCTGGGTACTCATTTTACCGACCTGCGAAAGGATGGAAGGCTGAGTCAACCTTGGAACCGGGCAGGATCAAACTCACAACCTTGTGGCTTGCAGTACTGGCATTTAACCACTGCGCCATCAGGGCTCCATTGTCCAGAAATACAAGAGACTGCACTGGGCAACCTGAAATCAAGGGCATTTGTACCCTGAAAATAACCTGTGGCAGTGAAGGTTCCAGATGCAAGATAAAGGGAACCTGTTGTGGACAATGGGTCTTTCACCTGTTGATGGGCTTAATGCTTGATTGACAAAGACATGATGGGTGTTGTAATAGCTGTCTATTGTGGGTGCTGTGACGAAAGAATCCAGGTATACAAGGGATGGATATCTGTCAATCAGTGTCCAGGTGGGTTCCTCACAGTTGAATTCCCTGGGAAATTCCAGCTTCTACTTAAGCCTATTATCCACAGGAATGGTGTGTATTTACCTGACAAATGACTCAGTCTTACCTGGAGGAAGTTTCAAGTTGACCTATCTTTCTTACACTTACTGCCAAAATCTTTCTCTCGCTTGGTTTGACCTCTCTGTCACCTCTCAGGCTTGAATTTGATATTAGTGCCAATTAAAGTGTGTTGCCAATTGCATATGATGCCAATTAGGTATGGTGCCCATCTAAACCACAATGATATCAGGGACCCCCAAAGCAGAGCCTTACACAACAACATCTGGATGACTGCCCTATTCCTACCACCCGTGCAGTGCATGTAGGCAGCTAATTTCCACAATGTGCTTTAAGGCACTTGAAAGACAACTTTCAGCTTTTAAATGGAAACGTAAACAATCCTACCAAGACCTCTGACAATCTGAATGGCTGACGAGAAGGAGGAGGCCCACAGAAGAAAAGGTAGGTATTTAGTCTCAGTTTGTCTTCCTGCTTCTTCACTTCCTCTGTGCAAACCAGCCACAAATAATACTGATGCTTGAAAGCCTTGTTATCACCTTGTTACCCTGTTTACTGGGGGTCCCGGGAGGGACACCTAATTAACCTTACAATTACACAAGATGGGAAAATTAGTCAAGAGCACTGGTTGGCACTACGAGAGGCAGGGTAACGCAGCAGGATCTTGTAACCCAATGTTTACGGGGTCAGGCCAAGTCAAGAAGCAAACCGTGTTGGAAATAATGAAGGATCTTTATTAAATACAGGCACACAATGTAAGCAACACACGCACACAGATAACTAAGGAAAATAAAGGTATGAGTATGATAGCGGGATTTTCAGACGGATAGTTGATTCGGGTGATACAAAACCTGTTCCTGAAGCCCAGAAGGAAGATAGAGAGCGATGCTGGGGTTTGATGTATCTCAGCACGTGGAGCTGAGGGGAAGCTCGCCAAGCAAAGCGGCAGCAAGGCGGTCTGGAACTTGGGAGCGATCCGAGGATGGTCTTGGAATCAGGGGCTTTTATAGAGGGAAATGTGACTGCAGGCTATGCCATACTTGGGGAAAACAATGCGTTTTGGGCGCGGAACAAAGCTTTGGAAAGGTCAGAATTTAGCATGATTAAGTCGAAATTGACAAAGAGTTAGCCAGTATGCAAATGCTCAGTGCTTGGCAGTGGAGTATTCAGCTTGCCAGGTTGCTGCTCGGGGCAGGGAGTCCTTTGTAAACAGTGTGCATCCATAATTAAGGCGTTTGCAGAGAGGTCTCCTAAAGCAAGGATCTGGCTATTTCTGGCCTGCCTGGGTAGAGAAAGGAATGTTCAGCAATTAGTGGCCGAGCCTAGTTCTGTGCTTGTCCGGGGGCCTCACAAATACATGGAGAGGGGTGGTAGAAGAGAGCCAAATTATTGATATCAAAATGATATTTTTATGCTATCTCCAAGGAGGCCTAAACTGCAGTAACAACCTCATTTTCCAGAGCAGCTAGGATCCTGTCATTTCCACCTTGCACTGTTATAGTGCTATTATTCCACTTTCCACGTCTTATGGAATCCTGGGGTTTTCAATTGAGGGAGGGGCCTTTAGAATTCTCTGCCAGACAGCTCTTTGGCCTCTGGAAACTACAAAGCTCAGATTTCCACAGGATGTTGAAAGGGGAATAACAGCATTATAACAATGTAGTGCAGAAATAGCCCAAGAAAGGTCAAAAGAGGAGATATCTATGTGGGCTAATCTGTGAAACTATCTGAAAGACTAAATGATATCTAATAATGACTCAGGAGTTATCAGGATCAAGATGGGACAGACACCAATACAGAAGTTTATTGACAAAGGATGCAAGAATAAATTATTTAAGAATCCAAGATGGGTACCAAGGAAGGATTGTAGAAACGTTTTTTCAAAAAAGACATGAGATATAAAACCGTGATTTATTTGGAAATTTTATTGTCATAGTTAAAATTCAACTGGATTACAATGTTAGGGTATATGTACAATATGGAGCACCGGTACCTGATTGTAAACACTTGTATTTCATTACTTGGATTTGAAACCTTGCTTTTTCTTTTGTATTTTCTTTTTTTTTATGTTGTATTTGTTATTTTCGTTTGATTTTCAATAAAAATTACACACACACACACACACACTAGTGTACTTACCCTGTGTTGCCTGGAATTTTATTTTCTCATAGGTAATACTTGTTAAAGAGATTTGAGATCTTGTGTCTCTAATTTTCCAAACTGTCTTGTCCAGTTGTTAGCCCATTTTGCTTAATCCTGTCCCAGGGTTTACAACTTTGATATAAAATTAATCTAGCCCACCAGAGAGGTCCCTCGGATGTGCACATAGGCAATAAAAACAGTCGTACAATCAAAAAGGGGAAAAAAAATCCAGAGCAGGCCAGTATCCCTAGTCACGTAGCAACAGAAAGGCCTCATGGTATATTGCTCTGATGGACAAATGGTATTTGACCTTTTAAAGAGTCCACTTGAAGGGGGTTAAAAGTGTTGGGCACTGGAAGTTAAAAACCTTATCAAACCACCTTCAGATGCCCACACCACAGCCTTGTTACCCTGTATTTAGGGGTGCTGGAAAGGACACCCAAATATCCAAATATTAACACAGATGGGAAATTAACTGGAGCTCACTTGCTGGTTAGCCAAGAGGTAAGGTAACTATAGCGGGGGTCTTCTGCCCTATGTTTACAGAGTCAGGTCAATGAGCCATGCAATTTACAAAATAAACCAGTTAATGTTTTATTGAAAAGCAACATATAAGACAAACAAACACACCACTAACTAAATAAGAAGTAGGAGAGGGAAATGACTTTTAGGAATAAATATACGACACCTGATCAGTAGTCCTGGACAGCTGAAGGAAATGAGGCTTAGTAGATTCCTTGGAAGCTCGCTATACAAACTGCCAGCAAAGCGGGATGAAATTCAAAATGCGGCCCTCTCAACTATCAGAATGAGGGGTTTTTATAACAGAAATTGTGCCTGAGGTTTATGTCATAAACTTTAAGAACAAAGTCAGCTTTGAAATGCACCAAAAGGCTTAGAAGTGGATCAACATCCGTGGCAGATCAATCAGATGGCCCAAATGTCAGTCGGTGGGCACCTTATTTATGGTATGGATGCAAATCTTCACCTTGTGAGGTGAAGGAAGTAGATCCTCAGAACAGCAATCAAGGCTTTTAAGTGCCTGCCTGAAATCCTGTCATAAAACGGCTGCAGCCCTGTCTTCTGTCCTGGAGACCATTTCTACAAATGCATACACCAGGGTGCCATGGAAAGGTCAAATTATTTGATATCACAAAGGGATATCCAGTACCATCAAAGTTTATGCTTAAATCACAGTTACAGCCTCAAAGGGGAGGAAGATCCTGTTATTTAGATGATCTTCCGATATCAGAAAAATGCCAGGTGTGGAGATGTTTTGCTTTCTGCCCTGTCTGTTTACCCTGGGAAAGGATTTTGCCTTCAAAGTAAATTTTTCCTACAAATAGTCCATGTTTTAAGGCTAGAAAAGACAGAAAAACATAGACACACACAGGAAAGCACCCAGGAGGAGGAAATCCATACTTCCCTAACAGAGGACTTCAGGAAAAGGTGCATTATAATTAGCATGATCTCTTACTTTCACTCTTTTAAATCTATTAGCTCTTGAATGAGTGTGGGTGTGTATGAGCTTAAGTACAAACTATTGTTAGTCAATAAAGCTATTTCATTGAATCTCTTTGGCCCTTTTCCCATTGAGGCTTCTAGCGCAAGCAGGGGAGGGCGGGTCGCGCGAGAAGCCTTCTCCGGGAGGCTGCTGTTTCCCCCTCCTTCCTTCCGCAGGCGAAGGAACGAGCGGGGAAGCGGCAGCCTCCCGGAGGCAGCGGCGGCTCGCGCGTCCGTCCCCCCGCGAAGCAGGAGGTGTCGCGTCCGTCCCCCCCGCGCGTACGTGAAGCAGGAGGTGTCGCGTCCGTCCCCCCGCGCGTACGTGAAGCAGGAGGTGTCGCGTCCGTCCCCCCCGCGCGTACGTGAAGCAGGAGGTGTCGCGTCCGTCCCCCCCGCGCGTACGTGAAGCAGGAGGTGTCGCGTCCGTCCCCCCGCGCGCGCGCCCGAAGCAGGAGGTGTCGCGTCTGTCGCGCTAGCTCCCCACCCCGCCCCTTCCTTCTGCAGGGGCGGAGGGAAGGAAGCACGACCCGGCCGCCTCCCCGACGCTCGCACAGGAGGTAAGTGCGTGTGGGCGCTGGGAGCGCTGCGCAAGCGCCGGTAATTTTTGCTTTGAGGTGAAAATCAAAAAATACGCGCTCGCGCAGCGTCAGCCCCGTGAGAGCGGCGGAAGTGGGAGTGCCTTGTGCAGAGCGACGCTCCCACTCCCGCGAGGCTCAGGGGCTCTTGCGTGACAGAAAGCCCATGTGAAAAGGGCCCATGTATGATTTCTGACTGGCCTGACTCTGTAAACATTGGGTTAAAGATCCTAAAATACCCTGTCCTCTTTGTATAGCTAAAGCAGTACAGAGCTAATTTTTCCCCACAAGAGGCAATTTTGACAGCTTTTGGGAGTTCTAAGCAAACGGGGTAACGCAGTACCTGCAACTTTTTCCCATATTCCCCAATCCAATCTGTATTCAGAGTTATTAATTTACAGAGGTTGGGTTCCTGAGGGAATACGCAACCCGCCTCCTTGCTCCTAGGCCTTGTCTCCATAGCAACTGGCCAGGCCCAAGAGCTGTCTGGCTGAGAATTCTAAAGGCCTCTCCCTAAACTGCAAACCCCAGGATTCCATAGAAGCTTCTCAGGCTTCCCGATCATATGAGGTCTTCACCCCACACAGGCAAACAAACATTTTATATAGTAGATATATATATAAAGAAGGAGATATTCAGACTCTCCTTCCCTGCTTTTTTGCTCTCCTGTGGAGCTGAGGGGAAAGGGTGTGTGTGTGTCCTGGAAGGGAGTTCGGCTACAAGTCCCATTATCCACGCGCTCGCGCTGTGGATAATGGGCTCTGTAGTCCAACGACGCCTGCGGGTCGGGGAGAAAAAAACCCCTGACTTTGCCAGGCTGGTCGCTTTGGAAATTCCGGGGTTAAAGCGATAGAGCCGCTTTGACTTCCTAGAGCGGCCAGATGGGATGGCTGGTGGGTGGGTGGGTGAATGTTGGAGGACCTCGCTGGGGCGGCCGGACTTGCCTGCCGGGGAGGCAGGTGAATGGGGAGGCGGGCAGAGGTAAGCCTGCAAAGGGAGAGGGGAGGGGGGGGGCTCCTCGGAGAGCCAAGGAAAGCGGGGGAGGCCGCAGCGGTGGGGAATCAGCCCCCATGGAAGGCGGTAGGGCTGGCTTCTCCCTAGAATGGGGAGGGGAGAAGAGGTGGGAACGCCCTCCCCACCTTTGCCCCACAGTGGCAATCCTTGGTTGGTGGAGTGTGTGTGGGGGGAGCTCAGAGGCAAGAATCCTGCTGGTGTTTAGAACATGGGATGGGGACTCCCTTGGACTGCAAGTCCCAGAATCCCCCAACCAGCAGACCTCCTGGGGAGCTGGAGTCCACAAATAGGAACTTTTCCAAGAGCAGTGTCTTCTGGGCAGGCAGGTCATTTGAGGGGAAGGAACTTAAGTTTGGCCCCCTGCCCCTCTTTTCCTTTTGCTCAGAGCCACAGAGACCCTCTGTGCATATTCTGGCATCATAGAATCATAGAAATGTAGACTTGGAAGAGACCCCAGGGGCCATCCAGTCCAACCCCCTGCCATGCAGGAACACCCTCAAAGTACTCCTGACAGGTGGCCATCCTGCCTCAAGCATCTGGGGGAAGGGAAGAGAAACCAGGAACCGGCCCCATAGAAATCTATGCACACATATGCAGGAGAGTCAGCAGGTGAGCTTTTCCCCCTTTGCCTCCTAACCCTAAATTCTGGGGTCATATTTCAAGGCGAATGGTGGTGGAAGATTTAGGACAAGTGAAAGGAAATACGGTTGTCACCTTGTGGTGCAGAGCGGACCAGCGGAACTCATTGCCACAAGATAATACAGACCACCCCAACTTGGGCAGTTCTAAAGAGGAGTTGCAGAATCGTACCACTTTCATGGTAAAAGACATTCGTAAGTGCTTTACCAGTTTGTTCTTCTCTACAGTACTGCTAAGCATTAGCCGTTGTGCCACTGAGAGGCAGTGCGGCGTTGTGGTTTGAGCTTTAAACTATGATCTTGGAGTCCGGGATTCAGCTACCTGCTCGGCGGTGGAAACCCGCTGGGTGACCTTGGCCCTGCCACACACTCTCAGCCCCCAAATCCCAGCAATACCTTTGCCTTCAGGTTGCTATAGGTTGGCAACGAAGACAGCCAGCAACAACAACGGTGCCTCTGCTGTGGTCTTTGAGAGATCCTCTGCCAGGGTCATGCCCCACACTACCGCTGGTTGACATCTTCTAAGAGAGACCACTTGGGAAGTTTGTTCCAAAATTATTTTTTCTTTCATCAGCCCCCCTGTTTCTTAAAATTTCAGTTTTCTTGGCCAGACTTACCAATCGGTGCTTTCTTTTCCATACTTTTTTTTTATTTTTTATTTTTTTATTTGTATCCTGCCTCTCCATATGGATCGAGGTGGCGAACAACTTAGAAATAGCATGTATTTCGATACATTTTCTATACATGCCCCCAACAAGCTGGGTACTCATTTTACCGACCTACGGAAGGATGGAAGGCTGAGTCACCCTTGGAGCCTAGCAGGATCGAACTCATAACCTTGTGGTTGCAGTACTGGGATTTAACCACTGCGCCACCGGGGAAGCTGGCCAAGCAGGCTTATTTGCTTTACCCTTTTTGCTTTGTTTTGCTGTTCATGCATGTTCAGTAAGGGATCCAGGAGGCAGCTGCTGTTTACCTCACCTGTTGTAGGCAGGAACGCACAGCTACCGAAGGATCAGTTCAGATAGAATCCTGCTCTTCCCCAGCTCAACTGTTATTGCATTGTGAACTTGGACACACTTGTGCAATGTAACACCAAAAGTCTGTGTTACTCCAGCTCTCCTTCACCATCCTTCTAATGCCTATGCTGCTAGAAAAAAAACCCTTCCAGCTAGACAGAGGAAAAGGAAGAAAAGGTGGTGGCTGGGTAGGCATAAAATGGTTTTGCAAAAAATAACTTCTTTGTCAGACATGTCCCTGTATACCCTACAGCGGGTTAAAACAGATAACAGCTGAAATAAATGTCATACAAATGTTAAAATATAATTCTCAATATAATTAAAAACAATTGAAACCATGCTCATTAGAAAAAGAAAAACAATACACAGTGGCCCCTTAGATATCTGCTGGATTTTAGTTCCAGGAGCCCCGGTGGATATTAAACTTTGCGGTTGCTCAACTCTTATTATATACAGTGCCGTAGTAAAATGCCCTTCTATAAAATGGTGAATAACTTAAAGGAGTGCTGGAGAAAGCCTGCTCGATAAAGCAATCTAAGACAGTTTAAATGAATTTAACAACAAAACTAAGTATAATTGGACTGTAGCTCCCAGCCAGCATAGCCAGTGGGGAAGAGTATTGGGAATTACAGACAGTCAGCAAGGATCAAGCTGGTGAATGTTGGCAGTAGGGAGAGAGGCAGGCAGGGTGGGTGTCATCAGGCCTTTTGTTGGATGTTAAGGCTAAGACAGATAGGGAACTGGGCCCATTTAGACTGTTGGGCTGCAGTTCCCATCATCCTTGTCCACTAGCATGCTGGCCAAGACCCACAGGAGTCAGAGTGAGACAGCACCTTGAGGTCCCTGCAAGCTACAAGCACAACATTTCCATGCATTGTAAAGGGTAGCATATTCTTTAATTTTCCCTTTTGAAAAAAGAGCTCCCCAGAGTCCTTAATTCCCTTAAAGATTTTTGTGTGTGTCTGTGTGGGAGATTGCTTCAGCAAGCTTTAGGGTTTATCTTAGTCTGGGGGTGCATGTCCATCGGTGTAGATGGATGATGCTATTTTGGCTGTATGGGTTTCTAAAATCAGAAAGCTATTAATATTCCAATAGGATGTAAATCTCTCCAGCCTTCATCCTCTCATGCAAGGATGGATAGTTTCTGTAGGTTTCTTCCTAGTGCAAGAAAGGTTGCACCAGGTTTCTGCATGGTTCTCAAGAGGTATTAACAGCTCAGACAGAATCAAAGCCAGGGCCTGATGCTAGAGGTCGTATAATGAATTACTCTTGTTATAGAAAGTCTTTTAAAAAAAATAAGAAAAAGAAAGTTTTTTTTAAAAAAAAAATAAGAAAAAGAAAGTATTTTTTTAAAAAGCCCTTTAAAAATTAATTTGCATTTAAATTTGGTGTTTGCATTCACCTGTGCATGTTTTTTTGCTCTATTTGTTTTATTAAAAGACAGCTCGAATCCCACTTTAGGAGAGAAAGGCATGGTACAAAACCCTGTAAATTGGACTGTGGTTCCTGGATGAGTTTCAGGAGATCTATGAATACAAATTTTAAAAGTTTTTTTTTTCTTCTTTCAGTTAGCTTCTTGTTAACCTTGGAAGCTGAATTTGAGTGTATTTTTCAGGGGACGGGATCCATAACTTTCCTCCAATTCTCCAAAAAAAGGTTAAGAACCACTTCAGTAAATAGACAAATCAATATCTACTGCCTTCAGTAGGATAAGATGGTTCCCTACTTGACTATGTGCTTTAATCAGAATTAGTTCCAGAGGTTTTCTTTTTTTTGGGGGGGGGTTGTTTGGGGTTAGTTGCAGCCTGGGGCTTTCTTAAACACTCCTTTTTGGGTCTCCTTCTTATGGCTGTGAATCTCTCATTGTCTTCCCTGATAACAGAAGTATGAAACTATTATTCTTGGAACACAGTACAGTCCGAGAGCCTCCATTTTAGCATGCCACAGTATTGTCACAATGGAGCATTGTTCCACAGCATTGTGGGAGATTAAAATTAGCTTCCCCCTCTTGTGTAAGCTTAGTCCGCGATCATCATCATGATGATGATCAGGTTTCTATTAGAAAGGGATATAGAATTATTTTTTTTAAAAGAAGAAATATACAACACACAGAGTAAAAATAATAAAAGTACTGCAGCTCCGAGAGAAAAAACTCACTTAATAGCAAAGGCCTGCCTTAAATAAAAAGATCATTCCCCGTTGGCAGAAAGAGAGCAGTGAAGGGGCCAAGTGAAGTCTTTCTTGGTTTTATGGTGAACAATCTTTCTTAGGGAAGGAGAACAGTTAGGATTGAAAACAAATCAATGAATTGTTGTTCTTGCTATTATTTGTATCCTGCTTTTTACCCAACATTGGGCCTTGGAGTGTTTACTCAACTTACTATAATCTAAAAACATGCAAATAATTTCTTATTAAAATAGAATTAAACTGTTAAAGAATTAAAACAGCTCAAAAGAGATAAAAAGATAACAAAATTAAAACAGTACAGCACTCCCCCAGCATGTTCTTTAAAAAATTTCCGTCTTAAAAGGCTGCCCGAATAAAAAAGTTTTCATCTGCCGCCAGAAGGACAACAAGGAAAGGGCCATTTTGGCCTCCCTGGGCAGGGTGTTCAAGAGTCTAGGGACAGCCACTGAGAAGGCCCTCTCTTGTATCCCCAAAACCGTGCTTGTGACAACGGCGGGACTGAGAGAAGGGCCTCTCATGATGATCACAGAGCCCAGGCTGGTTCATGCAGGAAAACACTCCTGTGAAAGGGATCTAGGAGTCTTGGTGGACCATAAGCTGAACATGAGTCAGCAGTGTGATGCAGCAGCCAAGAAAGCCAATGCAATTCTTGGTTGCATCAATAGGAGTACGGTGTCTAGATCAAAGGAGGTAATAGTACCACTCTATTCTACTTTGGTTAGACCTCATCTGGAATACTGTGTCCAGTTCTGGGCATTCCATTTCAAGAAGGATATCGATAAGCTGGAATGTGTCCAGAGGAGGGCAACCAAAATGATGAAGGGTCTGGAAGCCATGTCCTATGAGGAGCGGCTTAGGGAGCTGGGGATGTTTAGTTTGCAGAAGAGAAGGTTAAGAGGGGACATGATAACCGTGCTTAAATATTTGAAAGGATGTTATGTCGAGGAAGGAGCGGGATTGTTTTCTGCTGCCCCAGAGACCAGGACAAGGAGCAATGGATTCAAGCTGCAGGAAAGGAGATTCCGCCTGAACCTCAGGAAGAACTTCCTGAAGGTCAGAGCTGTCCAGCAGTGGAATAGGCTGCCTCGGAGTGTGGTGGAGTCTCCTCCTTTGGAGTTTTTAAAGCAAAGGCTGGATGGCCGTCTGTTGGGAATGCTTTGATGTGTCTTCCTGCATGGCAGGGGGTTGGACTGGATGGCCCCTGGAGTCTCTTCCAACTCTATGAGTCCATGATTCTATATGGTCTGTCAGATAGCTTGGACCTGAGCTACTGTATTTGCTGGCATATAAGACTCACCTTTTTCCTTGAAAAAACTGTTTGAAAATGGGGTACATCTTATATGCCAGTGTGTCTTCTACGCTTGCAAATAATATTTGCCAGTGTGTAAATGGGGTGCATCTTATACACAGGTGCATCTTATACACCATCAAATACAGGTATATAGAGCATTATAGGATATAGCCAGTGCATTGAATTATGCCCAGAAACAAACTAAAGTCTGGAAAGTGCGTTGCTTTAGAATGTTGACTGTTGAGGGGATGGTGGGGAAGGCTGGAAGGAATCAGACCACTCTGCAACTGCAACATTTTGTTGCAGTGGCTATGGCTAAAAAGTTAGGTTAGGAAAGGCTGAATGTTTGCTTCTGTTGGTTATACCTGCTCTCCTCTTTACACTTCTCTTGCCTAGGGAAAAGTCCGTGGGTCCAAATTTAGAAGGCTGTAGTCTCCTACGTATCCCGGTTTCATTCTAGAATTTCCTATCCAGAGTGTTGATTCTTGATTCTCAACTAAAAATGGATGAACCCGCCCCAGCAAGCCTCGTGCCAGGGCTAGTATCACAGATGGAAGGGAAAGTCCTCTGTGCCAACCAGACTGGGAATATCAGAGAATTTTTACAAAGGATCCCTCTAGGTCCGGTTAAACAAGAACCAAATGAGGGCCTCCTACAGCACTGGGAAAGCCAGTGGCAGGAATTCCTGAAGAATATGGAGTCTCCCCAGTGCGACTGGGGAAATCCTGCGCCAGCAGAGGAACCTACGCCCTGGGCGGACACCAAGGGGTTCTTGGCTGCCTTCGAGCAAGTAGCCAAAGCCTGTCAGTGGCCCCGGGAAGAATGGATGGCCCGGCTCCAGCCGGCCCTCACCGGAGAAGCCGAGCAGACTTTCAAAAGCATGGAAGCCAGAGACAGGGAAGATTATGGGAAAGTGAAGGCTGCCATTTTGCGAGGAGACGCTCTGAGTCGGGAGAAGCTGCGCCAGCGCTTCCGGCACTTCTGCTACCAGGAGGACGAGGGACCGAGAGGGGCTTACGGCCGCCTCCAGGAACTTTGTCGCCGGTGGCTGAAAGTTGAGGAACACTCCAAGGAGCAGATCTTGGAGCAGCTGATCCTGGAGCAGCTCCTGGCTGTCCTGCCCCCGGAAATCCAGAACTGGGTGAGGGAGCGAGGTCCGGAAACGTGTCTCCAAGCCGTGGCCCTGGCGGAGGATTTCCTGCAAGCACAACGAGAGGCTGAGGAGCGAGAAAAACAAGTGAGGGCATTTTGTTTTGGTATTTGTTGGTACGAACTGTTAGGGTTACCCCCAAATTCTCAGAAAAAGCACGTGGGGCCAGACCTAAAATATTAGGTCCACATGGACTACCCCAGGTAGTCTACGCAATTGTGGGCAAGCTCTGAATCAGCCTGGAAAGGCCCCCAACTTTGGCCAAAGGGACTCCCAGAAAGAATGCAGTCGAAACCACGTCTTACATGAGCAAAGAGAAGGACCCTGTAAAGTCCTTCCTCCACATTTGCTAGAGTTAGGGAATCCCCGTGAAAGTGGAAAAGCCGTGAATAACTCTAGGTCCTCCCAAACCATATTTAACACACGAAAAAGTATGGCAACCCCATTCAACCAACTGTGGATTCCTTTGAGGCATCAAGGTTCCTTCACAAGGCAGAAGTGGGGGGCTGGTGGGGCTTTCTGCCACCCCCACTGCTGCCCCACACCATTTTATATAGGGACTTACAAGCCTCCTTCACAGTTTCTCAGTCTCACGGAAGTTGCAGTCCCTATTAAAAACTGAGGCAGCAGAGGTAACAGCAAATAATCCATGAATAATCAAATCCACACAAGCGAAACCCACAAATGTGGAGGGCTGACTGTATTGTTAAAAGGTGGGTTTTTATAGGTTAAGGTGACAATGCTCTCAGAAAGCATACAGTAAAGCATACAGTACATGTGCAAGAATCATTTCTTTGGCCATTTCCGCGTGACACTCTTATAGCGCAATGATTCCACTTTCAACCTCCTATGGAATCCTGGGGTTTGCTGTTTCGGGAGGGTCCGGCCGAGTGCTGTGCGGAAATGTTCTTTCTCAAGACCAAAATTCTGATACATGGTTGATAATAAAGTGACTTCTGGTTAACAAACAGTAATGAACCCTGAGTCAGACATGTATTTGCTCAGCAGTGAAGTATAAGAAATATTGTTATAGCATTGACTTTGCCAATTACTGTCAGCATAATTTAAAGTAGGACAAGGGGATGACAACAGGAACATCCTTTAAAGTTGACTAGAATTCAAAATGGAAGAACTTAAGTTAAGCAAACACAGAGAGACAGAAAGTTTCTTTAGCTTGGACATTTAAGCAGGCATTACCTCCATGACCTGAACTGTTCAGAGCACTGAATCTCTAGTAGTTCTGCAGAGTAGACCAGGGAAGAGTTGAGAAGGACTATCTACTTTGTCTGAACTCTTTTACTGCTTATAGAACCTGCCAGAGCCCTAAGATCTGCAGGGGAAGGCTTTCTTTCAATCCCGCTGCCATCCCTGGCTCACCTGGGGAGGACATGGGAGAGAGCCTTCTCAGTGGCTGCTCCCAACCTCTGGAACTCCCTTCCTTAGGAAGCTAGGTTGGCCCTCTTCTTGTCCTCGGCTATTTCTGCACTAGCCTGTTGTAGCGCTATGATTCCACTTTCAACATCATATGGAATCCTGGGGTTTGCAGTTTCGGGAAGGGCCGCCTGGCCCCTCCTGAAACCGCAAACATCAGGATTCCATAGGATGTTGAAAGTGGAATCATAGCGCTACGACAGGCTAGTGCAGAAATGGCCCTCCTTTTGCTGGCAGGCAAAAACATTCTTATTTAAGCAAGCTTTTAATATGTAAACAGGCAGGCTTTTAATTTATCAAGATGTTTTTGAAAATTTTGCAGGGTTTTATAATTTATAATACGGTATCTGGCTCGCCGGGGGCTGGGGTTGGGGGAATGGTTGATTTTGTCATATTGCTTTATTCTGACAGAGTTCCTTTTCTGTCTGTTTTTCCTCCTTTCAGGAGAAGGCTGTGGATTACTCTGAAGCAAGCCAGGCTTCATCTGACTTTGAACAGAGGCGACTGTGTTTGGAGACCAAGCAAGAAGGCGACAGTGATGACCGGTCCGGCCTGTTGGGTAAGCAGCTGCCATTTTGTACCTGAGTTAACAAGGTGCTCCAAAAGGCCATCTTAGGCTCTGATTAACCACTTTACCTGATATTTTTTCTTCCTCCACTCAGGGAGTTCAGGGGTGAAATTTGAGAGCAACTAGTTACCAGTAACTATTCAATTAACTCCCCAATAACTAAGATGGCGCTGAAAATTATGTTGCCCTCTGGATATTGTTGAACCACAACTCCCAAGAGTCCTAACCAGGGTAGCCAGTGGAATGCTGGGAGTTGCAGTTCAAGGACATCTGGAGGGCCACACAATTCTGACCCCTGAGTGAATTGGTGACTTGGTAGCTTCTGTGTCATTGGGCAGTGAATCCCACTCAATTTTACTCCAAACTTTCAATGAACTATCCAAGATGATTTACTCTGTTGCCACAGAACCTAGATTCTGCACCTGGGACAGTCCTTTTAAAATTCCGATTAAACCTGAGAATGGATTCAATGCTGCCATTTCACACTACAGAATTATACCACTATGATTCTACTTTTAACTCCCATGATAACATTTTGTGCAGTCTTGGAGTTTGCAGTTTGTTAGAATCATAGAATCATAGAAATGTAGAGTTGGAAGAGACCCCAGGGGCCATCCAGTCCAATCCCCTGCCATGCAGGAACACCCTCAAAGCACTCCCGACAGATGGCCATCCAGCCTCTGCTTAAAAACCTCCAAGGAAGGAGACTCCACTACACTCCAAGACAGCATGTTCCACTGCTGGACAGCTCTGACAGTCAGGAAGTTCTTCCTAAGGCTCAAGTGGAATCTCCTTTCCTGCAGCTTGAATCCATTGCTCCTTGTCCTGGTCTCTGGAGCAGCAGAAAACAAGCCCACTCCGTCCTCTACATGGCATCCCTTCAGATATTTAAACATGGCTATTGTGTCCCCTCTTAACCTTCTCTTCTGCAGACTAAACATACTCAGCTCTCTAAGTCTATCCTCATAGGGCATGGTATTCAGGCCCCTCACCATTTTGCTAGCCTTCCTCTGGATTTGCTCCAGCTTGTTGAGGCACTGGAGATCTCTGGTAGCAAATACTAAGTATGTCTTCCTAAACTGCAGATCCCAGGATTCTGTTAGTTGCAAGCATGGAACCATAGCGCTATAAACGCTTACTGTGAAAGGCCCCCGGGACAGGCCCTTCCTTCTCCCAGATTGGGATGGCAGTTCCCAATCTGGTAAGGTACCATACAGCTCTGCCTCCCCTCCCCATAACACCACCTTTGTGTAAAAAGGTGAAGATTTTCAATGTTTATTTAGAACCACTTAATAATTCTATGGTAATGTATTTTCTGTATTACCTTAAATACCATATGCAACTGCGCGAGTCAATGTTTACAAAGATAATGGCAAAATGGTGAAGGGTCTGGAAGCCATGCCCTATGAAGAACGCCTTAGGGAGCTGGGTATGTTTAGTCTGCAGAAGAGAAGGTTAAGAGGGGACACGATAGCCATGTTTAAATATTTGAAGGGATGTCATGTTGAGGAGGGAGCAGGCTTGTTTTCTGCTGCTCCAGAGACTAGGACAAGGAGCAATGGATTCAAGCTGCAGGAAAGGAGATTCCACTTGAACCTCAGGAAGAACTTCCTGACGGTCAGAGCTGTCCGGCAATGGAATCTGCTGCTGCCTTGGAGTGTAGTGGAGTCTCTTCCTTTGGAGGTTTTTAAGCAGAGGCTGGATGGCCATCTGTTGGGGATGCTTTGATGGGTGTTCCTCCATGGCAGGGGGTTGGACTGGATGGCCCCTGGGGTCTCTTCCAACTCTATAATTCTATGATTCTATGAAACTGTAATATTTGTTAAGATAACAATAAGAATAAAGTAGTGTGTTAGACTTCGAATGCAGATGAAAGTTGATACATTTCTTCAGTGTGCTTTTTAGACAGTATAACAGGTAACTCCCTGCTCAGAAACAGTTCTATTATCTCTTTAGACTTTCATATACAACACAAGTTTCATATAACAGCACTTTGGCTAGATTCCCACCAAAGGTTCATAGGTCATACTCTCTGACTAGATTCTGTTAAGGTTTATTTATTCTTCTGCCTCTCACTGTTTCCCCTGAAAATTAAACCTCCCAAAACAGCCACACTCTCTAACTGGCTAATGTACTGTACTCCCTAGCTCCTTACTAGGCTCTAAATGAAGAAAACCCAATACCCACAGGTACATAGCTTTATATAGCATTTCCTCTCAGCCCCCAGGCCCTCCCACACACACTACTGGGCTGGTTTTCGCTCCTGAGGTGCTATTCTGGTTGCCTAGCTACCTGCTTCCAGGCTACACTGGCACTTCAGATAGCCACACCCCCAGAACTTCGTCACAGCCCCACTTAAACAGAGCTTAAGAATCTTTTTTCTCTCTTGGAGACTAGGACAAGGAGCTATGGATTCAAGCTGCAGGAAAGGAAATTCCACCTGAACCTCAGGAAGAACTTCCTGACAGTCAGGGCTGTCCGGCAGTGCAATAGGCTGCCTCAATGGAGTGTGGTGGAGTCTCCTTCTTTGGAGGTTTTTAAGCAGAGGCTGGATGGCCATCTGTCGGGAGTGCTTTGAGGGTGTTCCTGCATGGCAGGGAGTTGGACTGGATGGCCCCCTAGGTCTCTTCCAACTCTACATTTCTATTATTTGATTATTAGACTACAACTCCCAGAATCCCCCAGCCAACATGGCCAGTTTATGAAGAAGGGCATTCTTTACAAAATGTAGAGACCCAGTCAGAGAATCCCACAGTATGGTTTCACACTGTGTCTGAAATCAAATTAGTTTTTCTGTTGGGTTACTTTGGTATCTTCAATATTTTGTAATATTCCTTTCATCCATACTTTGCCATATGTGCCATATTTTTTCCCTTCACTACCAGAGACAGTATGTCACTGTCAGTCTGTTGCTGGGGAGGTGAGGTAGAAATGTGCTTTTGCTGTCATCACACCTTGCTTATGGGCCTCACGTGGGTTTCTACTTGCCAGAGTTTACAGGGAATGCTACACTGGATTGGCCCCTTTGCTTTTACCCAATATGGTTCCTCTTATGTCCTTATGATTAGTGGAGGTCCTTTTCAGTTCCTGCTTACATGTTCTGTTGCATTCAGTAGTACAGGAATTAGATGAAGCTGAATTTTTTTTTTGCCATTTCTCCAGAAGGCCAGGGCTGGTTGACTGGAGATGCAGGGCAAAAGGACATGCCAGAGGATTCACAGCAAGGACAAGACGTGGCCACAGCAGTGAGCATGGCAGGAGCCATCTTGCATGGCTGCGGGCTGCAAAATTTCTCAGAGAGTCAGCACAGTGTGGAGATCCAGCAGGAAGCTCATTCAGAGGAGAGAGAAGATGGGTCCTTTCCACATGGAGCAAGTTACACTGATCTTGGAGGGATTGCCACCCAGCAAAGGAGCCACACCGGTAAGAGACAAAACATTTACGGGAAGGGTTTCGGCCATAGCCCGAGCTCCACGAAATATAAGCGGATGCTCAAGCGAGGCAAGCCGCACGAGTGTTTGGTGTGTGGAAAGTGCTTTCTTTACAGCTCGGGTCTGGCCACGCACCAGCGTATCCACACGGGGGAGAGGCCATACGTGTGCCCTGAGTGCGGCAAGACCTTCGTCTGCAGCTCGGACCGGAACCGCCACCAGCGGACTCACACGGATGAGAAGCCCTACGAATGCCCAGAGTGCCAGAAAAGGTTCCGGCACCGATTCAGTCTGAGCCAACACCGACGGACCCACGGGGTGGATGAGAATCCGTACGTCTGCCCTATACATGGCAAAAGCTCTCTCGTGACATGATGCCTCCATTGGTGCCAGCAGGACACTTGTGGAAAATGATCCACCTCCCCTACCAAAGGCTGGTGTGGAACAACTGTGCTGAATATTGGAAGAAAGAAGGGAAGATGGTTCCATTAGTCTGTTGTCCCCAAAAGAGGGCTGGGGCCTAGGTGAAATTTTATCTTTCCAGGTGGCAACGGCTGATTGCTCCCATGTCATTTGGGCAGTGAAATAGTGTCACTATTCCCATCATCACCATCAGCATCATCTCTTTATATGGTGTCATCAGTGTAGATGGCGCTTTACAAGTAAAATGACAAAACAACAACAACAACAAACAGCCAGCCCTGCCAAAGGCATACAGTTTAAAATCTATATGCATGCACACAGACAAACACCAGAGGAAGGGAGTAATACAAATGAAAGTATGCAACACAGTTCTAAAGATAAATTCATCAGACAGAAATGCAAAAACCAATGCAATACAATAGAAAACAAACTGACAATACATGTAGCCAAAATAGACAGGGTTAGAAAATGATATTAAATTAAAATTTCATAAGCTTTTCGAATCTGCTCCCAGTTTAAGTCTGAACTTTGAAAGAGGTGTCCAAAGTGCTGGATCTCTTTGGAGGACAGGGCTTGGCTGTCTGGATAGCTCTTTCAGAGTCTGAATTTAGTAAAACCTAGAGTATATGTACTGTTGGAAGCCACTAACCATTGCTACCTCCTGGTGGTTTTGGTTTGCAACTCCTATCAGCCCCAGACAACTCAGCCAGTGGTTGAAGGCTGATGGGAGTTACAGTCCTTGTCTGGAGGGCTAAAACTTCCTCTTCCTAGCTTTAGACAGCCTAGCACTCTTAAGATATTTCGGACTCCAATTCTGAGCAGCCTCGGCTAATATGCCATTGACTGGGGATGATGGAAGCTGGATTTCCAGAATCCCTGAAAGGTGTTGGATTGCCTTTCCATGTTCCCTGTGGATCACAACCTAATGATTTCAGAAGATGAGCCATCCTGCATCACTGAAGTGATAAGACTAGCTACCTCAAGGCCAGTTTGGGGCCATGTTGCATTGTAGGACTAATTGAACGCTTTGCGAAAAGAAAATGCATTACCTTTTTTTCATTACAAAGTTTGTGTTAGTTTGTTCACACTCATGTCATGACTTGTCAGACAATAATGAGCTGAGCTTCTGCTCTAATCCAGATGGGATCTTCCTATATTCTTAGGTTATCTGTAAAACCCAGTAATTCCCAAATTGTACAGCACATCATGCTAGTATCCCATGAAAAATAAATCCATTACGTACCTGAAGTTTTGAGTTTTCTCATTTCACTCTCAACATTTAAGAAAGTATATCCAAGGCCTCAAATCATATTGCTAGTCCTACTTAGAGTAAACCCATGGAATCAATGAGAATGACTTACGTCTTGACATTCCATCAACAATTCAGTCAGCAGTGACCAAACGGTAGGATTCAAACCTTGATTTCTAGCTCAGTGAATTTTTTTTTTTTACAAAGAACAGCCACATTGAACTAGCTATATAAATAGACAACTCCTCCAGAATCTTCTAACGGCTGCGAAAGCTACATATAGGGATCCTCCATGTTCAAAGGCAATTTATCTCTGAATCAAACCTTGGCATTGTTGCTTTTATGGACTGCAGCTGCTGGGATCTTGGCCAGGAGGATCGTTGTGGGAAAAAACCACAAGCAGAAGGCTCCCTTTCACTCATGTCCATGATGGGCCTCTGACTGGTCACTGCAGGAAGAGAATGTTGGATGAGATGAGCTTCTGGTCTTATCCAGATGTGATCCTCCTATATGTTTAGGTTCCTTTGTAAAATCCTAAATTTTATCAGTGCAAAACTGGAGTGCATGTAGTTTCAAAGCTTGGAAATGTTGCAGTTTGGATTAGAACTCGCAACCTTTCCCAACCAGCTGACAGTGAGGTTAAAAAAGACAGAGACCCAATTGTACAAAAGTTGGGGGGAGGCAAACAGATGTCATATATAAACATCCTTAATTTAAAGCTGTGTAAAGCAGTAGTTCTTAACCTGGGATCCGGAGACCCCGGGAGTTTGCTGAGCCCTCACAGGGGGTCTGGAAAGCCATGCTGGTGGACACCAGCAGCAGCGGCTGCAACAGGAACGTGGCAGCTGGGAGTGTGTGGGTGCCGAAACTGCTCCCTCATTTGGAAGCTGTGACTCTGGAGAGTGGGATTTGAATCCTCAGTTGGCCATAGAAACCTGCTGGGTCACCTCAGGCAAGTCACATTCTCTCAGCCTCGGAGAAAGGCAAAAGCAACAAACCTTGCCAAGACAACCCTCATGGTAGGTTCACCTTAGGGTCACCATAAGTCAGTTTTCAAAGAGGAGAGACATGGTGGCTAGAAAAAAACTCCCCGTCAGTGGCACTTTGTTATTGTGTGCCTTCAAGTCACTTCTGAGTTGTGGCAGTCTTAAGACGAACCTATCACAAGGGTTTTTTTGAGGGACAAGATTTGTTCAGAGGGGGATTACGTTTGCCTTCCTCTGAGGCTGAGAGAATGTGACCTGCCCAAAGTCACCCAGTGTCTGAGCGAGGATTTGAATTGCAGTCTCCGTATATTTATTTATTAAAGGCTTCTGAATAGTTAAAGAAATATTTGGATCTTTCAATATTTAAATCATTTAAATATCTAAATTAAGTCTTGGGAGTTCCTGGCAAAAAAATTATATTTGCAGGGGGGCCCCAGTAAAGAAAAGATTAAGAACCACTGGTATAAAATCATTTAAAAGGCATAACAATAGAGATAAAAATACAGCACACAGACGTGACTGAAAAACAACAACTTTTTGCATGACCTGTGAATCGTCACAAGGCTGTTTGAATCAAATGACCTTTACTTGCTGACTTCATGGGAAGCAGTTCTGCGGCCTGGGAGGTGCCACAAAAAGCCGTGTTGCATATCCTTAGCAGATACAGCTGTGACACTGGTGGGGTTATGTGAAAGCCCTCCCTTGAGGATTCTAAGTAACTTTTCCAAGCTCTTGGATGGATGGAGAAACAGAAGGAGATTTCAGTTTGAACTGTAAGGCACCTGTGCAGGTATTCATCCTCTGTTCAGCACGCTAGATAGTTCCTTTTAAAGTTCAGACTAAAATCCAGAGTGGATTTGGTGCCTCGTTGACCTCAGAGGTACCAGTCTGCCCAGGTAAGGAGTGCTTGTGTGTTGTAGAGATTAAACTTCTGGCTCTCAACACCCTGAGAAGAGCTGTTGTCCTGAAAAGATAAAAAGCCAGCATTCTGTATACTCCATGCAAAAAGATCTCTGCTTTCAAAAAGTTCATATGAATCAGCAGTGTGGTGTGGCAGTCAGGAAAGCCAACACAATTTTTGGTTGCATTAATAGGAGGATAGTGTCTAGATGGAGGAAAGTAATAGTATCACTCTATTCTGCTTTGGTCAGACCTTATCTGGAATACTATGTCTAGGTCTGGGCACCTTATTTCAAGAAGTATACTGACAAGCTAGAACATTTCCAGAAGAGGGCCACCAAAATGCTGAAGGGTCTGGAAGCCATGCCCTATGAGAAGCATCTTAGGGAGCTGGATGTGTTTAGTTTGAAGAAGAGAAGGTTAAATATGATAGCCATGTTTGAATATTTGAAGGGATGTCATGTCGGGGAGGGAGCGGGCTTGTTTTCCACTGCTCCAGAGACTAGGACAAGGAGCAATGGATTTAAGCTACAGGAAGAGAGATTCCACTTGAACCTTAAGAAGATCTTTCTGATGGTTAGAGCTGTCCGGCAGTGGAATATGCTTCCCTGGAGTGTGGTAGAGTCTCCTTCTTTGGAGTTTTTTAAGCAGAGGCTGGATGGCCATCTGTTGGGGATGCTTTGATGTGGGTTCCTGCATAGCAGGGGGTTGGACTGGATGACCCCTCTGGTCTCTTCCAACTCTAGGATTCTATGATTTAAGAGGGAATGCCAGCGAGGTGCAGAAATGAATCTTATGGAATGGATCTGAATAATCTTGTTTTGCATTGTTAAATTTAAATTTAAATTTTAAACAAATCTGTTCTGCATCATTTTTGCTGGTTTTTGCCTTTCACCCTGCTGAAAGCCTACTGGCTTTTGTATTCCTTCCAGCCTCATAGTTGACAACCCTCACTTCCTTGTGCAGATATCCCTGGAAGCTAGGATTAACATCTACACATCTGATTAAATGGGCTGCAGTAGTCCATAAAAGTTCATGCCACGTTAAAATTTATTAGCCTGTAAAATGCCAAAGGACTCTGTCATTTTTTTGCTGCAAGATTCTAATGTGGCTACATTCTCAAAATTATTAAATTTTGGTTTATTTTCCTTTCCCTCTTTTTAATTCTGTTGCTAGATATGAAAAGCTGTCTTTCACATGTTTTTCCGCCACAGGGCAGCTGATGACTTCTGATTTACAAGATCAGTGAAAGAGTTTAGAAGCATGGTAAAGACGGATAGAGCTGAAAATGCAGCGTCAAAACCAAAAATAAATAAAATCAGTTTAAAAAATTTAAACAAATAGAATTTAAGAGATGTAAAAGAAAATTAAGACAAGAGATCTAAAAGAAGACTGAAATTATAGTCATTCTTCCGCACGAGCTAGGGTTGCGGCTCAGGACCCCCGCAAAAGTGGAAAAAATTGCAGATATCAAAATGTGTGTGTGTCTGTGGGAAGGAGAGGGGATCATGGCGAGAGCAGGCACCGAGGGTTCAAACCAGGTCAGGGAAGGGCAGGGAGTGTTGGCATAGGCCATTTTTGCACTAGACTGTTATAGTGCTATTATTCCACTTGCAACATCCTATGGAATCCTAGAGTTTGCAGTTTCGGGAGGGCCGTCCGGCCCCTCCCAAAACTGCAAACCCCAGGATTCCATAGGATGTTGAAAGTGGAAAAATCGCGCTATAAGAGTGTAGTGTTACATTGCATTATATTACACTTTACATAAAACAGTTACAGTCGCTAAGATTCCCTAGACAACATATAAACCTAACTAATCTACACATACAACAAACAGATAACAGTAAGAGGACCCTCCCCTCTGTTGACAAACCAGCTCAATTTTTATCAAGCCACCCTACAAACAAGAATGGGACAAATATAGTTCGTCAGGGTTCTCAATATAATAAATAATAAAAAAAAAAGAGGAAAGAATTTCCCTCTAAATTGGAGCTAATGGTGCACATTCAAGAATATTGCATATTATCTTTGTAACAACAACCATATATAACACTGAATCACTCTCTCTTCCCCCCGATATGATCGCTCACTACTCACTAATTAATATTCAGTTTATAGTCACTATATATGTGGTTAGTAACATATGTACAAAAAAAAAAAGAAATCTTTCATCCCATGATTACAAAAAAGAACCTGCAATCGTGGATAACTAAATGTAGCTACCCTTACCGACTCCAGAGCTCTAATAGACTCTAGTAGTTTAATCTAATTATTGATAATCAATTCAGTCAGTTTTCCCTTTTAAGTCTTGAGTATTTTCTTATCTCTTTTCTTTTTCTCTTTCAGTAATTAGCAAAGTTATTTGACAACTCTCCAGGCCCTTTCTTACCTCCTTGTCCTCTGTCTAGCTGGAGTTTTTTTTTTTTTAGCAGGCATCAGCTTTGGGGGGAAGGTGAAAGAGGGCTAGAGAGACACAGATTTCTGGTGACAGATTAGAGTAGCATGACTGCAGTTAACATTGAATAGGATTCCATTGTGGCCAAGCCCACTACAGCTGTGTGTGCCTTCTCACAACTGGCAAAGTAAACAGCATCCTTTACTGAGCTCACACAAACAGAACAACAGAAAGAGTAAAAAGCAGATAAGTGTGCCTCACCAAGTATCCTTAGCATGTTAAAGAAGCACAGAGCTATAAGTCTGGCCACCTAAATGCAAATCATAAGAAAAATGGAGGTTAATGAAAGACACATGCACACATACACACACACAAACATATACATCCCTTTGGAAGAAACCTTCAAGTGATGTATAGAAGGTTTTAAAAGCTTTTGTTTGGATCTGTAAAGCTTACCCTGGCCTGGTTGTTTTCTTTCACATGAACAGTTTTGATTTGGGATTTTTTTAAAAAAAATTGTTGAACCACTCTCTTTTTTGTGTGTTGAAGACACCTAACACTATTCCATGTTATTCCTACCTCTGCTGCCAGATTTTCTGCTAAAGAAGTAATACCCAGGAACACTTGGGCCATTTCCGCACTACACACTTGTAGTGTTATCATTCTACTTGCAACATCTTGTGGGATTCTGGGGTTTGGAGTTCACTGAGACCAAAGAGCTCTCTCACTGAGAATTGTAAATGCCCTTCCCTAAATGGCAAACCCCAGGATTCCACAAGATGCTGAAAGTGGAATAATAACACATTAACAGTATAGTGTGGAAATGTCCTGGACTTCATTAACCAAGGTATGTCTGTAGTGAATAAAGGGTGGTAAACATAGACACAGGGAGCTTTTAAATAACAGTGCCTAGTAACCACGCATTAAGAAAGATCTTAGGTATAAGAAGAATGGAAAGCACCATAGTTTGGAAACAATGAGTTAAAATAATGCAATAGCAATAGAAGTTACATTTCTATACCACTTATCAGTGCACAAAGCACCTTTAAGCAGTTTACAATATGTTTTAGCTAATTGCCCCCAACAAGCTGGGTACTCATTTTACCGATCTATGGAAGGATGGAAGGCTGAGTCAACCTGGAACCCTGCAGGATCGAACTCACAATGTTGTGGCTGCAGTACCGGCATTTAACCACTGCGTCACCAGGGCTCCAATGTGGCTCCCAGAAAGAAGTTACTCTTGTGTATGTGTAACAAAGGCAAGGTGGAGTTTTAAACGTACAGTCCTATCTCTGCATTCATGGGTTTGACCTTTGCAAATTTGATTATTCACAAGGTGCACGTGTGCATCCCCCCTTTCTCCTCCTCCAATTCCTTGCATTTTGCTGGGCACGGAGAAGGAAAGCAAAGGTACCAGGGCAAAAGGCATGGGAATCATGAAGGCACGTGCGGAGAAGGAAGGTTTGCACACCAGGGCAAAAGGGAAGGGAATGGAGTGGGGAGCCCTGGAAGGAAATGAGAAGGGGAGCATGGGGAAGTTATTTGTGGTTATTTTGTGAGGGTTCTGCACCTCAAATTCTTACAGAAGTGTAGGGGCCGGTGATATATGGCAAAGCAGTGACAGTGGATTAATTGTTAAATATCAAAAAGTAACAAAATACTTTTAAAAATAACTTTCCACATTTTGAAACACATGTTGCTCTTTAGTATGGTGTCATACTGACCGCTGTGTAGAATCTTCATTTTAATTCAGCCCCAGTCAATGACAGAAAAATAATTCTTCAATGTTGCTAGTATGGAATGCCATTTAAATTCTGCCAAACCTATAGCAATTCTTCCCTATACAGATGAGGGTGACAAGCAACAGCTATGAGTGAGTGTGTATGCGCATATGCGTATATGTGCATTAGGAATACAAGACATTGTCTCCAGTGAGAAATTTTATTCATCTCATCCAGGATTACTGACTCTGGCAACAGTGGTCCAGAATCTCTAGAAGAAAAAAGACACTCCCCTAACTAGGTTCTAGATCTTTCTAATTCAAGAAGTTGGGGACTGAATGAGGAAATCCTTGATCTGCTCCTCTTGATCTGCCACTACTCGGCTATTTCAGCCCTTTCAAGCCAAGAACAGGGCTTAGAAAAACTTACTTCTAGGCCAGGGCTTTCCAAATGGTGTGCCGTGACACGTTAGCCTGAACTATGTAGGTGTGTCACCTACAATCTTGGAAATCTATGTTATTATTTATAAATCATATATTTTTAAAAATATATGAAAGGTTTTCATGAGATATATTGTGTCCCTGTACATTTTGTTATTACAATTTGTGTATGTGTCTGTATCTCTTATAAGGGGGTAGTTTAACCTCTGGTTTGCTAGTAAAACTGAATTATTGTGTCGTGAAATGATGCATGTCTAAAAGAGCGTGTCACCAACATGAAAAATTTGGAAAGCTCTGTTCTAGGCACTCACAACCTCAATCTCCCAGTCAGGATGAGGATTCTGGGAACTGCAATCCCAAAGGTAACATTTTCCAAGCTCTTGTCAGGAACCGAACAGAACAGAGCATACATTACATCAAACATCCCCACTCTGGTGTTCTCCAGACTTATTGGACAGGATCATGGAAGTTATAATCAGACATATCTGGAGAGCACATGGATCAGGGAAGGCTCACTTCCACTTTCCAGCAACACTCTGGCTTAGTCGCTGGATTGATCCTGTGGAATTCATTGCACCAAGGTGGAGTGACATCTGCCAACATGGATGGCTTTGATGGGGATAAGATACATTCATGGTTGTGTGATTATACATCCCTTACAGTACCAAAGGCCGGGGCCATTTCCGCACTGGACTATTATAGCACTATTATTCCACTTGCAACATCCTATGGAATCCTGGGGTTTGCAGCTTCGGGAGGCAACTTCCCTTATAAATGCCTCTGCAAGTATTAGGCTACAGCTTCTGTTATAGCATATATGGTTTATTTGCTTCATATGAATAGTTGACAGAACAGAAAGCACCTTTATTTTGGTTATTTAGAGAAGATTAATACCACTTGGTAGAAAAGAAAAACTCCAGGTATAGGTGAGATTCTTTCCTGCCAAAAAGTCAAGGTTGTTGTTATTCATTTATTTATTTATCTTTATTTCTATCTCACTTTTCTCCCCGAGGGGACTCAAAGCGGCTTACAAACATTAAAAAATATAAGAATAGTATATGCTAGATACTAGAAAAATAATGCCACTCCTCAAATAGATGAATGGTTAATTAAACTAATGGAATTCATAACATTAGATGACTTAACTTTTGCAATGAGGGGTGAGATGCAGGGGAAGAATGAAAGAGAAATGGCGCCAATTAAAAATTATATGAAACAAAGCTGGACATTACAAAACTAAATAATGATAGAATAGGAGGAAGCAAATAGCGACCCAATTGATGATGTTGGAATCCTTCATGAGTTGCGGGCAGTCATCGGGCTGTACAAATATAGAGGAAACTTATAGGAATACAATTGTCAGCCAAACACGAGAATGTGGGAAGTGGATCATATGTACCTAGAACGCAGATAAGGATTAATTAAAGATATAGATTGAATCTTTGTAAAGGCAAATAGAAATTGTATAAACAAATGTAAATTAAACTGTATTTTTAAGAAATTGAAAATCAAATATTGCTATTAAGATTGAGTACTTATAAATACTGAATGATTTTACTAAAACTAATTTTAAAAAACATTATTAAAAACTGTGATATACAAAAGTTAAAACACAGAGTAAAATCAGTAATAATTAAAACAATGTCAAAATACATATTAAAAGCAACATCCAAAAAGCAATTAAATAGCAATTAAAATAACCAGCACCCTTCTATATACAGATTACATATTAAATGCCTGCTGGAATAGGAATGTCTTTAACTTTTTCCTGAAGGTAGGCAGGGAGGGTGCCAGTTTAAACTCTTTGGGCAGGGAGTTCCAGAGCCTGGGAGCAGCCACTGAGAAGGCCCTCTCCCATATTCCCACCAAATAGAATCATAGAATCATAGAAATTCAGAGTTGGAAGAGACCACACAGGCCATCCAGTCCAACCCCCTGCCATGCAGGAACACCCTCAAAGCAATCCCGACAGATGGCCATCAATCCTCTGCTTAAAAACCTCCAAGGAAGGAGACTCCACTACACTCCGAGGCAGCAGATTCCACTGCCGGACAGCCCTGACTGTCAGGAAGTTCTTCCTGAGGTTCAGGTGGAATCTCCTTTCCTGCAGCTTGAATCCATTGCTCCTTGTCCTGGTCTCTGGAGCAGCAGAAAACAAGTCCCCTCCTTCCTCTACGTGGTATCCCTTCAAATATTTAAACATGGCTATCATGTCCCCTCTCAACCTCCTCTTCTGCAGACTAAACATACCCAGCTCTCTAAGTCTATCCTCATAGGGCATGGCTTCCAGGCCTCTCACCATTTTGGTCGCCCTCCTCTGGACTTGCTCCAGCTTGTCAATATCCTTCTTGAATTGGGGTGCCCAGAACTGGACACAGTATTCAAGATGGGGTCTAACCAAAGCAGAGTAGAGTGGTACCAGTACCTCCCTCGATCTAGACACCATACTCCTATTGATGCAGCCGAGAATTGCATTGGCTTTCTTGGCTGCCGCATCACACTGCTGACTCATGTTCAGCCTGTGGTCTATGAAGACTCCTAGATCCCTTTCACACAGCAAATGCACCTGTGAGGGTGCTGAGACCAAAAGAAGGGCCCCTCCAGCAGATCTTAACACTTGGGCTGGTTCGTAGGGGACGACACGGTCCTTCAGATAACCTGGACGTGAGCCGTGTAGAGCTTTAAAGGTCATCACCAGCTCTTTGAATTGTGCTTTTTAAAGTCCATTAATATTTTTTAAAAGTCCATTAATAAGAACTGGGTTTCTTTTCCATTCTTGACAGATGACAGGCAAGCAAGCAAATGTGAAAACAAAGATAGGTTACTGGGAAGCCAGCCACAAGTGGAACGACAGAGCAGGTCTTGGAGAAGTGCCCCAGAGAGCGATTTCCATCATCATGAGCGGAGAATCAACTTCGGCGATCCCGGAGGTCCCAAGAGAGAGGCGAAAAACGGGACTTCTAAATACTTTTCCAATGGGATAAACAAGGCTTGTGATGCAACCATACTGTGTCACAACCAGAAGTCGTCTGCATTATGGAGGGAAGGATCGGGCCTTCCAAAACTTGAAAAGGTGACATCTCAGTGCCCTGCATCTGGGAAACACCTCAGTCACAATTATAGCCTTTTGAGACTCCAGAGATCCCTCATACAAAATAAACAATACAAGTGTTCTGTCTGTGATAAGAGCTTCCATCAAAATTCACACCTGGTTGGGCATGAAAGGACCCACACGGGAGAGAAACCTCATAGTTGCTCTTACTGTGGGAAGAGCTTCAGTGACAGCGCAAACCTGATCAGACACAAAAGAATCCACACGGGGGAAAAACCACATAAATGCTCCGACTGTGGGAAGACATTCACACAGAGTTCCCACCTTGTCTTGCATAAGAGAATCCACACAGGGGAAAAACCCTATCATTGCACTGTGTGTCAAAAGAGCTTTTCGCGGAATGCATTTCTTATTAGACATAAAAGAACCCACATGGGAGCAAAGCTGTAAAATGCACAGCTTTTTGGGAGGAGCCTTGTGCTGAAGTCCTATCTTGGCTGTTGTTTTGTAGGGTGCTCTCAAGTCAGCTTCAACCTATGGGTAACCTAGGATTGAGATACCTAAGCCCATTTCTGCACTACATTCTTATAGCATGATTATTCCACTTTCAACATCCTGTGGAATCCTGGGGTTTGCAGTTTAGGGAGGGGCCAAAGAGATCGTTGGTCTCAGTAAACTGCAAACCCCAGAATTTCACGGGACGTTGAAAGTGGAATAATAGCACTATAACAGTACAGTGTGGAAATGGCCTAAGATAATAAGAATAAAGTACAGTTGGCCCTCCACATTTGTGGGTTTCACTTTTGTGGATTTGATTATTCACGGATTTTTTGCTGTCACCTCTGCTGCCTCCCTGTGTCATTTTTAATAGGGACTGCAAGCCTTGTGAGACTGAGGCCCTTTTCGCACGGGCTTTCTGTCGCGCGACAGCCCCCTGAGCCTTGCGGGAGTGGGAGCGTCGCTCTGCACGATGCACTCCCACTTCCGCTGCTCTCACGGGGCTGACGCTGTGCGAGCGCGTATTTTTTGATTTTCGCCTCAAAGCGAAAATCACCCGCGCTCGCGCAGCGCTCCCGGCGCCCACATGCACTTACCTCCTGTGCGGAGCGTCGGGGAGGCAGCCGGGTCACGCTTCCTTCCCTCCGCCCCTGTGGAAGGAAGGGGTGGGGCGGGGCACTAGCGCGACGGACGCGACAGCCTCCTACTTCGCGGGGGGGCGGATGCGACAGCCTCCTGCTTCGCGGGGGGGCAGACGCACGAGCTGCCGCCGCCTCCGGGAGGCTGCCGCTTCCCCGCTCGTTCCTTCGCCTGCGGAAGGAAGGAGGGGGGAAACGGCAGCCTCCCGGAGAAGGCTTCTCGCGCGACCTGCCCTCCCCGGCTTGCGCTAGAAGCCTCAATGCGAAAAGGGCCTGAGAAACTGCAAACGAGGCTTGTAAGTCCCTATTAAACATGGTGTGGGGCAGCAGTGGAGGTGGCCATAAGCCCCACCAGCCACCCGATTCTGCCTTGAGAAGGAATCCAGATGCCTCAAAGGAATCCACGGTGGGTTGAATACGGTTATCATACTTTTTTGTGTGTTAAATATGGTTTGGGAGGGCATAGAGTTATTTACAGTTGTTCAACTTTCATGGGGGTCCTGTACCCCTAACCCTAGCCAATGTGGAGAGAGGACTGCAGGTCAAATTTGATTGTTGGAAGTCAAATGCAGGTTGAGATTGGTTGAGGATACATCTTGCACTAGCAAATTTTACAACTTAACTGTGGCCATTTCTGCACGACACTTTTATAGTGTGATGATTCCACTTTCAACCTCCTATGGAATCCTGGGGTTTGCAGTTCCGGGAGGGGCCGGCCGGCCTCTCTCAGAACTGCAAACCCCAGGATTCCATAGGAGGTTGACAGTAGAATCATTGCGCTATAAGAGTGTCGTGCAGAAATGTTCTATATATTGGGTTAAAAATCCATCTATTTATGACTATTAAATTGGGCTGGGCATTGGAACCTGCCTTTCCAGTGCTTAATAAATGGTTACTCTGCCTTCCACGTGATTTCCACGTGCAACTTGGAATAAGACTGTAGGAAGAAGCCTGCAGGATCAGACCAAAGGCCTGTTTGTGCAGTGGCCAACCAGTTGCCTGCGGGAAGGCCACGAGCAGGACAGAGGGGTAACAGCACAGCCCTCTTGAGAGGCCACTATTTGTGGCAACAAATGACATATGCCGGAGTAGGAATTGTGCAGCCTTCCAGAGGTCATTGGATTGCAATTCTCCACATCCCTAACCGCAGACTCTATACTGGCCAGGGCTGCTAGGAGTTGCAGCTCACTTGAATTGCAATTGCTACTCCTTGACCTAAACCCAATTCCTAGTCCCAACTAAAGCTATTTTTGGGGTCATTAATTCCCGGAACTTCTCTCACCCGAGCTATGATTGACATTTGTCATGCTGGATGGGGGGAAACAGGCATGGTTTCCCCAGCCCTCTCTCTTTTCTGAGGGACTGAATGTCCCTTGTCATTTATCAGCTGCCCTGTATCTGTCTGGAATTTCCTCCAGTTCAACGTCTCAGTCGCCTGAGCTTCCCAATGCTGCAAACACTGGTATTGTCTAGTAGGTGAGTTAACATCAACGGTCCCCTTACAACCCTCTTAAGTACTGTGATATCTCAGCCTCTGAGAAATGTGTTTCTTTTCACAGAGTATGTTTACAGCTACCTAGCCACCACCCTTTTCTTCCTCATCCTCTGCCTAGGTAGAAGTCTTTTTAGCAGCATAGAATCATAGAATCATAGAAATTCAGAGTTGGAAGAGACCACACAGGCCATCCAGTCCAACCCCCTGCCATGCAGGAACACCCTCAAATCAATCCCGACAGATGGCCATCAAGCCTCTGCTTAAAAACCTCCAAGGAAGGAGACTCCACTACACTCCGAGGTAACAGATTCCACTGCCGGACAGCCCTGACTGTCAGGAAGTTCTTCCTGAGGTTCAGGTGGAATCTCCTTTCCTGCAGCTTGAATCCGTTGCTCCTTGTCCTGGTCTCTGGAGCAGCAGAAAACAAGTCTCCTCCTTCCTCTACGTGGCATCCCTTCAAATATTTAAACATGGCTATCATGTCCCCTCTTAACCTCCTCTTCTGCAGACTAAACATACCCAGCTCTCTAAGTCTATCCTCATAGGGCATGGCTTCCAGGCCTCTCACCATTTTGGTCGCCCTCCTCTGGACTTGCTCCAGCTTGTCAATATCCTTCTTGAATTGGGGTGCCCAGAACTGGACACAGTATTCAAGATGGGATCTAACCAAAGCAGAGTAGAGTGGTAACAGTACCTTCCTCGATCTAGACACCATACTCCTATTGATGCAGCCGAGAATTGCATTGGCTTTCTTGGCTGCCGCATCACACTGCTGACTCATGTTCAGCTTGTGGTCTATGAAGACTCCTAGATCCCTTTCACACGTACTGCTATCCAGCCACGTGTCCCCCATCCTATATTTCTGTATTCCATTATTTCTGCCTAAGTGTAGGACCTTACACTTCTCTCTGTTGAATTTCATTTTGCTCGCCTTGGCCCAGCTCTCCAGTCTATCCAGGTCATTTTGAATTTTGATCCTGTCCTCTGGCGTATTAGCAACCCCTCCCAATTTGGTGTCATCGGCATTCAGACAATGATAAAGGAAAACTAGTACATTACACGCCAAAATGAGGTCCAGGATGGAGAAAGAGAAAAATCTGTGTGAAGGAAAAAAAGCTAGGGGATAGGCAAAAGAGGAGAAAGAGCCCTGTGGTGCAAGACAAGGCATTTTAAGGTAATGGTTATGTATCCAAATGGAGGATGCCCCAGTCCTGGTCTTTTGATACTCAGCAGAGACAAATAGACACATCAGCTTTAATCCATGAACTGTGTGTTTTATGCCTCTGTTCATTGTTTTCTGGAAGCTACAGCAAACCAAAAATAAAAAAAATCCTCTGATCTTTTGAAATTCCAGAGCTGTCATTTTTCAATGAAAGTTTTTAAGCTTTGATAAGAGTCAGGCATTTTCTTCTTTTTCATTCAGACATTAATAAAAATTGGTAGGATACTGATGGATGTAAATATACTACTACTGTTACTACAGCTGCTACTTCTAATAGTAATAGAACTTACAGCTCTGTATTGACTGCCTCCATTTTGAAAAAAAAATCCTTTTTTTATAAAATAATCCTTATTAGGATAAGAATACAAAAACACATCAAACACATTAAGACTCATAATAGAAAAGAGAAAAAGAGTATTCAGACCAGAATTATTTCTCTTAAACATGATAGATAGGAATGATAATATGGAAAAGCAGCATAGAAATTTGATAAGATATATTGTTGTGGTGGAGACAGTTTTGGGTCAGTCTAAATGACCTCTGGGTGTGAGGGAAAAGCAGTTAATTTCCTCTGCAATTGAAGTCCCTCTGTGTTTGAAGGAAAGACAAAGCAACTTTGTATAATGGAATGTTATCGGTTAGGTTTGATGCGCTAGCCCTTGGCTTCGCGACAGAAGATTTGCAACATTTGTAAGATTACGCTAGAGAATGGTGGGAACCTTTGTACACATCAGTTTCCTTTCCTGAGCATGTGATGATTACACTGGAAATGCTGTGAATATTGCTGTGAATATGAAGGGGCGGGGCTCAGTCTTTTGGGAATGATCCCACTGAGACAAATAAACAATTTTCCTTAATCTGTGGGTCTCTATCTCTGTTCTGCAACATTGTCACTGGTGCAAAAATTACATATGTAAAATATTGGAAGAGCAGTAAAATACCCCCATTAGGTGAATGGCTTTATAAACTTCTGGATCTAGCAGAGATGGATAAACTTACAATTTTATCGAAAGAAAATTCAATTGAATCTTATCTAAAAACATGGAAACCTTTCATGGACCACATAAGAAATACAAATGGAGGCTTAGTGATTATAAGTTTTATTTATTATTTATTTATCATATTTGTAGGCCACCTTTCTCCCAAGGCGGCTTCCAACAATAAATAAGCACATTAAAAAAAACACACATTTAAAACAGTTAAAAACATTGAAAGGATATAAAATCATAAAACACCTAAAACAATATTCAATTCAATTGATATGTTTTGATATGCAATGATATGATAGGTTTATTTTTATTTTTATTTTTAAGGAAAACAGATCTAAAGATATAATTGAATTTAGAAAGAGCTGGAGAGATAGAAATAGGCCATTTCCGCACTACAGTGTTAAACTGCTGCTATTCCACTTTCAATGCTCTGTGGAATTCTGGGGTTTGTAGTTTACTGAGACCGAAGAGCTCTTTGGCTGAGAATTCGAAGTGCCCTTCCCTAAACTACAAACCCCAGAATTCCATAGGAGGTTGATAGTGGAATAGTAGCACTTTAACACTGTAGTGCGGAAATGGTCATAGAAAACTGGAACCTACAGTTGAAGAAACTCTGGAAGGAACTTCAGGGTTAAGTGTTTGCTTTTTTTTGTAAGTCTCTTTGTGTATAATTTTTTGTGCAATTGTGGGGAGATTTGTCTGAGTTGTGTTCTTTTTCTTTTTCTCCTTTCTCTCTCGCACACACAAAAAAATATTTCAATATAGGCTGAATGTCAGGATTTTATGCAGTGGAGAAACTTCCCTTCATGAACTTTTCCAAGGGGAGAATGGATTCTCAACAACAATTTCTTTTGAAAAGCATTAGGTGGGGATAATGGGTTTTTCAACCAGGAAAACTCCAACTATTTTCAATGAGGATGCCAGAAAACTTTTGGGAAGCATATGTGAGAAAAATTAAAGTGACATACACAATACAGTTACAAGGGCCTTTTCTGCACGACACTCTTATAGCGCGATTATTCCACTTTCAACCTCCTAGGGAATCCTGGGGTTTGCAGCCAGCCAGCCAGCCCCTCTCAAAGCTGCAAACCCCAGGATTCCCTAGGAGGTTGAAAGTGGAATAATCGCGCTATAAGAGTGCTGTGCGGAAAAGGCCATAGTCTTCTCGCCTCACGCAGTAGATTGTATGGGTTCCATAGGTGAGGAATCTTAAAGATGAAATTCAAAACAAAAAATGCTTCCAGAAAAACGTAAAGCTATTGCACAAATTCAACAGAAAGCAAAATAAATAAATAGCCAGTACATTGATGTTGCCAGAAAACACAGATTGGATTGGGGGCTATGGGGAAAAGCTACAAGTACTGGAATAGGCTGGTTGCTATGGAGATGATGCCTAGCAGCAAGGAGGATGACAGTGTATTCCCGCAGGAACCCAACTTCTGTATGTTAACGACTACGAATACAGATTGGATTGGGAAATGAGGGGATAAGTTACAGGTACTGGAATAGGCCTGTTGCTATGGAGACGAGGCCTAGCATCAAGGAGGAGGGCAGCATACTCCCCTCAGGAACCCAAACTGTGTATGTAAATAACTCTGAATACAGATTGCATTGGGAAATATGGGGGAAAGTTACAGGTACTAGAGAAGACAGTTTGGTGAGTTCTTAAGAGGAGAATAGGCCTTCCCAGACTAGTACTCCACCACCTCCCACTAACTGTCTTGCTGTTCTTCTAATAGTCAGTTGATTGTTGTTCATTGTTAATTGTTGTGTGTTTTGGGGGGTTGGTTTTAGATGGGTTGGTGGGTGGGGAGGATTGGGTATGTTTTTTAATGTAATTAATGTTTTATTGTTGTTCGCCGCCTTGATCCATGGGGAGAGGTGGGATAGAAATAGATGATATTATTATTATTATTATTATTATTATTATTATTATTATTATTATTATTATTATTATTATTATTATTAAAATCCTGAGCAACATAGTGGGAATACTCTAGTAAATATATAATCTTGACAAGCTTTTCCATCACTGCACAACTCCTTTAGGTATCTAGGTTTCTGGAAGAGAAATTCCTAGTCTGAAGGCAAAGCTTAAAAGGTCATGTGTGTCTGTGTGTGTGTGTGACAAGTTAAGGAGTATAAGGAGAATCCTCAGCCAGAGAGCTCTTTGGCCTCAGTAAACTACAAACCCCAGAATTCCATGGGATGTTGAAAGTGGAATAATAGCACTATAACAATGTAGTGCGGAAATGGCCTACATCACTCACTTGATTATATACTTAACGAACAATCTATCATTGGATAGATAACAAACCACTGGGAGAGGCGGGATAGAAATAAATTTTATTATTATTATTATTATTATTAATCATCAAAAGATAATAAGAATCATCAAAAATAGTAATAATCTATATAGAAAATCACCTTATGAAGCAATAAACACAGCACCTCATTGAGTCCCAATTTTACACTTTGCATGTAGTAACACTGATTTTAAATGTAAAATTTTAAGGTTAAAAAACCTTGAAGAGGATCCCAACTAGGAGGCTTCGCAGGAACAAGATCCCCCGAGAACTTGATTGCAGGGTCCATGGTGGGGGGCAGAAAAAAAGGCTGCAGTTCTCTTTTTTCCCCTTCTAACAAAAGCAGCCTGAGCCCCTCTGAATTCAACCCTGGCACTTTGGAGGAGGGCCATGTCCAACCTTTACCGCATGACACGCTTATAGCGCGATCATTCCACTTTCAACCCCCTATGGAATCCTGGGGTTTGCAGTTTAGGGAGGGGCCTTTAGAATTCTCAGCCAGAGAGCTCTTGGGCCTCCGTAAACTACAAACCCCAGAATTCCACAGGATATTGAAAGCGGAATAATAGCACTATAACAATGTAGTGAGGAAATGGCCCAAGAAGGGGTTAAGACCATAGAGGGCCGTTTGGCTAGAGTGGCCCAAGCAGATGGTGGGGATGGTGTGGGTGGAGGATAAAACTAGGAAGGCTGTTTTCCGGGTAGGGGAGGAGTTTGGTTTTTGAATTTCCCTGCAGCAGAAAAGGGGTGGAGGAGGAGGAGGGAGCAGAGGAGGAAGAGGGGGGTCGTCTGGAAGGTGAGTGGCAAGAGGGGAGCTGCATTGCCTAAAAGAACTGTTGGGGTGAAAAGGGTGGGAAGTGGGGGGAGGGAGAGGCACCCAGCCCCAGCAGTGGCAGCTTCAGGGTGACACCGCACGCCTGGTGAGCCCAGTTGCAGAGCCTGCGGTCCCTTCTTCCCGCAGCCTTTTAAGGCAACCTGCAGACAAATCGAGTGACTATGCAGATCGTTTCCTGTATCACTCCGCTTTATTCCTTGCCATCCCCTTCTTGACAACCTCTTTGCTTGATGAAGAGACCTGGTGGTCTTGGAAGCTTGCATACTTTCTTGTGCCTCTTTGTTTTGGGCTGAAGATCATTTCCTCTGTCTATCTCTCCACCCATTCCTTCCCCCATCCCCTTTTTGGCAACATCTTTGACGAAGAGACCTGGTGGTCTTGGAAGCTTACATACTTCCTTGTGCCCCTTTGTGCTGGGTAGGATATCGTTTCCTCTCTTTCTCCAACAGATTCCTTGCCATCCCCATTTTGACATCATCTTTGCTTGATATAGAGACCTGATGGTCCTGGAAGCTTGCATACTTTCTTTTGCCCTTTTGTTTTGGGCTGGAGATCATTTCCTCTGTCTCTCCACCTGATTCCTTCCCATCCCCTTTTTGACAGCCTCTTTGCTTGATATAGAGACCTGTTGGCCTTGGAAGCTTGCATACTTTTTTGTGCCCCTTTGTTCTGGGTAGGATATCGTTTCCTCTCTTTCTCCAACAGATTCCTTGCCATCCTCATTTTGACATCATCTTTGCTTGATATAGAGACCTGATGGTTCTGGAAGCTTGCATACTTTCTTTTGCCCTTTTGTTTTGGGCTGGAGATCATTTCCTCTGTACTCTCCACCTGACTCCTTCCCATCCCCTTTTTGACAACCTCTTTGCTTGATTAAGAGACCTGGTGGTCTTGGAAGCTTACATACTTTCTTGTGCCTCTTTGTTTTAGGCTGAAGATCGTTTTCTCTATCTCTCCACCCAATTCCTTCCCCCAATCCCCTTTTTGGCAACATCTTTTTTTTGACGAAGAGACCTGTTGGCCTTGGAAGCTTGCATACTTTCTTGTGCCCCTTTGTTCTGGGTAGGATATCATTTCCTCTCTTTCTCCAACAGATTCCTTGCCATCCTCGTTTTGGCATCATCTTTGCTTGATATAGAGACCTGATGGTCCTGGAAGCTTGCATACTTTCTTTTGCCCTTTTGTTTTGGGCTGGAGATCATTTCCTCTGTCTCTCCACCTGATTCCTTCCCATCCCCTTTTTGACAGCCTCTTTGCTTGATATAGAGACCTGTTGGCCTTGGAAGCTTGCATACTTTTTTGTGCCCCTTTGTTCTGGGTAGGATATCGTTTCCTCTCTTTCTCCAACAGATTCCTTGCCATCCCCATTTTGACATCATCTTTGCTTGATATAGAGACCTGATGGTTCTGGAAGCTTGCATACTTTCTTTTGCCCTTTTGTTTTGGGCTGGAGATCATTTCCTCTGTACTCTCCACCTGGTTCCTTCCCCCATCCCCTTTTTGACAACCTCTTTGCTTGATGAAGAGACCTGTTGGTCTTGGAAGCTTGCATACTTTCTTTGCCTCTTTATTTTTGGTTGGGATTCTGGAGATCCAAATTCCCCTCTCCTGTCCCTTTTCTGTAATATATTTGTCCGACGAAGAGACTTCATGGTACTGAAAGCTTGCACAATTGCCCACAAAAGGGCTTTGTTTTTCCTTGTAGATACAGATTTTGGAATTTCCCTAGATCTTTGGCATTGAATGTTTGAGTTTTTAATTATGCTTTTTAACATTGTGTTAATTGTTCTCAACTGTTTAATTGTTTTTTTAACTTTTGTATTCTATAGGTTTTAACTATGTCTTTTTAATTGTTGTAAGCCGCTTTGAGTCCCAGTGTGGGAAAAAGTCTCAGTGTGGGAAAAAGATGATGATGATGATGATGACTGAAGAAGAGATTTTGTTTCCTAATCGCACATATATCCCGTTTTTCCTCCACTAAGCTCCTTTGGTGCCTCGCTTGATGTTCGCCACAACCCTGTGAGGTAGGGTGGGTTGAGAGAGAGTGACCAGCCCAGGGACACCTGATGAGTTTCATGGCTCCATGAGGAATGGGCTCCTGGGCCTCCCAAATCTCAATCCAACGGAGCTGCAGTGCAGATGGCTTCTGTTTAGCATTTTATAGTCACCCACCCATAATATGACTTCTTGAATATTTCTTCCCTCTTCCTTATTTATCTGAAGCATTTATTAAAACCACTAAGCCTGCTAGATGGACATAAAAACATTAAATAAAGAAAAAGAGATAAAGCCAGGCTAAAACAACTTCTTAAAAATTAACCCCCTTCTCTCTTTCATGTCTCCAGTGTAGATTTCTCTACCTCTGAGCATGTTAAGATTTTTTTATTTTACTTTTTTTGCTTTTTGGGAACCCCCTCTGCCTCATACAGTTTTTTTTTCCTTTAAAAATTACATGCACACGTATTTCTGCAAATCCTTGGCTTCTCTCCAATCTTGCTGCCTGGTTCCCTTGTCTTGAGAATGAATAGCACTATTTTGGCTTCTTGAAGAGCAGCGTTCAAAGCCTGAACAGGAGAAACAGTAAAGCAGTGCTGATGACTTTAAGGTCATTTCCACACTGCACTGTTATAGTGCTATTATTCCACTTTCAACCTCCTGTGGAATCCTGAGGTTTGCAGTTTAGGGAGGGGCCGTTAGAATTCTCAACAGAGAGCTCTTTGGCCTCAGGAAACTACAAAGCCCAGGATTCCACAGGAGGTTGAAAGTGGAATAATAGCACTGTAACAGTGTAGTGCGGAAATGACCTGAGAGTAACTGTTGCTTAATTTGTAGCTTGTAGTATTGGTATTTGGAGCCTGTGTATCCCACTCTGGATACACAGGGTAGTTTCTCAGAGCTAAATGGATCAAATATTTATTATTTTCTTAAAGTATTTATTACCTCTCAGTCTGCCAGTTAATGAAAGCAGAGATGATATTTTAAAACAAGGATGTGATGATGATTTTATCAGATGTAGGGAATCATTGGGATCATGTAGCTTGTTTGTCCTCTGCCCCCTCCAGAATCTTATTTTGGAGCTGGTGTTTTGACTTTTCAGAACTTTATTTCCCAGAAGCCTCAGTCGCCATGACCAGTGAGGGTAAGGAATTATGTGAATTAGAGTGCACACCTGGGAAGACCACAGGTTGCCCACCTTTATGACAGATAACAGCATTCTAGCCAGTACAGTGAACTGAAGAAAAGGGATGCCGAAGCTGTACTCAAACTTAGGCCATTTCTGCACTATGCTGTTATAGTGCTATTATTCCGCTTTCAGCATCCTATGGAGTCCTGGGATGTGCAGTTCAGGGACCGGCCTTTAACATTCTCAGCCAGAAAGTTCTTTGGCCTCAGGAAACTATAAACTCCAGAATTCCACAGGATGTTGAAAGTGGAATGATAGCACTATAACAGTGTAGGGCAGAAATGGCCTTAGAAGAGTTACCTTTTTGAACTACAGCTCCCCCCTCCTCCCAAAAATCTCAGTGACCATACTGGCTGAAGGATTCAAAAAGGAATTCAAAAAGTCCCTTTCCCAAGTGTCGTTGTTGTTCTTGGTGTGTGCCTTCAACTCGGTTCTGACTTACGGTGACCCTAAGGCAAAGCTATCACAGGCTTTTCTTTGTTCAGAGGGGGTTTGCCATTGCTTTCCGGTCAGTATAGCCATTTCTGCACTAGACTGTTATAGCGCTATGATTCTACTTTCAACATCCTATGGAATCCTGGGGTTTGCAGTTTCAGGAGGGGCCGGTTGAAAGTGGAATCATAGCGCTATAACACTCTAGTGTGGAAATGACCTATGAGCAAATGTGACATGCCTGACATTACCCAGTAGGGTTCCACAGCTGAGCAGGAATTCGAACTCTTGTCTCCCAAGTGTCCTAGTCCATGCTGGCTCTCCCAAGTGTTACCCTTGGTGTGTTCCAGTGGTTTCTTTCAGACATGATAAGCCAGTGCCATTTCCGCACTAGACTGTTATAGCACTTTCAACATCCACATTTTTGACATAGTGACTTAGAGAGGCAGCGTGTGATGCTTCTTTGAGCATTGGACTGCAACCCTGGAGACCAGAGTTTGATTCCCCACTCAGCCATGGAAACCTAGTGGGTGACCTTGGGCATGTCACACTCTCTCAGCCCCAGAAATTCCTGTGATTGGGTTGCCTTCGGGTCACCATGAGTCGGAAATGACTCAAAGGCACACGACAATCACAGTGCTCTGACTTAGGCTGGTATCAGTGGTACCATCAGGAAAGAACTTTGGGACAGTTTGTTTATTATTTAATGCGTCACCCACTTTTTTCCCCAGCAAGGACCTCAGTGTAGCTCATTGCCCAAAGCTCCACTCTAAAGTGGACAACTTGTGGCCCTCTGGATATCTTATTTGGCCTACAAGTCCCATCAGCCCCAGGCAGCATAACGAAGATAAGAGATTATGGGCACTGCAGTCCAAAATAGTCTGAAGGCCTCCCGTTCTGTGCCCCCAGAATGTTCTTCTGAATTATGACATTCCTTTTTTCTTGTATTGATGTATCCCTTCTTCTCCGTCAGAGAAAATCTTGGTAGAGGTGCAGAATATTTATTAAGTTCTTGCGTGTTCCCTTTTTTAATTCCAGAGATTTCCACCTAAGAGATTCCTGATTGAGTTTGGTCGGTGAGGGCGAGATCAGGACTGGGTTGAAAATGGAGGACCAAGGCTCTGAGGAAGGACCGCGGCCTGTCAGAACAGCTCCTTGTGTCCTCCAGGCTGTGATCATTGGGGAAGACCTGCCAAGGATACCCGTCGCACAGATTAAACAGGAACCAGTGGAAGGGCAACTTCACCAGTGGGAAACACAGTGGCAGATGTTCCTGAACACAGTGGAGGCTCCGCAGTCAGGCTGGACGGCCACACAGCTGCCTGAGCAGCCCCAGCCGTGGGACGATGCTCAGGCCTTCCTGACCTCCTTCGAGGAAGTGGCCGAAGCTTGCCGGTGGCCCAAGGAGGTGTGGGTGACCCGACTCCTGCCAGCTCTCCGAGGAGAGGCCGAGCAGTCCTTCAGCAGGCTGGACGCAAGAGACAGAGAGGATTACGGGAAAGTGAAGGCAGCCATCTTGCAAGGAGACGCCCGGAGGAAGGAGAAGAACCGGCAGCATTTCCGGCGCTTCTGCTACCAGGAGGCCGAGGGTCCGAGAGGGGCTTATAGCCAGCTCCAGGAGCTTTGCCACCGGTGGCTGAAAGTGGAGAAGCACACGAAGGAGCAGATCTTGGAAGACTTGGTCCTCGAGCAGCTCCTCACCATCCTGCCACCAGAGATCCAGAGTTGGGTGAGAGAACGTGGGCCAGCAAGCTGTCCCGAGGCGGTCGCCCTGGCGGAGGATTTCCTTCTGCGGCAGCAAGAGGCCAATAGGTGGGAGCAGCAGGTGAGAGGGTTTGTTCCTTCCTCAAGACAGGTCCAAAGTCAGTAATGGGAACTGGGGTGGAGGGGAGCAGTAGATTGATCGCTTTTGTATGCAGTCGCATAGAGATGAGAGGCAATGGGAGCGGTTCACCCCAGGCGGATATGTTTTGTGGGCATCCTGGCTTGTAGCCATGCCCCTGTGTGCCGTGGCCACACCTCCATGCACCACCACACACTGTGGCCATGCCTGGGGTGAACCACTCCCACTGTGGCCACCCCCCCTCCCACTCCCCCACGTATTCCAAGCTCCGCCACTCTTTGTATGAGACATAGCTAGAATATTACAAAAATACAGGGTTTTTTTAAAAAAAACCAAGAAATAGTAAAACAAGCAAAAGAAGTGCTGAAAAATTATTTTAAAGAAGATATAAAAGGAGATATGAAAGTGAAGACGGTCTGGGATGCATCGAAGGCAGTGATGAGAGTTTTTTTTATACAGCAACAACAAATCCAGAAGAAAAAAAGATTAGAAAATTATCAAGCATTATTGATTAAACTCCAAGAAAAAGAACTAAAGGCAAATCCATCTCAAAAGTTACTAATATTAGAGATGGAGAAATATTATTAATATTAGAGATGGATTCCATAGGATGTTGAATGTGGAATCAAAGCGCTGTAACAGTCCAGTGCGGAAATGGCCTTAGTTACTTGCACAGGGTTGAGCTTCCCTTATCTGGAAATCCAAAAGCTGAAACTTTTTTTCACAATCCACCAACTGCTGCACTCTTCCTCATTCATCTCTCAGATCTGAGGAGTGCAGCCACCACCTCCACCACTGTGAAAGCAGAAGCGAGTGGCTGGTGGCAAACAAGAGAGAGACTGAGGATCTGTGAAATGGCGAGACGTGTGCATTTGTGCCAAGCTTGGATTCCCACCATTGCACGGCTTCTCAGTTTCTTTCCAGCCTCGTGTCTCACGCACAACACGAACAGGGAACAAATGAGACATGAGGCTATTCCAAAAAGGTGCTGTATTCCAAAATCCAGAAAGAAAAATGCAGAACACTTCTGGTCTCAAGCACTTCAGATAAGGGAGGCTCAATCTGTAATTGATTTATTTCTCATTACATTATGGCTGGCATCTTGCTGGCGAGCCCCACTAGAAAAGATTCAGCTGATCAATTGCTGAGTGGCTAACACATGCTGCTGCTTCATGCTCTGTTGCGGGTGTTGAAATAGTGATGATGTGGAGTGTATGTTTCCTACTGCAGGCTGTGGTAGGAGCCACATTTTTTTGGAAAGTAACTCAAATGCAACTAGTTTAGTTTTTTTTTTTCCAGAAACAGGAATATCAAGAGGGTTTTTTTATGCATGCTAGAGCTTAATGACAGTTAAGTACATGTAGGAACACCGGAGCTGTAATTGTAATAAATCAGAATCACAGAATCCTAGAGCTGGAGGAGACCAGAATTGCTGTCCTGTGCAGCTCCCTATCATGCAGAAATACACCATCAAAGCATTCCCGACAGATGGCCATCTAGCCTCTGCTTAAAAACCTCCAAATAACCTCCCAGGCGCTGGTACTGGATGCATTGATTTAATCTCCCAGCTCTCCATCGGCTTAGGGTAATGGGGATTCAATTCAGAGCTCGGTAACGTTACTTATTTTTACTGCAGCTCGCACAATCCCCTAACTGGCAAACACAGGATTCTGGAAGCTGTAGGTCAGGAAAGAAACATTTCAAAGCTCTCTTGTGTCTTCAGCAGAATGTCTAGAAATATTTTGACTTTTGGTTACAAAGATCAAGATGTAGAGTTTCGGAAATCGACATTTGAAGATTACAGCTCCCAGAATCCACTCTAACAACCAGCATGGCCAGACAGCATGGGGAATTCTGAGAGTTCTGAATTTTTTTAAAAAAATCACTTAATATTTTTAATTTGAGTAATAGTAGTATTCTATTAATGATGTCCTCTCTTATCCCCAGTTTAGGACCTCAAGACAGCTTAGAGCAGTTAAACATAGTTAAAATTCACAGCATAACAAAATTAAATTAAAAAGTAATTAAATTATGAGAAGAATTAAAGAATTAAAGCCAGTTAAAATGAAAACTGTTAAAAGCAACATAGAAAAATCCAGCACATTATACAGGGTCCTTTTTCCAAAACAAAACAGTTCTCAAATAGTCTACCAAACTGAAAATATCTTCATGTGGGTGCAGAAAGACAGTAAGCAAGGTGCCAGAATTTCAGAGCCTGAGAGCAGCCACCAAGCAGGTCCCCTCCCGTATTTCCACCAGATGTATGTATGCGTGAAGCTGGAGAGACAAAGCCCATTTCCGCACTAGACTGTTACAGTGCTATTATTCCACTTTCAACATCCTATGGAATCCTGGGGTTTGCAGTTTAGGGAGGGGCATTGAGAATTCTCAGTCAGCGAGCTCTTTGGCCTTAGTAAACTACAAACACCAGAATTCCACAGGATATTGAAAGTGGAATAAAAGCACTATAACAGTGTAGTGCAGAAATGGCCAGAGAGAAGAGGTTCCACAGAAGATAAACACAGCATTGCTCCACGCTTTGCTTAGTCTGAAACTAGACTGCCCAGTATTCACGCTCCTTTGTTCTAAAAATGCTCCTGACTGCTTTTTCAGATGTTGACAAAGTTTGTGGAGGCAACTGGGAATTCCATCAAGGCCGAACCAGCTCCATCTGACTTTGAGGAGATGCGGCTGCGGGAGGCTGCGGCCCAACATGGCCTGGATACCGGCCTGCAGGGTAAACTGAAGTCCTTGGGTGCTCCTTGGGTGGTTTATGGGTTGACTTAAATTCCAAATAATGGAACACTGGTGTGGTCTGCAACAAAATGTTGCAGCGTGGAGTGCTTCTATTCAGATACTACTGTAGTTGTACCATTTCATTCTCCTTTTCTTCTTTTTGCCCCACCCTCCATTAACAATCAGTCTGCTTTCCATGAGTGGCTGGCTGGATGGGCTTCCAAGGCCATAAAAGTGGAATCTGGGAGTCTCTGGAGGCCTGCTGGCTGCATTTTCTCCACCCCTAGTGTAGAAGGGCAATGAATTGGCTCTGGTTTTGATTCCAGACTTCAGAGGTCTCCAAGGTACTGAAGCTTATCCCCAAAACAGACGGACCAGCTTAGGTATCCCCTTTTTTAACTCTAGAAACTTTTTATCCTTCTCTCAAGGGATGTACAGAGAAGTAGCTATGGGAGTGGGGCAAAAGGAGGGCATTTCCCCCCTATAATAATTCTGGCCCCCAGTGAAATTTTCCTTTACTCCCCATATTTCTAGCATTACATAGGCCATTTCCATACTATACTGTTATAGTGCTATTATTCTACTTTCAACATCCTAGGGAATCCTGGGGTTTGCAGTTGAAGGAGAGGCTTTTAGAATTCTCAACAAGAGAGCTCTTTGGCCTCAGTAAACTACAAACCCCAGAATTCCACAGGATGTTGAAAGTGGAATAATAGCACTATGACAGTGTAGTGCGGAAAGGACCATAGCGAGGCACTGAGAGCCTTTCTGCACTACACTGTTATAGTGCTATGATTCCACTTTCAACATCCTGTGGAATTCTGGAATTTGTTGTTTACTGAGAGCAATTTGCTCTCTGGCTGAGAATTCTAAATGCCTCTCCCTAAACTGCATGTCTCAGGATTCCATAGGATGCTGAAAGTGGAATAATAGCACTTTAACAGTGTAGTGTGGAAAGGTCCTGAAATTGGTCGACACCAATTTTTTTATTTTTTTTATAATTTTTTAATTGTAAAAGCAACATAGAAAAATCCAGCACATTATACAGGGTCTGTTTTACAGGGTCTGTTATACAGGGTATGAGCAATTTTATTTGCTGTGTTAACATTCCTTTGGTCCCTTTGCCTGCCCCTTTGCTTTGGAAGCCTAAACCGTATTTCTAAAGGCTCAGTTGAAGTTTGAAATTACTGCTATGCTAGCAGTCCGGAGGAACATTTCATCTGGGGAGGCAGAATTCTTATGGGGGGCATATTCTCATTTTGCCTCCCCACTTGTTCTGTAGCTACATTCCTGGGCTTTTCCCAAGGGACTCTCCTATATCTGTTCTGACTACAGAAGCACTCAGAAACAGAGGAAGTGATACACTGCTGAATATAGGCAAACACGGAAAATATACACCATGTCCTGAGGTCTGACCATGACAAATACTACTGTGGGAGGCTCAGATTTTTCTTGAAATCTGGGTCCCTTTGAATTCAAGGGCACCAGATTTCAGTACTTGAGTCTGTTTGTGGACTGCAGCCTTCTGGTGTCTTCCCTGGATTGGGCTTTGGTCCAATTGTGACTGATGGCCTCCCTGTCAGGAGAGTGGTAAATCAGATTAGGGTTGTAGTCTGAACTGTAAAACAGATGCCCAAGCTAGCAAGCTTATCTGGGGGATAGGGTTTAACTCCTTGGAGCACTCCTTTAGAGTCTGATCTGAAAACCAGAGCAAGTCGTCGTCACCAACATCATCATTTATTTATTTATATAGCAAGCGCTGTACATGGCACTTTATAAGTAAAAGAACAACTGAATAGGTCCATGCCCTCAGGTTTACAATCTAATTAAGATATGACACAAAAGGAAAAAAGGTTGGCAGTGTGGGAATGGGTTAAGTCCAGCAGATGCTGTCTCTTCTTCTCTCCCTCCTAGGCCAGGGCAGTGGCAGTTGGGATGGACTGAGGTCCTTTTCTGCTTCTGGGCCTAGGCATGATGGAGCTCTGCCTGCCTCTTCTTCTCTCCCTCCGAGGCCAGGGCAGTGGCAGTTGGGATGGACTGAGGTCCTTTCCTCTGCTTCTGGGCCTAGGCATGATGGAGTTGTGCCTGCTTCTTCTTTTCTCCCTCCGAGGCCAGGACAGTGGCAGTTCGGATGGAGGGAATGCCTTTCCTCTGCTTCTGGGCCTAGGCATGATGGAGCTGTGCCTGCCTCTTCTTCTCTCCTGCCAGGGCCAGGGCAGTGGCAGCTGGGATGGATGGAAGACCATTCATCTGCTATTTATGACTCCATTGTCATGGAAGCCCCAGGCTGCCATTGTGTTACACCACGGGTGGGGGGAACTGCCTCCTGCAACTTTTGTGGCCTCTGAAGCACCCCTTCCTGTCCCCCAATGCCCTGCCAGTCCCCTAAGATTTGAAAAGGTGCAATTTTTCAGACAGTTTTTACCCTCACACCATGCTACAACCACCTAAAAGGCATAAAAAAGCTTCACTCTCCAACAGCATCACATTGGGTTGCTATTTTGGCTGGGATACAGCCACAAGAAGAGGTAAATTCCACATGTCATTGTGGGTGAGGTGTGGCCTGAAGGGAGGTGAATTGGCCTCTGAGCCCTGTGCAGTTGTCTACCCCTGCACTACACCAGTGGAGTAACTCCATTCTCAGTATGTTATGTTTAAACTAGGACTTTGTTCCTGCCTCATTACAAAAAAATACTTGATTTGATTCAGGTAACTTATTGCTTCCATGTAGTCGTGTGTCCATGCTCCTGATTCTATCAGACTTTGGTCAAAGTGGTGGGTATAATTTTTCTTGTGTAGGAAGAGAGAGAAGCAACAGAGAACTTTTTCCTAGCAGCTATAAACTCTGATTAACAGGAAAATCAGAGTGGAGTCCACACTATTGCTGGCCAATGATCAGAAATGACACTCCCTGTGATTTTCTCCATGACTGGGGAACAATTTTGTCTGGAAACCTCCACAGGCCACATGGAGAACTGTTGAGGGGCAGATTATACCCAGTTTCTGAGGTTCTCCTTGGCGATTGTTAAACCAATATGAAAGTTTTTCATCTGCATGCTTTCATAGAATCATTGAATCAAAGAGTTGGAAGAGACCCCAGGGGCCATCCAGTCCAACCTCCTGTTATGCAGGAACCCACATCAAAGCACTCTCAACAGATGGCCATCCAGCCTCTGCTTTAAAACCTCCAAAGAAGGAGACTCCACCACACTCCCAGGCAGCCTATTCCACTGCCGGACAGCCCTGACTGTCAGGAAGTTCTTCCTGAGGTTCAGGTGGAATCTCCTTTCCTGCAGCTTGAATGCATTGCTCCTTGTCCTGGTCTCTGGAGCAGCAGAAAACAAGCCCACTTCCTCCTCAACGTGACATCCCTTCAAATATTTAAACATGGCTATCATGTCCCCTCTTAACCTTCCCTTCTGCCGACTAAACATACCCAGCTCCCTAAGCCGTTCCTTATAGGGAGTGGCTTTCAAACCCTTCACCATTTTGGCTGCCCTCCTCTGAACACGCTCCAGCTTGTTGATATCCTTCTTGAATTGAGGTGCCCAGAACTGGACAAAGTATTCCAAATGAGGTCTAACCAATGCAGAATAGAGTGGTACCATTACCTCCCTTGACCTAGACACCATATTCCTATTGATGCAACCAAGAATCACGTTGGCTTTCTTGGCTGCCGTATCACACTGCTGACTCATGTTCAGCTTGTGATCTACCAAGACTCCTAGATTCCTTTCTCTTTATTCTCTATCTCTGTCATTCTCTGTTTACACTCATCTCTGGCTGATTCTCTTTGTTTTTTGTATGTGACTGTTATGACTGGTGTATGCTGGTATGTATGACTGGTATGTGCTGATTATTACTTATAAAGCCCTGTGCAACTCAGGTCCAGGCAGTCTGAAGGACCCTGTCTCCCCATAAGAGCCTATGTGAGCTGTAACACCCTCAAGGGAGGAATCATAGAAACATTGGAAGAGTTGGAAGAGACCCACGGGGCCATCCAGTCCAACCCCCTTCTGCCATGCAGGAACAAACACTCAAAGCACCCCCAGCAAATGGCCCTCCAGCCTCTGCTTAAAAACCTCCAAAGAAAGTGACTCCACCACGCTCCATGGAGGCAGCAGCAGATTCCACTGCCAGGAAGTTCTTCTTGAAGTTTAAGTGGAATCTCTTTTCCTGTAGTTTGAGTCCATTGCTCCATATCCTAGTCTCTGGAGCAGCAGGAAACAAGCTTGCTCCATCCTCGACATGACATCTCTTCAAATATTTAAACATGGCTATCATGTTATTAACTTCCTTCATCAGACTATAGGACATTCCTATCTCTTTGTCCGACTGCCTTCCCAGGCACATGTTGTGGTGACACAGGAGAAAGCGTTCTTGGTGGCTGCTCTTAGGCTTTGGGACTTCCCCCTAGAGAGGTTAGGATGTCTCCCTTCTTACTGTTTTTCTCTCAACATATGAAAACTTTTCTGTTTGGTCAGGCTTTAAGGAACTGACTGCAAGAGTGTTTAATGGTGTGCTGTTTTGCTGATTTTTATCTTTTTATGTTTCAGTGGATTTGTTTCAAATAGTTTCAATCCTATGGAGAGTTTATTTGCATTTAACAATAACTTTTTATATGTTTTTACTTATGTCTTTGAAAGTACTTTTCACTGTATTTCTTTTAATTTTTGTAAGCCAGCTTGACTCAAATAGTCCTCAAAAAGGTGGAATATAAATGAGTTCTTATGATTTTTTTACAATTTGCTGTGCTTCAGTTGTGTGCCGAAGGTATAGATGTATACATATAATTAATATGTCTAACAAACAAAAACAAAAGTGGTGTCATATAGACCATTTCTGCACTATAGTGCTATTATTCCACTTGCAACATCCTATGGAATCCTGGGGTTTGCAGTTCAGGGAGGGGCCTTTGAGGACTGTAACAGTCTAGTGCAGAAATGGGCATAGTTATGATCTTTTAATAAAAAACAGATGACAATTTTTTTTAACTTTTACCTTCCTAAAGGCTGTATCTGGGTGAGCGAATGCAAAGAGAAGATTCTCAATCATCCCGAGCTGAATGAGAGCAGAGAGGAACTTCTGGGATATTCTGAGTTGAATAAAGGTCGAGAAAAAAGTTTGGCTTATCCAAAGCTGATGAAATCAGATGGGGTACCTCAAATGAGAACTAAAGAAAATATTTCTCAGGTTGATGAAGGAGGGAAAACCCCTTGGGTTCATCCCAGTTCAAAAAGGCAGCAAAGGACTCATCCAAGGAACAGAACAAGAGATTCCACGCCTAGTGTAGCAAATGAGACCTTAAGTGAATATTTCTTAGAAAACGCCAGACTTCCAGAAAGCTTCAGAGAGGACTCAGGACTTTTTGAATGTGAAGCAGCCCATAATCGAGAGGAACCATTTCAACAAGCCAAGGGTAGCAAAAACGTCAGTCTCCACAGAGATCTGCCTGTCAAGTCTCAGCGAATGCACGCTTTGGAAAAACCACGCAAATGTTCTTACTGTGGGAAAGCCGCCTGTCAGATTTTCCACGAGGGAGCCCGTGCCGAGAAGAAACCCTTCCAGTGCTCGGCATGCGGGAAGTGCTTCAGTCGGAACTCACTCCTCTTAAAACACGAAAGGACCCACAAGGGAGAAAAACCTTATACTTGCTCGACCTGCGGGAAGAGTTTTGTTTATAGCTGGAACCTGATTAAGCATAAAAAGAAGCACACGGGTGAAAAGCCGCACCAGTGTTTGGCCTGTGGGAAAACCTTCTTTGAGCGTTCAGACCTTCTCAGACATGAGAGAACTCACACGGGGGAGAAACCCTATCGATGTGCTCACTGTTGGAGACGTTTTAGTCAGAAGTGGCTCCTCATTAAACATGAGAGAACCCACACAGAGTAGAGGCTGGACAAGTGTTGTTCCCCATGTGGAAAGTTGGGCCTAAGCTTTGTTTGTTTGTTTTTTCAAAGAAAGATTAAAAAGTCATGCATTTCCACTTGGGGTAGAAGTGGGAAACCTTTCTTTCTCTGGTGGGGGTCGCCTTGCCTGAAGGGTAATTTGGTTGGGACCACTTCTTGGCAGTGGTCAGGAACGAAGCCAAAGGAAACATGGCCACCCCTTTTCTCTCTGTGTATTTCTCTTCCACTTTCTTTTCTCACTTGCTCTTTGTTCTCTGTGTCTATCTGCCATTCCCTCCTCTCTTTCCCTCCCTCTCTTTTCTTCTAAACCCGATCCTCTCTTGCACCTTCTTTTATCTCTTTTTCAGCCACCTAATCTTGTTCTCTTTTCTCTGACACTCTTTCTTGCTCTCATCAATGTTTAGATCTAAACATTAGGAGGAACTTCCTGATGGTAAGAACAGTTTGACAGTGGAATATGCTGCCTGGGAGCATGGCGCAGTCTCTTTCTTTGGAGGTTTTTAAAGAGAGGCTGGATGGCCATCTGTCAGGAATGCTTTGATGATGTCTTCTTGCATTGGCAGAATAGGGTTGGACTGGATGGCCCATGGGGTATCTTCCAACTCTATGATTCTGTCATTCCATGATTACCCTTCTACCGACCCTTTTCCTTCTGCTTCTGCCATCTCTAATTCTTTGTCAATATCCTTCCCCCACTTTTTTTCTGCCACTCCTTCTTTCTCTGGTTATTTTTTTCCTGCCAGCCCATTTTTGTGCCTCTTGCTTTTCCTGTTACTATTCTTCTGCAATTGATCACATTCCTGCCCTTTCTCTCTTTTTTCTGTCACCCCATCTTTCTCTCTTCCTGCCATACCCTTTGCTGTCCTTTCCCCCCACTGCTCTTTTCATCTTCGCTTCTCTTTCTTTTTGCCACCCCCTTCTCTCTCTCTATTTTTTTGCTAGCACCCCATCTTTTTTTCACTCCTTCTGCCACACTATTTTCTTTTTCTCTTTTCCTGCCATCTCGTTCTCTTTCTTTTTCTGCTTTCACCTTCTTCCTCGTTCCAGATCTCCTCTCTCCCCGTTTTCTCCCCCTTTTTTGCCACCCCCCCTCTGTTGCCTTCTTCCTCTTGCTCTTTCTGCCACCTCTTTTTCCCCCTCTCTCTTTTTGCTATCCTTTTCACACACCCCTCTCTTTGTTTGTGCCTCCCCATTTTTCTCTCTTTTTCTTCCAACCTTCCTTTCTCTCACTTCTGCTATCTGTCTTGTCCTGGATAACTTGCTCTCTAAAACTTTGCTCAGTGTTTCAAACAGAAGCGTTTATTGAGAAAAGCAAGCAACAAAGCAACACTTCCAAACATTGCTGAGATTAAGGCATCTAGGTTGGTTACAGGCTTTATGCCTTATCATGCAAATTATGGTGTGCATCTCAATGATTGGTTAAAGTGGTACATATCAAGTCACCTCATCGGCATAGGCATTTTTGCAGACTTACAGTTACACTAATCTCTCCACAGTCACTAGGGTTAGGGGCACAGGATCCCTGTAAAAGTGGAAAAACCATGAATAACTCTAGGCCCTCCCAAACCATATTTAACACACAAAAAAAGTATGATCACCATATTCAACTGCCCATGGATTCCTCTGAGGCATCAGGGTTCCTTCACAAGGCAGAAGTAGGGGGCTGGTGGGGCTTACTGCCACCTTCACTGCTACCCCACACCATTTTTAAGACGGACTTACAAGCCTTGTTCACAGTTTCTCAGTCTCACGAGGTTTGCGGTGCCTATTAAAAATGGCATGAGGCAGCAGCAAATAATCCATGAATAGTCAAATCTGCAAAAGTTAAACCCACTTTCATCATGGAAGTGAGGACAAGCTCTTGCACCCTTATCTACGCATAGCCATTTCTCATAACACCTACTCCCTACTTCACTGTTTCCCTGCTTTTGACTTCTTTTGCTCTTGCTCAGTACAAAATGACATTGAATGTAACACAATTAACCATCTGGAGCCTTGGGACTCTGAGAGTGTCAACCAGCTACATAGTTGTAGCTAGCAATTATCAATGGATACTGAACATCACTTCAGCCTGCAATGCCCTATTTGGTCTATGCAGCTATACCACTACATCTATTAATGGCTACATATGAGCCACACATTACCTCTTTTTTGCTACCTCTTTTTCTTCCCCCTGCCATTCCCTTCCTTTTTTTTCTCTCTGTAATCTACTCCCCTTTTCTCTTTAGTCTCTTCCTTCCTGCTTGCCATGGGTTGCCAGGAAAGGAAGAGGTCAGCCTCGCCAGAAGTTTAAACTAGTCATTTGCACACAGTTTTGGAAACCATTACGCCAAGTTCCCCTTCTCAAGTCCGTTCTTATTACATTATTGGCAGATCTTCAGCCAAGAGAAGCCACAGGCGACTCATACTGTCACACAGAGAAAAACCTTTTTCTTTTGTCTGAAAAATTGACTTGCAAAAGTATTTCCACTGGCAAATGTGAAGAGGGAATGGTTGGCTTTGGGAATGTGGTGACCCAATCAGAAATGGTCACTTCCTGGTCTGTCCACAAAAGTTAGTTGGCTCAGCTGGAATCTCTTTCATCAGGGTTAGGAATAAACACTACCTTCCTTTCTGAGCCTGGGAAATAGCAAGGGAATGAGAGCAAGGGAAAAGGGAATGTAAAGGAGAAGCACTGTGCATGCGTTTCCCTCATTCCCTTGCCTTTTGCTTAGGCATGGAGAGCCATGCGCTGGGACAAATAGCAAGGGAATGGGAGGAGGAACACATGCCTTCCCGTGCCGTTTGCCTGGGCATCTATGCCTTATCTGTACCTGGGAAAAGGCAGGGGAATGGGAAGGGGGACTACATACCATCTCCACCTTCCCTTGCCTTTTGCCCAGGCATGGAGTTACTGCAAAACCATGGAACTTCATGAGGTCCTCTATCAGAACCTGCAATTTAAATGTAAAAGTGGGTAATTAATTAACTCAAAATACTGCAAGAGGAGAGGTAACTTCAGGACCTTTTCACCTTTGTTTACCAGGTCACTGCAAAAGAGCCCAGTCAGAAAACTTACAGTGCAATTTTAAATGCGTTTTTTTGGGGGGAAATATACATGCACACACACACAATCACACACAGAAGCAATCACACAAGGCTAACTGAAAAGGAAGAGAGGAATACCATCCACAGAGAAAGAGAAGCAGGGAAATTGTAATGTGGCTTGGACCGATGCCCAAGGACAGCAAAGGCCTGAGGGACAGAGTGGATCCCTGAAATCCAAAATGCTCTAAGGAGGACCCAAAATCAGATTCCCTTTATACCCCCAAAATATGCCCTTGAGGCATAACTTTCTGCTTGGACAACCAAGGATTTCCAGGGTGGACAAAAGGTGACAGGGTAGATTAATGGTTCTAATGAGTGAAGGAAACATACTGATAGGTTTAGCATGTATATGACAAAGGCTTCAGATGGCCTCCTTTTGCCCTTTTTAATAGGGACTGCAAGCTTCGTGAGACTGAGAAGCTGCAAACGAGGCTTGTAAATCCCTATTAAAAATTGTGCGGGGCAGCAGTGGAGATGGTGGGAAGCCCCCTCAGCCACCCCCTTCTGCCTTGTGAAGGAACCCTGATGCTTCAAAGGAATCCATGGAGGGTTGAATATGGTGATCAAACTTTTTTGTATGTTAACTATAGTTTGGGATGGCCTAGAGTTATTCATGTTTTTTTCACTTTCACTGGGATCCTGTGCCCCTAATCTTAGTGAATGTGAAGGGATGACTGTAGAAAATACTGGCAGCTGGGAGACAGGATGCACATACCCTGCTCCGAGTCCTGACATCCACAACTTATTACCCCCCACTTTAACTGCTCCCTGCCAACCCCTTCGCAGGAAATGGCTCTGGTATTGCCAGGAGTTACCCCAAATAGCCCTTTTCCCTATACACTATAGGGTTCAGTATTATCCATGGCTTCAGGTATCCGCAGGGGGGAATGTCTCCCCCACAAACAAGGGGAGATTACTGTAATTAGAAAAGCAAAAATATTCCTGCAGATGCTGGAAAAGGAATGCTTGTAATGACAAGGGAGCCCACAATTTTTCTCCTGAAAATCGGGGCTGTTTGTGCATTCCTCATCCCTTTGTTATTATCTAAGGGAGGTTGATTCATATTGAAGATCCAATTGATTGCGTTAGTGTCAGTGGTGAATTCAATCCAGGTTTTGGTTGAAGCCATCCAAGGTCCTTGTTCTTATCCTCATATCACTGAACAGCTCATTTAAAGTTCAAACTAAAACCCGGAGCAAATTCACTGCCCCACTGAACTGTGGTGGAGTCTCCTTCTCTGGAGTTTTTTAAACAGAAGCTGGACAGCCATCTGTCGGGAATGTTTTGATGGTGTATTCCTGCATGGCAGGGTTGGATGGCCCTTGGGGTCTCTTCCAGATCTATGATTCTGTGGAGTCCTGGGATTTGTAGTATAGTGGGAATTCTGTCCTCACCAAACTACAAATCCCAGGACTCTATAGGATAGACCCATGACAGAGATATAAACCTATTACAATGATGTGGTGTGGATGCATATGAGCAATTTTTCATAGGACTCTCATCTTACAAATAGGTTGTTCCATTCAGCAGAGATAGCCATGCAGGTGCGGGATGCATCCCACAAGTAAGAATTCTGCCTTCCCAAATTAAATTTTCCAACATTTCCCAAATTTGTAACTTCACAGGAAGAAGATATAAAGAGCCTTGGTTGGGTCAAGCCCAAGGTGCATTTAATTCAACATGCTGTTTCCCAAAGCGGCCACATAGGCCATTTCTGCACTAGACTGTTATAGTGCGATTATTCCACTTTCAACATCCCAGTGATGGATTCTAGTCTTTTACTCCAAGTCTCAAGTCAAGTCTCAAGTCTTTGAAGATACTTTCAAGTCAAGTCTCAAGTCTGGAAGGCAACTTTATACCCCAACCAAAATTCCAGAATTATTGGTCAGAGCCAAATAAAGTCAGTTTTAACAATTTAAGCAGAGTTGGGCATCCACATTTGAGATTTTGCCATATACAGCTTCAAAAGTGGGGAATAGGATCCTTCTAACACCCCATTACTGAAGCTTCAAAAGCTTTAGAAGGGAGGATCCTTCCTTCTCAGGCCTGTTGCCTAACACATTTGCTGTTCCTCTCTGAGAAATGCACCTGTACTCTTGCCTTCTGCTCTTAGGAAAAGTTTTACAAGGCTTCTTGAATATGCAGCAGGGAATGACTGCTGAGGAGACCTCAAGCCTGCCTTAAGCCCATTGCCTAACCCATTTGCTTTTCCCCTGTGAGAAATGCACTCACACCTTGGGCTTGAGACAGATTGCCATAAGACCAGTAGACAAAAAGAGATGGAGGCACTGTTCAAAGTCATAAGGTTTCTGGATGAAGGTGTTATGTTACTGAACCAAGGGCAGCAAGTCAATCATTAAAAATATACAAGTCTCGAGTCGAGTCGAGTCAGTGCATCATTTATTGTCGAGTCAAGTCCGAGTTGAGTCACTGAAGCGACTTAAGTCCAACTTGAGTCCGCGTCTATTGACTTGAGTCTACATCACTGCAACTTCCTATGGAATCCTGGGGTTTGCAGCAGCCATAGATACTTGGTGAGAGGCTGCGTAGTGTAGGAATTTGAGCATCGGACCACGACCTGGAGACGAAGGTTCAATTCTCCACTGGGGGGGGGGACCTTGGGCACGTCACACACTCTCAGCCCCCAGAAAACCCATGATAGTTTCGCCTTAGGGTTGCCATACGTCAGGAAGGATTTGAAGGCACACATCAACCTCAACAAGGTCCTTGCTGCCCTGATCCCCACCAGCAGGATGGAAAAGCTCTTCTGTTCATGCAACAAGCAAGACTTGCTGAGATTCCCTCTTCTTCGCCACCATGAAAGGCAGAAGAGCCCTCTCCAGTTTTCATTCTGGCAACCTGACCTCCGAGTTCTGTGCATTCCTCGCTCAGCCTGGACTTCCCAGGGGTTCCAAAGGGGTTAAACCAAGAGAGCCTGGCTTCCTAGAAAAGACGGAGGAGAGATGGAGAAGCCGGGAGGGGAAAGGGTCTTTTCCTGTCTGGAGGAGGAGGAGGGGGTCCCTTGGTTTTAAATGCCATTTTCCTATAGCTACAGAAGGGGTAAAGAAGAAGAAACTGGGGAAAAGGTAGCTGGGACTATGGCAAGAGGTAAACAGGGGATGGAAGAGCAACTATCCTTGAAGGGAGGCAAAGGGGCAGCAAGGGCAGGAAAATAAGAAGTGGAGAGAGCGAGCCCCTCCCCATAATCTCCCTTAGGACCTTTCCACACTACACTGTTATAGCACTATTATTCCACTTTCAGCATCTTATGGACTCATGGGGTTTTCAGTTAAGGGAGGGTCCTTTAGAATTCTCAGCCAGGGAGCTCTTTGGCCTCAGTAAACTACAAATCCCAGAATTCCACAGGATGTTGAAAGTATAGCACAGCAGTGTAGTGTGAAAATGGCCTAAATTTCTCTACTTCTTTGAAAGAGGTCTGGGTGACATAGGTAGTTCTCCCAACCCCACTGCTCTGTTTTGGTCCTCACAAATCCCCTAACCCTGTTATTCCACCCTGAGAGGGCGTTTGGCCTCAGTAAACTACAAACCCCAGAATTCCACAGGATGCTGCAAGTAGAATAATAGCACTATAACAGTGTAATGCGGGAAGGCCCTTCATCTAGCTTCCCCGTTGTTTGTTTCTAGGAGCTGTAGCTACTGAGGGGGCAAAATGAGATCATTGTTGTTGTTAACTGGCTTCAAGTCCACTTTGAGTTATGGGGATCCTATGGATAAGTTACCCTATCTTCAGCTGCCTTGCTCAGGACTCGTAGATTCAGGGACTTGTCTTCCGTGATTGAGTCTATCTGCCTGTCATGTCATCTTCCTCTTTTTCTCCTGCCTTTCCCCTTTCCAAGCCTTACTGTCTCTTCTAGGGGGTCATGCCTTCTTATGATACAGCAAAGTACAACAGCCTCTAGCCATTTCCACATGGGGCGAGGGAATCGCCCCGTGCCGCTACTTACCGGGTCTTCTGGCTCCCTGGTCCGGTCCAGGATACTCTGGAACAGTGTGTGGTCATAGATCTGCACTCTCCAGCATCCAAAATGGCGGCTTCCGGTTGGTCGTGGGTCCCGACCGACCGCTGAAGCTCGCCAGTCTAAGGCCCACCCTCCGCAGATCACAGGCTCACATTGGTGCAAGCCTGCAAATCTGCACCGGAGAGCAGGCACGCAGTGGCGCGCTCCGGGCTTTTGAAAGACCGGAAAAATCAGGTCTTTCAAAAGCACGCTGGAGGACCACTTGGGGTCATTCCGGAGCGGACTGAGGTGCGGATCTACAGTAAGTAGTCTGGACCCAGTTCGTTCCAAGGTGCAGATGTCCTCCGTGGAGGACACACTGCACCGTTTTTATTACCCCATGTGGAAATGGTCTCAGTTGAGCCATCTTGGCTTCTAGGGAGAGTTCAGGCTTGATTTGCTCTAGGACCCATTCTTTGGTCAAATCACTACACCACGCTGGTGCAAAAGCATATACTTCTTAATCACTTTGGCCATTCATGGATCCGGCCAGCAGAAAACAAGCTTGCTCCATCTTCAATATGACATCCCTTCAAGTATTTAAACATAGCTATCATGTCACCTCTTAACCTTCTTCTTGCCAGGCTAAATATACCCTGCTCCTTATGTTACCCTGAGAATTGGGGGGGGGGTCCCATGAGGGGCGCCTGGGCTGCCAATTAAAAGACCAAATTGGGAGAAATTAGCTTGACCACTGTTTGGCTAGCAAGAGGCAGGGTAACGTTGCGAGGACCTTCTAACCCAATGTCTACGGCTTCAGGTCATGGAATAGGCACGCAAGGTTTTAAAAGTAACAAAATAACAATTTTATTGAAAACAACAGCGAATAAACCCAACACACACACACTATCTAACTGGGAGGCAGAAGGGGAGATGGTAAGGATGGGTAATACGACCTGGTCTTGATGTCCGGGAAGAAGATAGATGAGGTTCCGAAGTGGAAAGCTCAGCATGGTGGGTTGAGGGGAGTTCTTTAGATAAACCAGCGGCAGGGCAGGATGGCAGTCCAAATAGTCCGAAGACTGCTTGGAAATCTGGGGTTTTTATAGGGAAGTTTGTGCCTTTCGGCTATGGCAAGCCAGGGGAGAACAAAAGGAGTTTTGGGCTGGACAAAAAGACTGAGAGAGGTTCACTTTAACCTGATGGGATTATCTCCTGATTACAATGGTGCAGCTCGTATGTAAATGACTTGTTTACTGGCCTGGCTCGGCTGAGAGCCACTCAGCTATTGTAAGTGCACGTGGGAAGGTCCCTGAAGCGGGGAGTGAAGTTTTAGTTTGCTGGCCTCAAAAGAGATTGGAATGTAAGAGCAATTAGCGGCCACACTCATGTCCGTGCTTGTCCGGAGAACTTACAAACACGTGGGGTGAGGTAACTGAGGGCGGGTCCAGCTAAAGCCGAATTAGACGATATCAAAATGATATTTGGGGCCCTCACCCAAGGGTGCTATACCGGAAGTAACACTTAGGCCACTCCTCATAGGGCATGGTTTCTAGACGCTTCACCATTTTGGTCACCCTCCTCTGGACACATTCCAGGTTCTTGAATTGTGATGCCCAGAACTGGACACAGTATTCCAGGTGAAGTCTAACCAAATAAGAATAAAGTGTCATTATTACTTCCCTTGATCTTGACGCTATACTCTTATTTGATGCAGCCTAGAATTGCATTGGCTTTTTTAGCTGCGGCATCACACTGTTGACTCATGTTCAGCTTGTCGTCCACTAAGACTGCTAGATCCCTTTCATTTTGGTTTCTAGGAATAGTTCAGGCTTGGTTTGCTCTCAGACCCATTTCTTTACCTTTTCGGCAGTCCATAGAACTCTTTTCCAGCACCACATTTCAAATGAATTATCTTCCCATCCAGCCTTCTTCACTATCCAGCTTTCAAAAAGAAACCCTGAACTCAGAAATTGCAATGGCATGAAATAGTCTGACTTTGGTATTTAATGGTGGCTGAGGCTGAAAACTTTGAAAGAGCTCTCCAAGGTGCTAGACTAAAATAGGTTAAGTACCTTGGATAGCAGCTTTAAATTTCAGAGCAAAAATCCAGATTGGATTCCTTACCCCACTGGCATTGGAAACAACAGCAGCCACTGCCCTCCTATCTACCGTGTGTGGTTGTCTCAGCAACAACAAACTAAGCGTGAGGCTATTGCAGGACAAACAGTCTGGGGGCCTTTCCGCACTACACTGTTACAGTGCTATTATTCCACTTTCAACATCCTATGGAATCCTGGGGTTTGCAGTTACGGGAGGGGCCTTTGGCCAAAGGCCCTTCCCGTAACTGCAAACCCCAGGATTCCATAGGATGTTGAAAGTGGAATAATATTGCTATAAAGGTGTTGTGCGGAAATAGCCTAAGTCAGCATGAGAGCTGTGTGATCTTTCTCCTCCATTCTTTACTGAAACCACTCCATAACTATAAAAGTAACTAATAGAACTTACTTCTGAACAGACAGGTCTTCCTCCTCCTCCTCCTCCTCCTCCTCCTCCTTCTTCTAGAAGCCATCTTTTCTCCAATGAACTCAAGACAGTATACCTGACTGTCTTTCTTCCTCTTTCCTATCCTCTCAACAGCCCTGTGAGTTAAGCCAGACTGAGAAACCATGGGCCTTTCTGCACTTCACTGTTATAGTGCTATTATTCCACTTTCAATTTCCTGTGAAATTCTGGGTTTTGCTGTTTACTGAGGCCAAAGAGCTCTCTGACTGAGAATTCTAAATGCCTCTCCCTAAACTACAAATCCCAGGATTCCATAGGAGGTTGGAAAGTGGAATCATAGCACTATAACAGTGTAGTGCAGAAATGGCTGATGACTAGCTGAAGGCCCTTGAGTTTCACAGCCCATTAGAAGGTTGCAACCTGGATGTCCTGAGTCCCTTCCTATCGCTCTAATCACTATGCCACATAGACCATCTAGTGAGAAGTAAGTCTTATTGAATTCAATTGGACTCACTCCTAGGTAACTGTGAACAGCACTGCAGCTTAATACAGTTACGATTATGTTCTATACATCAAGCACAGAAAGAGTATTCAGAAGCATATTTATTCCTTTAGAGCAGCGGTTCTCAACCTGTGGGTCGCGACCCCTTTGGGGGTCGAACGACCCTTTCACAGGGGTTGCCTAAGATCATTGGAAAATACATATTTCCAATGGTCTTAGGCTCCATTCCCTCCTCGGTGGTGGTGCGCAAGCGCAAGCCACGCACTCGCGTCCTCCTGCCCCCTGTTCAGAAGGGACTGAAATCGCTCCCCTTCTCCACTACCGGGAGAACCTCCCGTCTGACGGGCCAGCTTGGGGGGAGCTGTAGCATGGGGGGCAGGCCCCTCCACACCACGGACCCTGCCCCACTCGCCACGGAGGGGGGTGCTGCGGAAGGGCCAGGGGGCTGCAAGGCAGCACTTTTCCAGGGGGGCGAGCTGCGCCCAGCGCAAAAGACAAAGGCACTGGGATTCCTCCCCCCAGCCAGGGTCGACACTCTGGAAACTTTTCCCACACTGCCCCCCACAGCGGAAACGAGAGCAAAGCAGAAGCAGAGCCCGGGGGGGTTCTGGAGTTTTTTCCCAGGGGAGACGCGTGGCTCCTCTTCTCTCCCCGGCCCCCCCATTCCTGGCCGGTGAGGTGGCCTTTGCCGGGGGGGAGGCATTGTAAATAATAAATAAATAATTTTATGGTTGGGGGTCACCACAATATGAAGAACCATATTAAAGGGTCACAGCATTAGGAAGTTTGAGAACCACTGCTTTAGAGCAAGTGTGGTATAGTGGTTTGTGCATTGGGCTACATGTCTGTAGACCAAGGTTCAGTTCCCCGTTCAGTCATGGAAACCCACCAGGTGACCTTGGGCAAGTCACACTCTCTCAGCCTCAGAGGAAGGCAGAAGCAAACCTCTCTGAGCAAATCTCGCCAACAAAACCCTATGATGAGGTCGCTGTAAGTCAGAAATGACTTGTATACAACAACAAACATGATTTAAAGTCGAAGGCTTTCACGGCCGGAATCCATAGGTTGTTGTGGGTTTTCTGGGTTTTGAGGCCGTGTTCTATTAGTATTTTCTCCTAAAGGAGAGGAGAAAATACAAATAGAACATGGCCTCAAAACCCAGAAAACCCACAACAACCTAACAAACATGATTATTTAGAAAAGCTAGTGTTATGATGCACAGAAGAATATATGTTTCAAATAATGTGCCTATTGCCTTTTAAAAAAATGTTTGTGTGTAAGCTGACTCTGGGAGCCATTTAGGCTGAGAAGCAGAATAAAAATGGCAATACTAATCTACTATATAAAAGTCAAAGTTCGTCTCTTTGTGAGTTTGTCTGTTTGTCTGCATCAGGCAAGTGAAGACCGTATATGATTGGCTGGCTGTGAAGATACTATGGAATCCTGGGATCGGCAGTTCAGGGAGGGGTCTTTAGAATTCTCAGCCAGAGAGGTCAGTCCAGTTGCTATTGAGACAAGGCTTACCAGCAAGAAGGAGGAGGACAGTGCATTCCCTCAGGAACCCAACCTCTGCATGTTAATAACTCTGAATACAGATTAGTTTGGGGAATGTGGGGATAAGTTACAGGTAACTGGAATGGGCCAGTTGCTATGGAGATGAGGCCTAGCAGCAAGGAGGAGGACAGTGCATTCCCTCAGGTACCCAACCTCTGTATGTTTAATAACTTTGAATACAGATTGCACTGGGAAATGTGGGGGAAAGTTAAAGAAGACAGTTTGGTGAGTTCTTAAGAGGCATTTAAAATCCTGGGCAATGCTGGGTAAATATGTTAGTAACAATCATAAGACCAAGCGGTGTGTGTGAATGGGCAAATATAAGTTGCTGAACCAGAGATTCATTGTATCATTTGTGCTCACCCTCTATTTTTTCCCTTCTTTTCTAATCTAATTCTTCCCTCTGTCCTCTATGCTCAGAATGTGTGTTTAAATCACTGATTTAGGTTTATTCAGCCATTGCCTGTAATGGAGCATTATCACGGTAAAGTCACCCCAGGATGAAAATGGGAAATCAAGATCCCACTGGCCTCACCTTATTGGAGGCACCCGAAGGAAGGAGGAGAACTGTTGATGTCCACTGAGCTAAGCAAGAGCTGGGTGAGGCCTTGCTCCATTTCCAGGCAGCCCAACAGAAGGACATCCTAAAGAACATGGAGGACCCTCAACATGAATGGAAGAACCCCCCACAGTCACTGGAGGAGCCTGCACTGTGGGAGGATGCTCAGGCCTTCCTAGTCTCCTTTGAACAAGTGGCCAAGGCCTGCCCATGGCCCAAAAAAAGAGTGGGTGGCCTGGCTCCTGCCAGCCCTCCAAGGAGAGGCCAAGCAGGTCTTTGGCAACCTGCCGGCCAGAGACAAGGAGGACTACTGGAAGGTCAAAGAAGCCATCCTGCAGAGAGATGCAGTCAAAAGGGAGAAGCATCGCCAGCACTTTAGGTGTTTCTGCTACCAGGAGGTGGATGGGCCAAGGGGAGCTGGCAGTCGACTTTTGGAACTTTGCTGACCATGGCTGGAGCCTGAGAGGCACTCCAAGGAACAGATCCTGGACCTGGTGATCCTGGAGCAGTTCCTGGCCATCCTGCCCTCGGAGATCCAGAACTGGGTCAGGGAACGAGGCCCAAGGACCTGCTCCCAGGCAGTAGCCCTGGCTGAGGATTTCCTGCTCAGGTCACAAGGGACCAAGGGGGAGGAAAACAAGGTGAGGTCCATTTATTGTCTTTTGTTTCTGTGTGTGTCATAATAGCACTTGTTCAGTACAGCCAATGGTTCTTAAGCTGGGGTCTTAACATGAAGCCCTACTGTAGGGGCATAATAATTAGGAAATAATTAATCACTAGCTTAATAGCAGGCACATTGAATTAGGAAAAAGAGCAATGTGGCCAGGGAAAACAAGAAAAATGCTCATCCTTGCAGCTGGATGCAGATAACAGGAAAATCAGCTTGCAGAACTTAGAATGACAGGAAGCCAAGCAAAGCAACGGTAGATAGTAAAAGAGATAACTAGCTGGGTGGGCTCAACAGGTGTGAAAGAGAGGTAGACTTTGTGGGTTTGGGTCCAGAGTTGGCCAAACTAGGCCAAGGGGAGGGGGAGCGACCACAGGAGATGAACTTTGGTGACCAAGAGCCTCATAAAGCTTCATTTTAATATTAAAAATCACACCCTAGGGTGGAATCTTGTATTATAATTTGGGACCACCCATATGCACATGCGTGGTGCTTGTATGCTGACATAATAATGTATTCATGACATTATTCCTAAACGTATGTATTTGGATTAGCCAATAATTAGCATTTTTTGCTTCTGTAATGGATGCTTAGCAGGGTATAAAGCTACTTGTGTGTAGCCATTTTCTTTGAAGTAGTATATCTTTTGTGGCTGATGCACAACTGCTCCCCTCTTGTACAAGGAAAAATCATTTAATAAATTCCTTACATTTTTTTTTTGCTGCTAAAAAGCCCTGATGTGATTTTGAATTAATGCGGTAACGCTACAGCTGGGTGCCACCAACAGTGGCAGCAACAGGGATAGGGGTGGCTTGTGGATGCCGAAACTGCTCCCTCGTTTGCAAACTATGGCTGTGGAGACCAGGGTTTGAATTCCCACTCACCCATGGAAACCCACTGGGTGACCTCAGGCAAGTCACATTCTCTCAGCCTCAGAGAAAGACAAATGTGCGGGTGAAGGAAGCCGAGGCATAGTGGAGAGAATAGGCATCTGGAGTCCAAACTAGGTCAGGGGAAAAAGAGAAAGAGGGCGGTCAGCGTGTGGCCCTATAGTGCCTCTCTCACGCCCATCTCCTTCCTTGGGTGTGTGTGTGAGGCATCAGGAGAGGGTTTGTGGTGCTGAGAAATTGGGCTGCAGTCCATCCTTAGCTGGGCCATTTCCGCACTAGCCTGTTATAGCACTATGATTCTACTTGCAACATCCTATGGAATCCTGGGGTTTGCCGTTTCTGGAGGGGCCAGCCAGCCCCTCCCGAAACTGTAAACCCCAGGATTCCATAGGATGTTGCAAGTGGAATCATAGCGCTATGATAGGCTAGCGCAGAAATGACCCTGGCCAGGGAGTGTCTGGTGGAGGAAGAGGAAGACCTGCAGTGAATTTTTAAAGGGCTGCCCAGCCTGATCAGAGCCCCCAAGAGGGCAAGTTCCCCCAGAAAAGAAGCAGGGACAGGGGTTGAAGAAACTTTCAAATAATCAGATCTGTGAAAGTAAAACCCACAAATGTGGAGGGCTGACTGCATTGCTATTGTTATTTATTATCTTGACTTGATTTTATGGTACACTGGCCTTTGATCCTCGAATGTTGGGCCAGGATATAAAGATTTTAATAAATAAATAAACAAACAAAAAGTTAATTTTGACCCCTAAGTGATTTCTGTCCCCTGTCTTTTTTCACTTATGCCATGCCCTAGGACTTGAAGTATCTCTTTTCAAACAGCAGGAATTCCTGGAAATGAAGTGGCCCCCTCCCAAAGGCTGTGCAATGCCACAATGGCTGGACGAGCCCACACCGCAAGATGATGCTCAGGCCTTCCTGGCATTCTTGGAGCAAGTGGCCAGAGCCTGCTGGTGGCCCAAGGAAGAGTGGGCGGCCCAGATTTTGAAAGCCCTTAGAGGAGGATAAGCTGAGTGGGACTTTAGTGACCTGGATGCCAGAGATGGAGGGGATTATGAGAAAGGGAAGGCGGTCGTTTGGCAAAAGGAGGCTGTCAGCAAGAAGAGGAACTGCCAACGCTTCCGGCATTTCTGCTACCAGGATGCCAACGGGCCAAGAGGTGCCTACAGCAGACTCCACAGCCTTTGCCACCAGTGGCTGAAGGCCAAGAAATGTAGCAAAGAATAGATCCTAGACCTGTTGATCCTGGAGGAGTTGCTGGCGATCCTTCCCCCAAAGATGCAGAACTGGGTTAGAAAAGGCATCCCAGATACCTGTTGCCAGGCAGTCATCCTAGCTGAGGATTTGCTACAAAAAGGAAGAGAGGCTGAGAGAGAGGAAAAACAGGTGAAACTGTTTCACAGAGCTATTCACCTCTGACTATAATTGCCAGATTGAAACCTAGAGAGGGCTCCTATACCTTTAGATGGTTATATTGAAACAAGAATATTGCTTGCAAGCAGGTAACAATCAACAGCAACTGAAATTCCCTCCTGTACACAACCATTAAAGGTGTAGGAACCCTCTCCAGTTTTTACTCTGGCAACCCTGAGGACACAGAGGTGGCTGTTCGAGCCGTGATGAGCCAGGCATTGGTCATGCAGTTCCACTTTGATTAGGAGCCTTTCCACACTACATGACTGTTGCACAATGGTTCCACTTTAACTGCCATGGTTCTGTCCTATGGAATCATGGGATTTGCAGTTTAGGGAATTCTTAGCCAGAAAGTTCCAGTACCTAAGGCCATTTTCGCACTAGCCTGTTATAGCGCGATGATTCCACTTTCAACATCCTCTGGAATCCTGGGGTTTGCAGTTTCAGGAGGGGCCAGCCGGGGATGTTTTACCACATATGGTGAACTTGTGCTAAATCAGAGAAATACTGGAAGGGTATTCATAATTGTATTGTTAATACTCTCCAAATCAATTTCCCAATGAATCCAGAAATATATTTATTGAATATGTTAGATATCAAATATTTCAAAAAGAATTCATTGAGGAAAATGGTAATATATATGGTGACAGCGGCGAGATTAGTATTTGCGCAAAAATGGAAATTGAAAGAAGTTCCTGACATTGAAGATTGCTTATGGAAATTATATGAATTATGGGAAATGGATAAATTGACATCAATATTGACAGATAAACCAAGAAAACAAATTATTGAAGAATGGAATTTAATCATCCCCCTTTGGGAATCCAAATGGGGAAAAACAGTAGTAAATGAGTTAAATAAAATGGAGTGAAGTGGGTTAAGTGAGAAAACCACTCATGTATTGCAAGTTAAGATATGGAAAAATGTTTGGATAAAAAACTTAGAGAAATAAGATATCAGTGTAAGAGTTGTGAAATAAGGGTATAAGGTAGTGGTATGAATGTTGAAGTATCGAGTATATGGAATTGTTGGTCAAGTATAAATAAGTTATAACTGTCCATGAATTATGCAGATGTGATAAGGGAAGGTTAATAGGTAGGTATAAAAATTTGTTTTCTTTTATTTTTATGTATAACCTTTGATTGAGAGACGATGAATGCATAAGTAAGATATAGATTATATGTTATATATATACATATTGTGTTATGTATGTTTTGATATCTATAATTTAAGAAAGATAAGATATTTAAGGAGATAAATAGAAATATTTATACAGACTAATGATTGATGTATAATTATGCAAATGTTATAAATATGAAATGTTTTAATTTTGTGATTTTAATGAATAAAAATAATTTTTTTAAAAAAGAAAATGGAATCATCGCGCTATAACAGGCTAGTGCAGAAATGGCCTAAGTCTACAATCCCCAAGATTCCATAGGAGGCAGTTAAATTGGAATCATAGTGCAATAGTTATGTAGTGTGAAAAGGCCGCTAGCTGTTGAAAGGTGGGAAGAGCCAGTGTGTCTCTATGCAGATGCAGGGCCACATGTAGCCTTACCAAAGCTGTTTTGCTGCCCCCTCCAACCCTCCCAGATTCTGACAAAAAAGAGGTGCGTGCCCTTTGATGAAATCCCTCAGGAGTGGCAATTCAAAAAGTTGTAAACTGCCCAGGTGCTGTAGGCTATATTTCAGAGTAAAGAAGTGGCAAAACCATCTCTGAGTATTCTTTGCTTAAGAAAAACCCTATAAAATTCATTGGGTCATCCTAAGTGGGCAAGTGACTTAAAGGCACACCATTTCCTCCAAACTGCTTTAATTTGTTGTTGTGTGCCTTCAAGTTTTTTCTGACTTAATGGCCTTCCCTAATATGGATCAGTCATAGGGTTTTCTTGGCAAGATTTGTTCAGAGAGGATTTGCCATGGGAAGCCTCTCTGAGGCTGAGAGTGTGTGACCTTCCTATGTAGCGGAATTGAGATAGAGACCCACGGTTTTAGAAAAAAGATTTATTGTGCACAATGTCCCAGTGAGATACCTCTCAAAAGTCTGAGCCCCGCCTCCTTACATTCAGAGCAATGTATACATCTCCAATACATATACATCACATGGTCAAGAAAAGAAAACTGACACGTACAAATGGCTCCCACCATTCTCCTGCGTAAACTTACTAATGTTGCAAAGTAAAGGAAGGATAGCGAGGCACCTTCCATCCTCCCTAACATTCTATCTCACAGAGTACCATTGTATTCCTTTCAAACACAGAGAGAGACTTCAACTGCAGAGAAAATCAACGGCTCCAGCTGCTCTTCCCTCATACCCAGAGGTCATCTAGACTGACCCACTTTACCTAAGTGCACCCCGTTGGTTTCCGTGGCTAAGCAGGGATTCAAATGCTGTTCTCCTGGAGTCCTATCTGACACTCAAGCCATTACATCACACTGTTGTTCTGTTACCTCAAAAGATGGAGGACCTTGAGGTCTTCCAGCAGTACCTGTGTATCCATGAAACAGTGGAGAATATTAGCTCAATAAAGGAGGCCTGTGTGAGCCGGGTAACCTAGTGGGATCTTTCAACACTTTTGTCCACTAGTACTCATGTGGGAATACTAGTCAGAGATTCAAAGAATATCTTTAAAATGCTTTATTGGGGAACTAGCATATTTACCCGGCGTTGCCCGGGATTTTAATTTCTCACAGGTAATACTTGTTAGAAGAGATCCTGTGTGTCCAGTACATGTAGCTTTTCCCCATATTCCACAATCCAATCTGTATTCAGAGTTATTAACATACAGAGTTTGGGTTCCTGAGGGAATACACTGCCCTCCTTCTTGCTGCTAGATCTCATCTCCATAGCAACCGACCTGAGCTCTCCCACTGAGAATTCTAAAGGGCCCTCCCTGAACTAGTGATCCCAGGATTCCATAGAATCTTCACGGGCAGCCAATGATATGAGGTCTTTTTGCCTCATACAGCCAATCATATGAGGTCTTCACCTGCCTGACACACACAGACAAACTCACAGACAAACCCTGACTTTGACTTTTATATAGAATATTAATCTACTATATTAATATACTAGATATTAATATACTATATTGATTAATATAGTAGATTAATCAATCAAGCACACAAGATCCAAGCAGTCTCACAACCATATAAGACTAACTGAAGTAAAAGGGAGAGGAAAAAAATTGGATAGCAAAGTTCTCAAGGAAAAATTAGTAGTAATTACCAATCTTGAAGAGGGGGACCTTTAGGAGTTTGCTGATTTTTCTGTCTGTGAACAACCCTTAGAAAGACAGGCAGGACAGGAAAGATTGGCACCCATTTGGGGAAGAAAGATTAGGTAGAAGTTGAATAATTAAATAAAAATATTGTTGTTGCTGCTGTGTGCTTTCAAGCCATTTCCAACTTATGGCGTACCTAAAGTGAACCTATCGCAGGGTTTTCTTGGCATGGTTTGTTCAGAGGGGTTTTTGCCTTTGCCTTCCTCTGTGGCTGAGAGAGTGTGACTTGCCCATGGCCTTCCAGTCTTCCAGTGCTCAAACCACAACACCACACTGGCTCACTGGGTTATCCTTTACTAAGCTCCATTTCTGCACTACACTGTTATAGTGCTATCATTCCACTTTCAACCTCATATGGAATCCTAGGGCTTGCATTGTAGGGAGGGGCATTTAGAATTTTCAGCCAGGGAGCTCTTTGGCCTCACGAAACTACAAACTCCAGAATTCCAAAGGATGTCGAAAGTGAAATAATAGCACTATAATAGTGTAGTGCAGAGATGACCTAAATTTCTATCCTTCGAAAGAGGTCTGAGTGAGATAGGTGGTTCTCCCACCTCACTGCAGTTTTGGTCCTCACAAATCCCCTAGCCCTTTTACTCCACCCTGAGAGGGTCCCTCTGTCCTCTTGCAGGTCACAACTGAGGACGAGGCTTCTGTTGGTTCGGACTCAAGCCCGACTCTGCCTAATGCTGAACAAGAGGCGCTGCATATTGTGATCAAGCAGGAAGAGGATGAGGAAGAGAGCCAAGGGCGGGCCTGAATTTGTTTCTGGATTTTTGAGTGCTCTGAATCCCCCTCCTCAGCTGAGCTGCAGTGGCTCCATCCAGCCTTTCAGGGAGCGTTAGAACTTCCACGCTTTAAAGCAGCAGAACTAGTGCTAGGCCCATGTCAATACTTTTTTTTTGGCTTTACAGAAAGAGGCACGAAGCCCACAGTGCAATGCCTTTGCTTTGAATGTGCAAGGCAATTGGAAGCTTGTAGTGCTAGTCTGCTCCATTGCTGGCCAGTACTTGGTTGGATAAAAATGAGGTGACATTTGCCCCAGTAAAAAAATACATTTGATGAGCATGTGGAACACCTGGGGAATGACTTGGCAAGTTATGACATATTCCCTAGGGGACCTGTAGTAAGGTCTGAGTCATGATGCTGAAATCATGCAAGGAGTTGCATCAGCTCGTGACATGGAAGCAAGTGTGTATAAAAGAGGAGCAGGAATGCTTGCTCTCTCTCTGACTCTGAATCTCTGCATCCGAATCTCTGTCTGACGCTGAATGGATCTGCATATCCTGTGTATAGATGTATATACTGCAACTGTGAAGATTAAAGCCTCCAGGTATTTTTGGATGACAAATTCTGTGTCTGTGAGTTTACTAACCAGTGCGAGAGGGGTCAGAGCTGATGCTGTAGTTGTACTCTGCTGCACACACTTTTTGCTGTTTGGAAGCTCTGCTATGTTTATGCTTGCCTCTGAGACACTGTTTGTCCAGAGAGCAGCGGTTCCGGGGATAATTTTGTGCTGGTGCTGTAAATCATCTCCCGTCATACTTGGCAATGCAAGTGCACTCAAGTGTGCTCTTGAATACCTAGTACCTGAGGGAAGGGACAAGGCTGCCCTGTCTTCCTTGGGCACTCAGGGACAGCTGGGTGAGGCCAAAGCACACCTTGGGCCTCACCCAGGAAAGAAGGGGCAATCTCCACCCTTCAGGGTGCAGATGCAGCTGTACTTACATAGATCTACACTCTACGCACAGTCCCACTGGATTTTGGCCTCGGTTTTGGCACAGTCCTACTGGATTTTGGCCTTGGTGAGAGAATGGTTAACGTTACCCTAAGAAGTGGGGGACTTTGAGATCTACTCACAATGCCAGCATCTCTTTAGAATTTGAGGGAATTATAGCTCAAAGAGATCCCGCGAGAGGAAGGTAACGGTAGGGTCTTTTCACCCAAGTATGCCAGTACTAACTATAGAGGGGACTCCAATTAAAAGTTAATAAAGTGTTTTATTGGGATTGACAAAAACACGAGAAATCAGACACTCGTAGGAACCATAAGGCTATCAGAAGGTGAGGCAAGAAAGGTTGGATAGAGAGAGATTGGGCGGAAAGGGTGATAGTTACCAGTCCTGAAGAAGATTTTCGAAGTGGAGAGACTCAGACAATGTCTGAATGTAGCATGGAAGAACAGCAGTCTGAGCATTACGTTCACTGCATTACAATTTGCTGGGGCTGAATCTAGGGTTTATATACCCTATTTCCTACTCTGAAAGGGGCTGCATAGACAAAATGGCAATGCCTTTCTTATGGAGTCCAGAATGGGCTGACTGGCTCACATTTAGATGGCAAAACATTGATGGGAGTCATGACAATCTCTTAATGCCTTGGTAGGACAGGAGGTATAAGAAAGATTTCCGCAGGGTGAGGTCAAGAGATGATCCCTGATTGCTTTGCCTGAGCAGTTTTATTTCCATGGCTTTTGAGTGTGCTTGCAAGCCTGAGCTGTTGTAAAGATTAGCATAAACTCATTAGCATCTGGATTTCCTGCCAAATCCTTTCTGAACTTATGACCTGACCATGTCTCAGGTCAGCCTGATCTGACAGTCCACTCTCCAGTCAGCATGCCTTCAATCATGTTTTTTTGGCCATAAATATGTTACCCTGTTTACTGGGGGTCCCGGGAGGGGCGCCTATACAACCAAACAACAATAACACTTTGGGGGAAATTAGCTTAGAGCACTGCTGGCAAAACGAGAGGCAAGGTAATGCAGCAGGATCTTGTAACCCAATGTTTACGGGGTCGGGCCAAGTCAAAAAGAAAACTGCGTTGGAAATTAATGAATGATCTTTATTAAATACAGGCACACAATCTAGGCAACACACGCACACAGATAACTAAGAAAAATAAAGGTTTGAGTTGGATAGTGGGATTTTTGAGAGGGATAGTTGATTCGGGTGATACAGAACCTGTTCCTGGAGCCTGGAGAGAAGATAGAGAGTGAAGCTGGGGTGTGATGTAGCTCAGCACGTGAGGCTGAGGGGAAGCTCACCGGGCAAAGTGGCAGCAAGACAGTCTGGAACTCGGGAGCGATCCTGGGTTGAGCAGTCTCAGTTACTGGAACTGAGGGGAAGGCTCGCCAAGCAGAGCAGCAGCAAGGCTGGATGGAACTCAGGAGCCATCCGAGAATGGTCTTGGAATCAGGGGTTTTTATAGGGAGAAAATGTGACTGCAGGCTATGCCGTACTTGGGGAAAACAATGCTATTTAGGAGTGGGACAAATCTTTGGAAAGGTCAGAATTTAGCATGATTGAATTAAGTCCGAATTGACAAAGAGTTAGCCCGTTTGCAAATGCAGGGTGCTTGGCAGTTGAGTATTCATCTTACCAGGTTGCCTGCTCGGGGCAGGGAGTCCTTTTGTAAACAGCGTGCATATATAATGAAGGTGTCTGCAGCGAGGTCTCCTAAAGCAAGGATCTGGCTATTATTGGCCTGCCTGGGTAGAGAATGGAATGTACAGCAATTAGTGGCCGCGCCTAGTCTGTGCTTGTCCGGGGGCCTCACAAACACGTGGAGAGGGATGGTGGAAGAGAGCCAAATTGTGATATCAAAATGATATCCTTATGCTATCTCCAAGGAGGTACAACCTACAGTAACAATATGTTCAGTGATGAAAATAGCACATCCCACAGCATGGGGAGTATACGGTATGATAACACTAGCATAGTTCTCATAGCAGTTCTTCTCCTGCTTTCAGGGTGGTGGCGGAGAGCACTCTCTTCCCTTCCAGCACTCTTATCCCAATCTGCTGCCCGCTTGATCGGGGCAATTCATTGAGTTTGGCTTGCCAACTCCAGGTGGCAACTCAGGCTCTGTTTGTAAACTTCTAATGTCAATGAATCCATCATTTTCCAAGGCGAGTAAGCTTTGTCTCTTTATTCCAGCAGGTGAGGCCTGCAAGACTGAGAATGAAGAGGAACCCAATGATTTATCCTTGGAAAGAGCCTAGCGCCTCCTTGAGGAAAGAGCAGCTTGGAATCAGTGTCCCCTGTGTGGCAAAAGCTTCGGCTGTAAATCAGATCTTAACAGACACCAAAAAACTCACACGGGGGAGAAGCCGTTCCGATGCTTTGAGTGTGGAAAAAGCTTTAGTCGGGGTGACTATCTTATGTTGCATCAAAAATTTCACCAAGAGGAGAAGCCATATAAATGCTCAGAATGTGGAAAAGGCTTCTATCGAAGTACCCGTCTTATTTCACACACCAGAATTCACATGGCAGAGAAATTGTATAAATGTTCAAGCTGCAGTAAGAGCTTTGGTGACCAAGCAAAGCTTATACAACACAAGAGGATCAAGCACACAAGTGAGAGACCGCATAAATGTTCAGAATGTGGAAAGAGCTTCACTCGAAGCACACACCTTACCAGGCACCAAAGAATCCACACAGGCAAAGTACTTTATAAATGTTTGGACTGTAACAAGAGGTTCAGTCATAGCAAGCATCTTATTTCTCACCAGCAAACTCACACAGGAGAGAAACCTTATAAATGCCTGGCATGTGGGAAGAGTTTTAATTTCAGTGGAAACCTCACTTCACATCTGAGGATGCACACGGGAGAGAAACCGTTTGAATGTTCACAGTGTGGAAAGAATTTCAGTCAAAGTGCCCATCTTACTTTGCATCAGAGAATGCACACAGGAGAGAAACCACATCGCTGCTCAGAGTGTGGTAAGAGCTTTAATCAGAGCAGCAACCTTGCTTCCCATCAAATAATCCACACAGGGGAGAAACCATATAAATGCTCAGTTTGTGGAAGATGCTTTTCGCGGAGTGACTCTCTGATTTTCCATCAAAGGACCCACATGGGAGAAACCATATAAGTGCTCAGAGTGTGGACAAAATACAGGCTTCACATTACAGGGAAGCAGCTACATAAATATATTTTGCATGATCAGCATTTGGCATTTGGAAAGGTTTTAGTTTTTCAAAAGTTGTTTTCTGCACATTAAACAATGCTAATTTGACCAGCCCTTACAAGTTCTCTGTTGCTTTGTACTTTATATTATATATATATATATATATGTACGTATGTATATGTATAAGTATATATATAAGGGCATTTCCTCACTACACTGTTATAGTGCTATTATTCCACTTTCAACATCCTGTGGAATTCTGGGGTTTGTAGTTTACTGAGGCCAAAGAGCTCTTGGCTGAGAATTCTAAAGGCTCCTCCCTAAACTATAAACCCCAGGATTCCGCAGAATGTTGAAAATGGAATAATAACACTATAACAGTGTAGTACAGAAATGGCCAAAGTCAAAGTTTGTCTGTGTCAGGTGAAAACCTCATATGATTCGCTGTGTCAGGCGAAGTCCTCATATGATTGGCTGTGTAGGAAGATTCAGTGGAATCCTGGGGTTTACAGTTTAAGGAAGGGCCTTTAGAATTCTCAACCAGAGAGCTCTTGGGCCACAGGCTGGTTGCTGTGGAGATGAGGCCTAGCAGCAAGGAGGAGGGCAGTGTATTCCTTCAAGAACCTAACCTCTGTATGTTAAGAACTCTGGGATTGGGGAATATGAGGAAAAGTTACAAGTACTGGACAAGACAGTTTGGGGTGTTAGAGACACAGGATCTCAAATCTTTCTAACAAGTATTACCTATGAGAAAATAAAATCCCGGGCAATGCTGGGTAGATACGCTAGTTGTGAATAAAGTTAGAAAATGTGTCAAAGGTTATATATTTTATTATTGTAGAGAAGTAGGACTTTCTCTTGCGTCTCTTCTTCCCAAGGTCCCTTGGAACCCAAAGGCACTCCATAATATGTTCCAATATTACTTTTTGTGGGGTTATTTAAAATCCTTTTGTTCTCTGCTTACATGTATAAATGTTAGGTTTTGTACTCATGGGGCCTGACAGCACTGACTCATCTTCAAGCTACCTGAGCCACGGAGTGTGAAACAATGTTATGAAGTCCAGAGATGCTATGGAAAGAACTTCTGGAGTAATACACGTTCAACACTTCACAACCAAGGAAGAGTTGCCTTGTTTTTATTAGTGGGTATTTGGTTGGTGGTTGGAAGAAGGTTGTATTTTCATTGCTAATAAGAATGGCAGCGGCTATCTTCAGTGGCAGCAGGTGATTTCCATGTCCGTGGAGTGTTGAATCTGATCCAGGGGCCTCTCTGCATTACACTGTTACAGTCCTATTATTTCACTTTCAACATCTTATTGAATTCTGGGATTTGTAGTTTAGGGAGGAGCATCTAAGAATTCTCAGCCAGAGAGCTCTTTGGCCTCAGTAAACTACAGACCCCAGAATTCCACACGATGTTGAAAGTGGAATAATAGCACTATAATATCGTAGGGTGGAAATGACCCAGGTTTCAGTCCATAATTTATAGCAGGGGTGGAGCAACTCCCATGGGGCGGGGGCCAATTTCATCCTCCCTATTTCCCCCAAAGGCCGGTTCCCCAACAATGACTCCAAATATCTCTAATTATGTTGGAGTCCTTCACAAAATGGTGACCTGCAATATATCAGGTCACTTCCCATCACCATTTTAAGGACTCCAAGGAAGATAGAGATGTTTGGGGGTTCTGGGAAGATTTCTGTGTTAGGCTAGGGGTGTGTTGCAAGTTTTGGTGGCATTCTGTGTGTTTTCAGGTGAAAAATGCACAAGAAGCCGCACTGATTGTTTGAAAAACTGGGCATCCAGGGGCTGTCGTAGAGCTTCAGGGGCCAGAAGAGTGGAGTTCAGGGCCATATGTGGCCCCTGGGCAAGACTTAGCTCATGCCTGTCCTAACTAGCTGAGCCCAGCAGCTGGGAAATGTTTAAGAGCAGTCCATGGGTGCCAAACTTTAATTGAGAGAAAGCCAGAAAGGAGCTGCTTTTCCCCCAGGAGCAGAAACTAGACCTTTATCACCTTGAATTAGGTAAGGAGATTTCAATGTCTATGTGTGTGAGAAATAGCAGAAAAGACTCGTAAAACAATTTAGCACAGGATCGGCTGAAGCATTAATGTTTATTAAAAGTACGTTTCTGCAGAAGAGGGTGCTCCCCAGAGAGAAGGACACACCCCAGTATTGAATACCTCATATTTTATCCCCAGTCCCCATTGCAGGTTTTCCCTCCCCTGGGATCCCACAGGTTACAGCCTATCAGGATCACCTGAGAAGTTACATTTCCCCTTCCCCATATTTACAGTATGAGTGATCACACACTAATCATGCATTTCCCTCGTGTATCCTTAATTCTCATTAGCAGTTTCAAAATGCCCCTTGGTGTAATCACCCTAACAGTTTCTAACCACCCCTGCTTCGAAACCATGCCAACCTTTTTTCTTATATTCCTTGTCAACCAGTTTACTCCTTACAGACGCCCTTGTCCTGTCTGGTGTGTTGTTATCTGAAGCACACCAGCCACCCTAAAGATCCAAGGTCTTGGAGGCCCTCTTTTGTTCGGCTGCCAATTTTAGGAAGCTGTTTTCTTAGACTTAGTGTATTACAGGAGCTCAAATATAAAATATATTGAAATATATGTCTAAATATATCTAAAATATGTGTTATACATATAAGCTAATATATATGCTTCTAATACATGTTATTAATACTGTATACCCAGTGCAGAAGCTAAAATAGATTTCACTTCTCTCAATGTGCAAGAAAAAAAATGGAAGGATTAGCTCTTTTCAGTAGTCTATGTATTTGTGTTATCTTTGTATTATTTTGTTAGGGCTTTGAAGATTACCTATGGGATCTACTGCTCTTTTTTGTCTTGGGCTAAACAGGAAAAGGTTCTGAATGGCAGCAGAGTGCTGAGACATTTTCCTGATTTTTGGAGTCAACAGTCTCTGTAGGGCTTAGAAATATACACAACTCTGGATCCTACTTTTTTAACCCCTCAATATTCCCCCCAAGGGTCCACCTCACTTAAATATCTTATTTAAAAAAATTGCATGATTTTGCAGCAATTTCCCCCCAAAACCAAACAGAAAACCCTCCACATGTGTGAAAACACATGGAAAACACCCCACTCCCAGAAATATTCTAGAAGATAGTAGCCTCCCCTAATACCTCTGTTTTCCTCTGCAGTCCTTCTCAAAATGGCAACAGGAATTGATGTCCTGTTACTTCCAGTTGCCATTTTGAGAAGGACTGCAGAAACAAACAGAGATGTTTGAGCTTGACATGTGGGGGCAGTCTGTGGAAGGATCTAGAAAGGAAAATTGGCCGGGGCCCATGTAGTTCCCACCTCTGCCCCAAAGGGTTATGTATTTTACTTTCACGTAGGACTGCCAATTTAGGGCCATCACAGGCTCTGAATTTCTGGGCTAAAACCTGAGACATAGGGATGGTCCCTGGTAATGTCATTAAAGAACTACACAGGTGCTCAGGGTATGCCGTTCAGACTTTACAAATGAACAGATCTAATGTAGGAGAATACACTCTTTTCTTTAAGGCTTGTGGCATTCTGATGACTTCTTTCAAAGATCTATTTTAGTTATTTTGAACAATGAGAGCTCATGCATGCAACTTATGCAATCGGCCATTAGTAGCTGAAACCCAGTTTTCAGGCAGCAGACTAGCAATGCAGTGTGTTATTACTATTACCGTGGCCACTCCACTTTTGCAAGGGTTCAGGGTGCAGAGCTAACTAACTCCCCCTTCCAAGTGAGCACTTGCCTCTCCCATTCCCTTTCAGGCCCCTCCCACACTTCTTTCTTTCCTTTTGCCTGGGCACATGTGCTTTCCTTCCATGTGCCCGGGCAAAAGGCAAGGAAATGGGAGGGGATGAAGGAGGCGAAGACTCCCACATGCCTTCCTTCTCCATGTTTGGTCCTCCCTCCTTCTGTTTGCTGCTGTTTGCCCAAGCAGGGAGAAGGAAGGCACATGCACTTTGGCAAAAGGCAAGAGAATAGGCGAATGAGGGAAGGCAAGCAGGTGGCTTGCAAATAATCAAATTAGCAAAGGTCAAACCCATGAATGTGGAGGAAAGACCAGAATGGCCAGAACTCTGTATCAGCTACTTAGTTAAGCATACTGAGTATACTAAGTAACTAACTTAAGGAACTTATCTTAGTCCATGTTACCAACCCACACACACTCCATATCTGATTTGGTTTAATTGGCAAGATATGATTTAATTGGCAAAATATAGTAATTGAAACTGAGAGAAAATGGATTCCGATGTGACCATAAGACAAGGCTCGGCAGAGGAAGAACACTGGCGGAAAAAGACTACTGCAAAGTCAGTCAGAATTCTGCTATACGCATAGCCAGTTCATTGTCAAGATAAGCACCAGGTAGCTCCAGAGATGATAGACTTAGACCTAGCTATAACCTCTCTGCTGTCAATGCAATAGCAATAGCAATGAGAAGTTCCCACCGAAACACTGATTGTTTCAATCCTCCGTTCCATTACCTGGACATCTCTCTTTTTGTCAACTATTACAGAGCTATTACAATAGTCATTAACTCTTTGCCACCTAACACTAGGACCGTCAAGCCATTCCGGATCCCATTGTAAGTGTTGCAACACCATTGTCCAGTTGGCCAGACAGCCATTAACACCCCCTCCCTCCAGGCAGAAACTGGGTATAAAACCCCTCAGTTTTGAGCAGTCAGACACAGTATCTCAGTTGCCGAATGCCATGCTGTCACTCTCATTTCTGAATGAATGCTGTTCTTGGGTGCAAGCCTAAGCCATATCACTGCTCTCCAGACTGGTAATTATTGCCCATTCCCTCAGCTTCACTATCAACTACTTTTCTCTTTTTTCTTTCAGTTAGCTCTTGTGTGAGTGCTTGGATCTTGTGTGTGCATGATTGAACTCTCTTCAATAAAACACATTTTCGCTTATTTTGGAATCTCTGGCTGATTCTTTGCTGCAGAGACCCCGTAAACATTGGTGCCAAAGATCTCATTAGGTTACCCCACTCCTCAAAGGCCTCCTAATTTGAGCTAATAATTCCCCACATTTGACAGAGGTATTGGCATCGTGGGTGAACCCCTGAGTCACCCACATTTTGGGGTAACATCTGATGATCCTGAATCTAATGGAAATTTCATTCCCTTGCCCTCCAATCACTGGCAGAATGGTCTTCCTTCTTCTCATACAGCTGATGTCCAGTAAAGCAGTCTGGGGAAGGAATTGTGATTGTGGAGACAGCATCATAATTGTGACTAAGCAGTGATTGTTAAGACAGAACACTCATGGATGAGTGAATCTAGCCATCTGTTCCATATTCAAAATTGCTACTTAGTCAGGATTGTGATGCTATGACCCTGATTGTCCCTCCCTCCTCCACCACCCTTATCAGACATCCTGGATATACCCCAGGATTGTGTTGTTAGTCAGGGGATATGCATAACAGTGCATTAAGTACATTAGCAGCCCATTGTGTTGTTCCCTGTAGAGGGACCTCCAGGGTCCGGGTGGTGTTCATTGGCATGTTTTTGAGTCTTGATTTTAGTGTTCTTAAGGACTGGTAGCCAAATTTTGTTTGTTTCCGAGTTTCTTCTTTCTTGTTGAAATTGTCCATGTGTTTATGGATTTCAATCACCTCTCCGTGCAGTCTGACATAGTAGTTGTCAGAATGATGCACTGTTATGCATATCCCCTGACTAACAATACAACTCTAGGGAATATCCCATTTAACAATATACTCTGTTTCACTTCCATGCCACCAGATCCTCTGAAGATGCCAGCCACAGATGCAGGTGAAACATCAGGAGAAAATACTAATAGAATACGGCCTCAAAACCCAGAAAACCCACAACAACCTAATAACTGGTGTTGCAGGCTGTATTTCAGACAAAGGAACCAGCCATACTGCCTCTGAGCGTTCCTTGTCTGAGAAAACTCTGTGAAATGAATGAGGTCATCAGGCAATTGGAAGGCATATAACCTTCACACATACACATATATGATATCTGTTCCATTTCATAATCACTCCTTAATCATGATTGTGTCATTATTCCCACAATCATGAAAGGATGTCATATGAAGGATGGAGCAAACCTGTTTTCTGCTGCTCTGGAGATTAGGATATGGAGCAATGCCTTCAGACTTCAAGAAAAGAGATTCCATCTAAACATTAGAAAGAACTTCCCGATGGTAAGAGCGGTTCAACAGTGGAATATGCAGCCTGGCAGTGTGGTGGGTTCTCTTCTTTGGAAGTTTATAAACAGAGGCTGGATGGCCATCTACTGGGAATGGTGCATTCCTGCATGGGGAAATGAGGTTGGACTCAATGGTCCTTTGGTTTTTTCCAACTCTATGATTCAATTACTTCCTCTCCAACCTACTTTACTGGATATCAGTTGCAGGGGAAAGAGATCCATGCTGCTGGTGATAGGAACATGAGTGAACATCAGAACATGGATCAATAATATCTCCTTCAGGTTTGTGGGTACTGGAAGCATTGGGTCAGGAGCAGTTATGTAATTCAGTATACTTAACCAAGCAGCTGGTATAGGTTTCTAGTCCACATATTTATATACAGTTGTCCAAGATCATGCCTTTCAAAAACATTTTTCATAATGTATGCATTTTTGTGGACACTTTTTCCTAATAAATGCATTTTTTAAAGGTTAGACAGCAGCACAAGGGCAGAAAAGGTATCCTTTGCGATGTTGTTGCTGTTATGTGCCTTCAAGTTGCTTCTGACTTATGACAACCCTAAGGTGAACCTATCATGGGGTTTTCTGGGGGCTGAGAGTGTGTGACATCCAAGGTCACCCAGCAGGTTGGGAATCGAACCTTGGTTTCCAGGATCATAGTCCAACACTCAAATCACTATATCAAGCTGGCAATCACTTGTATGCCCTCCAACACTTCACAGATGAAAACTAGGACATGCGTGACCAAGCCACATCAGAATGTGGCCAAGATCACAGAAATTACTAAGGAAGAATGTCCAAGCTAAGCAAAAGCTGTTGCAGTCTGCTTCCCCCCCCACCGCTTTTTCCCAAGCTTATTGGAAAGGGCAAGACTTTTGTCCTCTCCTCTGCTGCTGAGTGAATGGAGTGCAAACTACCTCTGCATTTGAACTCTATTTGCACCAGTTGAAGCAACCTGAAGACCAAGGGAGAGAGTGAGAAGAGAAAAAAGAAACTGGTACATTTTAAAAGCAGCTGAAAAGTGGGACCATGGAGGATGAATCCGTACCATCCCTGCAAAACTGGGACAAATGGAGAGCACACACATCTTTCCTCCTCTTTCCAAATTTCCCATATTGTTGATTTCTACACCATGGCTACTAAAACGGCTCACTTAGGCCATTTCTACACTAGCCTGTTATAGCGCTATGATTCCACTTTCAACATCCTATGGAATCCTGGGGTTTGCAGTTTCAGGAGAGGCCAGCCCAGGATTCCATAGCATGTTGAAAGTGGAATCATAGCGCTATAACAGGCTAGTGCGGAAATGGCCTTACATGGCATAAAGGGGCTCTTGTACAAGTTTTCCCCACTTATCTGACAGGTTACGGACCCAAGCGCTGTCAAAAAGTGGAAATGTTTGAAAAGCAGAATCCATGTATTGTAGGGAGCATGAAGGGACTTATGGAGGCTTGCTTGGGACCACATGGATGTACTGCTTGTAAAGTCTCTCAACTGGCTTGGTGCCTTTTTCCCCACGCTGAGCTCACTTTGCAAGTAGCACATGTGCAGTCCCAAGCAAGCCTCTATATGCACGAAGCACCGATGGAAGGCTGCTGTTTCAATACTTGCAATCAGTGATGTAGACTCAAGTCAATTGACTTGGACTCAAGTCACTTCAGTGACTCGACTCGGTCATAAATGATGCACTGACTCAACTTGACTCAAGACTTGTATATTTTTAATGACTGACTTGCTGCCCTTGGTTCAGTAACATAACACATTCATCCAGAAACCTTACGACTTTGAACAACGCCTCTGTCTCTTTTTGTCTACTAGTCACATTGCAATCTCTCTCAAGCCCAAAGTGTGGCTGCATTTCTCAGAGGGGAACAGCAAACAGCTTAGGCAATGGGCTTCAGGCAGGCTTGAGGTCTGCTCAGCAGCCTGTTCTCGCTGCATATCAGGGGAGCCTCGTAAAACTTTCCCTAAGAGCAGAAGACAAGACTCACCCCCAAGGTGCAGGGTGCATTTCTCAGAGGGGAACAGCAAATGTGTCAGGCAATGGGAAGATGGATCCTTCCTTCTAAAGCTTTTGAATCTTCAGTAATGGGGAATAAGATAGGATCCTATTTCCCACTTCCAAAGCTGCAGATGGCAAAATCGCAAATGTGGAGAGCCGACTCTGGCTTAAATTGTTAAAACTGAATTTATTTCTCTCTATTAAATAGCCCTGGAATTTTGGTTAGGGTATAAAGTTGGCTTCCAGACTTGAGACTTGACTTGAGACTTGGAGTAAAAGACTTAACTACATCACTGCTTGCAATACAGACAAGTTCCATTAATTCAACCAGGGGATCCATTTTCTCCATAGGCAAGACTCAAGACCATGCATGCAAGCAGCCTAAGCAAGCCTCTGTAGGCAAGAAGGACGAAAGAGTGGGCCCCACATCGACTTAAAGGAACTTGTCCTTAATTTGGAAGTGACAAAAGAACTAGTCATTAGATAACAGGGCAATGAAAGGTGGGGGCTTCCAGTATTTGTAACTGCTCCCAGTTCCCACTCACATTAAACCAAAGGGGTAGACTCATCAAACCAATGAAATTTATCTATATATTATGTAGGTAATGGACACAGGATTCTGTTTCCATATTGGTTTAACATTAGTTAAGTTCAGATAGAAATGAGAATGTGAATGTCTCCTATATTTCCACCTTTAGTATTGGATGTTGGACCCAGACCATAGGAGACTAAACAATCAGAAAATATTATCCGAACATCAGAAGATGGAGACCAGCCATTTCTTTGATGCTTGACTCATAGGACTTCCAAAAGCCTATCACTGGTCATTATTGGAATTATGTGTATCTATCATCATTTTTCCATAGTAGAAATCCCCCATCAGACATCCAGCAATAAAATAAACAAATAAATAAAGGAAAACCAGCTTTTAAAATGGACGCCATTCTCCTTCACTTTTTCACAGAAATTATACTTCTTTGTTGGACTAGTTCTGATTTACTAGAGAGGTACTCAGACTGGTGATTCAGTGACTATTGTAGGTCTGCAAGCCATTGGCTGCCAGTCGCTGGCACGTTTCCAGAAAGAAACCCAACAGGCACAAATATGGTACCAGTCCTTTGTGCATTTGGGGACAACAATCCACTTCCCCACATCGGATACGCTGAATGGCACCGATCTACTGCACACCATGCTTTATTTATAAATCAGCCCTAATTCACAATAAGGGCTATTTCTTCTACCTCACAGGAAGATGCCTTATAGTGAGTTCAACCCTTAGCCCATCTAGCCAGGTCTTGTCATCTCTGGCCTGCAGCCGTGGCTCTCCAGAACTTTGGGCAGGTTTCCCTGCCTACATGTGAAAAAGATGTTGGACTTTTAGCAGACCACAGGCTGAACGTGAGTCAGCAGTGTGATGTGGCAGCTAAAAAAGCCAATACCATTCTTGGCTGCATCAACAGCAGTAGGCGTCCAGGTCAAGGGAAGTGATGGTACCACTCTATCCTGCTCTGGTCAGACTTCACCGGGAATATTGTGTCCAGTTCTGGGCACCACAGTTCCAGAAAGACATTGACAAGCTGGAACATGTCCAGAGAAAGGCAACTAAAGTGGTAAAAGCAGAACATGCTGCCTGGGAGGGTGGTGGAGTCTCCTTCTTTGGACATTTTTAAACAGAGGCTGGATGGCCATCTGCTGGGAAAACCTGCATAGAAGAACGGGGTTGGACTCGATGGTCCCTGGGGTCTCCTCCAACTCCAGGATTCTATGACTCCCTCTTACTACTTGCAGATCCCTGATGGTCTCCCACCCAAATACTTACCAGAAACTATCTTGCTTGGCTTCTAAGATTGGATCAAGTTGTATCTGAGATCCCACATTAATGCATAGCTCTGTCTGTGCAGTTCCGCATATTTGCAGCAACTGTAGATCTCCAGGAAGGCCTGCTTACCAGTCAGGGAGTGGGAGATGATTCAGTGTGAGACAGCAGCTGGACTCAGCCCCACAGAGTGTGCGTTTTTCATGGGGGTGTGCTCACAGAGGGACAGCGCTCACCTTTTGTGTCCTCGAGCCCAGACTAGCTGGACAGTCTAAATTGCCTCCCCACTCTCAGGCCATTTCTGCACTACACTCTTATAGCGCGATTATTCGACTTTCAACATCCTATGGAATCCTGGGGTTTGCAGTTTCGGGAGGGGCCTTTGGGGGCCTAACTGCAAACCCCAGGATTCCATAGGATGTTGAAAGTTGAATAATTGCACTATAAGAGTGTAGTGTGGAGATGGCCTTTCTCCTTCCTCCTGGTAAGCAACAGTAGGAGGGTCACCTCCTCAGGTTAGACCACCACCATTGGATAGGTTTGGGGACAGTGCAAGGACAATAGCTCTGTTTTGTGTACCTTTCTAACTGATGGCATCCCTATCATAGGGTTTTCTTGGCAAGATTTGTTCAGAGGTGGTTTGCCATTTCCTTCCTAAGAGCACACGGTTGCCCAGGCTCACCTAGTGAGTTTACATGGCTGGGCAGGAATTTGAGCCCTGTTTTCCCAGACTCCTTGTCTAACACTCAAACCTCAACATCATGTTGGTTATTTACCTATGCCTTGTCCAAAAAGGGACATATGTGCCTGCATGTCACTAACAGGATTCCACCGTGACAGGGTTGCCAGAATGTAAAACTGAAGAGGGCTCCTATACCTTTTAATGGTTGTGTGGAAGCAGGCATTTCAGAAGCTGTTGCTTATAACCGACTTGATTCCTTTTAAGAAAAATCTTATATGCCCTCTGGCAGACGGATAAACCCCATGTACAAACCTATGACGGGGGGCTTTAGCGGGAGACAAGGCCATTGTACAAGGAGGCCCTGGAAACTCTTTGCATAATGCATTAAATACACAGAAACAAAAACAAATCCACACATGCACACACACTTAAGCTCATCAGACGTGGACTTGCACCAGCATAAGCCCCCAAGAGGATACTGGCCATTGTGTTCAACTGTGTGCTAAAGGGAAGGGGTCTCCCTGATCTAGCAAGTAGGTTCTTCCACTCCTCTTTTCTACCTTTTGGAAGCAGGGGTTGCAGCTTGGTATCGCAGAGGATGCGGCCTTGTCTGCCATTAGTCCACAGCTGGGCAAATTCTAGGACTCTAGGGAGCATCTGTCTGCCTCTGAAACCTTTCAGGGCTCATCCAGACTCCTCTCGTCCCATCCCACCCTATCCCACAAAATATCATATCAGATATGGTCAGCAATCTATTTCTGGTTTGAATAGATTTTTTAAAGATCTAAAATGGTGTAAGTGGTGGGCCCTGCAACCACTTTGAAAGTGGATGCACTGTTCCTGGAGGCATCCTATTGTGGCTCTTCACCTTCACTGATCTTTTTTCTCTAGCTTGTGGGATGTGGGGAGCTCTAGCCCACAAAATGGTCCACTGGCCACACCCCAGCCCCTGCCCAGGCATTGCCTCTATTATCTAAATGTTCTTTACCTCTACCAGGTGATAGTGGTGCTTAACTTTTTTTTTAAACCGGGGACTCCCTGTAAATATAATTTGTTGCCAGGGACGCCCCAAGTCTTAACTTGAGATTTAAATATTTACCCTTTAGATTTAAATTTTCAAAAATTTTTTTATTTACTAAAGGTTTCTGGGAGGAGGATTCAAATTCCTGCTCAGACACTGGTTGATCATGGGCAAATCCCTGTTTCTGCCACAACTTTGGTCTCCAGTAGCAGGGCTTTGTGGACTCCCAAGGGTCCCTGTACCCCAGGCTAAGAACCATAGAGCTATAGCCTTCTCTACAGCTAAAGAGAACAAGGTTTTGCCACTTTCTTTGCTGTGAAAGGATTTGGAATACTGCATATATATACATTTGCAGGTTTCACTTTTACGGATTTGATTATTCACAGATTATTTGCTGTCGCCTCTGCTGCCTCCCTCTGTCATTTTTAATAGGGACGGCAAGCCTCAGGGACTGAGAAACTGCAAATGAGGCTTTAAGTCTCCATTAAAAATGGTGTGGGGCAGCAGTGGAGATGGCAGTGATCCCCACCAGTCCCCCACTTCTGCCTTATGAGGGAAACCTGATGCCTCAAAGGAATCCATAGAGGGTTGAATAGGGTGATTATGCTTTTCTGTGTGTTAAATATGGTTTGGGAGGGCCTGGACTTATTCACATTTTTTCCACTTTCATAGGGGTCCTGTGCCCCTAACCCTAGAGAATGTGGAGGGTTACTGTAAATGAATATTGTAGAGGTGGAAAAAATTAAGTGAAGGGAAAGCCAAATGATGGGGGACTTGAGCAACTCTCCTCTGTGGATGGTCGCACAGTCTGGAGCAATTCAGTTCAGGGGAGGAAAAAAAGACAAATAAGGAAAGACATAACAGAGATGTATTAAAATATGCATGGTGTAGAATAAGTGGACAGAGAAAAGTTTTTCTTCCTCGTTCATGGCAGCAGAAAGCAAGGCCATCCAATGAAGCTGGCTGGTGGGAGCTTCAGCATTTCTGACAGCTAATTAAAAATCTGAACCACGACCACTACCTCGACTACAACGAGTTCAGTGACTGCTCTTGTCATTTCTTCTTCCAATCTTCTAACACAGTGTCTTGTACAGAAATGTTTCAGTCGCTCCTTCTTGCCTGGGTAATTTTTCTACACACATGCACTTTTGAAAGGAATCCTTTCCAAAGGTCAGGAGTGAATTGCCCCTTCAGCTCTCTAATTCAGGGAAAAAAATAAAAAGAGCTGACCTCAGCTATTAGCAGCATAAGCGGCACGGAGTTTTTCTTTCTCTTTTGCATGTTTCCTTGAAATGTGCTTGACAACATGGCTGCTCTGACTGAAGTTCTTCTGACAGATGGAGCACTTGTAAGGCTTCTCCCCGGTGTGCATTCTCTGATGCACCAGAAGGCCGGTTGAATGCCGGAAGCTCTTCCCACACTCGGAGCAGTGGTACGGCTTCTGTTCGGTGTGGATGAACGAGTGGGTGAGAAGGCTTGTCTTCTGGTTAAAGCTCTTCCCACAAATAGAGCATTTGTATGGCTTCTCCCCTGTGTGGATTCTCTGGTGTCTATTAAGGCTTGACCGAGTGGCAAAGACCTTCCCGCACACAGGGCAAGGGCTCCTCTTCTTCCCTTTGTAATTCCCGGGAGATTTCAGGGTGGTTTTGACTTTGCACAAGACACCACCTGGGACTTTAAGGGATCTACACATCCACTCCTCCACTTCGGTTTCTACTTGCTTCTCTGAAGGCCCTTCTTGCTGACCAGAGCAGTCTTCCTCCTTCACTCGCTGGGGTTTTTCCAAGGACATTCCCTGGACTCCCTCAATAGGCTTATCTACGGGCCTCGGTGTCACCATGTCGCCCTTCCCCTGGTTGCAGTTCTTCTTACAGGCTGAGCATTTGTACCACATCTCGCTCACACGATGTGGTGTAAGGCCCCATTTCAGCTTGAAGCTTTTCCCGCAATCTGAGCATATTCCTTCCCGGTGGATCACTTCGTGGGCAGCGAGGTTGGTTTTCTGAGTAAAACCTTTCCCACAAGCTGAGCATTTATAGGGCCTCTCTCCGGTGTGGATCACCAGATGTCTTTTCAAGTGCGACAGCCGAGTAAAGCTCTTCCCACAGGCAGGGCATACGTTCCTCTGGGTCCCTTCATGGATATCATCAGAAACTGTAATTTTGTAAATATCATCTTGCAGTTCTGGGATGGAATTCATCTTCCACTCCTCCATTTGGTCTCCCAACTGCCCCTCCAGTCTTTGTTTGCTGTAGCTTTCTTCATCTTCTCCGTATTCTGTGGAAGGTGTTCTCCGTGATTCCTCCAAGTCTTCATGCATCTCTTGGTCACCACCTGGAGCAGAATCAGAGCATCACAGAGTTAGAGGCGACCTTGTAGAGCATTCCACTGCTGGGTGCAAGAACCTTAGAACTGGAACATCATTGACAAGAGGCCTACCCCACACTCTGCTCAAAGACCTCCAGTCAGGGACAGCCCAACTTTCCTCTAAATCTAGTTCAGGGGCAAATCTTCAACAGCCAGGACCCACTGTGAACCAGATGTTCACTTCCAGTTGTGCAAAGGCCATCTGCTGCCTCATTTATTTATTTATTGAATTTATATCCCATTGTGACTAAGTTGCTTTCGGGGGGGGCGTCAGCTATTTGGAATGCAAGTGCAACTTGATGATGGGTTGCTAGGCAACAGGTGTACGACTTTAAGAGTGAAACCCAGCACAGTGGGAAGTATGGGAGGGGATAATGGATGATGGGCATTACATATAAGGCAGGGGTTCCATTTGTAAAGAGAGCCTTCAGTGAGATCTGGGCCAGGTAGGGCGGCTGAGTTGTGTTTAAGCAGCTGAGGAAAAGACATAGAGAATTGGTGTCCAAGGCTGGGAGACTTTGACACAGATTGTCAGAAGTCTGAATTAGTTAATGTAACGACACTGTGTTTTACGTGAACTTTATTTTATGCTTTAAGAAACTTTATTTCTAATGTTACCACAATAAAGGATACAGTACTACCGAGTCAGCCTGCATTATCTGAAGTCACTGGTAACAAAAAACCCACACTACCTTAAATAAACTAATTGGTTCTGTGGGAACACCTAAGACTTTTACATAATGTTTGTGTTTAAAGTTAGGACTAATTGCTAGTGTCAGGGCGCCTTCTTATGTTGGACCTGCAAAACCAGTCTAGTGAAAAATAAGGTTCTGTCATACCTGGCTTTCTTCCAAACGTGATCCTAGGTGGCTACACCTTGTTTTAAAGGAGAACCACCACCACTGGAGGCTTCCAGCAATGGCAATTCTCTTTTTCAGCTCGGGAGAGAAGATCTAAACACAGTCTTGGGGGCCGCACACTTTGACCTGGGACTAGAAAAAGAAGCTGGAATTCTCTCAGGAATTTATACTGCTGGAGCAGTGTATTATAAGGACCCATTCAGACACAGTGCAAGGAGGTATACAACACCTCCTTGCACCACATTTTCCTCCTGCTGTGCAGTGACAGCCAAAAAGTGCCCAGGAGCAGCACTGTCTCCTCCAGTCTCTACTCTGGCTGCAGGGGTGTGTCCAGCAACATCCAGCTTCAGTTATACGATGGGGGGGGGGTGAGGGGGAGAAGAAGCAACCTTCAATATCCCAAGCTTCTTGCACTATGTATGTTGGTGGAACTTTATGTTCTGCTGCCTTAAAAAAGGATCCCAGCAAGAAGAATGTCCTAGGTTAGGAGGTGAGCTAAGCATGGCCCCAGGATCGCATTCTGGCCTTAACAAAATTATTTTTGTGGCTCTCAGTTCCTTGAGAGATTCCAAGAGCCCCAATTCGCCTTTTAATTTCTTTGCAGAGAAGCCTCCCCTCCATTATTTAAGGTTTAAAAAAAAACACACACACACACAATTTTTAAAATCAGAAGTTAAATTCTTGCCATTTCTGGATGTGCTTTTTGTTTGCTTGACTGTTTTGACATTTTTGGCAGCCTGTGCAACACTCAGGGAAATTCCACGGGCAGAAAATTGACGCTGAGCCCCTCAACTGTCTCTCCCAGCCCTAAATTAAAGATGGAGACCAGGAAGCCATCCACAAATAGAGCAGTTTAGGTCTCTGCTTCCTCAAATTCCTCAAAATCCCATTAAAAAAAAGGCTTAAAACAATCCAAAATGGCAACTAGAAGCGATATAGTGTTACTTCTGGTGTATCCAAACCAGAAGTGATATAGTGTTACTTCTGGTGTATCCAAATGTTATGATGGAGCTTGCAAAAGGGGTGGGGAATTGGTCTTCATTCCACAATTGCCTGCCTATGGTGTATGTAAAAAAGTGAAGAGGGTCTGGAAAACAACAGGAGGATCCTATCTACTTTGAAATGTGTTTCCACCCACCCAGGAGTGTGGCTTCACTTAGCGCTGACATGAAGCCCCTGATGTGCTTGACCATCTGCCCCCGAGGCCAAAATAGTGCCCGGGGTGGTGGCATGAAACCCTGGCCTAGATTGTCCTACTGGTTTCAGGAGAGTTTAACAGAGTTTTCTGTGAACAAAAACACACAGAACCCATCCAAGCTGGCTGGAGCATTCTCTGAGATGTAGCTACCCCACAGCTTTGCTGGAGCACCAGAAAGGGGATTTGGCTAAGAGGGAGATGAGAAATCCCTTACCCAGAAAGTTGCAAGCTCTGTCACTCTCCTGCTTGATTGCTCTGCCAGGATCCTTCTCTCCAGTGCCCAGCAGAGTCTGACTGGCTTTGGAGAAACTTGAACCCAACTCCTCAACCCTTTCCATCTCCTAGAAACAGGAAAAGAAGAACTTATTAGACAGAGAACTTAAAGTTTACATCATGTTCACTATAACACAGGCCTTCAAAAAGTCATTTATTTGTATTTGACATGGAACCCCAAGGTTTATATTGTGCCAGAACAATACATACTTTACAAAAGCCACTTATTTCACCATTCATTCCCAGAACTTCTAAGCCAGCAAGGAAGCAACCATGCTGACTGGGGGATTCTGGAAGCTGCCATTCAAAAACCTGAACTTTCCAAATCCCTGATGTGTCACAAGTCACTGTTTTCAAGCAGGAATCTTGTTTGCCTTGTTCAATTGAGATCCTCTGAGCAGCTTTGGATCCCACTTAGGAGAAAGGCAGGATATTAATTCAATAGATAGACAGACAGACACACAGACCAACCTGAGAGACCAAGAGCTAAACCAAGGAAAATGCAACCTGTAAAGTTCATGCTCACACACTGGGCTAGGGACAAAAGAAAGCACAAGTTGGGACTGGCGGGTTAAGGCCACCTTTTGTCCCTCCTTGTCAGCAAGCCTGGATCCCTCAAAACCTGATAAGACAAAAGGGCCTCACCTGTTCTTCCCATTCTTCTGCCTCTCGCTGCCACTGCAGGAAATCCTCTGCCAATTCCACTGCCCAGTCACAAGTCTCTGGGCCGCGCTCCCTAACCCAGCTCTCCATCTCTGGTGGCAGGACAGCCAAGAACTGCTCCAAGATCAGCAGCTCCAGGATCTCCTCCTTGCTGCGCCTATCTGGCTCCAGCCACCCATAACAGAGTTCCTCCAGTTGGAGATAAGCTGCCCGGGGCCCCTCGGCCTCCTTGTAGAGGAAGTTCCGGAAGCGTTGACGCTGGAGTTCTACATCCATGTTCCCGTCGCTCATTATGTCTTCCTTCCCTTCCGGGCAGCCCTCTTGCTCTTCAGCTTTCAGGTTCAGGGAATGGATCTCTTCTCCCTCTTCACACTGGGCCTCTGAGACAACCAGAGAGGCCTTAGCTCCCAATGGCGGGATGTTGCCCCAGCCAGAGCAGGAGGGCTCTCCTGCCTTCAGGAACTCCTGCCACTGGCCCTCCCAGAGCTGCAAGTCCCCCTCCTCGGGCTCTGACTTAACCTGGGGCACAGTCCCCTCACACAGACTGTCTCTGCTGCTCTCAGCCTGGAGGCTGTTCCCAGATTCATTGGGTGCCCCCAAAGGATGAGGGCCTCCTGCAGCTGTCTCCTTTACTTTCATCTTGTGAGGTTTCTTCCCAAGGAGGTGTCTGTGCAACAAAGAGAAGGAAAAAGGCAACCATGGAATACACTATCATAAGATGGTTAGTTATGGCTATCAAGTGCTTCCCATTGCAACATTCAGCTGTGGAACTCCCTGCCACAAGATGGCTAGTCATGGCTGTCACCTTCTTCGCATTGCATCAAGCTCAGCTGTGGAACTCCCTGCCACAAGATGGCTGATCACGGTTCCCAATTTCTTCCTATGGTATGGAGTTCAGCTGTGGAACTCACTACCACGAGATTACTAGTAGCTGTTGTCAATCTGCATTTTAAAAGGAGATGGATAAATTAATGGGAGTTTAGGGCCATCACTGCCTACTAGCTAGGATGCCTATATATAAAATGGCCTATATTAATTGCCGTATGCCTAAGAATACCAGCTGCTGGGAAGCATGAGTGGGGAGTCCTATTTCCATGGGCACTTGGCCCACCACTGAGCTAACAGAACACTGGACTGGGAGCCTGGTAATAGATGGGCCCTCAGTCTGAACCAATGTGGCTTATAGGATCATAGAACTGAAGGCCATTTCCACACTACTCTTATTATAATGCTATTATTCTACTTTCAACCTCCTGTGGAATTCTGGGGTTTGTAGTTTACTAAGGCCAAAGAGTTATCTGGCTGAGAATTCTAAAGGACCCTCCCTAAACTGCAAACCCCAGGATTCTACAAGAGGTTGAAAGTGGAATAATAGCACTTTAACAGTGTAGTACAGAAATGGCTGTAGAATTGCCTGCAGGAAGTCAGCATCATAGCATGGGGCAACAAATCCTAATGTAACACAGAGGCATATCTTGCTGACAGCAAAGCCCCTTTCTATGCTTGCCCATTGTCTATCTTGAAGTTTTTAAGCAGCACTGGAAAAATAGTGAAGGAGGGCTGGAGAAAAACAGGAGTGTTATGACCAATAAATGATGCAATAAAGCTTGAGCTAAAAGAGAAGAATGAGATTTAGCCAACCTTACTGTAATCCTGTATGCCTACCTATAGCTGGTGAGATAAACAGCAGCTACCTCCAGAAACCCTTACCGATCATGTGAAAACAGCAAAAAGGAAAGATAGTAGATAAGCCTGTCTCATGAGGTACCTTCCAAGCATGTTTAAAACGCACAGATCTATGCTTTGCCAACAAAATGGAAATTGTAAGAAAAGTGGAGACTGGCGAAAGAAAGAAAAAATCACCCTTGGATGCACTTTGGAAGAAGCTTCTGAATAGTCTTTAGAAGATTTTGGTTTTTTTCTGCAAGGCTTGAGCTGGTTGTTTCATTTCACGTGCACCTGGGTAAGAGCGGTCTGACCATAGAATGCACTGCTTGGGAGTGTGGTGGAGTCTCCTTCTTTGAAGGTTTTCCAACAGAGGCTGGATGGCCATCTGTCAGGAATGCTTTGATGGTGTATTCCTGCATGGCAGAATGGAGTTGGACTCAATGGCCTTGTGGTCTCTTCCAACTCTATGATTCTATGCTGTCACTTTTGAATAAAACATTTGCTAGCACATGTTGAATTCTTCCTCTTTTTTTCTGTTGTCAATACCTATCACTATTCTTTCCAAGCTATTTCTGCTGCGGGTACCAAATTTTCTGTTAAAGAATTAATAGCCAGAAACACATCTCCTTTATTAATTGAGGCATACTTGTGTGTCTATATGTATAAAGGCACAATCTCTTTTGGTGCACTGTTTCCAGTTCTTGTCACCTCTGTTAAAAAAACCAAAGCAATATTGTATGGCTGCAAAAGGGTCAGTCAAAATGGCCAGGGGTCTGGAGCATCTCCCCTACAAGGAAAGATTACATTGTAGTTGTTTGGTTTAGCAAACAAAGCTGAGTAAGAATGGCCACAGCAGGAGTTTACAAAACTCTGCAATGTACTAAAAACTGGATAGACCAAGGCTTCTGTTTGTCCACCTACAGATAAGAATAAGAAATAGATCATGGAATGAAATCGATTTCCTCCAAGTGGGAAAATACTCTGACCTAACTTGTGAATTCACTGATACAAGAGGCAGTGAACTTAAGAGCTGAGATGCGGTTAGACCAGCCTCTTGGAACTTGGTGCCCTGCAGAGGTAATGGGCTACCTCTCCTACCAACCCCAGGAAGTCCTTATTGGGATGTTCTTGTGAGTGGGGTGTTCCACATGAGTAGGTAAATTTATTGAGTTGTCAGGTATCACTGCTAAAAGAGCCTCTAAATTCAGCAGTAGTCTACCTCAGATTATCAGATGCTGGGGAAGTGCATCCAAATTCTTGTGTCCTTAAAAATAAATACAGTCACCCTTCCACATTTGCTAGGGTTAGGGGCACAGGACCCCCGTGAAAATGGAAAAACCATGAATAACTCTAGGTCCTCCCAAACCATATTGAACACACAAAAAAGTAGGATCACCATATCCAACCTACCATGGATTCCTTTGAGGCATCAGGGTTCCTTCACAAGGCAGAAGTGGGGGGCTGGTGGGGCTTACGGCCACCTCCACTGCTGCCCCACACCACTTTTAATAGGGACTTACAAGCCTTGTTCGCAGTTTCTCAGTCTCACGAGGCTTGCAGTGCCTATTAAAAATGACATAGGGAGCAGCATCGGTGACAGCAAATAATCTGTGAATAACCAGATGCACAAAAGTGAAACCCACAAATGTGGAGGGCTGACTGTAGCAGGCAACATCTCATTCCAAGGCAATTAAAACCACTCATACCCACAGCTAAGCCTGGAAAAGTTGCTTTTTTTGAACTGAAGTTTAAAGCAGAGAAGAAAAGTGAATTAATTGGATTTATGTAAATTAGGATTTATCATTCCACACTGGATTCAGTGAGTCATTTGTATCAAGAATAGCAATTCGTTTAAGGTCTACAACAAATCCCAGCCAAATCCCAGCCACTGATCATGCTGATAGGGAGGGGGGGGGATTCTGGGATCTGTAGTTCAAAATATAAATAATCCAAGGTCTGCCTCTAAACCACCCACCCAGCATTATGTTACACCTGATTTGAGGCATTCAAGTAGAGCTGGGACTCGTGGGGTCCTCCAAATGTTATTGGGTTGCAGCTCCCAGCATCCCCAACCACCAATGGTGTGGCCTGGGGCTGCTGGATCTCACAGTTCAACAACATCTGGAGCACCTCGGGATTCCCACTCCTGCAGGAAAGGAAACACAGAGGAAAATAGCAGGGACCACTTACTACACGGGGGGAGATTCATTCCTTCCCCTCCCAAACCCAAAGAACTAACCTGTTTTCTTCTTCTGCCTTTCCCCCGCCGCTTTTTAGCTGAAAAAGACAAAAATTTTAAAACATCAGGCAGGAATTCCAGTTTCCAACCGTGCAACAGACAAAGGGAAATATTTCTTCTGATTTATCTTTCCCCCTTCCACCCCCTTTTCTTCCCTCGCAGCCGTGGCGCGGCACCTTTGGCCTTTCAGGCACTTTGGACTTCAACTCCCAGAAGCCCCAGCCAGCCGGGCCAATGGTAAGGGATTGTAGGAGTTGTAGTCCAAAATTACCTGGGGGGACCAAAGCTTCCCTTCCCCCCTTCCCGACTTAGAGCCAGGTTCCTCCCCCGCCTCGTAAGCCGCCCTGGTCGTCGTCGTCGCCCCCTTGGGCCCCCCAGCCGGCTTTTCACTCACTGCTCCCAAATGGCCGCCCCCCACAAATCCCCCAGGAGAAATTCAAAACCAGCCTTCTGAGGAGGGGGGAGGAGCTTCGCCAGCGGTCTCGCGCAGACAGGAAGGAACCCGCCGGGCGAAGCGGCCGCTCATAACCGTTGCAACAACCCTTCCTTCCGGTGCCTCTCTAGGAAGCCCCAAGCTCGATGGTCTTAACTGTTCCCATGGGGCCACACCCATCCTCTCAGCTTATTCTAGTAGGGTGCTAAGGCAGGCTGGGCGGTTGGCCGTTTCCGCCCTGGACTGTTATAGCGCTATTGTTCCACTTGCAACATCCTATGGACTCCTGCCGGGAGGCCCCTCCCGAAACTGCAAACCCCAGGACCCCATAGGATGTTGCAAGCGGAACAATAGCGCTATAACAGTCCAGTGCGGAAATGGCCAAAGTGGTTAGGTGGTAAATGTGTCCCCTTTGTTGCTTTTCATACTGCGTACGACTGGTGGGGCAACATGAAGCCATTGCCCTCTTTTGAGGAAAATTCTGCACCCCTGTGAAATTTTCCCTCAGTCCCCACACTTCTAGCATTGAAGAGAGAGAGATGCTGAAAATCATCCAGACCGGATATGGTGGCTTTAATGCCATGTTGTATTGCATCTGAAGCAGTGGACTGATAGCCCTGAAAGCTCATGGGTGTATGTGCACACAATGACATGTTGAAAGATACGGTTACTAGGGGCCTTTCCTCACTACACTGTTATAGTGCTATTATTCCACTTTCAACATCCTGTGGAAAGGCCCCAGGAGTCCCATCCAACGGTTTGCAAGAGAAAGCGTCTTCCCTACTCACAATCCTTTGGAATCGGGGCTTTGCAGTTGAGGGATGGGCCTTAAGCGTTCTCAGCCAGAGAGCTCTTGGGCCTCAGTGAACTACAAACCCCAGAATTCCACAGGACATTGAAAGTGGAATAATCGCACTATAACAGTGTCGTGCGGAAAGGCCCTTAAACTCGGGTTTTTAAAAATCTGAACGTTATCCTCTGTGTAGCTCTAGTTGATGCTTAAAATTTTTTATGCTTAACAACATCATCACCAGGACTGGCATCCTGTGACATCACAAAGAGTCGTCTCCAGAGATCCATTCACATTACATAAATTGTAGCATGATGATTCCACTTTAACTCTCAAGGCTCCATTCCTTTGGGATCCAGGTGTCTGTCGTCTGATGAGCCACTACAGCCCTTTCTAGATGTCCCTCCCTAAACTCCAGCTCCCAGGATTCCAAGGGATGTTGCCATGGCAGTTAAAGTGGAAATGTAGCACTCTCATTGTGTAGTGTGAATAGGCTTCAGGTCTCAAGTTTTGTGGAACGGTCTTCACCTAGCAACGCTAACTGGAATAGTAGGCCAAAAACATCTGGAAGTCAACAGTAGGCCACCTTTGGTCTAGGTCTTTTGGCCTACACCTCTTATCATCCCCTGATCCTTGAACGTTCTGGCTGGGGCTTAAGGGGGTTGTAGTCCAAAATGCATGAAGTGACCCAGCTCGTGGCAGCACAGCCCAATGTCTTAGCCAACATCCTGGGTGAACTGCGGTTGCGTATGTCCAGAATTGTTTGCAACACAGTGCTTCCTAAATAGTCAGGTTTCCTTCAGGTTGAGGAATTACAGCTGCAAGATCCAAAACATTTATTTTAGTGCATGATTAGATTACGGTATTTTAAGCATTTCCGAGGATAATAGGTTTTAAATCAACAAGCAGTAAGGGCAGTGTGGAAAGGAATGATCTTAGATCCTGGTGAGCTTCCTATGTTCAACACGAGACATGCATATTCTTCATTTATCACAAGAAGCTGATTCGGGAGCTCCTGCCCTTGGGAGTTTTGCTGGAATCAAGGTGGGAATTACTAAGGTTTAAAAAAAAGGGGGAGAGGAAGGAAAGGGGGAACAAGATAGAACTACAGAAGGATTTTAGGTGGGGTGGGGTGAGGAGAAATGGCATTTTCAGAAATTCATGCAGTGGTGTTTTTTTTCTCCTAAACTCAAAACAGAGATTAAAAGAAAAGTAAGAATGAAATTCCCAGATGGTACTTTTTCCAGCTTCCTAAGCTTTTAGTGCAGGCTTATAATTTAGAATCCTAGAATCCTATTGCTGGAAGAGATCTCAAAGACCACCCAGTTCAACCCTGTTCTCCTATGCAGTAATACACAAAGAAAGCATTCCCAACAGTTGGCCAGCCAGCCTTTGTTTAAAAACCTCCAAAGAAGCATATTCTATTATTGAACAGTTGTTGTTGTGGTGTCATGCCTTCAAGTCGTTTCTGACATATGGCGACCCTAAGGTGAATCTATCATGGGGTTTTCTGAGGCTGAGAGTGTGTGATGCCCCCAAGGTCATCCAGTCGGTTTCCATGGCTGAGCAGGGAATTGAACTCCAGTCTCCAGGGTTGTAGTCACACTCAAACCACTACACCACACTGGCTCTTAAACAGCTCAACATCAGGAAGTTCCTCCTAATGTTTAGATGGAATCTTTTTCTGCAGTTTGAATCAATTGCTCCATATCCTAGCCTCTGGAGCCTGCAGAAAATAATCTTGCTCCACCCTTTCATATGACATCTTTTGAAATACTTAAACATGGCTGTCATGTTACCTCTTAACCTTTTTTCTCCAGGCTAACCATATCCAGCTCCCTGTGTATGCTTATTTAAACTGCATTTAAACTGAAAACAGCAGTTTAACATACGCTTAATAGTTACCTTTCCCCCTTTCAATCTAAAAACGGTTCAGATTTTTTTAGCTGATTAATGATTACCTCAATACCAGCGATGTAGACTCCAGCCAACTGACTCAGACTTAACGTCACTTCAGTGACTTGACGCGGACTCGATTCAACAATGAATGAGGCACTGACTTGACTCACCTCGAGACTTGTATATTTTTAGTGACTGACTTGCTGCCCTTGGTTCAGTAACACAACACATTCATCCAGAACAGCACTTCCATCTCTTTTCACCTACTGGTCACATGATTATCCATCTCAAGCCCAAAGTGTGGGTGCATTTCTCAGGGGGACCAGCAAACAGGTTAGGCAATGGGTCTGAGGTGTGCCTAGCAGCCCATCCCCAAGGTATATCAGAGGATGTCAGATACTCAAGGTGAAGGCAGGCACTGTTTTCTAAGTGGCCGGCAGAAGTGGAGAAATGTGGCCTTGGGCACAGGTGCTAGGTTTTTATGACTAGCCAGACCCAGAAGGTCTTTTGCCTCATCACCAAGTGAAGGTTGCCAAGGGGGAAAGTGAGTGGATCACCCCACAAGGTCCGGGGTGGTAGCGAGCCCTCAAAAAAGCTGGAGTATGCTCAATGTTTCACCTTTTAGGCTTTTTCCTAACTGGTCGCTGAGAGATTTATGCTTTGCTGCCCGGCATGCTGCTGGTTCCACTTGCTGATATCTTTGCTGATTTACTGCTGTACTAATTGCTCTTTGCTATGCGGTTGGCTGCGTTATCTGAACTTCAGTGTCTTTAAAATAAACTAACAAGCACTGGGCTTAATTGAAGAGCTTTTGGAACTTTTGTTTTCTGCTCCACTGAAGTTGGCTGGCCGCAGCAAGGCGATACTTCCCTGTCAGCACTCTGTGTAAACTCTGAGGAGCTGTTTCACACCAACCCTGACAGAGGAGGCATCTAAAACTTTGTCTCAGAGCCAAGACAAGATTAGCTCCCAGAATGCAGGGTGCAATTCTCAGAGGGAAACAGCAAATGTGTTAGGTGACGGGCTTGAGGAGGAAGGAAGGATCCCTCCTTTTAAAGGTTTGGAAGCTTCAGTAATGGGGAGTAAGAAGGATCCTATTCCTCACTTCTGAAGTTGCAGATGGCAAAATTCCAAATGTGGATGGCCAACTCTGCTTAAATGGTTAAAACTGACTTTATTTGACTTTTGTCCAGAAATTCTGGAATATAGGTTGGGGTATAAAGTTGAGACTTTACATGAGACTTGACTTAAAAGTATCTTCAAGGACTTGAGATTTGACTTGAAACTTGAAGGGAGACTTGAGACTTGAAGTAAAAGACTACATTACTGCTCAATACAGTCAACCCCTTTCTATTAACTTTCCCATCTCTGGTTCGAAGGGAAGCCAAAGGTTCTCAAGCCCAACCCCACTACTAATGCACTGCTAAAGTAACTCTGTCAGGTGGCCTTTTAGCTCCCTCTAAGGTCATCTGTTCCACTGCTAGCAACCGCTTACCCTCTGTGAGTCCTTGGTAATCTGCTCATTTTGGTACAGGTTTTTTCCAGTCTAAAATGCTGACATTCTTCCCGCTAAGTTTAAAAGCTAGTCTTGAAAGCAAAATATTCTGGTATTTTTGTATCTACTCTCTTTTCCTTTGTTCCTACCGTCTTGCCACCAATCACTGGATTCAGTTTCAGAGAAATTCTGGGTGGGTTGCATTCCAGGAGTGGGCAGAGTCAAAAGCCAAAGGGTGTACCCTCAAAATACCAGCATATTTTAGCTTCAGTAACTTAGGGCCAGCTTGCCTAAATACTCTAAAGGCACCAGATCTCGGCTGATCTTGGAAGCTAAGCAGTTTCAGCCCTGGCTTAATACTTGAATGGGAAACTACCAACAAATACCAGGTGCTGTAGGCTGTATTTCAGAGGAATGGACTGGAAAAACCACCTCTGAGTATTTTTTGCCTATGAAACTCACAGGGGATCACCATAGTCGACAGGTGACCTGAATGCACATACTTACACACAACTAAGGTCCTTTTCACACTACCCAATAATGGCAGTATGATTCCACTTCCTCTGCCATGGCAACATCCCGTGGAATCCTGGTTGTTGTAGTTTTGGGAGGCACTAGAGCTGTCTGGCTGAGACTTTTAAATATTCCCCTTTAAACTACAAATGCCAAGATTCCACAGGATCTTGCCATGACAGTTCAAGTGGAGTCACAACACTGTAAACTGTGTAGTGTGAAAGAGCCTGAGGCCTTAAGAAAGACATTTCAACATTTCAAAACAGGATGCAGAGGGCAAAAGGTGGAAAGAGAAGGTGATGCACTTGGAGAATTTGAGAAGGCCAGACTGGGAACCCAGCTCCACAGCCTGTAGTTCCTCACCCCTGAAGCAACACTTTGGAGGAATCTGAAAACAGAAGGGAGATCTCTTCCAAGAAGAAATCAGTGAAGACAAGTAGAAAAACCAGGAAGAAGAAAAATACAGAGGAGAAACAGAGTTGAAACACCATGCAGAATATATCAAATTTAGAACAGAATAGAGAAGTGTAAGAGTTAGCACAGGAATCTCCACTCAGCCATGGAAACCCACTGTGTGACCCTGGGCAAATCACACTCTCTCAGCCTCAGAGAGGAAGGCAACCCCTTCTCAACAAACCTTTCCAAGAAAACCCAATAGGTTCCCCTTAGCATTGCCATAAGATGGAAATGACTTGAAGGCACGCAACAATGAGAAGACAAAAAGAAAAGTTACAACAGTCATTGTGGGAAGGCTCTCACAAGACCTTTGCAGACAGGGATAAGAGAGTGTCAGTCAAAGCTCAGAAAAGTTACTTTTGTGGACTATAGTACCCAGAATCCTCCCATCAGCATGACAACAAGGGCAGATTCTAGAAAGTTAACTTTTCTAAGCTCTTGTTTGAGATTTATGTAAGAACCAAGAAACCCAGTCTGGCTTAGGTCCTTTCCACACTACACTGTTATAGTGCTATTATTCCATCTTGAACATCCTGTGGAATTCTGGGATTTGTAGCTTACTAAGGCCAAAGAGCTCTCTGGCTGAGAATTGTAAATGCCCCTCCCTAAAATGCAAACCCCAGGGTTCCACAGGATGTTGAAAGTAGAATAAGAGCACTATAACAGTGTAGTGAGGAAAGGTTGTTAGACAGGTCAAGAGCTTTGAACGTAAGTGGAAAAAGAATCAGAATTTTTGAAAAATTCCCCTTCCTCATGGCTGATTACTTGCTCCCCCACCAGAAATAGGTAAAGCACTACAAAGACATCATGAACATGTCACATTATTCATTTCAGGAAGAGACATTGTCATATATTACACACTGTTATTTTCAGTGGCAAATGCACATTTTCAGTACAATCTTGTTCAGTCCATTAGCTACAGGTTCAGGGTGGGAACCCTGCAGCCCTCCAGATATCATTGTACTCCAACTCCCAACAGCCCCAACAGAGGGTCATATATCAGGGATTATGCTGTCCAGCTGTAGTCCAACCAGAAACATTCCAGCCTACTGTAGCTAAAAAGCCTTTTAAGATTCATTTATTATTATGTGTTAGGTGCCATATGACAATGGTGCAAAGGGAGAAGAGAGCCCCCTGCCCGCAGGCTAACAGTCTAGTGAAAGAACACATCAGATCTCCTGCCAGGCAGGAGATAAGAAGGGAAGGAAGGAAAAGAGGAGAGCTGGGAAAGTCTACTCTTGCTGGAGGACAACCCCCAGAACCTCCCCTAGAACCTCCCTGCCCCGGTCAAGAATTCTGGGAACATCCTACAAAAAAAGTAACTGTTTCCAAGTCTAGAAAAGAAAGAAAGCCCTGGGCAGCGGAGTCATTGGAAGGTGAGGATGGGATGGGACACGCCAGGGCCATCCCAACAATTGGAAGCAAACAGGATGAAATGCAAAGCCGGAGGAGGGAGATGAGACACATTTTAGGCTTTGCCAGTTTAGGATAAAGAGTCAGTCCAAGAAACTGAAAATAAGAAAGCAGAGGGACATGATGGAAATAGCCAAAATGAGAAGAACGCAAGTCAAGGAGCACACATGAGTTTAAGTAAACTCACGTGTGCTCCTTGACTTGTGTTCTTCTCATACAAGAGTATGCACCAACACCACATCTCTAAATGCTGCTGGATATATTTCCCCACCCCAAAATCTTATGTCAAAAAAAGATTGCTAGAGCACTCTCCACCAAGGAAGAGTTGAAAAGCCACGGGAGATAGATAGTGACTGCTGGTGTCCTCCGCTAATGCGGGGTCAGTGACTCTGTTCTAGGTTTTAGTGTGGACTTTAAAGGAGCTATCCATGGTGCTGCACTGATGTTTCCTTTAAAGTTCATGCTAACACAATAGATTCACCATTCCCCCTGGCATGGAAAACACCAGTTTCCTCAAAGGAAAGGAATACAGCTAAGTGTCATGACACCAAGAATGTCCCCTCCACCCTCCAATTTCACAGCTTTTTGCCGACTGGTTCCTTTTTTCTGCCGACAGAGTGGGTGCTAAACAAGACTTTTTTCCCCACAAAGGTCTCCCTCAGTGCTTTGAAAGTTCCTTTTTAAATGTAATTCATTCCCTGTTACTTCCACATTCCAGCGTTTGAAAAGTAACCCATTGCCCCTTTTCATGACAATGTTGGAAAAGTAACTCACATTGCTTTTTGGGTTATTACAGTCCTATTACTTTGTTACCTTTTTTTTTCTTTTTTCTTTTTTTGAGAAAGAAAAACTCTTAGAACTGGTAAGAGAACGCCATTAAGACTCAAACAATTACTCCTAAAATGCTTCTTAAAATGCCTTTGGAAAGTAACTTTTTTGAAAGTAAGTGGAAGCTGCTTTTCATTATAGCAGTAAAGTAACTTCATTTTTTACTTATTATGTTACTTTGGAGATGTAGTTTCGTTATACCCTTCTTACCTCCAAAAGTAACTCATTAAGGGAAATATGTTATTTGTAGCATGTAACTCCCTTGTTCTGGTTTCTCTTAGCTTGTACTGTGTATTTAAGATTTCAGTCCCACCTTTATAAGGTTCTTTCACCGAGAAGTCTTGTTTCCACCCATATTTTCCCTGCAATCCAAACAGATATAATTCTTTCCACCATGTATCTTTGGCTGATTGAGACAGCATGTGCTTTCCTGCAGCATGAGCGTCTCTATTGTTTCTTCTCACAGGTATGGGTCCTCTGATGTCTGATAAGGTTAGATCTTTGACAGAAGCCTTGCCCACAGTCCATGCATCTATGTGGCTTTTCTCCTGTGTGGATTCTCTGATGTACGATAAGGTGGGCCCGCTGACTGAAGCCTTGCCCACACTCCAAACATTTATGTGGTTTTTCCCCCGTGTGGATTCTCTCATGTACAACAAGGTGTGTTCTTTGACTGAAACTCTGACCACAATCTGAGCATTTGTAAGGCTTCTCACCTGTGTGGATTCTCTGATGTCGGATGAGGTTGGACCTCTGGCTGAAGCTCTGCCCACAGTCCGTGCATTTATGAGGCTTTTCTCCAGTGTGGATTCTTTGATGGATGACAAGGTGGGCTTCCCATGTGAAGCTCTGCCCACAGTCTGTACATTTGTAAGGCTTCTCTCTCGTATGGATCCTCTGATGGGCTATTAGGTTTTTCCTCCTATTGAATTTTTTCTCACATTCGGGGCATTTATGAGGCTCTTCACCAGCATGGATTTTCTGATGTCTGATGAAGTTTGATTGCCAGTTGAAGATTTTCCCACACTTAAGGCATTCATATGGGTTTCCTCCCATGTGGACCCTCTCACGTCTACTACAGTTCAAATCCTGACTGATATTTTCTCCATGATCCAAACTTCTATATTGTGTCTTCTCTTCTGTGTGCACCTTCTGATGTTTAATAAGATGCGGGCTCTGCCGAAAACTCTTCCCACATTCCAAACATTTAAAAGGTTTCTCACCTGTGTGAATCCTCTGATGGCTGATGAGGTTAGTTCTCTGGTTGAATCTTTTTCCACAGTCAGAACATTTGTGTGGTTTCTCTCTGGTGTGAATACTCTGATGTCTAAGAAGGTTCCCTCTCCGAGAAAATATTTTCCCACAGCGAAAACATTTATATGGGTCCTCTCCCATAAGAATTCTGTCAAGTCTGACACCATTTAGCCTCTGATGAAATACATTCTCTCCTGTGTGAATCTTTTGATGCTTAACGAGGTTTGATTTCTGACCAAAGCTCTTCTCACAGTCAGAGCATTTATATGGCTTCTCTCCAGTGTGGATCCGATGATGTCTGACAAGGTTGGACCTCTGACTGAAGCTCTGTCCACAATCTGCACATTTGTGTGGTTTTTCTCCAGTGTGCAGCCTCTTGTGGATGATGAGATGTGCCCTCCATCGGAAACTTTTCCCACAGTCTGGACATCTGTAAGGTTTCTCTCCAGTGTGGATTCTCTGATGTGCATTAAGGTTTGTCCTCTGGTTGAAACGTTTACCACATTCTGTACATTTATGCGGTTTGTCTTTTGTGTGAATGCTCTGGTGTCGAAGGAGGTTTCCTCTTCTGGAAAAGATTTTCCCACATTTGAAGCATGTACATGGGTTTTCTCCAAGGGGAATCCTCTCAACTCTATTGCTGTTTGGTCTCTGATCAAGTCTTTTCCCATAAGCTGACTGTCTGTTTGGTTTATCACTTGAATGGACACTTTGATGTTTGATAAGATTTGATTTTTGGGTGAAGCTTTTTTCACACGCTGTGCATTTATAAGGTTTCTCTCCTGTGTGTACTCTATGATGTCTCACAAGATTGGAGATCTGACTAAAGCTTTGTCCGCAGTCTAAACACTGATGTGGTTTCTCCCCTGTGTGAATTCTCTGATGAATGATCAGGTTTGCACTCCGACTAAAGCTCTTCCCACAGTCTAAGCATGGATAAGGCTTTTCACCTGTATGGAATCTCTGGTGCCTAATAAAGCTTGTTTCCCAATTAAAGCTTTTCCCACATTTAAAGCATTGAAACTTTTTTTCTACCATGTGGGTTCTCTGATGCCTGTTGAGGTTTGATTTTTGAGTAAATGCTTTCCCACAGATATTGCAAACATGCCTTCGTTTTACTTCATACATTCTTTGCTGGAGTTCAATATCATCAGAGTCACTATTTTGGCAAAGCATGGATTTACTCTTTCTCTTGTCTATTTGTATTCTCTGCTCCCAGCTTGGTCTATCTTGATCCTCAAAATTTTCTCCAGGGTCTTTAGGCTCGATTCTTTCTAATGGCAGCTCAAATGACACTCCTTCATCCTCAGTCTCCCACCCATCATCTGTCAGAATAAAAAAAGAGTAACCTTTTTAGAAAGAGAAGGAAAAATGAAGGAAACACCAGATTTACTGTTGCAGTGACACATTGAAATCAATGGGACATGTATTAAGCAGGGTTGACCTAAGTCCCATGAATTTCAGTGGTAAGTAATCCAATATCCCTCTTTTTTTTTTTTGCATCTTCAATGTGCATTTCAGTTCCTAAGGCAAAATAATAAACAAGTGTTATATTTTAATGACCCAAAAAAGATAATAAATAATAATCCCACCACTATCATAGGCACATCTAGTGAGAACACATGAGAAGGCCTTCTTGATAGCTGTTCCCAGGCTACGGAACTCTCTCCCACAAGAACCTTGCTGACTCCTTCAGTGCTCTCAGCTTTTATTTAGACAAGCTTTTTGCCAATTAACTAGTTGTGGCAGAATGGTCTTTTCATGTGGCCCGTACACTGTACTTACATTTTCACTGTTTTCAGTGCTCTAAACTATTCTAAATTTAGTGCTGCGTTTTAACAGGACAGTATACTGGACTGTGTTTTAATGTTTTATTATAATTATATTATTATTAATAATATTATATCAATATTATATTAATAAATTCTATTAATACATTATAATAATACTTTATTATTTGGGGCTTTATTTAGTTGGACAAGTATCATTGTCATAATTGTCATTGTCGTCATCATCATCGTTTGTATTCTGCCTTTCTCCCAAAATTGGGACTCAGGGCAGCTTACAGTTTAAAAATAACAATACAGCTAAACACATGCAAAAAGTGAACATTAAAGGGGAATTAAACCAACCACAATATTAAAACAATCCAGATCTGCACTTAAAAGAATAAGATACAATTAAAAATATTGAAAAGCTAATAAAAACCACTGAGTTTAAAACAATACAGCAGATCTTAGCCTGTTCCTTAAACAATTTCTGTATTAAAAGTCTGTTGAAATAAAACCCCTTTCCGCAGGATGATGTTCTCGTGCATCGTCCCGTCACAATTCCAGCAGAGCCTTTGCTGGGATGGGAGTGTGTCCCCAGCGCTTCTCTCCACATTCAGCTGACTGCCTGCAGAAGGCAGTGGGGGAACATGCCCTTCCTTCTCCACTGCAGCCAGCTTTCTTTGCATGCTGCAGTGGAGAAGGAGGTGCGTGATCATGCTTCTAGCCCTTCTGCATGGCCGGCTGCGATGGAAGGCTAGTGCGATTGGGGGTCATTGACAGAGTTTTTCCGTCAATGATATACTCGGCAATTGCACAGGCTAGCAACACAAGAAGGGCAGGATCACGACAACGTCATGCAGAGGTGTCATCGCAATCCCACTCCTCTCACATCCACATACTGGGAGGATGCCATCCTGTGGAAAGGGCCAAAAAGGGGGTTGCCTGTTGATGGAAAGACAATAAGGGGAGGGTCCAGAAAGGGAAGAAGCCTTCAAATGGTTTATGGTTCAAAATGTTTTTGTTTACTTATGTGAGACTGTCACCCCCTGAATAAGTTGCCCTCCACAAACTTCACTCAGACAACCAGAAGTGCTTATTTGTAGCAAAGCAAGCAACACAGTATATTTCATGCAAAGTTGCTGAGATTACAGCATACGTGGTGGTTACAGGTTTTATACCTCGTCGTGCAAATTTAGATGTGCAGAGCTGTGATTGGAGAAGAACATAAATCTCACATCATCCCACCAGTTTAGACACTTTCCCAGACCCTCCACTGTTTACACATCTTTCATCTTTGGGGCAGGAACAAGTTCCTGCTTCTTATCCTCCGGCACTGTTAGCTCTCATAATACCTTTCTGATACTTTCATTTTTATCTCCTCTGATCCTTTTCCCACACCAGATATGGTACCATATAACAGAGAACAGTACAGCAGTTAACCATTTGGTGCCCTGGAAACCTTAGCAAGCTTCAACCAGATACACAGTCGCAATCAACAACTGGCAACTGATACTCAACTGATACCCTAGCACAGAGCTTTCCAAACTTTTCATGTTGGTGACACACTTTTTAGACATGATACAGTAATTTCAATTTTACTAGCAAACTAACCCCTTATAAGAGATACAGACACATACATAAATTGCAATAACAAAATGTATAGGGACACAACATACCTCATGAAAACCTTTAATATTTTTTTAAAAATACATGATTAGGGCGAAGCTGATCCTTGCACAACGAATCAAGGATATTGACACCCAGTTTTCTATATCCATTGCACGCACAACTTGCTCTCCCATCAGTTTGGGTTTGAGGTTTAATCCAATTAGGGGTGCAAACTACGGCATCTCGACAATTTAACAGTCCGCAAATACTGGATGGCATTTAGTAAAGCTAGATTTAATGTTATTCCATCTGCTGTACTAGAGGGATGTTTTCAGCAAACTGAGTACAGGGATCGTGTATGCCCCTGCGGGGAGGGACTAGTAGAATCCTTATCTCATGTACTCTTTTATTGCACCTTCTATAATGATGATAGGTTAAGGTTAATAGTGCCTCTCCTAAGCAAGTTCCCTGGAAAATCCTTGGGATGGTATTTAATACATCTATTAGAGGACACTGAAAAAAGAGTAACTGAGGAGGTAGCAAAGTTTCTCTTCAGTGCCATTAAAACTCGAAGGCCTATGGTACACAAATCTTAACATTTGAATAATCCCCTCTGTCGTAATCACCTGAGATGGGGCCATATCTCTAGGAACTGTAGGGCTACCAAGAATTCTATATGAGGAAGAAAGGTTGTACGAGCTTCAACAGAAATTTGTACATATGATATGTTTTAAATTGTATAGTTTCCTAACTAATCTTAAACTTAATTTATTAAGCTGCTTTTAAAATGCATTACATCTAATTAATTACATGTTGTGTTTTATTTCATCATAAACATATTATATTTCCATGTTTTTATCCCCACGTAGAATGTATATAACGTATATAGAAGTTATACATTGTATGTAACAAGTGTTTTGCCTTATGGTTTGTTGACCGCAATAAAGGCTTGACTGACTGAAAATACATGATTTATAAATAGTAACATACATTTCCAAGATTGTAGGCGACATACCTACACACTTCAGGTGACGCACTAACGTGTCACGGCACACCATTTGGTAAGCCAGACTCTAACAATGCCTAAGCTAGCAGATCCATTCTAATACCTATTCTAATGCCCATCCAGTAAATACTTACGACAGGAGCCATGCATCCTGTCAGAGGCTCACATGGCTGTTCCATTTCGCAGGTGCCCTATTGTTAGTTTGGAATAAAAAGATTGCTGAAATATGTGCAACTGTTCTTAGCCCTATAAGATGCCAGAACTTCCTTTTAACAAGCAGTAACTCTGGGAAATTTGTTTTTCCATTGGATCTGTAGGGCTGCACATATTGCTTTCCTCTGGCTGGGTTTGTTCTTTTTGGTACGTGGGTTGGTATGTGGGAGGAGGAGAGAGATAAAGCACCACATGGCTGGGAGAGAAAACCATCAGGAGAGGAGGCAGGAAAATGGTGTTTCAATCCCCACGAGAAGCCAGGTACTGAAACAGCAAATGAGAAGAACCTCAAGCTGCTCTACACTATACAACAAAATCCAAAACCCTCAAAACACCGAGACCTTTATTGGCCAACAAAAATGCACAAAATACGTCACACAAGCTTTTGAAGCTTCACTGTCTTCTTTAACAGGCAAAGATGTTAAAAAGCATACATGAGTGTGACAAAGTTCTGGGGTGTGGCTATCTGTACTGATGGAGCAGCCTGGAACAGGTTGCCAGGCAACTAGAGTAGCCACACCCCCAGAATTTCATCACAATGAGTCAGCAACGTGATGCAGCAGCTAAGAAAGCCAATGCGATTCTGGGGTGCATCAATAGGAGTATAGTGTCTAAGTCAATGGAAGTTATACTCTCACCCTACTCTACTTTGGTCAGACCTCAGCAGGAAACTGTGTCCAGTTCTGGGCAACACAGCTCAGAAAGGATATCAACAAGCTGGAACATGTCCAGAGGAGGGCAACCAAAATGGTAGAAAGCCTGAAAACCATGCTCTATAAGGAGCAGCTGAGGGCACTGGTACGTTTAGCCTAGAGAAGAAGTGGTTAAGAGGCAAAACGACAGCTATGTTTAAATATTTCAAGGGATGTTGTATGCAGGATGGAGCAAGCCTGTTTTCTGCTGCTCTAGAGACTAGGACACAGAGCAGTGGCTTCAAACATAAGGAGAAGCAATTCCACTTAAACTTAGGAAGAACTTCCTGATAGTAAGAGCAGTTCGGCAGCAGAAAACGCTGCCTGGGAGTGTGGTGGAGTCTCCTTCATTGGAAGCTTTTAAACTCAGGCTGGATGGCCATTTGTTGGGAATGCTTTATGATGTATTCCTGCATGGCAGGGAGTGGACAGAATGGCCCTTGTGGACTCTTCCAATTCTATGATTCTGTGATTCTATGATATTAGAGTTATAGGCCTACCTCTTGTCTCAGGTGTCAGTTAAGGTGATAAGAAAACCTGCCTACAAGGACAACTTTAAGAAGAGGCAGCTAATGGACTGGAACTTAACTCTTTGAGGTTTTTACCTTCAACAAAGGTAAAACTTTCATCTGCACTACAATTCACAAGTTTTATCTATACAGCACCTAAAAGTTTTTTTTCCAGATGTAACAATACAGGGACTTCCTGAGAAATTCAATATTCTCTGCCTATGAAAGGAGCAGTTAGCTTTGCATAGGATGGGGACAACCTGGATCTTGAAGGAAGTTATTTTTCTGTTGCCAATGGCATTGAAATTTTATTAACTTACTTTCTTCTTTCTTTCTTTTTTCTAGTTTAGTCCTTTGCTCCTGGTCTCACATGACCAAGAAGGAGCGTGGGCTCTGCCTGCACTGAGATCCCTCGATACCATCTTAACTGACTTATAAAAATAAACAAATTAAATGTAGGTCTGTGACTCTAATGTTGTCACCTTTCTTCCCCAGTATGATTTTTAAATCTATTCCTATGAAGAGGTAGTGAAGCACTGAAGGCTGCTAATGTATTTTGAAGAAATTTAATATTTTGGTGTGACAGAGCCCTTTTCCAAGGCTGGCCCTTTGGGAACTCCCTTCTGCCCTAGTTCCCCACTGAATCTCTTTGGTTTCAGGGCCTCAAGGGTGATCCCTTAAATGAAAACTGTGGCTGTGCTGTTGGGGTTGTTTATTCACTTTTGCAAGAAATGTATGTGTTTATTTATTTTGAACAGTCCTGGGTTGTCAATTTAGGCTGCCCCTTGAAATCAAACCAGAATACCAACAAGAAGTCAAAAGTGAAATAATAGCACTATAAAAGTATGTCAAAATAGCCTATGTTAGGTGTGGCCTGATTCCTTATCAGGTTTAAGAGACAAAAAGTGGATATCAAAGATTATATTTAGTAAAACTTCAGTAGACCCTTAATTGTTAAGGGTTTGGTTTAGGCCCCCCTAGGGATACCAAAATCAGTGGATGCTCAAGTCCCATTATGTACAACAGTGTAGTGAAATGCATCTCTTATATAAAATGAAAAATTAAAAGTTTGCTTTCTGGAGGGTTTTTTTTTTTTTTTTGGGAGGATATTTTAAGCTGTAGTTGGTTGAATCCTGATACAGAACCCATGGATATGGGGGGACCAATGTAAAAATGTAAGTCTTGAAAACCTATTTGCTAGCTTCCAGAACAGTCAGTTCTCTTTTTGACTATCCTGTCTGAAATCCAATCAACCCTGTCACGGTTCTTCTTGTCAAATTTGCATCTTTCCAACTTCAAACCCCCTCTGCTTTCCAGATACACCTCTATTTTTTTAAAATCATTCTTTTCACCCACAACATCCTTCACAGCACTCCTTGAATTGCAATTCACTGCCCTAGCAGATCTGCCCAGCACCTGCTTCACAGTAAGCCCCAAAAATCATTGTGCCAAGTGATAGAATATAGAATAATTTTCTGTGCACAAGGGCCATGATAATCCCTATTAAATCACCATCAAAGCTTCTTACAGATGGCCATGCCTCTGTTTAAGCCTCCAAGGAGACTCCACCACACTCCCAGGCAGTGAGTGTCCACTGTTGACCTGCTCTTATCATCAGGAAGTTCCTAATGTTAGGTGATCTCTATCTTAAGTTTGAAGCCATTGCTCCATGTCCTAAACTCTGGAGTAGCAGAAAACAAGATTGCTCATCCTCCCTATGACATCCCTTCAAATATTTAAATATAGCTATTGTTTCCCTCTAACTTTCTTGTCTCCAGGCCAAACAGTCCTTTGATCCCATGTGAATGAGGCCAGTGAAGCTACTAAGGATTAGTCCAAACTTTAAAAGAGTCATTTCTTGTTAAGGATAGAGTCTGAGACCTGATAGCACCTTTAAAATTCAGTAAAGCCCAGAGGAATTACTGCCCAACTACATGGAAGATCCTGCCCTACCCTGCCCTTGTTCCCCACTGAATCTCTTTCTGGTTTCCAGGGCCTCAGGGTGATTCCTTAAATGTGAACCTGTGGCTGTACTGTTGTGGGTTGTTTATAGCGATTTCCGCACGAGACTGTTATAGCGCTATTATTTCATTTTCAACATCCTATGGAATCCTGGGGTTTGCAGTTTCGGGAGGGGCCACCTGGCCCCTCCCGAAACTGCAAACCCCAGATTCCACAGGATTCAAAAGTGAAATAATAGCACTATAACAGTCTTGTGCGGAAATGGCCTATGTTAGGTGTGGCCTGATTCCTTATCAGGTTTGAAAGAGACAAAAAGTGGATAACAAACATAGATTTATTAAAACTTCAGTAGACCCTTGTTGTCCACTAAGGTTTGGTTTCAGGCCCTCCTAAGGATACCAAAATCAGTGGATGCTCAAGTCCCATTATGTACAACAGTGTAGTGAAATGCATCTCTTATATAAAATGGCAAAATCTAAAAGTTTGCTTTCTGGAGGGGTTTTTTTTTTGTGAGGAGGGATATTTTCAAGCTGTGGTTGGTTGAATCCGTGGATACAGAACCCATGGATATGGGGGGGCCAATTGTAAAACACGTTAACTCTTGAACAATTTATTTTGCCTTAGCTCTCCAGAACAGTCAGTTCTCCTTTTTGACTATCCTGTCTCTGAAATCCAAATCTAACCCGTCAACTGTCTCCTTCTCTGTCAAATTTGTATCTACCAACTTCAAACCCCCTCTGCTTTCCCAGATACAGCCTCTATTTTTTTAATCTTTCTTTTCACCCACAACACTCCTTCACAGCACTCCTTGAGCTGCAATTCACTGCCCTCAGCCAGATCTGCCCAGTACCTGCTTCACAATAAGTCTCAAAAATCATTGTGCCAAGTGATAGAATCATAGAATAATTTAGTTGGAAGACGCCACAAGGGCCATTGAGTTGAATCCCTGCCATGTAGAAATACACCATCAAAGCATTCTCTACAGATGGACATCCAGCCTCTGTTTAAAAACCTCCAAAGGAGACTCCACCACACTCCAAGGCAGCGATGTATTCCACTGTTGACCTGCTCTTATCATCAGGAAGTTCTTCCTAATGTTTAGGTGGAATCTCTTCTCTTGAAGTTTGAAGCCATTGCTCCATGTCCTAGTCTATGGAGTAGCAGAAAACAAGATTGCTCCATCCTCCCTATGACATCCCTTCAAATATTTAAATATAGCTATTGTGTTGCCTCTTAACTTTCTCGTCTCCAGGCCAAACAGACCTTTGATCCCATGTGAATGGGGTGGTGAAGCTACTCTAGATTTAGTCCAAACTTTAAAAGGGTAATTTCTTGTTGAGAGGATAGAGTCTAGACCTGGATAGCACCTTTAAAATTGCAGTTAAAGCCCAGAGTGAATTCACTGCCCCCCAACTAGCATGGAATGTGTCAACTGTCCAGACCAATTTCATACAGAAATTGTGAATATTCTTACCCAGCAAACTGACTCTCTCCCGTTTGATCTCTCTGGAAGGCTGTTCCTCGCCAGCATCATCGTCTTCTCGTGAGAAACTCATGGCCACTTCCTCAAATTCTCCTAGCACCTGAAAGGGCAGAAGCAAAAAGATGAAAGAAGAGAAAAGGACAAGTAGAACCAGCAAGAAAATGTTGAACTGGGGAATGGATCTGAACCAGCCAGCCATGTCCTTTTCTAGGGTATTCCATTTTGATTTCCCTTCCCCATCTCCAGGTTTTTTTAGAATTCATTCCAGAACAGGATGTTAGCATTCTGTGCACACTGAGGATGCTGCTTTTGTGTACACACCTTCCTCCCACTTTTAAGAGCTTTTTCTCCCTTAGCATTAGATAAAAAATCCATATGATTTAAGCTGAGGGAATATTACATTTGTATTAAAGCTCTAACATTTAAAGTCCTACTAAATGGCTTGGGACTGTCATACTTGAAGGAGCATCTCTCTATATATATACAAAGTCTGCCTGAGAAGTGAGGTCTATTGGAAGGGCTCTCCTCTGTGTTCCCCCAAATGTGGGAAAACATGAAAAAAGATTATATCTGTAGTAGCCCCTCATTTATGGAATACCCTCCCCTTGGAAGCCTGACTGACACCAAGTTTATTATAATTTTTGTGCCAAGTCAAAACTTGTCTCTTTATGAAAGCCTTTGTGACTGATTTTATCCAAGCCACACATGTGCTACAGCTGCATTGTTTTCAATTGTTTTAACCAGTTTTATTTATTTATTTTTACTGACAAATAATTTAGTCCTTTTTTTAACTATTATTAGTTATTGTTTTAAAATGATTTATTGTGAACCGCTCTGAGATCTTTGGATATAGGGTAGGATAGAAATATTTTAATACAATAACTAAATAAATAAATATTAGACCACAAAAATATCACACAGACCCCTGCAACAGACTCTCCATGGCCTATCCACACATTTATGTATCTGCTCAGGGAAACAACTGCTTGCTCAGGACTTGCGAAACAGGGTAAAAACAGGTTGCTCATTCAGAGCAAGGGCAGCCTTGCTAGAAAGCCTATTCAGAGCAAAGGCAACATGTTTAGATTCCATCAGATTACAAGGCAAAGAACATGCCCTCACCTCCTGCTTCCATCTTTCTGCCTCCTGCTGCCTCAGCAGGAAATCTTCCACCAGGGCCACCGCTTGGGCACAGGTCTCAGGTCCTGCTTCTCCGACCCAGCTCTGGATCTCTTCTGGCAAGATGGCCAAGAATTGTTCCAGGACAATCAGCTCCACAATTTGTTCCTTTGGGTTGAGCTCTGGCCTCAACCACTTGAGGCAGAGTTCCCGGAGCTGGGAGCAAATCTCCCGGGGTCCCTCCGCCTCTTGGTAGCAGAACCACCGAAAGCGCTGCCGCCGCATCTCAGTGGTGAAGCCCTCTTCAGGAGGGATCTCTCCCTTCATGTCTCTGAAATCTGCCTTGTCTCCAGAATCTGTGCTTAGATTGCCCTTGAGGGAGCTCTCCCTCAGGCCTAACAGGACTCCACTTGCCACTTCCTGCGTGGATCCATGGTAAACACCGTCCGACGTTTCGGAGGGAACCGGGAGAGGGGTCCTCGAGAGCTGTGGGTTGCTCCACCCCGAATACGGAGACTGTACACTCTTCAGGAAGTCTTGCCACTGCATCTCCCAGCACTGAGACAACAAGCCACTGTTCAGCTCCCTTTCGGCATGCTTTGCCACCGCCCAGCTCAGGCGTTCTCTGATCACTCCAGCTTGGGCAGGGTGAGGAGTCTTTCTGGATTGTTTCAAACTTTCCAGCAGCACAGGACCTCCAGTCTCCTGTTCTTCAATTTTCACTCCCTTCTCTGCTCCAAACTCGTACTGGTGGCAAGCCAAAAAGCCCAATTCCCGTCCTTCGGCAGCCATTCTGTCCTCTGGCTCAGCTCAACCAACTCATCTTCTTATCGTGATTCCTGTCTCTTTCTGCATCCATGACAGAAACACTCCAGACTTTGGATAGTTTCAGGAGACTGTCTTGATGGAGAAGGTGATGTTTCTGAGCCTCTTGGTTATATGGAAGCTGACAGCAAGGCACCATTCACATAACATGCATCCTTCAGAGAGATACAGAGATACACAAGTGAAATATGCATTTAAAAAAAAGAGGTCCTCATACGTTCCACTTCTAAAACTACAGTCAGTCCTCCACATTTGTGGGTTCACTTTCGCAGAGTTGATTATTCATAGATTATTTGCTGTCACCTCTGCTGCCTCCTGGTGCCATTTTTAATAGGGACTGCAAGTCCCATGAGACTGAGAAACTGTGAACAAGGCTAAGTCCCTAATAAAAATGGTGTGGGGCAGCAGTGGAGGGGCAGTAAGCCCCACCAGCCCCCCACTTTTGCCTTGTGAAGGAACCCTGATGCCTCAAAGGGGAATCCACGGTGGGTTCAATGTGATGATCATACTTTTTTGTGTGTTAAATATGGTTTGGGAAGTCCCAGAGCTATTCATGTTTTTTTCATTTTCACAGGAGTCCTGTGCTCCTAACCCTAGCAAATGTGGAAGAATGGCTGTATTTTCATTTAAAACCAACCAATCCATCTGGAATCAGGGCTAGTCCAGTATTATTTGTTGCCTGAGGTAAAGAACATGATCTCCTCAACGCAACCCATCCATTATTCTACTAGAATACAGTCAGCCTTCCATATCCACACATTCTGGATCCATGGATCCAATCAACCACAGCCCAAAAATATTTGGAAAAAAATCCAAAATGCAAATCTTGATTTTGCACACAGCAAGTACTATGCTGATGTGTAGGCATACTCTGCTGTAGCCTCTCACCATTTTGCAAATCTTTAGACACTCCTTTGAGTTGTTCAGTATTTTATACAAGGGACATCATTTTACTATCCCACTGTACACAATGGGATTTGAGCATTCACAGGTTTTGGTATCCATAGGGGCTCTGAACCCCCAGTGGACACCCAAAAGCCCACTTTAATTACTGTAAGGAAAACACACTTTGTAAAATAATGTAAAATGGTGTAAAAGAACTTTTGACCCTCAAGATGTTGTGGATGACAGATCCCACATTCTCTTCCAATTGACATGTTGACTGGGGCTCATGGGAGTTGAAGTACAAATTTAGTCCACTCTCTCATACACATTCACCTTCTTTTGCTTCTGGCTTCAGTTAGTGTACTTGCCTGGGACAAAAACAAAGAGAAAAAGCCCTTGCTTGGAAAACTTAGGGGATTTGAACTACAACTCCCAGAATCCTCCAGACAGCATGGGCATTGGCAAGTTTTACAAATTCAGCCCACGTATAGTCAAGCCCTTGGCAGGTTAACTGATAGATGGTAAGGGCAAAACAATGAAATCTCATTCCATCGTTAATTAGCTTTAAATAATCAGATATATAAATAAATAAAATGGTATAATGAAATACATAGCAGCCAGGTGACACTTGGCTTGACCACAGTACATGTGAAAGGGATCTAGGAGTCTTTGTAGACCACAAGCTGAACATGAGTCAGCAGTGTGATGCGGCAGCTAAAAAAGCCAATATGATTCTGGGCTGCATAGTGTCTAGGTCAAGAGAAGTGATAGTACCACTCTATTCTGCTTTGGTCAGACCCCACCTGGAACACTGTGTCCAGTTCTGGGCACCATAGTTCAAGAAGGATATTGACAAACTGGAAGGCAGAAGAGGGTGACCAAAATGGTCAAAGACCTGGAATACATGCCCTTAGGGAGCTGACCATGTTTAGCCTGCAGAAGACAAGGTTAAGATTTCAATAATAGTGTACATGTGACCCCCACATTTGCTAGGATTAGGGGCACAGGACCTTCGCAAAAGTGGAAAAATCACAAACCTCAATGTGTGCGCAAGTTTGTGGGAAGGGGCTGAGGCATGGTGGGAAGAACAGGCACCCAGGGTCCAAAACAGGTCAGGGGGCATTTCCACACTAGCCTGTTATAGTGGATAATTCCACTTTGAACGTCCTCTGGAATCCTGGGGTTTGCAGTTTAGGGAGGGGCTGGCCCACCCCTCCCTAAACTGCATACCCCAGGATTCCATAGGATGTTGAAAGTGGAATCATCACGCTATAACAGGCTAGTGCGGAAATGGCCAGGGAAAGGGTGGCCCTACACTTCCTCTCTCTTGCCCATCTCCTTCCTTGGGTGTGTATGTGGGGGCACCGGGAGAGGGTTTGTGGTGCTGAGAAATCAGACTGTGAGCCATCTTTGGTGGCCAGGCTGTGGCTGGTGGAGAAGGAGAGGTGGATTTTTATAAGGCTGCGTGGTCTGATCAGTGCTGCTCAGGGGGAAGGTTCCCCCAGAAAAGAAGTGCTTGAGGTGAGGGTGGTGGCTGGGGTTGAAGAAACTTACAAATAATCAAATCCATTAAAGTTAAGGTCCTACACTTGGGTAGAAAAAATGGAATACAGAAATAGAGGATGGGGGACATGTGGCTGGATAGCAGTACGTGTGAAATGGATCTGGGAGTCTTAATAGACCACAAACTGAACCTGAGTCAGCAGTGTGATGCGGCAGCCAAGAAAGCCAATGCAATTCTCGGCTGCATCAACAGGAGTATGGTGCCTAGATCGAGGGAGGTACTGGTACCACTCTACTCTGCTTTGGTTAGACCCCATCTTGAATACTGTGTCCCGTTCTGGGCACCCCAATTCAAGAAGGACATGGTCAACCTAGAGCAAGTCCAGAGGAGGGCGACCAAAATGGTGAGGGGCCTGGAAGCCATGCCCTATGAGGATAGACTTAGAGAGCTGTGTATGTTTAGTCTGCAGAAGAGAAGGTTAAGAGGGGACATGATAGCCATGTTTAAATATTTGAAGGGATGCCATGTAGAGGAGGCAGTGGGCTTGTTTTCCGCTGCTCCAGAGACCAGGACAAGGAGCAACGGATTCAAGCTGCAGGAAAGGAGATTCCACCTGAACCTCAGGAAGAACTTCCTGACATCCAGAGCTGTCCATCAGTGGAAGATGCTGCCTCAATGGAGTGTGGTGGAGTCTCCTTCTTTGGAGGTTTTTAAGCAGAGGCTTGATGGCCATCTGTTGGGAGTGCTTTGAGGGTGTTCCTGCATGGTAGGATGGGGGTTGGACTGGATGGCCCGTGTGGTCTCTTCCAACTCTACATTTCTATGATTCTGTTAAACCCACAAATTTGGAAGGTCAACTGTAATATGATTACTCCTAGAGGTTCCACTAACCAATCTGGCTGCCCATGTTTTGTGCTAATTTGAACCAAGTTTCCTAACTTGGCACAGAATTAGTCCACCCAGCATGTAGGCTTCCATCTTTAGATCCCCCTGCTCCAGGAAGGGATGCAGCTGGCAAAACAGCTGAATCTGATAGTAAGAACTTGGGAGATCCAGGTTCAAGATTTCCCACTGAGCCATGAAGCTGATCAGAAGAACTTGGGAATCTCACAACTGTTCAGTCTGACCTGCTTCTTAAGGATGTTGTTGCCATGAGAATAAAAGGGGTGGGGGAAGGAGGAGGAGCATCACATCATTTGCCTGAACCCCATTGAAGGACATGAGAAAGAAAGGCAATTAAAATTTTTAAAAATCAATCCTCTTTGCCCCCATCCAAGCTGGCTGAGGATGATGGAGCTGTAGTTGAAGACATCTAGAGGGCACCACAGTGGGGATGGCATCGGCAGTACAGACGTGCACGGACCCATGGCATCTGATTCAGCATAAAGCAACTTCCTCTATGGCTAGTCCTTTGGGGAAGTGTTATAACTCAGCAGTAAAACAGTTGCTTTGGACAGGCAGAAACGTCTCAGCTTCATTTCCCAGAATGCCACTGAAATCCCAGAATGCATCTCTTTGTCAGACCAGGCAATAGCATGCTAGATCAGAGCTTTCCAAACTGTGTGTCACAACACATTAGTGTGTTGGCTGCATTGTGTAGGTGTGTTGCACGAACATGACGGGTTGAGAGACTGCCTCTCCCACTGCCACAGTGGGGCAGGCCTGGGTGGAGGGGCTGTCCCTGCTGCTGCCCCAGGCCAAGAAAGACCCTAGCAAGGGTGGTGGCAGTGGACGAGGTCCAGGTGGAGGGGCTGCCTCCACTTACTGAATTACTTAGTGAATTACTGTGTTGTGAAATGATGCAAATCTAAAAAGTGTGTCACCAACATGAAAAGTTTGGAAAGCTCTGAGCTAGATGGACCTGTCTCCAGAAGAGAGGTTAAGAGGGGACATGATAGCCATGTTTAAATATTTGAAGGGATGCCATATAGAGGAGAGAGTGGGCTTGCTTTCTGCTGCTCCAGAGACCAGGACAAGGAGCAATGAATTCAAGCTGCAGGAAAGGAGATTCCACCTGAACCTCAGGAAGAACTTCCTGACGGTCAGGGCTGTCCAGCAGTGGAATCTGCTGCCTCGGAGTGTAGTGGAGTCTCCTTCTTTGGAGGTTTTTAAGCAGAGGCTTGATGGCCATCTGTCGGGAGTGCTTTGAGGGTGTTCCTGCATGGCAGGGGGTTGGACTGGATGGCCCCTGGGGTCTCTTCCAACTCTACAGTTCTATGATTCTATGACCCACGCTGGCGTCAATCCAAGCAGCACTCAATATTTAAGTAGAGTCAAAGGCAGCCAATCAGGGCCAGCTCTACCATTAGGGAGAAAAGGTCAGGGAAAGGGTGGCCCATGGCTGTGTGTAGCCCCATCTCTTTTTCTGTGGCCAGCCAAGCCTCCCTGCCATGAACCCAGAATCCATTTTCTTCAAATACAGCATTTTGAAAAATTTGATAGAGTGAGGCAACTGCCTCAAGGATCAGATCCAGAGTGTCACGAAAGGCCAGCGGATTGTTAAATTTATTCACCACGCCCTCAGCCATACACATTTGCAAGAGGGGGTTTGAGCTGTGGTCACAGCATAACAGAGGCTGAAGATCTCAGTTCTGCCAAAATCCTCTCTTTTGGAGAAGCAGCAGGAAGTAACTTCTGTTTTCCGCACATAAAGAAGTTCCCTAGTTTGAACCACTGGGTGCCCAAGCAGAACTGAGGAAAACCCCTGCATCCGAAACCCCAGAAACTCACTGCCAGTCCATGAAGGTAGCTTTTATGTTGTTTTGCTTCCAGAACCAGGGAGAGAGGAAAAGGCAGTGTAGTACAGTGGTTTGGGCATTGGATTATGATCCTGGAAACCAGGGTTCAATTCCCTGCTAGGTCACTGGCTGATCTTGGGCATGTCACACACTCTCAGCCCAGAAAACCCCGTGATATGGTCACCATAAATCAGAAACGATTTGAAGGCACACAACAACAATGAGGAAAGAGGTGGCTTTGGGAGGACTGGTGGGAGAGGCTTTATTTGCCCCTGCTTCAGAGGGCAAAAAGTCTTGGACCCAGTCTGGCAACTCACTCCTCTGACCCCACTGAAAGTGCGATCAGAGACATACACAACAGTTACAACAAGGAGGTACCATGCAGAGTCCTCCCTTGAGAGTTTTGGGAGAAAGGTGGTATAACTAAAGAGAAGGAGAAGGGGAGAACATATGTATTAAGAGTTTTAGGGCACTACGCCCCAAACTTCGGTTGTCCAGATGTTTTAGACATCAGCTCCCGGAACTCCTGACTGTTGGCTAAGCTGGCTGTGGTTTATAGGAGCTGGAAGTCCAAAACATCTGGATGACCAAAGTTTGGGAATCCCTGGTTTAGCAAACTGGCTATATTTAGCTTGGAGAAAAGAATACTGAAAGGTGACACAATATCTGTCTCTAAACATCTGAAGAGGTACGGTACCTATCATGCAAAAGATGAAGCCAGCTTGTTTTCCGCTGCTCCAGAATCTAGAACAGTAGTTCTTAACCTTTTCCTTTACCACAGATCCCTTTAGATATCTTTTGTGGCTACAGACCACCAAAACTTAACTCAAAGCATTTTCTGGGTGCATGTGTGGTAGGAAGAAATGTCACAACCTTTCTCTCAGCCACTCAGTGTCATTCACCGTCATGTTCTCACTGCCTGCAGAAGTAGCAAGTGCTGAGTACATTGTTTGCTGTCAGTTTCCTAATTTTTGAAAGGTTTGAGATATTGCAATGAAACTTCATATAAATAATGTCTGTGACTGGCAAAAGACACTTGCTTTTTGAGATCAATCTACGACTGTCCATCCGTCTGCCTGTCTGTCTTTCGTTCTTTCAGACCACACCTGGAATACTGTGTCCAGTTCTGGACATCATGGTTAAGGAAGAGTACTGACCAACTGGAACATGTCCAGAGATGGACTATCAAAATGATAGAAAGCCTGGAAACCATGCCCGATGAGGAGAGGCTTAAGGAGCTGTGTATGTTTAGCCTGGAGAAGGTTAAAAAGCAAAATGATGGCCATGTTTAAATATTTGAAGGGATGTCATTTGGAGGATGGAGCAAGCTGGTTTTCTGCTACTCTGTAGACTAGGACAAGGAGCAATGGCTTCAAATTTTGGGAAAAGAGATTCCATGTAAACCTGAGGAAGAACTTCCTGATGGTAAGACCAGTTTGACAATGGAATCCCTGCCTGGAGTGTGGTACAGTCCCCTTCTTTGGAGAGTTTTTTTTTAGATGCAGGCTGGATGACCATCTGTTGGGAATGCTTTGATGGTGTCTTTCTGCATGGCAGAAATGGGGTTGGACTGGATGGCCCTTGTGGTCTCTTCCAACTCTAGGATTCTTCTGTTTTAACAGTAAAAGGTCATAACATTTCTTCAAACTTCTGCAGAACCCCCCAAATGAACACAACCCCCTGTGGGTCTGTGGACCCCAGGTTAAGCACTGCTGGTCTAGAACATGAACTAATGGATTCAAATTATGAAAAAGAGAGAGTGAGAGTGAGAGAGAGAGATTCCAACCCAACATTAGGAAGTACTTTTTTCATCTAAGAGCAGTTAGGCAGTAAAACAGATGGCTGGGGAGGGGCTGAACTCTCCTTTGGAGATCTTTAAACAGAAGTTGGATGGGCGGGCATCTTTCAGAGCGCTGTAGCTGTAAATTTCCACAGGGCAGGAGGTTGGACTGGATGGCTCTTGAGATCCCTTCCAACTCAAAGATTCTGTGATTCTTTGTACCCATTCTGGGGGCCAGCAGAATCAAAGACAAAAAGCAGGAAGAGCTAATGAAATATCAAAACCTACAAATTGAGATCCAGCAGTTCTGGAGAAAGAAAACCACTCCAGTTCTCGTGGGGAAAGGGCAATCTTTTGGGGACAATTCGAAACAAACTGGCAAAACATCTGAAGTCAATGGCTAGACAGGATCACAGAGACACCATTACAAAAACTAGCCATGCTAACGGCATGCCACAGGGCCTTTCCACACTACACTGTTATAGTGCTATCATTCTACTTTCAACCTATGGAATCCTGGGATTTGCAGTTTAGGGAGGGTATTTAGAATCCTCAGCCAATGAGCTCTTTGGCCTCAGTAAACTACAAACTCCAGGATTCCAGAGGAGGCTGAAAAGGGAATAATAGCAGTATAACAGTGTAGTGCAGAAATGGCTCACAGTTCTCTGAAGTCCTCACTGATGCCTAGATTCTGAGACAGAACCTGAATGCCCTGACTGTCCACAACTCCAGCCAGTAATACCTGGAAATCTGTGAAACAATGATGGTGGTGAAGATGTTTTTAAATTACTGTAAGCCGCTTTGAATCCTAACGAGGAAAAAGGCAGAATATAAATAAAGTTGCTGCTGTTGTTGATATAAATAATTTTAAAAAAAAAAAAGCAATAGGAGTATTATTGCAAAGGAGGGCATTACAAAACAGCCAGCATGGTGCAGCAGTTGAAGCCCTTCAGCTATTTAAAAATAACGATCGTGCCACCTTAAAGTCTTCTTTTCTGCAAGCTAAAAACACCCAGTCAAGAGACATCATGGGGTAGCTGCTCAAACACTGGACTATGACCCTTGGAGATCAGGGTTGGATTCCCTGCCCAGCCACGGAAACCCCCCTGGGTGACTTTGGGCAAGTCACACTCTCTCAGCTAATTCTGCCTTGTCTGAAGAGGTACTTTCTCAAGCAAGGGAGAGAGCAGCTCCTAGGCAGAAGGCTTTTGCAGATGGAGACCAGAGATGCCTGGGTGAAATCTGTCGCCTTATAAAGCCCAGCGTGTGCTCTTGAGAGATTTGCTTACTTGGGGATTTTTCCCCTGTTGCATCTGGGTAAGAATCTGATTCATTTATGCTTCCCTTATGCCTGAGGCCATTTCCACACAGACTGTTACAGCCTACGATTCCACTTTCAACATCCTATGGAATCCTGGGGTTTGCAGTTTAGGGAGGGTCCCCTAAACTGCAAACCCCAGGATTCCATAGGATGGTGAAAGTGGAACCGTAGCGCTATTACAGGCCATTTCTGCATTATACTGTTATACTGCTATTATTCCACTTTCAGCACCCTATGCAATTCTGGGATTTGTAGTTTATGAGGCCAAAGAGCTCTCTGGCTGAGAATTCAAAACACCCCTCCCTAAACTGCAAACCCCAGGATTCCATAGGATGTTGAAAGTGAATAATAGCACTATAACAATGTATGCGGAAATGGCCACAGTCTAGCACGGAAATGGCCTGAATGAGAGCCTGCATAACGTAGTGGTTTGAGCATTGGACTCCAACCCTGGAGACCGGGGTTCGATTCTCCACCCGGCCATGGAAACCCACCGGGTGACCTTGGGCAAGTCACACTCTCTCAGCCCCAGAACACCCTGTGACAGGCTCGCACACAACAGCAGCATGGCAAACTTGCTAATTATTAAGAGGGGACATGATAGCCATGTTTAAATATTTGAAGGGATGCCACGTAGAGGAAGGAGTGGGCTTGTTTTCAGCTGCTCCAGAGACCAGGACAAGGAGCAATGGATTCAAGCTGCAGGAAAGGAGATTCCACCTGAACCTCAGGAAGAACTTCCTGACAGTCAGGGCTGTCCAGCAGTGGAATCTGCTGCCTGGGAGTGTGTGGAGTCTCCTTCCTTGGAGGTTTTTAAGCAGAGGCTTGATGGCCATCTGTCGGGAGTGCTTTGAGGGTGTTCCTGCATGGCAGGGGGTTGGACTGGATGGCCCCTGGGGTCTCTTCCAACTCTACATTTCTGTGATTCTATGATTTCTGGGCTGTTCAACTCTCCTGGCCTGATCCTTGCCCTAAGTCGACAGGCAATTTAAAGGCACATCGAGGCACACACATGATTCTTCCCCCTCTGCCTCCTTTTTGCATTCCTCCCCCTGACCCGCCTCCCTCTTCCCCCTTTGTTGAAGACCACCCCTCCCACCCCTCCCCTCCCCTCCCAGCTCTCCCCCCGCCAGCTTCGAACTCACTGTTTTCCTCTCTGCGCCCCGTAAAGGGGGCCACCACCCAGCGTCCCCTGCCGAGAGGCTTCCCAGCGCTGCTTGGAGGGTCAGAGGAAGAGGAAGCAGGTGGCCCCCCTCCTCCCCCACCCCGGGCTGCACCACCCCCTTGGCCTCCCCCCACCCGGCAACAAATTTCCCACGCCGCTCTAGGCAGCCGCCAACTCTCTGGTTTTAACACTTTGCGCGGCAGGGCTGCGCATTCCTCTCCTTTCTTCCCCTTCTTCGCCTCTTTCTGGACGTTCCAAGGCCGCCCAGGGCACTTTGCTGCCTGAGGCCAGACCTGCCCCTCATTCTTTGTAAAATATTCTTTTCATCCCGAACTCGTTTTTCTACACTCGCACTCTGGAACTATTTGTTAGGCAAGTTGTTTTTCAGGGTTTTTATTTTTTAAATTGAAAATAAAAAGAAAGAATAAAGCAAAACGGTGACAAAGATTCCCTTTGACTACGTGACTATCTTTACGTGACAAATTAGAATATAAAGATATAGAAGTATATTAGTAAGTATAAGATACATAAGCATAAAATATTATAAAAGTATAAAAATATCAATATATATTAATGTACACTTAAGAATTATTTTTCAATAGTCCATACATTAGAAATGGAGTTAACATCACGATCTATTTAGATAAGACTTATACTAGTTACTTTATAATCTTATCACTTTTAGTGTACTTTGCATTTAACACTTAAACAAGCCCCAGTTATAATCATCTGCTGTACAAACACACTTCCTACATTCTTTTTTCGGGGTTTGTATTGTAACTTGGGCCATTTCCGCACTACACTATTATAGTGCTATTATTCCACTTTCAACATCCTGTGGAATCCTGGGATTTGCAGTTTAGGGAGGGGCCTTCCGGATTCTCAGCCAGAGAGCTCTTTGGCTTAGTAAACTACATGCCCCCGAATTCCACAGGAGGTTGAAAGTGGAATAATAGCACTATAACAGTGCAGTACGGAAAGGCCCTATGTGAGTATCTTTACATGACAAATTAGAATATAAAGATATATTAGTATACAAATATTAATATACATTAACGTACATTTAAGAACTATTTTTATTTTTTATTAATTTTTATATCAAACTTTCAACCATTACATTAAAAGAATCCTGTACATTACAGACTTTACCCCCATAAAATAAAAGAGGCATATGTAACATATGCCTTCATATGTATTTTATATTTTGTACTCCCTTCATCCACCTCAACCCCTCCACTTATATAAACATTTAAATATTATGTTTTCCATGTTTCTCTACTCCCTTCCCCAGCTCTCCCTACCCACCCTATTATCCTTATTGCGTGCTTTCCTCAAATTCAAAACTGATTTTGAATCCACTGAACCAAACCTACATTTTGTGAAATATCTTTTGGTTGTCGTATTTTGCACTTATAATTAAGTTACATGATATCAGTATACACATATAACCAATTATTTCCTTTTCTTATTCTCACTCTTAATGTAAAAGCTACTGCTCTCAATCCTATCTTCTTCTCTAAATTATTTTTCAATAGTTCATACATTATAAATCGAGTCAATATCACAATCTATTTAGATAAGACTTATACTAGTTTCTTTATGATCTTATCACTTTTAGCATACCTTGCATTCGATTTAACACTTAACCTCCAGTTGTAATCATCTGCTATACAAACACCACTTCCTACATTTTTTTGCTGGGTTTGTATCTATAACTTAGACCGTTTCTGCACTGCACTGTTATAGTGCTATTATTCTACTTTCTTTTTTTTAAATTTTTTTTTATTATTAAAAAAATAAATTTTACTATTCTCAATACTTTCAAATCAGAACATACATATATACAATGGAATACAATACAACATACAACCAAAATACATGTACACCTGAATACAACAACAATAAACAAACAACAAACAAGCAAACAAAAAAATAAAAAAAATAATAACAATATACATACCCATTCTTAATCGCTACTTTTATTAATCCTTATAGGTGATGCATATTCTATATTTCTCTTGCATCACTCCCTCTAAATCTTAATACTTCCGTTTCTATTCTTCCATACCTAACCCATTCTTCATGCATCCTACACACCTTGACTTCTTTTTATCTACCCATTGGGCGCAACTTTCCTCTTCTTGCCCTCAGCTTACCTTCCTGATTATTTTTACAATTACTGCTTTTTCTGCATTCTACTCTATTTTACTTTCCTCTTCTAAATATATCTCATCTTTAAATTACACCTCTTACTATGTAATCACATTATAGTTACTTATACTTACTTTTCTACCATCTTGTCTAATTCTTATCTATAATCCTTATCTTAAATATTACCATCAGTCTCCTCAGTTAGTTCCTATTTAATATTTCAGACTCTATATATGTGTATAAGTATACATATATATATGCATTTATTATTTCTCTTTTAATACCTTTTAATACCTTTACATCATAATTCTTTCTCCAATCTATTATTCATACATACCTATCAACGCATTTTTGCCCCAATGCTCTTCCCATATTGGTTTTAAGATCTCCCATTCTCGATTAAACATTTCTACCGATTTATTCTGTAAGTACAAAGTTAACTTATTCATTTCTGCAAATTCGTATAGCTTCTGTATCCATTCCTCTATTTGGGGAATATTTTCTGCCTTCCAATGTTTCACGAATATAATCCTTGCTGCATAAATCATATAGCATATGATCCTTGAATGTTTTTCCCTAATTTTTGTATCTATCTCATCCAAAATATTCAAGAGATATATTTTCCGGGAGATTATAAATTTAACCTTAAGCACTTTCTCTAATTGTTTATGTATTTGAGACCAGAATGTTTTGGCTTTTTCACATTTCCACCACATGTGGAAAAAGGATCCTGTTCCTTGGCATCTCCAACATGTAGCTATTTGCTTATTTTTATTCATTTTAGATATCCGAGTCGGGGTTAAATACCACCTATAATATATCTTATAAAAAATTTCCTTTAAATCATAGCATCTAGTGAAATCTTGATTTATTTTCCAAGCTCTCTGCCATTGATTTAAAGAAATTGGATGGCCTATGTCCTGGGCCCATTTTATCATATTTGTTTTGATTATCTCATGTTCTAATTCTAAGCTTAACAATAATTTATAAATCTTACTTAAGGGCCTTTCTACTCCTGGTTTCATTATTTTATCAAATTCGTTTTCTTCTGTTATCCCTTTATCCTTCATGTCTTCTTTATATTTCTTCGCCAATTGACTGTGAAGGAACCAATGTGTTGTGAAATTATCTGCTAATAATTCTTCTCTAGTTTTTAATCTAATATAATCTCCTGATTTTTTAGTTATATCTTTGTATGTTAACCATTCTTTTGTTCTTATTTTCTCAAATCTATAAAATGCTTTGTGTGGGGAAGTCCAATATGGCATTTTCAAATATAATTTTTTCCTAAATTTTAACCAGATTCTTAAAATAGCTTTTCTAATATAATGATCCAAAAATACCTTGTTACTCCTTTGTTTATCGTACCAACCATATGCATGCCAGCCATAGTGTAAATTAAATCCCTCTAAACTCAATAATTTTGAATTTTCTAATAGGATCCATTCTTTCATCCAAGCTAACGTCGCACTATTATTCTACTTTCAACATCCTGCAGAATTCTGGGCTTTGCAGTTTAGGGAGGGGCCTTTAGAATTCTCAGCCAGAGAGCTCTCGGGCCTCAGTCAACTGTGACTGTCTTGGATAGGCCGGTTGCTATGGAGATGAGGCCTAGCCTAGCAGCAAGGAGAAGGACACTGATGACTGAGGCCATTCCCGCACTACACTGTTACAGTACTATTATTCCGCTTCCAACATTCTAGGGAATCCTGGGGTTTGCATGTGAGGGTTTGCATTGAGAATTCCCAGCCAGAGAGTTCTTGGGCCTCAGTAACTACAAACCCCAGAATTCCAAAGGATGTTCAAAGTAGAATAATCGCACTATAACTGTGTAGGGCGGAAAGGTCTCTAGTTGTTCCTCCATTTCTCACTTAGGTTGTTTTTTAAAAAGATTTTTCTCTTTTATTTCCTGAATTCCTGGTGTCACCAAACCCTGGCCCTCTCCAGTGTTATTGTGTTCATTCAAGTCATTTTGGGCTTATGGCCATCCTACAGTAAACCTATTGCAGGGCTTTTCTGGGGCTGAGAGTGTGTGACACACCCAAGGTCCCCAGTGGGTTTCCACGGCCAAGCAAGGAATCGAACGCTGGCCTCCAGGGTCACAGTCCAATGCTCAAACCACCACACAAAGCTGGCTCCACCACTATTGTATAAAAGTGGAATAAGAACAAAATGAATACACACATATGTTGCAGTTTGAATGAATACTGAGGGATAATGGGAGTTCCCACCGTTATAAACGTTATCGCATACATCCGCAGACACGCAATAAAACGTGAACAAAATTAAAAATAAATTATAAAAAACATTATACCTGCCTTTAAAACCATTTTTACAGAACCCTGTAAAGCCAACAAATAAAATTAAATTAAATTAAAACTGTGTCTTCCAGGGTTCTTATTACCGTATTGCATCTTATTATTGTATTTCACTTTTAGATTAATTATTTGCTATGTTGGACTAAAAGATAGATGTATACATGCACACACGCACACGCATATATACACATATAAAATTTCAAGCCTGGGTTAAAAATGTGGTCTTTTCAGTCTGCACCAGCCTGTTCTAGCGCGATGATTCCACTTTCAACCTCCTCTGGAATCCTGGGGTTTGCAGTTGCAGGTTTTATAAAAAAAATTTTTAATCTCCATTTTACGTTCAAATGTTAAGGCTATCTTGTTATTTTTTATGTCTGATGCTTCTAGAAAATTTTAACGTAATCAATTATTGTCCCAATTTAATTCTGTTCTAATTTTCTGGCTGCTTGCCGTAATAAATAAATTCAACTAAAAAAAATTAATATTTTTACTACAATATATGTTCCTTAATGAAGCGAGCACATAGTTTCTTAGCGACCAATGCAAGTTGGACTACTGAATACAGGACATATAACCAGGTAACAATTCTACTACTCCTTTCTGAGATGTGCAGTAAGTATATAATGGAGTAATGGGTGAATGAAGGTCTATGGCCATTTCCGCACTAGCCTGTTGTAGCGCGATGATTCCACTTCAACCTCCTCTGGACCTGGGGTTTGCAGTTTCGGGAGGGGCCGGCCGGCCCCTCCCGAAACTGCAAACCCCAGGATTCCAGAGGAGGTTGAAAGTGGAATCATCGCGCTACAACAGGCTAGTGCGGACTGAAAAGACCATATTTTTAATCCAGGCTTGAAAAGGTGCTGTCCAAGGTACTGACAAGGCCTTTAAATTGGTTCAGCTCTTTGGATCACTCCTCTCAAGTTCAGCCTAGGGCCATTTCTGCGCTAGACAGTCCCAGGATTGGACAGGAGGTTGAAAGTGGAATGATAGCACTATAACAGCGAGGTGCGGAAAGGCTCCATGTTCCAGCAGGAAGCCGCCTGTCGGGCACCCAAGGGTTAAAACTGCTAGAGCCGTGAGTCCTAGAGAGGCCAGGCATGGGAGGACTGAGTGGGCTTCTGCAGCAAGATCTTCCTCCCCAGCTCCCCACCGCCTCCTGGCTCCTCCTCTTCCCCAGAAAACTGAATTTTTGAATCTCTTAAAGGCTGGGACACTCGCTGGCGTTCACGTGGGAATCCGTGAGTGGAAATCAGCGGGGTGGTGGGGGTAGTGTTGAGTTTAAGGAAATCAGATCATAGGAAGGAGAGAGGGAGGGGAAAAAACACAGGGTCAGGCTTATGGGGAGTGCAGGTGGGGATTGGGGTTGGGAAAATTTCCCCCCATTTTCTGCAGCTGCTTCCTTCTCTCCTCTCTCAAGAATCTGAGACAGGGAAGAGAAAAGGGGAAGGGATTTATCCACCCCCTTGTTTGCATGTTTGTGTTGCATTGCGCCCTGGGTTTTAGGCTTCCGAGTTGCATCTCCCTTTTTGACTTGTGTTGTGTTAGTGAATTAAGAATCCAGTGAACAAGAGTCTGAGGCTGCTTGGAGGAGGCAGTAGGGTGCATAGAATCATCGAGCTTGGAAGAGACCCCAAGGGCTATCCAGTCCAACCCCCTATCATGCAGGAAGACACCATCAAAGCATTCCCAAGAGATGGCCATCCTGCATCTGTTTAAAAATATCCAAGGAAGGAGACTCCACCACATTCCCAGGCAGCATATTCCACTGTCAAACTGCTCGTACCATCAGGAATTTCTTCCTAATGTTTAGATGAAATTTCTTATCCTGACGTTGGAAGCCATTGCTCCACGTCCTAGTCTCTGGAGCAGCAGAAAACAAGCTTGTTCCATCTTCCATATCATAGCCCTTCAAATATTTAAACAGAGCTATCATCTCTTAATCTTCTCTTTTCCAGGCTTAACATCACTAAGCTGCTCTTCATAGGCCATGTTTTCCAGGCCTTCTACCATTTTGGTTACCCTCCTCTGGACGTGTTCCAGCTTGTCAATATCCTTCCTGAACTTTGGTACCCAGAACTGAACACAGTATTCCAGGTGGGGTCTGACAAAGCAGGATAGAATGGTACTATTACTTCTGCTGACCTAGACACTATACTTCTAGAATTGCATTGGCTTTCCTAGCTGCTGCATCACAGTGCTGTCTCATGTTCAGCTATAGCAGTGGTTCTCAACCTTCCTAATGCCGCGACCCTTTAATACAGTTCCTCATGTTGTGGTGACCCCCAACCATAAAATTATTTATTTATTATTTACAATGCCTCCCCCCCCCCAGCAAAGGCTCCTCACCGGCCAGGAACAGTGGGAGCAGGGAGGGAAGAGGAGCCGCTGCGTCTCCCCCGGGAAAAAAATCCGAGAACCCCCCCTCGGCTCTGCTTCTGCTTCGCTCTCATTTCCGCTGGGGGGGCAGTCTGGGAAAAGTTTCCAGACTGTCGACCCTGGCCGGGGGGGGGGGAGAAATCCTAGCGCCTTTGTCTTTTGCACCAGGCGCAGCTCGCCCCCCCGGAAAAGCGCTGCCTTGTGGCCCCCTGGCCCTTCCGCAGCGCCCTCTCCATGACGAGTGGGCCAGGGGCCGTGGCGAGGAGGGGGCCTGCTCTGATGCTGCCGCCGCCTCCCCCCCAAGCTGGCCCGTCAGATAGGAGGTTCTCCTAGTAGCGGAGAAGGGGAGCGATTTCAGTCCCTTCTGAACAGGGGGCAGGAGGGGCGAGCGCGTGGCTAGCGCTTGCGCACCACCACCAAGGAGGGAATGGAGCCTAAGACCATTGGAAATACGTATTTTCTGATGGTCTTAGGTGACCCCGTGAAAGGGTCGTTCGACCCTCAAAGGGGTCGCGACCCACAGGTTGAGAACCGCTGAGCTATAGGGTGAGGGTGTTGGCCTGAAGCTTGAGAGACCCAGTGTCAAGTCCCTGCCCTGAGCCAGAAATCTCACTGGGTGGCCATGGGCCAGTCTCTTGAACCCTCTGCCTCTCTGCCCAGGATATCATAGCGAGAGGTATACATATGGGGAAGGGAAGGAAGTTGAGATCATTAAAAGAATGTAAGGGCTTGGTGGTAATTAGAAATTGTCTTCCTAAAATCCCAGTGCAGTAGATATGGGGAGGAGTACCAAATGGGGGCATGGACTCCCCCAAGCAAGAAGTCTCCTCCCCATAAACGTTTTGTTCAGTCCTCTAACATCTGCCATTGCAGAGAGAGTGAGACTTTGAAAATCCTTCGCAACTCGAATTCTTACATTTGCTTACCTCCCTCCGTTTGTCTCGGTGCCTGACAAGAATTTCTAAAAGTTCAACAGAAGCTTTAAGTTGTGGCAGAGCAGGAATTTGGGGACTGAAGGAAGATTTTGGGGGAGGCAGTATTATTTGGGGGACAACACCCTCATTCCCCCTATCCCACAGCATGCAGCCGTGGCAGTTAAAAGTGACAGTAAAAGTGGCACCAAAGTTCTATAACTGAGGAGTGAGAAAGAAGCCCAGGGGTGGGACCCCTCAAGGGATCAGGCTAGCTTTATGGGGTGCAGGACAGGCCGCCCAAACCCACAGCTCTTTGGTCCAAAAGCTAGACACAGCAAAGGGTCCGTATCCTTCCCAATTATTGCCACCCAGTCTCTGCTGCCTCCATTCTTCCTTATAGTAGAACCAGCATTTTGGAGATCCAAAAACAAGCCCCTGGAGAGCCGTGAAACTCACTGGCTGACCCTCGGTTGGTCTTTCTGCCTCTCCCTTTCCTTCCATCCCCTTCTCTCTCTTGCTCCCTCTCTCTCAGCTGGGCTACCTTGCAGGGTTGTTGTGAGGATAAAATGGAGAAGAGGGGGTAGGGAAAGGAAGAGGGGAGTCACATAGCTCACCTTAAGTTGCCGAAGGAAAGGTGAGAAACATTTTCTTAAACAACAGTCCCCATTGCTGTCATCCAAGCTGGCTGAGAATGGTGGAGGCATGATGGGAGTTGTAGTCGAAGCCATTTAGAGGGCACAGAGTAGTAAGACGGTTGGTTTGGGCATGTGGAAATGTCTCAGGTTCAGTTCTCAGAATGCCACTGAAGTCTCTTTTGCTGCCTCTTCTCAGCCCAACCCACCTCGCAGTGTTGTTGTGAGGATAAAAACTAGAGAAAACAGGGCGTGATGTGGTGTTTTGAGCTCGTTGGAAGACTATAATGGAAAAACAATTGGGCTTATTAAATAATGCATTGATAAATAGATGTACAACAAGTAAATATACAGGATTCTGTATATTTGCAGGATTCTGGCCCACCCCTCCCTAAACTGCATAGGATTCCATAGGATGTTGAAAGTGGAATCATCGCGCTATAACAGGCTAGTGCGGAAATGGCCAGGGAAAGGGTGGCCCTATACTTCCTCTCTCTTGCCCGTCACCTTCCTTGGGTGTGGGGGAGGCATCAGGAGAAGGTTTGTGGTGCTGAGAAATTGGGCTGCGAATCTTTCTTAGCTAGCTAGGCAGTGGCTGGTGGAGGAGGAAGACCAGAAATGGGTTTTTTAAAGGGCTCTTTAGCCTGATCGGACATCTCGATCACATCAGCAGAGCAGTTCTAGCAGTTTTCATTCATGCTAGAGCAGGTCTTTTGTAAAGCAAATGGGTCTTCCTTGCCAACTTGAGACAAGCCACCTCAAAATACTTTTCAACAAGGGGAGTTCGTGATGATAAATTCTTGCTAGGAATATCTAATCTCTATCCACGCACAACAGCTATTCCACTAGCTACTGTGTGGATTGCAGCTAAATAAGGGAATAAGGAGGACTCTGTGGGTGGCATGTCATGATATCATCATCTCTGCTGATCACAAAGTCCCCATGCTTCAGTTCTGCAAGTTTTGGTTTTACTGCATCACTGGAGAAGGGTCTTTCTTTGTTGTAGTAATTTTTATTAAAAGTTTAATCTCAAAATAACACCCACACACACACTTCCATGCTTAAATCTTCCAGTTGAAATTGCTTATTTCCATTCCATACAAACATAATTTCCATCTTACAGAGAGAACAATTACATTATTCCCAATCCAATACTCCTTTCTATTCTTTCTCAAAGGTCTGGATAGATTTATCCTTCAAAGAAAATGCTAATTTTTCCATCTCTATCATATCCAGAACTTTTAACTTCCATTCTTCTATACCAATATATTTCTTTTCTTTCCAGTGTTGTGCATATGTCAACCTTGCTGCAGTTATTAAATATAATAATATCTTCTGATGACTTTTTATTTCCCTTTGTTGCCCTAGCATATTTAACAGATAAAGCTCCAGTTTCATTTCAAAATTCAGCTTACAAATTCTTTGAATTTCATCATGTACTCCCTTCCAAAAATTTTTTGCTATCTTACATATCCACCACATATGAAAAAAGACCCCGTCTTTTCATCACATTTCCAACAATTTGAATTCCCGTTTTTCATTATTTTTGTAATCTTTCTGGGGTCATGTACCATCTGTAAAACATTTTATAAAAGTTTTCTCTTAGGTTTAGATTTAATGTAAATTTTATATCTATTTTCCACACTCTTTCCCAACTTTGTAGTTCAATTGAGTGTCCCAAATTCTGTGCCCATCTAACCATTGTATCTTTGGAGAAAGTTCTTTCTCAATGCCTACCATGTGCAATGGCTGGGTGCTTCCATGCCAGTGATGAATCTGCTCTGGGTTTTAGTCTGAACTTTAAAGGAGCTATCTGCAGTGCTGAAAAATATCTATTCCCCAAACAGGTTCAGTTTTTTTAATAGTTCAGATTGAAGCAGCTGTTATAGACACCACCAGTAAGTATATGCTGCCTATTATCTGATCAGTTAAACAGGAGATGTTGTGGTCTTACTGGGAAGGAAGAGAGGATGGCAGGTGACCAGGTTCATTGCTATTTTTTTGTTTCAGAAAGAAGTCTCTCTTAATCTAGGGGAGATGAGGACACAGCTGTGAATTCCTGCAGAGCCACATTTTTCTCTAGATAATACTTCTTTCCCGAAGGAACATCCTTTGAAACCATACACTGATGTGAGCCAATACTGGTCCAAAGTTGGAGCCTCATCATCCTTCCATCCTGTTCTGTATTCAGAAGGTGAATGAGATTTTCTTGGTATGCAGCCCAAATTGGCTTAAGGTTGTCAGTTGGGAGAGGCAATGCAGGCCGAGCAGGAGCCATTGGCCCAGCTGGGCCTCTGTATTGAGGCCATAGAAGAAGGAGGAGGGGGACGAAATGGAGGACAGACCTTGTGCCTTGCCCAGCTTGGGCCTGTTGGAGATTCTCTGAGTTGGACTGCGCTGGGACAGGTTAGACTGGACGCTGAGGAGGGATTGGCCCAGAGTTGGGAAGTCCAGTGGCCGAATTTCCTGAAGGCTGTGCCCGTCCCTCAGTGGGAGAGCCCAGAATTGCCAAAAACCATGCGGTGGGAAGTGACCAAGTCCTCCCTGGTTCCTTCTGAAATGGCCGCCGATTTCAGCCCTGTGCCAGAAGGGGAGGCAGCCATCCCACTCTCACCTGGCGCCCCAGAGACATTGCATGACCTGGACGCTGAGGAGAGAAGGGACGCTGGAGAAGCGAACAAAGAGATGCCAAGTGAGGACGTCGCCAGTGCAGAGGTGCGACGCCAACGCTTCCGGCTCTTCTGCTACCAGGCGGCGGAGGGACCCCAAGCAGTTTACAACCAACTCCACAACCTCTGCTATCAGTGGCTAACCCCAGAGAGCTGCACAAAAGAGCAGATTCTGGAACAGCTGATCCTGGAGCAGTTTCTCATTGTCCTCCCACTGGAGATGCAGAGCTGGGTCATGGAACGCAGCCCAGAGACTTGCTACCAGGCGGTGGCCCTGGCCGAGGAGTTCCTGCTGGGACAGCAAGCAGCCGAAGGATGGAAAGGGCAGGTAAGCCAAGTGTTTATTCTGTACAGTCGGTCCTCCACAGCTACAGTTTCTGTATCCATGGAGTCAACCAAACATGGCTTGAAAATATTCAAAAAGAATAAAATTCCAAAAAAGGAAATTTTGATTTCACCATTTTGTATAAGAGATGTCACCTTACTATACTATTGTACACTATTGTACATAACATGACTTGAGCATCCACAAAGGTGGGCACTCAAAGAAAGTGGAGTCACCTCTTTTGGAAGTTTTTAAGCAGAGGCTGGATGGCCATTTGCTGGGGGTACTTTTAGTGTTTGCTCCTGCATGGCAGGGGATTGGACTTGATGGCCATTGTGGTCTCTTCCAACTTTATGTTTCTATAATTCTATGATTCTAAATTTTGGTATCCTTGGGGGTCCTGGAACCAAACCTTAGTGGATACTGGAAGCCACTGTAATTTTTCAGAGGGATGCTAAGGTGATGAAGAAAATGGGATCCTTGGGTGCATCTTTGTAGACCAGCAGTGACAGATCTGAGCTGCCGCATGTTTTGGCCTACTGCTGTAATCAAATGCTGACAGTCTGTTTCTCCAGCACTCCTTCAACATCCATACAGTGCTAATGCTAATAAAAACTTCCAGCTAGACAGAGAACAAGAAAGAAAAGTGGGGGCAGAGAAAGTGTCAAAAGACTTTGTGAAAAGGAGCTTCTTTGTCAGAGGCTTTGATAACTGAGCTGTGCCTGTAATAGTAACTTTCCCAAGCTTGCCTGTTCCTTTTTTTCCATTATGACCCATCCTTTTTCTTGTCTAGGTACTAGCAACATCTGCAGAAGTGTCTGCGAGCTTTTCCACAACAGACGAGGCTTCTTCCGAGCTTTACACAACAATCAAAGAGGAGAATGGAAGTGGAACTAATTTGCTTGGTATGGAACCATCCTTTTACTTTCAGCTTTCCAGCTGTGAGTGCTGATTCTCACGTAGCCTGTTTTGATACCATCCACACACCAGCAGGACATATCAGCAAGCTTAGGAGAAGTTTGATGTTGACAGACGTCCAAGGAATCTTTACGGCCTGGGAAAACCAATTGTTTGGGAGTGGGGAAGGAATGGGGAGTGGACAATGGAATGGCTGTGTCACTCCACACTGGGGTGAAATGCAGTAGTAGTCTATTTTATGCTGCAACATTATATTGCAGCTCCTACTTTCTCCTAATGACCTCCACTTGTAGGAGGAAAAGGAGGCTTCTACAACAAGGAATACTTACACTAACAAGGAGTCTGGAAACATTGCAGTCCGGGATTGCCTGATGCTGTGGATTTTATAGTTATTTATTATCGTCAGTTTTGACTTACGGTGACCCTATGAATGAGAGGGACCTCTAAGACTCCCAGAACATTTCAGTATGACTTTCTTATAGCACGATGATTCCACTTTCCAGCCCCTTCCGGAACTGCAAACCCCAGGATTCCATAGGAGGTTGAAAGTGGAATCATCGCTCTATAAGAGTGTCGTGCCAAAATGGCCCCAGTCTTTAGTAGACCTACTCGGCCCTTGAAAGTCTTCAGGGCTGTGGCGCCCTTGATGAAGTCAGTCCACCTGTGATGAAACCTTCCACTTTTCCTACAGCCTTCAGTTTTTCCTAGCGTTATCAACTTTTCCAATGAGTCATGTCTCCTGATGTGTCCAAAGTAGTCATTTTGGCTAGGGAGAGTTGATTTTCTCTCAGACCCATTTTATAGATTGGCTCTTATTTAGGCTCTATAACTTCCAGGCTGGGAAACTTGGCATAGGCCATACTAGCACTACAGTCATAGTGCTAGTATTCCACTTTCAACATCCTATGGAATCCTGGGGTTTGCAGTTTAGGGAGGGGCCTTTGGAATTCTCAGCCAGAGAGCGCTTGGGCCTCAGGAAACTACAAACCCCAGAATTTCACAGGAGCTGGAAGTCAAATAATAGCACTATAACAGTGTAGAGCGGAAATGGCTGTAGTTAGGTCATTTTACTACAACTCCTGGAATACTGGGAGCTGTAGTCCTCAAATTAAATTTTCCCAGCTCTTGTGGGGAGTAAAGTCTACTAATGATCCCCCCACTCTTTCCCCAAGGCCAGAGATGGAGGACTCCTACTTCTGAAAGTAATATTTCTCCCTGTTCCAGGAAGTGATGAGTTGCTGATTGAATATGATATGGCAAGAACAGAGCTGGAAGTTAACTCTGTGAACCCAGATGAACTGGAAAGACGTGTAGAGCAAAGCCAAACAGAAAACTGGAATAAATCAATGCCTGGTTCTGGGAAGAGCATTCTGAAATTACACTCCCACAACTGGGAATGAGAAAGAAGAATAGCTACACTGTCTTCAGGAAAAATTTGTCCCAGAAGCCCAGCCATAAGAGACATCAGGGAATACACACTGGGCCAAAGCTACATATATGCACTGTTTGTGGGCAAAGTTTCACCCGGAGAGCAAACCTCTTTCGGCACCAGCAGCTCCACACAGGACAGAAGTCACACCTTTGTACAGTCTGTGGTCGAAGATTCACCCGGAGAGAAAACCTTGTGAGACACCTGAGAATCCACACAGGTGAGCAACAGCAGGGAAGGGATGAAGGCCACACAACAGACTAAGAAGAGATGGAGAGGGCATTTCCCCCAAATTACTTACTACAGTTGTCCCTCCACTTTCGCAAGGGTTCAAAGCGCAGAACCCTCATGAAAGTGGAATGCCCCCCTGTTTCCCTTCCCATTCCTTCCTGGGCTTCTTCGTTCCCATTCCCATGCAAAAGAGAAGGGAATGAGAGGTGGAGGAAGGCCCCCTCTTGTGCATTTCATCAGTTCGCGTTGCCTACAGAGGCTTGCTTGTAACTGCTGGCACATGCCCGATGCTTGCAAAGTGAGCTGGGAGTGGGGAAGAAGGCATCAAGCTGGCTGAGACTATTTGTACTATTAGGCTTAATGGTGCAAATCTATTGTTTACATTTTATTTAAATTCTATGGAGACATTGCATTTTGGCCTGATGGTTACCGTTCTTAGCTTTACTCTGATTTTTGATATTAGTAGTTCATGGTCTGTGCCACAATCTGCTTCTGGTCTTGTTTTTGCAGAGGAGAATGGACCTTCTCCATCTTCCTCCAATCATGGCCCTTTTTGCATGCTTTTTTTTTCTGTGTGAGCGCCCCTTGAGCATCGCGTGAGTGGGAGTGTCGCTCCGTATGACGCACTCCAACTCGTGCAACGCTCACGAGGCTAAAGCGGGGCGCACGTGCATTTTTTGATTTTCGGCTTTAAGCCGAAAATACTCCGCGCTCGCGCAATGCTCGCGGCGCCCTCGCGCACTTACCTGTGTGCAGTGTGTCGGCAAGCCAGCCCGGTCGCTCTTCCTTCCCCCAGCACAGCCTACAACTCCCAGACTGCGCTGCGGAAGGAAGGGGCGGGGCGCTAGCGCGACGGTCACGCTAACAGGAATCCATGCGGGAGGAAGAAGGGCTGTCTTGAGCTGCTCATGTGAGTGGCTGCTCGTGTGAGCGCCGCTCCCCACTGCCGCGACAGGTACAGTGCGAAAAGGGCTGCTGTAAGCCAAAAATACTACACGCTCACGCAATGCTTGCGGCACCCTCGCACATTTAGCTGTGTGCGGTGCTTCGGCAAGCAGGGGCGGTCGCGCTTCCCTTCCCCCAGCGCAGCCTACAGCTCCCAGACTGTGCTGTGGAAGGAAGGGGCGGGGCGCTAGTGCGACGGCCGCGCTAGAGGAAGCTGATGTGGGAAGCAAGAAGGGCTGATGTGGGAAGCAAGAAGTAGCTTGCGCAAGTGGCTGCTCGCGCGGGCGCCACTCCCCACTGCCGCGACGAGGTAAGGTGTGAAAAGGGCCCATGTAGTGTACTTGATTTCTGTATTAGCTGTAAGGGAAGTCCATGTATACAGCTGCCTCTTTGTTGCTTGAAGATTGTGCTTGGCCCTTTCCTCAACTCACCTTTTCTCGGCACTGGGGTGCGGTGCTCACGCGAGCAGCTTCCGGAGAGAGACTCTCGCGTCCGGGGTCCTTCGGTTCCACATGAGCTTCCTGCTCACGTGAGAGCCCCACCTCTTCCTTTCGCAGTGCAGCCTGGGACCTTCCCAGGCTGCACTGGACAGGAAGCGCGACCGGCCTGGCTCCCAAGGCTCCGCACACAAGGTGGGGCCCCGGAGCAATGCTTCAAACTGAAAATGAAAAAATGTGTGAGCGGTCCCTGCCAGGCCCTGGAGCATTGCACAAATGTGAGCGCATCGTGTGGACCGCTCTTCACATGTGAGCGATGCTCGAGGGGCCCTTTCGCATCGAAAATGCTGTGTGAAAAGGGCCAACTTGTGATGAACAAATTGTTGGCCCTGTAAAATTCAGTCAGCCACTTTCCTGCTTCAATTTTTGATCCTTGGCCAAATGTTCCTACAATCTTTGATTCTGCTGTGTTTCCTACTTTTGCATTCCAATTGTCTGTGACTGCTAACATTTTATGTTTTGGCGTGTGATCAGTTTTTTCCTGCGCTCCAGCACAGAGTGGCTTACAAACTGATAATTTGACAGCCCCCTGTCCTCAGGCTTACAATCTAAAAAAGACACAACACACAAGGAAAAGGAGATGGCAGTGGGGAAAGGGATTAAGTTCAGCAGATGCTGGCTGTTCTCCTCTCCCTGAGAGGCTACAGCAGTGGCAGTTGGAATGGAGGGAGGACCTTTCATCTATGCTGGACGTAGGAATTGGCAGGAGTTAGGCCATTTCCACACTAGCCTGTTATAGCGCTATGATTCCACTTTCAACATCCTATGGAATCCTGGGGTTTGCAGTTTAGGGAGGGGCCGGCTGCCGCTCCCGAAACTGCAAACTCCTGGATTCCATAGGATGTTGAAAGTGGAATCATAGCGCTATAACACGCTAGTGCGGAAATGGCCTTAGACTAGATTAGCTTTGGAATACCTTCCAAATCTAAAATGCTAAGAACTGGACACAATGGAGACTGATGGAAGGAGTGCAGTTCTACTCACATATTCAGTGGAAGAGCATAGTCCTAATATTTATCTCTTTATTCTCTTCTCCCCAGCACGCAACAAATGGATGATTCAGAACGAGGGGGAACTACTTCAGGTGACACTGGAAGGAGCAGAAGCCTCTGAGAAAGAGAACCAAGATGGACAAAAGCAGGAAGTCAAAACACAAACAGGAAATCGGGAGTCAAAATCTGTGGTGGACCAGGAGGGTGCCTATTTTGAATTCACCATCCCCAAAACAGGACACCAAGGGACAAGAAAGAATGTGTGCCTCATTTGTGGGAAGAACTTCACTCGCAGATCGACCCTCAACAGACATCAGAGAATGGTGCACACCAGCAAGAATCTTAATAAGTGTACAGACTGTGGAAAAAGCTTGGGCCAGGGGACACCGGCAGGAAAGAAAACCCATCGGTGTGTCAGATGTGAAGAAAAAAATAGTCAAAATCTGAGTCTTCATAACCACAAGAGAGCCCATAAAGGGAAGAAGAGGTTCAAGTGTCCAGACTGCGACTGGGGCTTTGGTTGCCACTCACACCTTCTCAGACACCAGAGGATCCACACAGGAGAGAAGCCATACATCTGCTCAGTCTGTGGGAAGAGCTTCCGTCAGACCGCCCATCTTGTTAAACATGAGAGGACTCACAGGAGTCCAAAGGGATATTTCTGCTGAAAGTCCAGAGGAAATCTCTCCCCTACTTCACACCTTATCGTGATGGGAAAAGACCATCTAAAACAGCGGTGGAGAGCATGAGGTCCTGGGACCACATTTGGCCCAACCAGCCTGTTTTTGGCACTCTCAACTTCTCCAGACTTCTCAGACCACCCTTTTTCTTACTGCCTCCTTGCCAAAAAAGGTGGAAAACCTCTCCTTTTGCATTTTAGCAGTCTATGTGGCCCTTGAAGAGTTCTAGGGGCAGAAAATAGGCCCTTGGACACGTGATGATTAACAAATTGCCATCAAAAAGGAGGACAGAAGGACACACACAAACTCGTTACATTTTTGTTAAGTATCAGGAAATCTTTATCTGGAGGTACCATATTTGCCAGCGTATAAGATTCACTTTTTTTCTTCCCAAAATAGCTCTTAAAAATGGGGTGCATCTTATATGCCAGGTGCGTCAATGGAAGCCCTCCTTTCACATCTCCCCCTGCCAGGGAGAGGCAGTCAAGGGGATGGGGAAGCCCGGCATGGGTGCTGGCTCCGCCCCGTGGACCCTCTCCTGCCTTTTCTGGGCAGTTCCTTATGCCTAGGAAAGGCAGGGGAGGGTCTAGGAGGCGAAGGAGCTATCCCACAAGGCTTCTCTAGACCTCCCCCTCTCTTTCCTAAGCATTTTGCCTTGGTGGGGAGAACTCCCGCTGAGGTGAAATGGAAGGGAATGGGGGTGGGAGAAGCCTCGCCACCATATAAGATGTGCCTGTACTAAAAAAAAATTTCCCCAAAAATAACCCTCAAAAATGGGGTGCATCTTATATGCTAGTGCACTTATACGCCAGCAAATATGGTAATCTGCCTTTGAGTTCCTCCTATACATGCCGAAGATCATAGCTTTGGTCCTCAGCATCTCCAGCTAAAAGGATACAGGTAATGGACGATGAGAAAGCTCTTCTCCTACCTGAGACCAAGGTGGAGGCACTTCCCAAAAGAGCCAAGGACAACACAGCATTAGGCTAGGTAGACCAATGGTTTCATGCACTTGAAGGTATCTCTGTGTCTTCAAAGAATCCTGTGGCATGCTAAAGACTGCTGCTTTTCACTCTGTGTGTGTTATGCTTTGTCAGGTATAAACTCTTGTGGTCTAGACCCCACCACCAAATGCATGGTTAGTCTCACACTGTGCTGAATGCAGACTTGCAATTGGAAAAGAAGTTGAGGGGGGGGGAAGCCTTTTTGTGGGCCCTGCAACTCCCAGTCTGTGGGATGGAGCATATGGAATTCTCCAGCTGTAATCCGAAAGAGGATTTTTTTTCCTGGCTCAGCAATTAGAATACATCAACTAGAGTTTGAAGAGGTTGCTCACCTATGGCGAGGCAGCGGGAACTTCCAGGCAATTAGGAAAGGGCTTTTAAACAACGAGAGATTTTGTCTTTTCCGCCTCCACCCTTGCAAATCTCCCTTTCAGACTGTCAGTGTGCTAGAAATAATGAATGTGAGCATTTTGGGGGTGGGGGAGAGACTTTTCCTGAACGATGTGAAGATTGTGGTTGATACTGGAACGATGCTGAGCCCAGTCTGGAGCAAGTTGCCATCACACAGCACTGCGCTCCATCCCACATGGTTTGGGAAGACCTCTGAAATCTCTAGAGAGGCTCTTCAAGGTGAAGAATAGTGGAAGAGGAATATACTTTGTATGAAATCCTTAAGTTATTAAAGCAGGGTCAGAGTGGACTGAAAGGGGCATTTCCCCGTGGGCCTCCCAACCAGTGAGGTCTTTCTGCCCCTGCCTCACCCGTTCCATCTATCCAAGCCCATCTCTGAGAGACAAAATGACAGCAGGCGCGCGTGGGAGGACATGATCTTGGATAAGTTTATTCAGATGAAGCAAGTGGGATCTGAAGATGCGAACAAGTTGCAATACGGCAGAATTCCAGCCATTCCATTTCATTTCCCCCATAACAACCCACAACCACTAAGCATTTTCAGTTCTCAGTATAGACTGTTTTGGGGTTCCTCAGCCCCCCCCCAGATTATTTGCACTTGTTTAAACTTGGGTTCCCCAATGGTCCCAATCTCTCCCACATGCACATGACTGATGCCTTTTGAGCACCCACGTTTGAACACTGGAAATAGAGAGAGTGAAAGTTCAGAAAGAAACACAGCAAGAGTGTATCTGTGCTGCCCAATTACAGCTCTATGGTAACACTAACAGCTATGGTTCTTCTTCGTGGTCTCTGTGCCTTCATACACTAGGAGCTTTAGCGCCTGCGCGGTAGCGTTCGGAAACTTCTAGAGCTTGTTCGCTTGGCGGGAACCCCTCCCCCACGCCGGTACTGCGCATGCTCCTCCCGCCGAGCAACGGTCTCTCCTCAGTTCTTTCTCGTCCGCCGTCGCGTACGGAAGGTTCTTTAGTTTGTTCCTCTCACTTTTGTGCTTGGCTTGCTGTTTTCACGGTTTTACGGATTTTGGACTGTCTCTGACCTCTCTTTCGGACTTCCCCTTCGGCTTTGGTCTTTTCGGATTTTCGCTGTTTGGCGTTCTTCGTCTTATGTCCGCGCTCTTTAAGAAGTGCGTGTCCTGCGGGCGCAAGGTTGCCCTCAACGACAGCCACAGGGAGTGTCTCTTCTGTTTGGGTGAGTCCCACAACATCCGGACTTGCCCAATTTGCCGGGATTTTACTCCCCAAACTCTCCGCAACCGGTCCGCGAGACTCAAGTCTTATTGTTGGGAACAGTCTCTGCGGGCGATAGACGAGACCTCCACTTCCAAGATGGCCGACAAGAAGACGACCACGCCATCGACGGTATCGGCGGCTGCCGTTCCATCCACCTCGTCGGTATCGGGCTCGGTACCGGCGAAAACGCCGATCTCGGCGTTACCGAGGATCCCGAAGCTGTCGGCGGCTGCCAAGTCAGCAAAAGGATCCTCGACGGCGAGGAAGGCTGAGGCTCCCCTGACGGAGACGCCTGCTAAAAAGCGCCCTGCTCCGGACGGAGGCAAGGGCAAGGAGAAGGAGAAGAAGAAGAGAGAAGGAGAAGAAGCGCTCCCCGGCTGGGGACGTTCAACCTCCTACTCCTCCTCCTACTCAGCAGCCTTCCAAAGGGCGAGGCGAGTCCGTCGATCTCTCGGAGGATGAGATCGAGGACGTTCCCCAACAGCGACCGGACTCGCCTGTGGCAGACCCTCCAACCCTGGTGGAGGAGCGCCACCGCCCTCCTAGCCGTCGCAGGTCGGCCGACCTGCAGCAGAGAGAGCCCTCTGCTTCTCCGGAGCGGCGTTCGACCTCCTTCCGGTCCCGGTCCCGCTCTTCCGAGCGTCCGGTGGCCTCGCCGCCTCCTAGGGAGACAGAGAGGAACAACCTCGCTCGTCTGCCTCCAGATACACCTCGGCGTCCTACGTGGCCAGGTACGCGAGGGAATCTGAATGGAGAGAGCGCCCGGCCTCTTATCGGTCACATTCACCATCGTACCGGGATCGGTACCATCGTGGCCCGAGTCGCTGGGAGACCTTCCGGAGGTCCCGGTCACCTCGTCGACAGCGCGAATCGCGCTCGCCTAGAGGGGACGAGGCTTGGTACCGTCGACGCCAAAGCCGATCTCCGTCGGACCGCCGCTCCTTCAGCCGCTCTCCCTCTCCTCGATATCATAGGGCGAGGGAGCCTTCACCTCGGTATCGGGCGATATCGCCACCTCCTAGGGTCACGGCAACGGCGACGCGCCCTACGGAGTTGGTGGTGACTGAGCGGGCTACAACGACATCAGCCTGCCAGACTACCCCTGTCACCACTACGAAGGTGAAGTCGGTAGTCAGCCGGCCCAAGCGGGACGCTGCTGCTACCACCGCCCCGGCTGCAGAGAAGCCTAGGAAGGCAACACCTGTGGCGACTGCGAAGGAGCCGGAAAGCGAGCGGCGAGAGGACTCACCGACCTCAGAGTCGTACGACTCGAGTGCGGAATCAGAGGTGTCTGAGGCGGCCTCCCAGGAGTCTCCTCCGCTGGGATTCGGGGACCCGATCCCAGATTCTGCTCCAGAGGACGTCCACCAGTTCTCTGCGATGCTGCTCCGCATGGCTACTACCCTCGGCCTTAAGATCGCCGATGCGGAGCCGGAGGACGACGATCCAGCCTTCTCTGTCTTCGAGGAGAAGCGACCTTCCACGGCCCCGCTGCCTCTCCTGCCCCGGGTATCCAGACTGGTGAAGGCCGCCTGGGATAGGCCGGCCTCGGCTCAGCCGATACCGCAGCGGTTGGAACACCTCTACAGAGTGCAGAAGGATAACGCCGGTTATCTCTTTAATCACCCTGCACCGAACTCTGTGGTGGTCGAGTCTGCACAGACGAAAGGCTCCGGCAGGCAACACACCACCCCGCCGGACAAAGAGGCAGGAAGTTGGACGCCTATGCAAGAAGGTTCTATTCCGCCGCCTCCTTGCAGATTAGGCTGTCCAACACTCAGGCTTGCCTCGCGGCATACCTGAAAAAGGTGCTCGATCGCCTGCAACCGGCGATGGAGGCGGTACCGGAGGACATCCGCCAAGCGTCCTCCGTGATCTTCAACGAGGCCATCTCCATCGCTCGGCAGCAGATGGCCTCCTCCAGGCACGCAGTGGAGATTGCCTCCCGGGTCATGGCGGGATCCGTCGGCCTGCGCCGCCATGCTTGGCTGCGACCGGCCGACATCCAGGAGGACACCAGAAGGAGGATTGAAGATCTCCCCTTCGACGGTGAGGGCCTATTCAACTCGTCCACAGACGAAGCTTTGGACAATCTAGTTAAGGCGAGACTTACCGCCAAGAAGATCGGGCTACAGCCGGCCACGCAAGCCCGCAGGGCCTCCACCTTCCGCCCATCCTGGCGACGATCTTCCACCTCGTCGTTCCAGCGTTCGGCCCAGTCTGGACAGTCGAGACCGTCCTCCGGCTCATCGGCCAGACGCACGATTAGGCGACGCCCGGCTTCGTCCAAGAAGTCCTCCTCCGAGACAAAGTCTCGGTTTTGACGTGCCTGGCAGGACCTACCAATACCCACTCTTCAGCCTACCATCAGCGCTCGGAGACCGACCGACTCTTGCTCGACATCTCGCGGAGTGGCAGTGTGTCACTACGGACTCTTGGGTGCTTTCCATCGTCCGTCTTGGCTACACCATCGAGTTTCTCGATATTCCTCCTCGAGGCGTTTACTATTCCACGCCGTCAAGTCCGGCCCTCCTGGAAGAGATCCAATCCCTCCTCCAGAAAGGGGCGATCGAGCAGCTCCCGCAAGAGGCCAAGACCACCGGCTTCTTCTCCAGGTACTTCACGGTACCGAAAGCCGACGGTACCCTCCGGCCGATCCTAGACCTCAGAGGGGTGAACTACTACATCCGCCCCAAAAGGTTCAAGATGGTCACGATACCGTCGATCCTGCCCTTCCTACATCGAGGGGACTGGTTCGCCTCCATCGATCTCCGAGACGCATACTTCCATATCGCCATTCGCCCGCAGCACAGACGGTACCTCCGCTTCACAGTCGACGACACCTGTTACCAGTACAAGGTGCTGCCGTTCGGACTCTCGACTGCCCCAAGGGTCTTCACCAAGTGCATGGCCCCGGTGGTATCCTTCCTGCGGACGAAGGGTGCTTCTGTCTTCCCTTACCTCGACGATTGGCTGTTGGTGGCGTCCTGCAAACAGAGACTTTACCACGACGTCCACATGACGTTGTCACTCCTGACCCGCCTTGGTCTACGGGTGAATCCGAAGAAGTCCCACCTCGAGCCGGCGAGGATCTTGGACTTCATCGGGGCGACGCTCGACTCGACCTCCGCCAGGGCGTACCTACCAGAGTCTCGAGCCCAAACCCTGATCCGGGCCGCTGCTCACGCGCGAACGGCCCCGACGTTATCTGCGAGAAGCGTCCAACAGCTCTTGGGCTACATGGCTGCGACGACCGCTGTGACATATCTCGCCAGGCTGAGAGCGAGACCCCTTCAACACTGGTTCGTCCGCATATTCGACCCCCTGCGAGACGAACAGACTCTCCGACTGCAGCTGCCGGGAGACGTCCGCTCATCCCTCCGATGGTGGCAGTCGCGACGCAATCTCATGTCAGGGATGCCTTTCCAACAGCCGACACCGAAGGTGACGGTAATGACCGACGCCTCCCTGTATGGATGGGGTGCCCACTGCGGCGATCTCAGAGTCCGCGACAGATGGACCGACGACGAGACCGCTCTCCTTATCAACGCGCTGGAGCTACTCGCCGTCTTGAAAGCGCTACGGGCGTTCCGCCACGTCGTAGCGGGGCGGACGGTCCTGGTTCTGACGGACAATACCACTGCAGTCTGTTACATCAACAGACAAGGAGGGACTCACTCCACAACCCTGCTCAACATTGCGCTAGACTTGTGGGAATGGTGCATTCGCCTGCATACGCATCCCGTGGCAGTTCACCTGGCCGGGCAGGAGAACACCACGGCAGACGCCCTCAGCAGGGACACCTCATCCCATCACGAATGGTCTCTCTCCGGAGAGGCGTTCAGACTGATTCGGGACCGCTGGGGCGAACCATCGATCGACCTCTTCGCGACCAGGGAAAACGCGAAGTGTCGCCGATTCTGTTCCAGAGCGGGCCACGATCGTGCCTCCATCGGGGACGCTTTCCAGTTTCCGTGGACCGGGGAACTCCTCTACGCGTTCCCGCCGTTCCCGCTGCTCGGCCGGACGATATCGAAGATCCTCGCTGACCGAGCCGACGCGATCCTGGTAGCCCCGTACTGGCCGAGGCAACATTGGTTCGCACCCCTGCTACAAGCCGCACGAGACGACCTGCTCCGGTTGCCACCGACACCGGACCTGCTCTCGCACTCCGGCGGCCGAGTCCTCCATCCGGACCTGCCACGCCTGGCCCTCCATGCCTGGAGGATATCGCACTAGACGATCCCGTGCTCGGTACCGTCCTCGTCGCGGCCAGGAAGGAATCCACCCGTCGCAACTATCAATACAAGTGGCGACGCTTCCTGACCTTCGCTAACAAGAGGAGTGAGCCGGTATCGCCCGCGGGGCTCTCTACCGTCCTGCACTTCCTCCTGCACCTCCGGCAACAGGGGCTGGCGTTTCCATCCCTGAAGGTGTATCTCTCCGCGATCGTGGCATACCAACCGCCACGATCGGCTCCTCGGCCTTCTTCAGGAACGATACCGTTAAGCGGTTCCTGAAAGGACTTCATCATCTCTACCCGCCGGTATCGCCGCCGCTACCGCCGTGGTCCCTCTCGCTGGTGCTCTCGCAGCTGACAAAGCCGCCCTTCGAGCCGATGGCGACCTCGGATGATAGGCTCCTCACCATGAAAACTGCCTTCTTGGTAGCGGTGACCTCAGCGAGGCGAGCGGGTGAGATCACAGCTCTTCGATCCGATGAGCCCTTCACGGTCTTCCACAGAGACAAGGTGGTCCTGAGACCTGACATCTCGTTCCTGCCTAAGGTGGTGTCCAGTTTCCATCTCAACCAGGACATCATCCTGCCTGCCTTCTTCCCGAACCCGACGACACCGTTGGAGCGGTCTCTCCACTCCCTGGACGTGCGTCGGGCCGTGGCCTTCTACTTGGACAGGACTGCTTCCTTCCGACAAACGCCGCATCTCTTCGTTTGCTATGGGCGACGTCGGAAGGGCCTCAAAGTGTCCACCCAGCGCTTCTCCAAATGGGTGGTGAGGACTATTCAACTGGCGTATGAGCTCGCGAGGAAGCCTCCGCCAGTCCTGCTTCGAGCCCACTCCACCAGAGCTGTGGCTACTTCTGTGGCCCTCCTACGAGGAGTTGACCTGCATGAACTCTGCCGTGTGGCGACCTGGTCCCAACCATCGACCTTCGTGCGCCACTACAGGCTCGACTGCCGGTCGCGCAGAGATGCCCGGTTTGGACGTGAGGTGTTGGCTTCCGTGCTGTAGGACCTGACCCGCCGTCCGACCGGTAAGCTACACAGTCTCCTAGTGTATGAAGGCACAGAGACCACGAAGAAGAAGAACAGGTTGCTTACCTGTAACTGTGGTTCTTCGAGTGGTCATCTGTGCCATCATACACCCGGCCCCTTCCTCCCCTCTCTTTCAGGTCCCTGTAGGTTCTACGGCGGACGACAGAACTGAGGAGAGACCGTTGCTCGGCGGGAGGAGCATGCGCAGTACCGGCGTGGGGGAGGGGTTCCCGCCAAGCGAACAAGCTCTAGAAGTTTCTGAACGCTACCGCGCAGGCGCTAAAGCTCCTAGTGTATGATGGCACAGATGACCACTCGAAGAACCACAGTTACAGGTAAGCAACCTGTTCTTTTGTCCTATGGAATCCTGGGATTTGTAGTTTGTTGACAGGCTCAGATTTCTCTGCTGGAGAACTCAGGGCTGGAGAACTATGGCATTAGAGTTCTCTGAAAGAGAATTCTGACTGTTTTCACCAAACTACAAATCCCAAGATTCCAGAGAGGACAGAGCTGTGGCAGTTAAAGTGGTATCATAGTGCTATAATTGTGTGGTGTGGATGAACCTTAGTTTAAAGCTTATGCATTTAAGGAAAGAAGAAAAAAATATATATAAATGAGTGTGTATTCTATAATGCAGAATCAAAGTTTAGGAATGTTCTTGTTTTTGGACTCCCAACTCCTAGAATCCCAGCCAACATTACTCCTGCTGGCTGGATGATTTTGGGAGTTGTAGTCCCCAAAAAGCAACATTTCAAAGCTCTGGTTTTAGGTAATCTCTGCAGATTTTACTTTGCTCAGAGAAACTTTAAACTTTAAAACATATTCCTTTCATGAAGACACAGCACTTGGAAAAGTTCCTTTCGGGACTACAGTTCCCAGAAAAATCCCTCCCCCCCCCCCCGATTTGCAAATGGCTTTCTCAGGGACTGGCTGAATAACCAGCATGTTTTCAGGACATCTTGCTTATGTATTGAAATAAATGGCTCTTTCTTCCTAAGGAAAATGGTTGATTTTGTTGATCATGTTGCAAGAGGAAACTACCCATGGTATGCCCACCTACAAGATTTGTAGCCTGCTTTATCTCTCTAGATGAAGTTGCAATCCAGATTAAATTGCAACAAAAAGGTTATAGTTGGCATTTTATTCTTTCAAGATTTTTTTCCCCTCTTCTTTTGCCAGTTGGAACTACAGGCTTCCCCTACTTATCTGATAGCTTAAAGATCAGAGCACCATGAGCAAATGGCAATGTCCAAAAAGCAGGATGCACCCACTGTAGGGGACATGAAGGACTTACGGAGGCTTGCTTGGGACTGACCACGCGTGTGCCCTATTGTAAAGTCTCTCAGCTGGCTTGGCACCTTTTCATCTCTCTGAGCTTATCCCAGGTGAGCCTCCGTAGGCAAGAAAAACGGATGGATGGCCACTGTTTCAATGCTTGCCATACAGACAAGTTCCATTAATCCAACCAGGAGATCTGTTCTTTCTGTAGGCAAATCTTGGGACTGTGTGTGCACGCAAGCAAGCATGTAGGCAAGAAGAACCGACAACAGAGCAGACTTGTGATAGGACCTTAACTTCCTCCAGACTGGTGTGCCAGTTCCCATTCTGATAAGATGCCCTGTCTTTACCGCATCGCTCTGTCTCCCCTCCCCATTATACTACCTTTGTCTAAAAGGGTGAGGGTTTTCAATGTTTAGAATGTTTCAATGTTCAATGTTTCAATGTTTAGAACTCCTCAAAAACTTTATGGTAGCGCGTTTTCTGTGTTACCTTCAAGAGAGTATACAACTCTGCCGAGTCAGTATTTATAAAAATAAACTGTAACATTTATTTAGGTAACACTAAGCATAAAGTATTAAAGCTCATACGCAGGTCGAAGTTAATACAGTTCTTCAGAGCACTTTTTAGACAATTCACTTGTCCCTTTAGACTCTCATGTAAGACAGAAGTATCATATAACAGCCTTTTGGCTACACTCCCACCAAAGGCTTAACTCCCAATCTAGTTCTGTTTCCGCACTACACTCTTATAGTGCGATTATTCCACTTTCAACATCCTATGGAATCCTGGGGTTTGCAGTTTCAGGAGGGGCTGGCTGGCCCCTCCCGAAACTGCAAACCCCAGGGTTCCATAGGATGTTGAAAGTAGAATCATCACGCTATAAGAGTGTAGTGCGGAAATGGCTTAGGTCACACTCTCTGACCAGATTCCACTAGCATTCAATTACTTTTCTGCCTCTCACTAAACTTCCACTGAGAACTAAGCCTCCTCTGACTGGCTAAGAGTCTCTACTCCATAGCTTCTTGCTGGGAATTTCCCTGAAGGACTAAAAAACCAAAAACCAGTACTTGCCTTTATATAATTTTTTTCTCTCAGCCACCAGCCCCTCTCATACACTACTGGGCTGGGTTTCTCTCTTGAGTAGCTATTCTGGTTCCAGGTTGCTCTGGCACTCCAGATAGCCATACCCCCAGAACTTCGTCACAAAATCCCACGCTGGATTAATGGAACCTCAGCCTTAATTTGGAAGCATCAAACAAGCAAGTTGTCAGAAAACGGGGTGCTGAAAGGCAGGGAGCTTCCTATATGCTCCCCATAGTGTGCGACACAGAATCCACCTCCAGATTGGTGTATGTGGTGGGGTTGATGGGAGTTGTAGTCCTGTAATTTTGGAAAGCTCATCAGTTCCTCATCCCTGCACCAAGGCTCTCACTCTACCCTGGGATGGGGGGGGCAAAAATCTGGTGTCAATGGGATGTTTTTGTTAATGTCTCCCCCAGTCCCTGACTATTGGCCTTACCGTTTTGGGTAGATGGGATTTGTAGTCCAAAACTTCTGGTGGGCCAGTGGTTGCCCATCCCTATTCAGCCCCACTTTCTCTACTGGGAATAGCATTCACAACATGATCTATGAAACCCTAACAGTAAACCAACAATTTAAGTGGGAATTGTAGAGCCCTCCAGATGTTGTTGAACTGCAGTTCCGATCAGCCTTAACTAGCATAGCCAATGATCAGACATGCCGGGACTAGTAGCCCAACCATATTTCAAGGGTGGCATGACTCCAGCTGCTGTTTTAAGACAACGTGCAAAAGACACAAATGGGAATCTTGAAGTCCAGGGAAGTTCCATGCTTGAACTGCAAATGCTGGGAAACTTCCAGCCATTGTGGCCATTTGGATTTTGGGAGTTATAGTCCAATATATATATATATATATATATATTCTCAGTTCCTATGATCTGAAGATACATGGTGCTGATCCATTTCCTTGATTGGAGACTTGTAACTGGATGTAGAAGATTGTAGGATCAAATACCAGGGTCTCTGGATAGGACTAAGAAAAGACCTCTATTTGAAACTGCAGGAAGTTGGTGGCATTAAGAGTTCATGGTATGGAAGCACAGCATACATTGGGACCATCAGTTCCTTATTCAGGCTAGTTATGAGTCAGTGTTCTGAATTTAGAACTGGAAACCAGCTGAGTGTGTGTGCATTTTAAATGTGGGTAGCACTGTTTCCTTCTCAACCAATTTCGTTTTGCATTCATTCACCTTCAGTTCTCTTTTAAATCCACTTTCGTTAAAAGGGAAGAAAGAGCTCTGTGTGCTGCAGCATTTATTTCCCCGTGGAACTCCCTGCCACAAGATGAGGGCAAGGCCAACCACCAGCTTCACAGGTTTCAAAAGGGGATTAAACAGTTTGGTGGAGGTCAAGACAAAAAGGGGGCCCTAGTCACGAGGACTATGTACTGCCTCCAGGGCCAATTCCACATAGACTGTTATAGAGGTATTATTCCACTTGCGACATCCTATGGATCCACTTGCGACATCCTATGGAATCCTGGGGTTTGCAGTTTTGGGAGGGGCCAGTTGGCCCCTCCCGAAACTGCAAACCCCAGGATTCCATAGGATGTTGCAAGTGGAATAACAGTGCTATAACAGTCCAGTGCGGAAATGGCCCAGGTCAGGATTTCAGTTACAATGCAATACCGGTTATTGAGATCCAGGACTGATCTGCAAACTAGTTGTTGGGGAATGTGGTGTTGGGGAACGTCCTCTTTGTGAGCCTTCCAGAGCCATCTCTCAGGGGCCCTCAGGGATCCAGATGCTGGACTAGATAGACCTTTGGCCTAAACCAGCACGTCTTCTTCTTACATCTGATGCTGATGCTGCTATTATGCAACTCCAGGTCAGTGGAGCAGTGAATCTGCTCTAGGTTTTAGTCCAAACTTGAAAGCAGCTGCCCAAAATACTGCACCTGCTCTGGGATAGCATTCTGCATGTTAGGCAGTTTTTAAGGTTTGGATGAAGGTTCAGAATGGATTCACTGCCCCTCTGTTATGGAAGCTGCCAGTACTCGGGAATACCACTAGCCATACTGCTCCTAGAAGTCAAACGAGGGAAGAGGGCCCTCGAAATACTAACTTGGCCATTTCCGCACTACACTGTTATAGTGCTATGGTTCCACGTTCAACCTCCTATGAAATCCTGGAGTCTGCAGTATAGTGTGGAAATGACCTTACATTTATTTTGCCATGAACTTTCATGGTATAACCAGAGCCTTATGTTACCGGAATTAAGGTCATTTCTGCACTACATTGTTATACTGCTACTATTCCACTTTCAACATCCCATGGAATTCTGGGATTTGTAGTTTACTGAGGCCAAAGACCTCTCTGGCTGAGAATTCTAAAGGCCTCTCTCTCAGTTGAAAACCCCAGGATTCCATAGGATGTGGAAAGTGGAATAATAGCACTATAACAGTGTAGTGCTGAAATGGCCTTTGCCTCCTCCCAAAAATTCCTTTTGTTGACTATAGCTTCAAGAATCCCTTATGGCTACTTTGATCTGTATTTTTGTATGCCCTGTTAAAGAACAATTGAACGTTTCATGTATAAGAGAAAAAGGCAAAGGAATGAACAATAAAGTTCTGTGATACTTGTTATCCTGAAGGGAGTTATTTTCTCAGTTCTATGAATAGTTGTCAGAAAAACACAAAGTACTTTTGAAGCAAGGATGGGCAACTGTGGACCTCCAGGCAGGCAAATAAGCCTGTTTTCTGCTGCTCCAAAGGCTTAGGACACAGAGCAAAGACCTCAAGAAAAGAGATTCAATCAAAACATTCGAAAGAACTTCCTAATGGTAGGAGCAGTTCAACAGAGGACGACACTGCCTGGGAGTGTGGTGAAGTCTCTTTCTTTGCAGGTTTTTAAAAAGAGGTTGGATGGTCATTTGTCAGCAATGCTTTGATGGTGTATTCCCACAGAATGAGGTTGGACTAGATGGCCCTTGGGGTCTCTTCCAGCTCTTTGATTCTATGATCCAGATGTTGTTGAGCTGTAACTCTCATGATTCCTGACTACTAGCTATGCTGGCAAGGGATCATGAAAATTGTAGTCCCAACAATTATCTGGAGGGTCACAGTTCCCAGTGATGTATTTAAGTCTTTTACTCCAAGTCTCAAGTCAAGTCTCAGATCTCTACCTTCAAGTCTCGAGTTGAGTTTCAAATCTTGCAAGATACTTTCAAGTCAAGTCTCGAGTCAACTCTCAAGTCTGGGAGCCAACTTTGTACCCCAACCTGTATTCCAGAATTTCTGGACAGACTCAAATAAAGTCGGTTTTAACAATTTAAGTAGAGTCGGCCCTCTACTTTTGTGATTTTGCCATTTGCAGCTTCAGAAGTGGGGAATAGGATCCTTCTTACTTCCCATTTGCAAAGCTGGAGGCTTTTTCAGAAGTGGGGTATAGGATCCGCATTACTGAAGCTTCAAAAGCTTTAGAAGGAAGGATCCTTCCTCCTCAAGCCCATTGCCTAACACATTTTCTGTTCCCCTGTGAGATAGGCGCCTTGCACTCTGAGTATGAGTCTTGTTTTCTGCTCTCAGGAAAAGTTTTAGAAGGCTCCTCCTATATGTAATGGGGACCGGCTGCTGAGCAGACCTCCACCTCATATCAAGCCCATTGCCTAATCCATTTGCTGTTCCCTCTGAGAAATGTGTCCACACTTTGGGCTTGAGACAGATTGTCATGTGACCAGCAAGTTGTAAGGTTTCTCAATGAATTTGTTATATTACTGAACTGAGTGCAGCAACTCAGTCACTAAAAATATGCAAGTCTCAAATCAAGTTGAGTCCTGTGTAATTTTTGCCAAGTCAAGTCTGAGTCGAGTCACTGAAGGGACTTAAGTCTGACTTGAGTCCAAGTCAATCAACTCGAGTCTGCATCACTGACAGTTGCCCAGCCCTGTTTAAAAAGTCCCTTTGAACAAAGCAAGATCTGTAGCGTGTTATACCCCCAGCATACCCAACGACCATGTCCTGAGGAACCTAATTATTTTATATCAAAAATAGTGAGCCATAGAGATATTGAAAGGACTTGTAGGCAGGAAATCTCTGTTTTTTGTCATCTTGGGGTATCTGGCAAATTGGCTCAACAGAAACTTGAAAGGATGGTCAGCAGCCACCAGGAAGACAATTACTCTCTGAGAAAATAAACAATGCAAATGGCCTGGAATCTGACACCTAAGGCATGCTTGAATCTCCAGAGAGATACTATCTTACAGGAAACAACAAGGATGTTTTGGTTGTATTTTCTTTGAACTAAAAAGGAAATACTCCATCTTAATAAAAAGATGGAACATCTGGCTTTTCCCAGGACATGGAACATATAACCAGGCATTTTCTGATTCTTTTTGGAGTTGGAGTTGAAGAGATTCTTTTGAGGGAGTCGGAGTTGGTAGTTTTGAGAGCTTAGAGTAAGGAGATTCTTTCAAATCTGCAAAACAATGAAGCTTGTAAGCTCCCCTCAGCTCCTAAGGCGTGGCTGTTTCTTCCAGCTGAAGAATTCTGGATAGGTATTGTATTTAATCAAACTCTTATGTCTCTCTCTCTTTCCTAATTTTCATCTCTTTCTAACTTTTTATAGTCTTGTATGCTTGGAGTATGAATGAAGCTGAGTGATTGTATTAAATTTAACTTTCTATAGTCTTGTATACTTGTTATAGTGAGTGCAGCTGAGTTATTGTAGGGACTTTACATCTGTGTTAATAAAATACTTACATATGAACAATTTGTGTGGTTTTTGACTGGGCCTGACCCCGTTAAAATTGGGTTTTAAGATCCTTAATTACCCTGTCCTCTGTGCATAGCTAAAGCAGTGCAGAGCTAATTTTTCCCCACAAGAGACAAATTTTGACAGCTTTTGGGAATCCTTTAAAGGAGTCCCATCAAACAGGGTAACAAGCGGAACCATGGCATCTTAAGAGCTGGAAGAAAGGGCCATCTAGTCCAACCTCTTTCCATGCGGGAATATACAAGATGCTGAAAGAATACACTCCTGAACAGCTCTTACTGCAAACCATTTCTTCCAGAGTTCTGATCACTTGTAACCAGACCTTAGGAAAGTTCTTTTTTCAGACTTTGTTGTTGTGTGCCTTCAAGTTGTTTCCGACTTAGGGTGACTCTAGGGTGAACCTATCACAAGGTTTTCCTGTCCAGATCTGTTCAGAGAGGGTTTGCTTTTGCCTTCCTCTGAGGCTGAGAGAGTGTTATCTGCCAAAAGTCATCCAATAGAGTTCCATAGCCAAGCAGGGATTCGAACCCTGGTCTCCAGAGTCATAGTCCAACACTAAACTACACTAACTCTCTTTTTAAAGACTACACTACCCATCTGCCAATCTGGCCAATCCTAGTGGCTTCTGAAAAATTGTTTGTTGTTGTGTGCCTTCAAGTCATTTCCAACTTATAGTGACTCTAAGGCAACCCTATCATGGTGTTTTCAGGTGCTGAAAATGTGTGATGTGCCCAAGATCACCCAGTGGGTTTCTATGGCCCTTTTCGCATGGGCCAAAGAGCTCCCTGGCTGATAATTCTCAATGCCCCTCCCTAAACTGCAAACCCCAGCATTCCATTGGATGTTGAAAGTGGAGTAATAGCACTATAACAGTGTAGTGCAGAAATGGCCACTGTTATAGTGCAATTATTCCACTTTCAACATCCTGTGGAATTCTGGGGTTTTATAGTTTCCTGGGACCAAAGAGCTCTCTGGCTGAGAATTCTAAATGGCCATCTCTAAACTGCAAACCCCAGGATGCCATAGGATGTTGAAAGTAGAATTATAGCACTTTAACAGTATAGTGGAGAAATGGCCCTAGTCTTGCTCCACCCTCCATATGGCATCCCTTCAAATATTTAAACATAGCTATCATATTGCCTCTTGACCTTCTCTTTTCCAGTCTAAATGTACCCAGCCACCTACCCCGTTCCTTATAGGGCTTCATGGTTTCCAGGCCTATAGCAACCAGCCTATTCAAGACAGACACAGTTGACTGAGGCCCGAGAGCTCTCTAGCTGAGAATTCTAAAGGCCTCTCCCTAAACGGCAAAGCCCAGGATTCCATAGGAGGTTGAAAGTGGAATCATTGGTCATGTCCCAAAGTAAAAAAATACTGGAAAGAAATACACAAGAAAATAAGTTCAATTTTGAAGATTGAATTTGGGATGATACTGGAATTTTACTTGTTAAACATGATATATATATATATATATATTAGATGGAACATCAGTCAAGAAATATTGGAGAATAATATTATATATGGTGACGACGGCCTGTATTGAGTATGCACGACTTTGGAAAAATGAAACTACACCTACTATTGAACAGTGGTGGACAGCTTTTATGGAAAATAGAAACGAGGACATTCTTACGCAAAGACTAAAAGGGAAATCAGATGAAGAAATTAATAAAGAGGGGAAGATTGTTACAGATCTGGGTTGGGTGTAGACGGAAGGCAATACATAACTCATGATATCAATTACTATACAGGGTAATAATCATTGAAATATCATGTAACAAGTATGGTAGAGAAATATAACAGGAACTAACGAACTACTGATTACTAACATTTTATTGTGATACGTGACAAATAGAGGTAATATTAATAATTGTAATCCAGAAAGGAAAGGAAGATGAAATTGTAGCAGCTCTGCTTAGGCAGAAGAAATTTAGAGGTAGCTTAAAAGTGGGTGAAATGTCAAGGAGCAATTGCTAGCTGCCTCGGCTATAAATCTGTTATTGAGAATAAGGGTTAAGATGACCAGAGTGTTGCTTTCTGGAATGAAAACATAGCAGAGGGAGGGAGGGACTGAGAATATGCTAAGTTGCAGATCTGAAGGCGGCGGACTGAGAGAAATGAAACTTATATGCCGTGTCTATAAAATAACTGTGTCTACCAATTTCTGGGCTTTTTGGCACTTTGGGGAAAGATCCCAGCCAACCAGCCCACGCGTAATAAATTTACTCTTTCTCCAACTCTGTGGTCTCCTTATCTCTAAATGCCTGCTACAAAATAACGTTGCATGTAAACATTGCAGAAATAATTGTTTCTTTTATTTGTTGAAACTTTAATAAAATTATATATATATAAAAATTTTTATATATATATATTATATAATTATATTATATTATATTATATATATATAAAAATTATATATATATATAAAAAGAAAGAAAGTGGAATCATAGCACTATAGCAGTGTAGTGTGGAAATAGCCATAGAGACCTTGGAGGACTCTGTCAAAAGTGTCTTCCAGGAGGTTAAGCACAGAGGGCTGAGAGGAGGAAGTGGAAGGGTTAAATTGATAGAGCACAAATGCCTAGAGCGGCTACAACAAAAAAGTGACCACAATTTAAAAAAAATCTCGAAATAGGCGGGGATATGTAAATAAGGAGGCCTCTTCCTGCCTTGCCATTGGGCGGAGCTCCCTTAAAGTGGGTTCGATGTTTTTTTTAATCTAATCAGCAGCTGCCAGAGCAATTGGGAGCCAGAAAAAGGAGAATCGGAGTAGCTCTGGAAGGAGCGGTGAGTTAAATGCCGAAAAGGGAGGGGTTTGCTCAGAGAGCTTGGCTGGGCTCTGGTTTGACTCTCCCTTCTATAGGCTGGAGAGGGGAACAGTAGCCCTTTCCGCACTGGAGTGTTATAGCGCTATGATTCCACTTTCAACAGCCTATGGAATCCTGGGGTTTGCCGTTCCCCCCTCCCAAACTGCAAACCCCAGGATTCCATAGGATGTTGAAAGTGGAATCAGAGCGCTATAACACTCCAGTGCGGAAAGGGCCATTGACTTCACTGGGCTACGGAAGAGGTATTTCCCCCCCACACCTTACTCTACAATAATTAATATATTTATGGCAACAAAAATACTGTAACCTCTGTAGCGTCCTAGTGGCCCTTCAAGCCACACAGTTATAGCGCTATGATTCCACTTTAAGTTCAGTGGCTGTGTTGTATGGAATCCTGGGATTTGTAGTTTGATGAGCTGCTAGAGCGTTGTTGCAGAGAATTCTAAATGCTTTACTCTAAACTGCAAATCTCCATGGCAGTTAAAGTGGAATCATAGCACTATAATTCTGTAGTGCAGTGGTTCTTAACCCCGGTTGACCCCCTCACAGGGGTCTTCAGAGGGCCTTTCTGCACTAGACTGTTATAGTGCTATGATTCCACTTTCAACATCCTTTGGAATCCTGGGGTTTGCAGTCTGGGAGGTGGGTGTGTAGACTTTTCAGCCAGAGAGCTCTTTGGCCGCAGTAAACTACAAACCCCACAATTCCACAGGGTGATGAAAGTGGAATAATAGCACTATAACAGTGTAGTGAGGAAATGGCTGGAGCTCTGCTGCTGGATACCAACAGCTGTGACAACAACAGGGATTTGCCCAAAGCCACCCAGAGTCTGAGCAGATATTTGAATCTTAGTCTCCAAAAGCCTTAAAAAAAACGGAATATTTAAATTAATATGTGAATATTTATATTTACAGGTCCCTGGTAAAGAAAAGGTTAAGAACTGATGTAGTTCGGAAGGGCCCTATTTGGGTCGGTTATTTTCTGTTGGCAGTTTTTGTGGTACAGGACTAGACTAAGCTGAAGCTGTTCTTCTTTGGCCATGTCACAAGATGACATGACTCACTGGAGAAGGTGATAGCGTTTGGTAAAGTGGAAGATAGTAGGAAAAGAGGACGGCCATACTACAGATGGATCGATTAAGCCAAAGAAGCCAAAGCCCTGCGTCTGCAAGACCTGAGCAGAACAGTGGATGGCTGGGTCTCTTGGAGATTCATAGGATTGTCAAAAGTTGAAGTTGTCTTGATAGAATCATAGAATCATAGAAATGTAGAGTTGGAAGAGATCAAAGGGGCCATCCAGTCCAAGGCCCTGCCATGCAGGAACACCCTCAAAGATCCAGCCTCTGCTTAAAAACCTCCAAAGAAGGAGACTCCACCACACTCCAAGGCAGCAGATTCCACTGCCAGACAGCCCTGACTGTCAGGAAGTCCTTCCTGAGGTTCAGGTGGAATCTCCTTTCCTGCAGCTTGAATCCATTGCTCCTTGTCCTGGTCTCTGGAGCAGCAGAAAACAAGCCCTCTCCTTCCTCTACGTGGCATCCCTTCAAATATTTAAACATGGCTATCATGTCCTGTCTTAACCTTCTCTTCTGCAGACTAAACATACCCAGCTCTCTAAGTCTATCCTCATAGGGCATGGCTTCCAGGCCTCTCACCATTTTGGTCACCCTCCTCTGGACTTGCTCCAGCATGTCAATATCCTTCTTGAATTGGGGTGCCCAGAACTGGACACAGTATTCAAGATGCGGTCTAACCAAATAACTTGATGGGAATAACTTTGATGACCAAATAACTTTGATGACAAATAACAATTTCAAATAACCCCACCTTGGCCGTACGCATGTTTTGTACTGCAGTAGACAGAAGCTACCCCTCCCAGCATGGTTGCTGTGGTAAGGGGCTGTAGTCCAAACCATGCAAAGGGCCAAAAATTCCCTGCTTTGCAATGAACATGTTAGGTAGAATCATGCAGGAACACACCACCAAAGGTAGCTTACCTTAATATGACTTTCTCTAAATGAGATAGACTACAACTCCCATAATCCTTACCCAGCACCCCAAGTGGGCATGCTGGATGGGGTTGGTGATAGCACTTGTCAGACATATTGGCATGGGGGACACACCACATTAGGAAAAGGTAGCACTGGCTGCTCCTTGATGGTGATAATGGGAGATGTAGTTCAACATCTCTAGAGGCACTTGGTTTGGAAGGCTTCTGTAAGGTCAGTCAGTGTTATGATCTCTTTCTTACGGATTGGAGGAACTGAGGCTGAGGCAGCAAGTTTGGGCTCATAAATGTGTTCATGGCAATGAGATGGGTTTTTAAGTTGGGGATTTCCTGAATAAGAGCTCTGTCAGCACGAGGTAGTGGTTTGAATGTTGAACTATGACCCTAGAGACCCTGTTCGGCCATGGAAAGCCATCTGATCTTGGAAGCAAAGCAGGGTCAGCTCTGGTTAGTACTTGGATGAGAGACTGCCAACGAATACCAGGTGCTGGAGGTTATGTTTCAGAGGAAGGAACTGGCAAAACCACCTCTTGAGTATTCCTTGCTTAAGACACCCGATGAAATTCATGGGGTTGCCATAAGCCAACAGGTGACTTGAAGGCACATAAACACACACACACACACAAACCACTCCAAAAATTAGCCAATAAAATAAGATAAAGGGAGAAACTTGGTGAACCTTCTGTGATGTCACAGTTCCTCAAACAGTGATTACAAAGTGAAGCCCTAGCTAATTGCTTCTCTGCTACTAGTGTAGAACTATTATAGAAAATTAATTCCAAGCTATTAACTGTTTCAGGTACCTGAAGTCACTGAAGAAGTCCCTCTGTATTTCTTTCAGGCTCTGTGTTCCAGTTACCTTTTGTTGGTGAACCTCACGCAAGGAAATCATGCAAGAGAATCCTGAGAAGGCCACAATTCTGGGTCAGAACACCTTGCAGTGCTCCATTCACGATGAGAATGGTACGTAGAAAGCAAAACTTTCCTACTGTTTGGGTAACAGCCAGGTTTTTGGTTTATTCCAACGTCTAGAATCTCCATGGCCGCAGGGAGTTCTGGTGATTGTTGCCCCAAGAAGTAACTTTTCCAAGTTCTATTCTGTCAGACACAGCAGACATAAAAAGAATAGCTTTTCTAGAGTTATCTAGTCCAGCATTGTATTTATACCTGCAGCGGCCAATCAGAAGTCTAGGGGAATCCCCAATACAGTAACTTATTTTTTTAAATTTATTATTTATTTGTATCCCGCCTCTCCATATGGATCGAGGCGGCGAACAACTTACAAATAGCATGTATTTCTATACATGCCCCCAACAAGCTGGATACTCATTTTACCGACCTGCGGAAAGATGGAAGGCTGAGTTAACCTTGGAGCCCGGCAGGATCAAACTCACAACCTTGTGGCTTGCAGTACTGGCATTAAAACTAAAAGTTTCAACTGAGCATTTACAAATAAAATGTAGGCATCCAAAGAACAGGGGTAGCCAAGTGACCAAGGGAATGTGAACGTGTAAATAGAAGAGGTCTGGTTGTGAACAGCTTTAATATCTCCCTCTGTAGATGCTATAAATTTGCTATAAATGCTATAAATTTGGAGCCATAAGGAAAATTTCATTTGAGAGGAACAAAATTCTTATTTGACATCACAATTCTCCCTCCACCTCAAGCTACCTCTCTGCTAAGGGACACAGAGTTCTCACACCTGACTTACACCTATAGTATATTGTATTTCATAGAATCATAGAAATTCAGAGTTGGAAGAGACCACACAGGCCATCTAGTCCAACCCCCTGCCATGCAGGAACACCCTCAAATCAATCCCGACAGATGGCCATCAAGCCTCTGCTTAAAAACCTCCAAGGAAGGAGACTCCACTACACTCCGAGGCAGCAGATTCCACTGCCGGACAGCCCTGACTGTCAGGAAGTTCTTCCTGAGGTTCAGGTGGAATCTCCTTTCCTGCAGCTTTGTTTCTGTTGAAGGCAACAACAAGGCCAAGGCTGAGGACTTGCGTTCTCTTCTCACTGACTGGAATGGTAGCCCCCCCGCAGGTCTGCCAAAGTGCCTTGCCAGTTTATGCACAGCTCTGGCTTTCCCTAAAAACACCACCTTTGTGTAACCAGAGTAAAGCCTTTCAATTGTTAATTAAAACCCCTTTAATGGTTCTAGTTGGTTATTTATGGTAGTGTGGTTCTGGTCAGTTATGGAGAATCATTCAGTTGAGACTAACTTTATAAGAAAATATAGAATAATCTTTATTAAAACAGCAGACAGAATGATGTGTTGGTTGTGTATGTATGGCTAAGTTCAGACGGATCTTTAGAAAGCATTTAAACCAGCGGTTCTCAACCTGTGGGTCACGACCCCTTTGGGGGTGAAATGACCCTTTCACAGGGGTCACATAAGACCATAGGAAAATACATATTTCCGATGGTCTTAGGCTCCATTCCCTCCTCGGTGGTGGTGCGCAAGCACGAGCCACGCGCTCACGTCCTCCTGCCCCCTGTTCAGAAGGGACTGAAATCGCTTCCCTTCTCCGCTACCAGCCAGCTTGGGGGGGGCGGTGGCAGCACGGGGGGCAGGCCCCCTCCTCACCACGGCCCCTGCCCCACTCGCCACAGAGGGGGGCGCTGCAGAAGGGTCGGGGGGCCACAGGGCAGTGCTTTTCTGGGGGCGAGCTGCACCCAGCGCAAAAGACAAAGGCGCTGGGATTCCTCCCCCCCCCGGCCAGGGTTGACACTCTGGAAACTTTCCCCACACTCCCCCCAGTGGAAATGAGAGCGAAGCAGAAGCAGAGCCCGGGGGGAGTTCTGCAGTTTTTTCCCGGGGGAGATGCGCAGCTCCTCTTTCCCTTCCTGCCCACCACCCCCCCGTTCTTGGCCGGCAAGGCAGCCTTTGCTGGGGGGGGGAGGCATTGTAAATAATACTAAATACTATACTAAATACTTTTATGGTTAGGGGTCACCACAACATGAGGAACTGTATTAAAGGGTCGTGGCACTAGGAAGGTTAAGAACCACTGATTTAAACAGTTTCTTGTCTCTTTACAGCAGCATATAGGCACAGGAAACACACACAGCCCTGTGGCTTCCCTTTTTGCTAAGAGTTCTGTTCCCAAACCTAGATCACTCTCTCTGACCAGATTTAACAATGAGGTTTCTCTTCTGCCCCTTCCCTAGGCTTTCTCTGAGAAAACATTACTATTTCTTCTACCCCACCTTGGTCGACTGGAAAACTCTTTGCCTGAATAACTGACTCTCAGGCCCTCTTCTGGAAGTCTTTCTCAACTAAACATGTGTGCCTGCTATAAATACATTTCCATTGAGGCCTCCAACCCCCTCCTTCACAGTAAGGTAGACTGTTGGGCAGCTTTTCTACCACTCAGGACACCATTCCCCCTATACTCCTACAGTTCCCCAGAATTAGCACTCAAGGTCGCTTTCTATAGTGTAATGTTGATAAAAGGTATTGTTAATGAAATGCTAATATGCTGGAAGGTGGTAAGAAGTTGATTTTCAGAGATAATTTTATACATAGAAATATTTGCTATTACCAGTTGAGCATCTCTCATCCAGAAATCCAAAAGCCTCCAAAAATCAAAACGTTTTGCCACCAGCTGCCTGCTTCTGCCTCCAGGGATGCTTCAAGGTGGTGGTGCTCCTGCTTATCCAATTCTAAGATCTTCAGTTTCTCTCCAGCCTTGTGTCTCATATGCAGCACAACTGCAAATGAGCAAGATGTGAGGCTGGAGAGAGGCACAAGGATCTGTGAAATGGTGAGAGTCCAAGCATACTGCTTGGCGTGAATCCCTACTTCCCACCGTTACACAGATCCTTGCATCTCTCTCCAGCCTTGTCTCTTTCCAGCCTTGTGTCTTGTTTGTTTGCTGCTTGTGTTGTGTATGAGATGCAAGGCTAGAGAGAGACTGAGGATATAAGGGACCAGATACCTATAATCAGAAAAATAGTACAGTGCTGTACAGGAGATCTCCAGGGAGCCCACCAACCACCCGCTTCTACCTTTGAGGCAGCAGCTGCGGCACTCCTGCTCATTCATTCACAGGGTCCCCAGGGATCTCTTGTACCATACTATATTTTATGTATGTGCAAATACAGGTATTTAAAAAAAAAATCCAGAATATGAAACACTTCAAATCCCAAACATTTCAGATAAGGCATATTCAACCTGTAATATTATTTATTTATTTATTGACTTTGTATGCTGCCTTTTCTCCCAGAGTGAGACCGGAGGTGGCTTCCAAAAGGTTAAAAAAGCATTAAAAGCCTCCAAACAATTAAAAACATTGAAAAACATAAAATTATAAAACTTACAATAAATTTTAAAAACAGCTGATAAAAAGCAAAAGATCTCTTGCTCACCCATTGAAAACCTGCTTAAAAAGAAATGTCTTTGCCTGCCTACAAAAGGATAGCGTGGGGGGAGGGCAGCCTAGCCTCCAGTGGAAAAGAGTTCCACAGAGTAGGAGCAGCCACTGACAAGACTCTTTCCTGTGTCCTGACCAGCCAAGCCTGGGGTGATAGCAGGAGAGACGGTAGCAGGACCAAGATGGCACTGGGACTGAGAGAAAGCCATCCCCTGAAGATCTTAGGGCTCTAGCAGGTTCATATGCAGAGATACAGTTTTTAACCACTCTTACTGCATGGATCGTGTACCAGAGATATAGCTGAGTGAAGTCATGAAGTTAACAGTAGTAGCCCTTACACACTGAGAGTGGGGCAACTGCGGTGCAAAATTTCCTAAAAGGAGTATGTGAAGGTGTTTGTCAGTGTGTGAGGGAAGGAAACATCTAAAGTCACAATCAGAGAGGTGATTGCTGCAGACTCTTAGTAAAATCATTAACCCCAAAGAGTATGTATTTTAGTCTCCATTTAGAAAGCTAGTATATGGAGATCGAGTTTCTTTTCCTGATAGGCTAGCTCCCTTTGTGCAAGGATTTCTTATAATTTTGTACAAGGAACAGACTATGGCCATTTCCACGCTACACTGGTTACAGTGCTATTATTCCACTTTCGACATCCTATGGAATTCTGGGGTTTGTAGTTTACTGAGGCCAAAGAGCTCTTTGGCTGAGAATTCTAAATACCCCTCCCTAAACTGCAAACTCCAGGATTCCATAGGATGTTGAAAGTGGAGTGATAGAACTATAACAGTGTAGTGCGGAAATGACCTTTGAAAAACTATCTTTCTTTTCTTGTTCCAGAAAGTGAGTACTTCTGTAGTGAGAATGAGCCACAGACTGAACATTCCACAGAACTAGACACCCTTGACATGGTTAGAAGAGATGGAGAAAGCCCTTCCGAGTGCCTTGAAGAGGAAGCGATCTTTCATCCACAGTCAAAACCCGAGACTCGGCAGGGAATCCATCCATTGGATGGGGAAGGAATGTCTGTGGCTTGCTGGAGAGGCTTTGAAGATGTCAGGAAACCTACCATCCAAAAAAGAATTCCCACGGGAGAGATCCAGGAGAATTGGACTGAGAACAGCAGCTGGAGGTCAGACTTTGTGAAAAGTAAGAGAAGCCCTAAAAAGTGGGACAAGCCATATAAATGCTCTGAGTGTGACAAAAGCTTCAGTGTGAGCTCAGACATTATCCGGCATCAGAGAATCCACACAGGAGAGAAGCCATACAAATGCCTGATGTGCGGGAAGGGCTTCAACCAGAATTCTCACCTCACTGCACATCAGAGAACTCACACAGGCGAAAAGCCATACAAATGTTGGGAATGTGGGAAGAGCTTCAGCCTGAGCTCTGACTTCACCAGGCACCAGAGAATCCATACTGGGGCCAAACCATACAAATGCTCTGACTGTGGGAAGGGCTTCATTCAGAAATCACATTATATTACACACACCAGGAACCACACAGGGGAAAATCCTTACAAATGCGCTGAGTGTGGTAGAGGATTTACATCTAGCACACTACTCATTAGACACCAGAGAATCCACACAGGTGAGAAGCCGTTCAAATGTTCATTTTGCGAGAAAAGGTTCTGCGCTAGCTCGAACCGTGTCACGCATATGCGAACACATACTGGAGAGAAGCCATTTAAGTGCCTAGACTGTGGGAAAAGCTTCAGTCAAAAGTCTACCCTAGTTGCTCACGAGAGAACCCATACGGGCGAGAAGCCATACAAATGCTGGTGTGGCAAAATGTTCAGCAAGAGCTCAGACCTTCTTGCTCACGAAAGAACCCACACAGGAGAGAAACCTTACATCTGCCTGAGCTGTGGCAAGAACTTCCGTATGAGCTCACACCTTATCAGGCACCAGCAGATTCATACTGGGGTGAAACTGTATAAGTGTTCAGAGTGCGAGAGGAGCTTCAGTGCTAGTTCACACCTTATCCGACATCAGAAAATCCACCTGGAGGGGAACTGATTAACAAACAAAACAATTTCCAACTATACACACAAAGTTCTCCATCTCAGTTTTTAAACACAACACAGATGGAATGTAATTCTGTGCAGTTTGCGAGAACCCAGGGTCGCCAAAACCGGTGCAGTTTGTTTCTTCATTCACGTCTTTGGGCTATAGAGCAGGGTGAGCCTGTGCCTTTTGCTATTGTGCTGGGTGTATGTGGAGTGTGGAAAGAGCTTCAGTCAGAAATGTGTTGTTCTGTTCTGGAACTGCATTACAGCTATAAGATGAGCTTTATTGGTAGCAAATGATGCAGCAGATGGTCTAAAGCAGAGAAGCACTTCATCCCTTTTGCTGGTGAGGTCCCTCAACTCACAGCCAGTGGTAGCCAGTTCTACACAGACTACCCCCAGGGCTATCCACTTTTCTAAGTGGTGAGACCCTGGGCTCAGGTGTACTCTGCCCCAGGGTGTGTTGATGGAAAAGGGACTCTTTCTTTGCTTTCTTATACTTTTACATTTTTATCCATTCCAAAACTCCTTTCCATTCCCTTTCAAAGTTCTGGATAGGTTTATTTTTCAATGAAAATGCTATCTTTTCTGTCTCTACCATATCCAGAACTTTTAATTTCCACTCTCCTAAATCAATGTCTTTCTTTTCTTCTGATGTTGCGCGTATGTCAACCTTGCAGCTGTTATCAAATATAACAATATCTTCTGATGACCTCTAATCTCCATTTGTTGTCCCAACATATTTAACAAATACCTAGAGTCATAGTTTGGTTGCACACACACACCTCCTGCCATGCCCCTTTCGTCAGGAATGTGGTGTGTGTGTATGCGCATGCGTACATGCAGGTGCCAAAACTTCTCCCTTGTTTGCAAATGAGGGAACAGTTTGGGCATACACACACACCTGCTACCATGTCCCTTTTATCGGGGACGTGGCAGCAGGGGGGTGGTGGGCACCAAAATTGCTCCATTGTTGGCAAAAGAGGGAGCAGTTCACTCTCCACGGACCCCTGCTGCTGCATCCCCATCGCTGCTGGTGGTGTCCAGCAGACCCCCGGGGTCTCTGGACCCCAAATTAAAAACCACTTCTATGGACTTTACCTCGGAATCACAAGAATCACAAAACTGAGTGGTAACAATACCTCTCCAAAGTCTTTCTGATCCTTCTCTGTGATTCTTTGAACCATCAAGATCAGAAACTGCATCCAAAATTTATTACACACAGACATCTACTGCCTTGAGCCAGCTTTGCCCTTACGCAGATCAGGGATGAGACCTCCTGTAACCCAAGGGAATAACTTCTATTTATATTTTATGAATACGTTAACAGGGGGTTTTAGAGATGGGAGGTACTGCTGTGGGGTATGTGAAGTGCGTGCCTTCTCTCTCTCCCTCTCTTTCTTGACTTTGGCCATTTCTGCCCTACCCTGTCATAGTACTATTATTCCACTTTCAACATCCTGTGGAATGCTGGAGTTTGCAGTTTGAGGAGGCCAAAGAGCTTTCTGGCTGAGAATTCTAAATGTGCCCCTCCCTAAATTGCAAACTCCAGGATTTCATAGGATATTGAAAGTGGAATAATAGCACTATAGTAGTGTAGTGTGGAAATGGCCTTTGTCTTAAGTGCAAGGATAGAGAAAGTCTGAAGAGAGAATCTGGGGAGATGGGACAGCCTTGAATAAGGCATCTGGGTAGAAATGCAAGGGATCTCATATTTAAGGGAACTGAAAATTAATCTGAAAACCATTCAGAATGCAGAATCCTACTTTTTTTCTCATGAAACCCACACTTCTGAATATATTAGAAGGCTGTTGATATATTGATTTGGATGTCTCTTATTTGTTGGATCGTCATATGTCGAAGTTGACTTGACAGCAATTAACAACAATAGTTAGTGTTCTAAAAATGGCAATTTCATAGGTCGTTTTTTGCTAGTGAAAAAGGGTGATTTCAATAATTAAAGCTGGATACTTCAGAGAAATGAGAGCCAGTATGGTGTGGCGGTTTGAACATTAGATTTTGACCCTGGAGACCAATGTTCGAATCCTCTCTCAGCCTCAAAGGAAGGCAAAGGCAAACAAATCTTGCCAAGAAATCCCTGTGATAGGTTTGCCTTAGAGTTGCCATAAGCCGGAAAGTACTTGTAGGCGCACAACACACAACCCTCAGGGAAGCAATTTAAAGGATGATTTCAGTCAACTCAATAGAAGTCAAATTCAACCCTGACTAATGGAATACAGTGTTTACACCTCAAGTGTAAGTACTGTACAGTTAAATCTTTGGGGAGCATACCCTCCAATACTTCACTGAAGAAAACCGGGACACGTGGAGGCAAGCAATATCAGAGAGTGGTCAAGATGGTAAAAAGTGATTAATGAGAAAGAACACACAAGCTAGGAGAGGATGCAGCGGTTTGTTTTTGCCTGAGCTTACTGAGAAAGGCAAGACAGTGTTCCATCGCCCTCGTCGTCGTCGTCATCATCATCATCATCAATCTTTCTTTGTACTCCACTTTTTTCCCAGGTTGAGACTCAAACATGGCTTACAACAATTAAAAAGATTTAGGGCCATTTCCGCACTACACTGTTATAGTGCTATCATCCCATTTTCAACATCCTATGGTATCCGGGGGTTTGCAGTTTAGGGTGGGGCCTTGAGAATTCTCATCCAGAGAGCTCTTTGGCCTCAGGAAACTACAAACCCCAGAATTCCACAGGATGTTGGAAGTGGAATAATAGCACTATAACAGTGTAAAACATCATAGTTAAAAACCACCAAATACAAACGTTAAAATGTAGTGGAACTGAGATAGAGACCCACGGTTTTTAGAAAAAAGATTTATTTGTGCACAACGTCCCAGTGAGATGCTTCTCAAAAGTCTGGGCCCCGCCTCCTTACATTCAAAGCAATTTATACATCTCCAGTACAAAATCACATGTTCAAGAAAGAAAACTGACACATACAAATGGTTCCCCCTATTCTCCAGCGTAATCTTACAAATGTTGCAAAGTAAAGGAAGCATAGCGAGGCACATTCCATCTTCCCTAACATACATCTCACAGAGTTCTATTGTATTTCTTTCAAACACAGAGGGACTTCAATTCCAGAGGAAATTAACTGCTCTTCCTTCACACCCAGAAGTCATCTAGGTTGACCCAAAACTGCATGCCCACTATAAAAACACAAATAATCAAGAATTAAAACAACAAAGAAATAAAACCTTCCCTTCTCTCCCTCCTGCTGAGTTAATTGAGTGCAAATTCTTTTTGCACTTTGCACTTGGTTTGCAGCATTTGGAGTAAGCTGAGAGAAAGGGGAGGAGGAAGGAAAAAATTGGGACATTTTAAAAGAAGTTGAGGGGGGAGGACAATAGAGCCCTGGTGGCGCAGTGGTTAAATGCCAGTACTGCAAGGCACAAGGTTGTGAGTTCGATCCTGCCCGGCTCCAAGGTTGACTCAGCCTTCCATCCTTTGGTAGGTCGGTAAAATGAGTACCCAGCTTGTTGGGGGCATGTATAGAAAAATGTATCGACATACATGCTATTTGTAAGTTGTTTGCCGCCTCGATCCATATGGAGAGGCGGGATACAAATAAATAATATAAATATAAAATAAAATAGAGATCAGCCTTCCATCCTTTGGTAGGTCGGTAAAATGAGTACCTAGCTTGTTGGGGGCATGTATAGAAATGTTTCAAAATACATGCTATTTGTAAGTTGTTCGCCGTCTCAATCCATATGGAGAGGGGGATACAAATAAATAATATAAATATAAAATAAAATAGAGATCTGCTCCTGTCAAACTGTGAGAGTTGTAGTAGGGAGTCCAATCACAAATTAAATTAATATAAAAAAAAACAGGTCGGTTAGGGCCTTTCCCCACTGCACTGTTATAGTGCTATTATTCTGCTTTTACCATCCTGGGGAATTCTGGGGCTTGTAGTTTACTGTGGCCCAAGAGCTCTCTGGCTGAGGGTTCTAAAGGCCCCTCCTTAAACTGCAAACCCCAGGATTCCACAGGAGGTGGAAAGTGGAATGACAGCACTATTATAGTGTAGTGTGGAAATGGCCTACAAAGGCTTCTGCCCAGTGAGCCTCCAAAGCCAGAGTTAAGGTGAGCGAGTTTTGGATTCCTAGAAGGGCAGCAGGGAACAGCCTCTGACAGCCACTTCCGGTGTCCCCTCCTCTTCCCACCGGCGGCTCCTCCAGCAGCGCCCCTGCTGGATGGTGAGTGGCGGATGCACTGGGGGCGCCGGGGTGAAAAATGGGGGGCAGTGGAAAGGGGAAAAAAATAAGTGAGGGGGAAGAGCTGTCAGCTGTCCTGTAAGTTAAAGATGCTCCCCAGGCTCAGCAGCCCCGCTTCTCCTTGTGCCTCCAGAGGGACCTGGTGAGTGCAAAGGGCATTGGGGTGGGAGGGAGAGGGGAGGGAGGTGCAGAGTAAAAATTGGGGTTCAGAGGTGGGATGTGTCTCCAGTGGTCAGGCTGTGAGCGGAAGGGAGAGGCAAGGGGGCAGTGGGGTGGTGAGAGGGAGAGCTCTCTCTATGGCCATGTCTGCACTACACTGTTATAGCGCTATTATTCCACTTTCAACCTCCTGTGGGAATTCTGGGGTTTGTAGTTTCCTGAGGCCCAAGAGCTCTCTGGCTGAGAATTCTAAAGGCCCCTCCCTCAACTGCAAATCCCAGGATTCCACAGGATGCTGAAAGTGGAATCATAGCACTATAAGAGTGTAGTGCAGAAGTGGCCTTTGTTCACTCCAGAGGGAGAGTCAAAAAAAACCATCAGGTTGGAAGGGGTCCCGTGGGCCATCTAGTCCAACCCCCTGCTGCATGCAGGATCTCCAGCTAGAGTTGTCCATCCTCTGTTTGAAGATATCCAAAGAAGGAGACACCCCCCCACCTTCCACACCTCTCTAGGCAATTGGTTCCACTGATGAACCTCTCTTAGGCCATTTTCGCACTACATTGTTATAGTGCTATTATTCCACTTTCAACATCCTGTGGAATTCTGGGGTTTGTAGTTTCCTGAGGCCAAAGAGCTCTCTGGCTGAGAATTCTAAATGCCCCTCCCTAAACTACGAAACCCAGAATTCCACAGGATGTTAAAAGTGGAATAGTAGCACTATAACAGTGTAGTGTGAAAATGGCCTTACTGTCAAGAGGTTCCTTCTAAGGTTCAGTGGAAATCAACTCTCCTGTCATTTCAAAGCATTAGACCTGATCCTACCTTCTGCGGCAGCAGAGAACAAGACCGCCCCCTCCTCTCTGTGGCAGCCCTTGAGGTTTTTAAAGACCATTTCCGTACTACACTGTTATAGTGCTATTATTCCACTTTCAACATCCTATAGGATCCTGGGGTTTGCAGTTTAGGGAGAGGCATTTAGGATTCTCTTTGGCCTCAGTAAACGACAAACCCCAGAATTACACAAGAGGTTGAAAGTGGAATAATAGCACTATAACAGCGTAGTGTGGAAATGGCCAAAGAGCACAGTCCTGTTACCCCTTAGTGGTTTCTTTCCCGGGCTAAACATGCCCAGCTCTTTGAACCTTTGCTCTTATGTTTTGTTCTCCGTACCTCTTATCGTGAAAGCCAGAATGGCATAGTGGTTTGAGTTTTGGACTACCACCCTAGGGACCGGGTTTTGATCCCCTGTTCAGCCGTGGAAACCCACTAGGTGATCTTGGATGTGTCACACACTCTCAGCTCTAGAAAAACTCGTGATAGGGTTGCCTTAGGGTCACCATAAGTCAGAAATAAACTGAAGGTACATAGCAACAAACCTCTTATCATCTTCATTCCCCTTCTCTGAACCTGCAGCAACTTGTCAATACTCGCCTTAAAATGAGGTGCCCAGAACTGAACACAGTACTCCAGATGAGGCTTGATCGGTGCAGAATATAGGGGTGCTATTACTTCCCTTGACTTGGAAAGCTCTGCAGGTGAGCTCTGTAGGGTATTGCCCCCCTAAATAAAAATTCTGCTCCTCCAATATGAAATTTTCTTTTAATCTCCAAATTTCTAGCATTGCAGAGAGAGAGAGACGTTGAAAATTATTCACGCCTCAAGCACTTCTATCTACTGTGATTGCTTTCCCATGGTGTCTCTGCCTGCCCCTTTTCTTTGGATGCCTAAAATGTATTTCTAAACGCCCAACTGAAGTATTAAATTACTTCAAGGCTAGACATACGGAGACTGAAAGTAAATTCCATGGAAGGGCATAATTCTTATTGTGAAATGACAAAGTCTTCATTTACCTCCCTAGAGCTACATTCCTGCCCCTCCAAGAAACTCCATTAAGCAGTTTCTGATGTTTCTTCCTCCCTACTGAGTTCCTCAAGCACATACTTAAGACAGACCGCAAGGCTGGTGTCTGTGAACGGCACTGGTCTTAATTTCAAACCACTCTGAACTACACTACCAATACTCTACACCATAGATGAAATAGATACATATGTAAATAAAAATTATTTTTATTGTTCTGAATTGTTTTAAATTACATATACTCACTTTGCTTATAAATATTTTTAAATAACATTTTAAATAAATATATTTGGAGTCAGCATGGTGTAGTGCAGAACTTTCCAAACTTTTCATCTTGGTGACACACTTTTTAGACATGCATCATTTCGTGACACAGTAATTCAGTTTTATGTAATATAAATGAATCATAAAGTATAAATCATACATTTTTAAAAATATAAATGAAAGGTTTTCATGAGATGTGTTGTGTCCCTATACATTTTGCTATTACAACTTATGTATGTGTCTGTATCTCTGATATTTCCTATAAGAGATTAATTACTAGCAAACCGGAGGTTAAACTAACTAACTGCCACCCTTACCAGGGTCTTTCTCAGCCCAGGGTGGCAGTGGTGACACACTTACACACTGCAGCTGACACACTAACATGTCGTGACACACAGTTTGGAAAGCTCTGGTGTAGTGGTTTGAGCATTGGACAGTGACCCCGAAGACAAGGGTTTGATTCCCCACTCAGCTATGGAAGCACACTAGGGGACCCTGGAGAAGTCATGCTCTCTCAGGCCATTTCCGCACTACACTGTTACAGTGCTATTATTTCACTTTCAAGATTCTGTGGAATTCTGGAGTTTGTATTTTAACTGAGGCCAAAGACTTCTCTGACTGAGAATTCTAAAGTCCCCCCCTAAACTACAAACCCCAGAATTCCACAGGATGGTGAAAGTGGAATAATAGCACTATAAAAGCGTTGTGCAGAAATGGCCTCAGTTCCAGAAAACCCCATGATAGGTTCACCTTATGCTCACCATAAGTCAGAAATTACTTGAAGGCACACAACAACAAAAGTAGTAAATATTTTAAAAATACTTATAATCATAATCATTGCCTTTCTTGCAGGGAAAAATTCCAGTGAGTAATACCAGTGACTGTCTCTTGCACAGCATCTCTCTATTTGATGAGTAAAACAGATGCAGACAAAAAGTGTCTATGGCTTCTGCACACTGTGGTTACACATCACCAGCACCACTCAGGTTGTCTTCCCCTAAGTAAAGAAACTGACAGCAAAACAGGGAGATCCTTTGAGTCCTGTTGGAGGCTGAGCTGCAGCACAGATTGAAGATGGAAGAGCCAAATTCGGCTAGACTCAAATCAGAAGGAGAAGGCTCCGATTCCTCTGGGCCTGAGAACATTTTCTGGGAAAGAACAGTAAGGAAGAAGTCAGCTAAGGATGCTGGCAGCTCAGATAAATCACGACAGTGCTTCAGGGAGTTCTGCTACCAAGAGGCCACAGGGCCCCGGGAGGTCTGCAGCCAACTCCACAACCTTTGCTGTCAGTGGCTGAAGCCAGAAAGGCATACAAAGGCTGAGATCCTGGACCTGGTGATCCTGGAGCAGTTCCTGACTGTCCTTCCCCCAGAGATGGAGAGATGGATCAGCGACTGTGGGGCAGAGACCAGTTCCCAGGCAGTGGCCCTCGCGGAGGGCTTCCTTCTGAGTCAGATGGAGGAGAAGAAGCAGGTAAGAACATGTCATCTTGGTAATTCTAAGAGGAAATATGTGTGGAGTGATACCCTGAATATTCTCTCTAGGTGACTATTTTTTCCTGTGTAAACAACAACCTCTCCAAAAAAGAAAACAGGGAGACAATCTGAATCAAGTGGGGGCTATATGAATCACTGGACATAATAGGTCAAGGGAAGTAATAGTACAATTCTGTTCTGCTTTGGTCAGACCCCACCTGAAATCCTGAGTCCAGTTCTGGGCACCTCCATTCAAGAAGGATATTGACAAGCTGGACCATGGGAGACCAAAATGGTAAAAGGCTTTCAAACCATGCCCTGTGAGGAACAGCTTAGGGAGATGGGCATGTTTAGCCTGGAGAAGAGCAGGTTCAGAGGTGACATGATAACCATGTTTAAGTATTTGAAAGTATGTCATATGGAAGATGGAGCAAGCCTGTTTTTCTGCTGCTCCAGAGACTAGGACACAGACCAATGAATTCAAAAGAAATTCCACTTAAACATTAGGAAGAACTTCCTGACGGTAAGAGCAGTTCAACAGTGGAATACACTGCCTGGGAGTGTGGTGGACTCTCCTTCTTTGGAGGCTTTTAAACAGAGGCTGGATGGGCATCTATCAGAAGTGCTTTGAGTTTGTCTTCCTCCATGGTAGGGAGTTGGGCTGGATGGCCCTTGTGGTCTCCTTGAATTCTATGATTGCAAGTTGTGCAGGCCACAGATATGCTTGCTCTGGATTCCTGAGCTGGCAGGAGGTTGTACTATGTCTCCTTTAGAACTCTTCCATTTCCACATTTCTGTGTTTCTAAGGTCAAAAAGAGATATGATTTCAGAAAGATTGCACAATATCACTTTTTTCTTGCAGCTTACCTTTCCTAATTGGCCTCTTTTCTGCTGCTGTTCTTGATTCTCTTTCAGGTGCAAGACAAAGCATTTGCTGAGATTCTTGAGACAGAGAAAGCTCCAGTTGTCACCAGCCAGGAATCACCATTCAGGTGGATTATACCAGTGGATGAAAGTGCCATCTCACCAGGTAGGAACTAACAGCTTCTCCTTTCCACTCCTAGCTAGGTATAGCAATCTAGGCCTTCAGTTCCTATCCCCGAGCATTTAAGGTGAGGACACCTAAGATCCTAAGAAGAATCCTACTGGATCAACCAAAGGCCTGTCTAAGTCCAGTATTCTGTTCCCAAAAGAGCCAACCTATAGCCTACAGAAGGCCAAGAAGCAAACATGAGTGCAGTGTCTTCTCTCTGGCCTCTCAAAAGTATGGATATAGAGTTTAGTTTTAACCATTTAAGACTTCATATGAATTCAGACCAGCCCTTTTTGTTGCAACAGGACCTTCTGAGGAGTTATTTCTTTTTCTCTTTCCCTTTAGCTGGTTTCAAAAAGCTAGAATGGGGGAGTCACAGAATTTGAGGGGCCCTTCTAGGTCTTTTGAGTCCCCAACTTGATGCAGGAAGTCCAGAGCTGGAAGATACCAGATAAGATGGCCATCCTCTTCAGCTTCTGCTTGAAGACCTCCAGCCTGGAGAGGCTGACATCTCTCCCAGGAACTGGCTCCCTTGTCTGATTGGCTTACCATCAAGTTTCTCCTCACGTGTAGCTGAAATCTCCTACCTTTTAACTTAGCTGATGAGATCTAATGCTACCTTCTGTGGAAGCAGATTTTTTAGCCCTCCCTTGTACAACAGCCCTTCACATCTTTCTAGAGGGCTGTCTTTCTCGGTCAGTATGCAACCACCAGTGCTTGCTTTTGTGGCCCCAACCTCTCCAGACCCCATACTTTTCTGTTTTCTGGCAAATAAAATAATAAAACAGAATAGAAATGATGACTTGCCTCTTCTGGAAGCCTCCAGCAGATACCATTCATTTTTCAGATAGGTTGCAAACTCATCCTACACTATTTAAGATGAAAAAAGTAACACTTTCAGGCCATTTCTGCACTACATTGTTATAGTGCTATTATTCTACTTTCAACATCCTGTGGAATTCTGCTGTTTGTAGTTTACTGAGGCCAAAGAGCTCTCTGGCTAAGTATTCTAAATGTTTCTCCCTAAACTGCAAACCCCAGGATTCCACAGGAGGTTGAAAGTGGAATAATAGCACTGTATCAGTGTAGTGCAGAAGTGGCCTCAAAATCGGAAATGGACTTCAAACCACTTCCAGTGGGTAGAGGGCAATTTTTGGGAAGCTTTAGGCTCTGGATCAGCCCCTGTATCTGCTGCAGTTGCCTTTCCCTCATGTATAGAATTTTAACCTTTGGATGGGGGAGATGTTCTTTTTTGTCCTTTCAAGCTGACATTTTGATTTTTTAAAAAATGTTATAATTCTGCTGGAATAAGGGCTCCATAAAATCTTGATCTTGGCTTAAAATTAGTCAGATATATTTCAGATGGACTCATTGCATGCATTCTTGTTTCTTAAAATAGGAAATTTACTTCATGTGTTAAGAGAACACAATTGCCCAGTACTGTGAACTTTTAATTTTGTTGATATAAGCAATGTCTGCTTTTAAATAATACTGTCTTATTTTAAGTATTATAGTGACAATTTAGTTTAAGTCCAGGAAGGCAATTGCCAGGGGCTGATCAAGAATAAGTCATATTCTCACTTCTTCTGTTTTCTCTCACAGGTGGTGGAAGAACTCAGGGACTGAGTTCAAGACCTTTTTTTGGAGAAAGAGAGATAATCCCTCTACAGCTGGAACAGGTAGGAGGAGAATAATGGGATCAGCTCTGGGTCAGAGAGGCAGCCTGGATGTTTTGCTCTGAAAGGATGAGAACTTAAGTGGAGTCCTTGCCACACAGTGGCCTGTCTGCTTCAGTGCTGGTTGGTGGCTTCCATGTCAGTGGGTAGAGAATCTGCTCTGGATTTTAGTGTGAATTTTGAAAGTGCTGTGTAGAGTGTTGAATCTACTTTTGGGGGTAGGATTCAGCACCTGAAACAGTGGCCTTAAATTTTGGACTAGCTAGAATGTGTCTGCTGTGATCAGAGGTCTGGAACCCAAGCCCTATGAGGAATGACTTAGAGAGCTGATTAAGTTTAGCATAGAGAAGACAAGATTGGGAGGTAACATGATAGCCATCTTTAGATAATTGAAGGGATGTCATGTGGAAGATGGAGAAAGCTTGTTTTCTGCCAGTCCCAGGACTAGGTCATGAACTGATGGATTCAGACTGCAAGAAAAGAGATTCCACTTGAACATTAGAAAGAACTTCCATATTGTAAGAACTGTTTGGCAGACTGCCACAGAAAGTGGTAGAATCATAGAAATCATAGAAATGTCGAGTTGGAAGAGACCACACAGGCCATCCAGGAACACCCTCAAAGCACTCCCAACAGATGGCCACCTAGCCTCTGCTTAAAAATCTCCAAAGAAGGAGACTCCACTACACTCCGAGGCAGCAGATTCCACTGCCGGACAGCCCTGACTGTCAGGAAGTTCTTCCTGAGGTTCAGGTGGAATCTCCTTTCCTGCAGCTTGAATCCATTGCTCCTTGTCCTGGTCTCTGGAGCAGCAGAAAACAAGCCCTCTCCTTGCTCTACATGGCATCCCTTCAAATATTTAAACATGGCTATCATGTCTCCTCTTAACCTTCTCTTCTGCAGACTAAACATACCCAGCTCTCTAAGTCTATCCTCATAGGGCATGGCTTCCAGGCCTCTCACCATTTTGGTCGCCCTCCTCTGGACTTGCTCCAGCTTGACCATGTCCTTCTTGAATTGGGGTGCCCAGAACTGGACACAATATTCAAGATGAGATCTAACCAAAGCAGAGCAGAGTGGTACCAGTACTTCCCTCAATCTAGACACCATACTCCTATTGATGCAGCCGAGAATTGCATTGGCTTTCTTGGCTGCCGCATCACACTGCTGACTCATGTTCAGCTTGTGGTCTATGAAGACTCCTAGATCCCTTTCACACGTACTGCTATCCAGCCACGAGTCCCCCATCCTATATTTGTGGATTCCATTTTTTCTACCTAAGTGTAGGACCTTATACTTCTGTCTGTTGAATTTTATTTTGTTAGCCTTGGCCCAGCTCTCCAATCTGTCCAGGTCATTTTGAATTTTGATCCTGTCCTCTGGCATATTAGCAACCCCTCCAATTTGGTGTCATCTGCAAATTTGATGAGCATGCCCTCTATTCCTTCATCCAAGTCGCTGATAAAAATATTGAACAGCACTGGGCCCAGGACAGAACCCTGTGGCACCCCACTAGTCACTTCTCTCCAGGATGAAAAGCAGCCATTTGTGATCACCCTTTGGGTTCGGTCGGTCAACCAATTACAAATCCAACTTACAGTAGCCCTGTCCAGCCCACATTTTACCAGCTTCATTGCAAGAATGTCATGGGGAACTTTGTCAAAGGCCTTACTGAAATCGAGATATGCTACATCCACAGCATTCCCTTCATCTATCAAGCTAGTAACTCTATCATAGAAAGAGATAAGGTTAGTCTGGCATGACTTATTTTTGAGAAATCCATGTTGACTTCTCGTGATTACCGCGTTGATTTCTAAGTGATTAGAAACTGACTGCTTAATGATCTGCTCCAGGATCTTTCCGGGTACTGATGTCAGGCTGACTGGGTCATAATTATTTGGGTCCTCTTTTTTTCCCTTCTTGAAGATGGGGACAACATTCGCTCTCTTCCAGTCTGCTGGAACTTCTTCTGTCCTTCAAGATTTCTCAAAGATTATAGCAAGCGGTTCCGAAATGACCTCTGCCAGCTCTTTTAATATCCTAGGATGCAATTCATCTGGCCCTGGAGATTTGAATTCATCCAGTGTGGCCAGGCATTCCTGTACCACCTCTCTACCTATTATGTGCCTCATTTCCTCTGCTTCCTCACCTGCTCCCCAACCGCCAGGTTGAGTGATTGTATCCTTCTGGGAAAAAACTGAGGCAAAGAAGGTGTTAAGTAGTTCTGCCTTTTCTCTTCCCCCTGTGAGTAATTCGCCATCTTCTCTGCGCAGCAACCCTATCGTCTCCTTTTTTCTTTTGCTGTGGACATATTTAAAAAATACCTTTTTATTGTTTTTGATGTCTCTGACCAGCCTAAGTTCGTTCTGTGCTTTAGCCTTTCTGACCTCCTCCCTACATCTCCTGGCTACTTGCTTAAATTCTTCTTTGGTGGTTTCCCCCTTCTTCCATTTCCAAACATGTTTCTCTTAACACTTAGCTCAGCTGAGAGCTCTTTAGTCAACCATTCTGGTTTCTTCAGATGCCTTCCATTCTTCCTCCTTATTGGCACAGTTTTAGACTGTGCCTTCAGTATCTCCTTTTTAAGGAACTCCCATGCCTCCTGAACTCCTTTCCCTTTCACTATTCCTGACCACGGAATTCCAGCCAGCAGCTCCCTAAGTTCACAGAAGTCCACTTTTTTAAAATCTAAGATGAGTGTCTGGTTACACTTGTCTTCTCCTTCCCATTGAATGCCAAATTCCAATAGGGCATGGTCACTCCCCACTAAAGATCCAGTCACTTCTACCTCATTAACAAGGTCATCCCTGTTGGTCAGGATCAGATCTAGAATATTTGATCCCCTTGTGGCCTCTTCCACCTTCTGGACCATGAAGTTGTCTGCAAGACAAGCAGGCAACTTGCTGGACCTTGCTGTCTTGGCAGAGTTTGACTGCCAGCATATATCCGGGTAATTGAAATCTCCTATTATTACTGTATCTCTCCTTTTTGAATGTGCAGTCATTTGGTTGAGGAAGGCGTCATCCAAGTCCTCAGCCTGGGCTGGAGGTCTGTCGTAAACCCGCACCAGAATATCCCTATTGTTTCTTGCTGCCTTAATTCTTACCCAAATGCTCTCGACCTGGCTTTCTGGGTTTAAGTCCACGTTCATGGAAATTCAGGCCATGTTCCATGGTATAGTGGTTTGAGAACTGGACTACAACCCTAGAACTAGAGTTTGATTCCCCAGTTGGCCATGGCAACCCATGGGGTGACCTTGGGGGCATTAGATACTCTCAGCTCCATGATAGGTCTGCCTTAGGTCACCATAAGCTAGAAATGACTGGAAGGCACCTGGCGACAGTAACTATTACAGTATTGAGAAGCAGTGTGATGTAGTGGTTTGAGCATTGGATTATGACTCTGGAGACTAGAGTTCAAATCCCTGATTGGCCTTGGAAGTCCACTGGGTGACCTTGGGCAACTCTCTCAGCCTCAGAGGAAAACAAAGTCAAACTCCTTCTGAACAAATCTGTCCAAGAAAACCCCACGATAGATTCACTTTAGGATTGCCATAAGTAGGAAGTGACTAGAAGGCCCACAAGAACATATTAGGAAGTTTTTATTCCCAGGTCCTTTCTTCTTGATTCTGAACTTTACTTTCACACCTACCTATGAATTTTTGATTCCGTGGGAGAGTTCGCTTTTTGTACTGCTTTTACCTCTCCTAAGAAACTGCCTTCTTTTTCCTCATCCTTCATCTTCTTCACCCTATTCCATTTTTCTGCCCCCAGGATCCACTGGATTGCCAGGACGTGACTGTATCTTTCACAGAAGAGGAGTGGGCACTGCTGTATCCAAGCCAGAAAGCTTTGTACAAAGAGGTCATGCAGGAGATCCATGGGAATCTGGCTTCTCTAGGTAAGGTTCCTTCTCTGTGCACCTTTCTGGATGTTTAGATCTGTATGATAATATTGCTGAAGATACTTCCACCTTCCATTGAGTAATTGCTATTGACCAGTTATTGGCAACTTCTTCAGATCTGGGGGCCAGTGTTCTATCCTGGTGTCTTGGGAGGAAAACCCTTCCTTTATTTGAAGGGAAGTCATATGGAGAATGGAGCAAGCCTATTTTCTGCTGCTACGGAGACTAGGACATCAAATTTCAGGAAAAGAGATTCTACCTAAATGTTAGAAAGAACTTCTTGATGGTAAGAGCAGCTTGATAGTGGAATATGTTGCTGGGGAGTGTGATGAAGTCTTCTTTGAAGGCTTTTAAACAGAGGCTGGATGGCCACCTGTTGGGAATGCTTTGATGATGTATTCCTGCATGGCAGAATGGGGTTGGACTGGATGGCCCTTGGGGTCTGTTCCAACTCTACGATTCTATGCTTCTGTTCATTGTCTAGCTGCAAAGGACAGGACAACATGGGTAAGGAGAGAAAAAATAGCTTTTTATTTGTTTGAATAAAGGCCAGACACAAAAAGGTAGGAAATGGGGGGGTCAGTCCTTTGATACCAGTTAAGAATTACATTTATAGTGTCCACTATATTTACGGTGTTCAGAAGTTCCTTTCTTCAACCAATCACCATCTAAGCACCTTCTTAGCATGTGCTGATCATGCATATGCGTCTTTTAGTAGCCCTTACCAAATTGGCACAAAGCTGCTGGTGATGTAATTTCAGTGGAAGCAGTCACTTTTACTTTTTGCAGAGTTCAGCTGGACTTTTATCACATTCAGTGGTGCAAATTGGTGACTTTCAGCAAGCATATATTCTATCTAGGCCAGCTGTTTACACATCAGACAGTTCTATATGATTTCTTAACACAAAGCTTATATCTCACTTCTAATGAATGGTATTTTACTGATTCTGGTTAATTGTGCTCTTTTACTTACTTGTGATTAGTGATGCTTTTATCATTATTTTTATGACACCTGGACCCTCAGGGCCCACAAAAACTGCCAGAAAGACCCCTCTGTATGAAAAAGAAAACCTAAATGGGAAGTGGCCAGAAGTCCACTTCTATTTTTGAAAAATGGCAATTATTAAAGAGGTTAAACCGAAGTCATCAGAAGATATTATTATACCTAATAACTGCAGCAAGGTTGACATATGTGCAGCACTGGAAAGAAAAGAAACATATTGATATAGAAGAATGGAAGTTAAAAGTTCTGGATATGATAGAGATGGAAAAGTTAGCATTTTCTTTGAAGAATAAATCTATCCAGAACTTTGAGAAAGAATGGAAAAGAGTATTGCATTGGGTAAGGATATAAATGTATAAGAAATCAAAGAAGAAATAGTGTAACTGTTCTTCTTTCTGTAAGATGGAAATTATGTTTGTAATGGAATGGAAATAAGCAATTTCAACTGGAAGATTTAAGTATGAAAGTGCGTGGGGGGATTATTTTCGAGACAAATTTTCAATAAAAATTATACAAAAAAAAAGAGGTTAACCCTGGCCCCTGACTTAGAATCATGGAATTACAGACTTGGAAGAGACCAGAAGGGCTATTGATTCCAACCCCCTGCCATTCAGGAAGACAAAATCATAGCATTCCTGACACATGGCTGTGCAACCTCTGCTTTTAAAAACAGAGGTTGGGAAAATAAATAATGGTACGGGAATTAATGGAAGAAATAACTAATGAAGTAAAAAGCATCAGGAATAGTGGAGACCATGAAGCTTTTTTTTTTTTTAAAGCAACATGGCTTCCCTTTTCTTGAAATGTCATGTCAAACAGAAAAACATTTGTTCCTCCAGGTCCTCATTTGGGTTTGTGGAATAATGTTTGGTCACATGCTATATGATCTTCTCTTGTACTGATTTGTTTAATTGTGCTGTGTGGCTTATTCTGAACTTAGGTGATTCAGATGATCCAGTATTTTTAAAAAGACGAAACACTTAAAACCCTAAAGGAAACAGCTGGAGCCAAATTGTGTGTGTTAAATTAGCCTTGGGGAGTAATTTATTTCAGAATTGCACACATACATAGTTTTGAGTAGCTGCTGTTTTAAAAATCGTTTTAACTGTGTTATTTATTTTTTATATATATATATATATATATATATATATATATAATCTTGCTCAAATTATTTATGATTTTAATCCAGAAGTGTTTTAAATTGTTTATATTGTTGGCTGAGATTTCATGATAAAGCGTGAGGTTGTTGTTGTTATTGTTATATACCTTCACATTGTTTGTGAGTTATGGCAACCTTATTACCGGGTTTTCTTGACAAGATTTATTCAGAAGAGGTTTGCCATTGCCTTCCTTTGAAACTGAGAAAGTGTGACTTGTACAAGATCACTTTGTCAGTTTCCATGGCCGAGCAGGGAATCGAACTCTGGTCTCCCAGAGTCCTCATTCAACACTCAAACCACTGCACTATCTGGCTCTGTAAATTATGGGATACAAGTATGTAAATAAATAATGAACATATGAATGAATGAATAAATAAATGTATTATCTTGGGAAACTGTGCAATAGACATAGAAGGCTGGGTCACTCTTGGTTGGGAGTTCTTCTCCCTTTGCTATGGCCAAGAGCACATATCAGTGGTTTCCATCCCATAATTGCCTCCTCTGATCAAGTTCAGAGCAGGCTAGTTAAGCAGCGACTGCATTCCAGCAGAAGACGGGTGGTTTTGGGACCCAGCAGAAAGCTTTTCCCTCTTCACAGCACAGAACAAATTGCACAGCAATTTGTAGATGTTTAAAGTCTTGTAAGCTCCACATATGTTATTTAAAAGTGCTGGAAACACACAGTGTGCTTCTTTTTCTCTCTTGAGCAGAAGAATATCTGGTTCCCAAAGCTGGACCCCTCTCGTGGTGGGAAGGAAGGAAAATTCCATTCATTGAAGCCTGTGAGGAAAGCCTGAAATCAAGAGGTAGCTCCTTATATTGTCTGGCTATCGTACGATTCTCTTTTTATGGGTATATGCTGCCAAGTGAGTTTTAACTTACAATGGTGCTATGAATAACAGATTGCCAGTTATTAACAGTCCTGCTAAGGTCTTAACAAACCCAGGACTGTGCCTGCCTTTATTTCCGTCAATCTACTTGTAAGGCAGTCTTCCTCTTTTTCCTACTACTTTACTGAATGTTACCACCTTTTCCAATGAGTCATGTTATCTCATGGTATATCCAAAGTATAGGTCATAATGAGAGTTCAGGTTCGACTTGTTCTCTAACCCATATATTTGTCTTTTTGGTGGACCATAATATCTGTAGAACTCCCCTCCGGCACCACATTTCATTTTTTTTTCTTGTCAGCATTATTCGCTGTCCAGCTTTCATAACCATATGCAGAAATCAGAAGTACTATGGCATGGATAATTCAGCCATATAAGTGCTCAGTGTTTGGAAGGAGATTCTTTCATAGCTGACCTTCTAAATCCTGACCCCCTTCTGAAAAAAAACATAGAGCTAGAAGACCACAAGGTCCATTCAGTCCAACCTCATTCTGCCATGCAGGAATACACAGTCAAAGCATTCCCAGCAGACAGCCATCCAACCTCTGTTTAAACCTGTAAAGAAAGAGAGCCCACCACACTTTGAAACAGAGTATTCTATTGTCAAACTGCTCTTAAGTTCTCCCTAATATTTAGGTGGAATCTATTTTCCTAAAGTTGAATGTCTTGATGACAATCTTTATTCTAATTTTGACAGTTGCTTTTGCTTAATGCCAGCTCCTTCTACCTGGGATATTTGTAAGGGGAAGAGGCCATAGAATATCTGAGCAGATGGCTCTTAACAACAGTGAAAGATGTAATGCTGAATTGTGTTGAGTTCAAACTGTGGAGGAAATGTCTAGGGATGAACAGGCCTTACTGAACATATCGACATACAAATCAGACATTGCCCCATCTTGCCCAGTACTGATTGGTCAGGGACTTGGAATGTCCTATTTGTTTGAGCATCCCTGCTGTTTGAGAGTCTTCTAATGGAATTGCTGGGAATTAAATTGGGACCTAATGCACACACACCGAATAAACCTGTTTTAAAGATACCTTATTAGTTGCTCACTCAGCAGCTAATTTAATACCTTGTGTGGAATTTGTTTCCTGACAATTCAGTTCTGTTTCTTGAACATTAATTACTTGCGTTTGTTCCTCCATTTGAGAATACATTCTTCCTAGATAAGTTTTCTCTCTTTATGCTTGCAGAGAATGAGAAGGAGAGGAAGAAAGGAGGCAAATGGGAAACTACAACAAAACCAAAATTGAGGAAAAACTATCTTGTTTGTGACAAAGTAGATTTCCTTGAACTCTCAATGCTAGGAGAATGTCATATAAGAAAGAACTCAAGGACACTTAGCATTCCCAGAGGAGTCTGTGGCAAGATGAATGTATTTAAATGCTCACAATGTGGAAAGAATTTTAATGAGTACAGTACCCTTTGTGATCATCAGAGAATCCACACTGGAGAGAAACCATATAAATGCTCAGAGTGTGGAATGAACTTCATGCGGAGTGGCAACTTTGCTTCCCATTTAAAAACCCATACAGGCAAAAAGCCGTACGAATGCCCCGAGTGTGGAAAGAGTTTTAGTCGACGATACACACTTGCAGATCATGAAAGAATCCACACTGGGGAGAAACCATACAAATGCTTAGAGTGTGGAAAGAGCTTCAGTCAGAGCAGTTGCTTTGCTACCCATCAAAAAACCCACACGGGTGAAAAACCATTTGAATGCTCAGATTGTGGAGAAAGTTTCAGTCGGAGCTGGACCCTTACTAAGCATCAAAGAATCCATACTGGGGAGAAACCATTTAAGTGCTCAGAGTGTGGAAAGAGGTTCAGTCGGGGCTGTGCCCTTACTGATCATGAAAGAATTCATACTGGGGAGAAACCATATAGGTGCTCAGAGTGTGGAAAGAGTTTCTGCCGGAGCAGTAACTTTGCTACTCATCAAAAAATCCACAGCAGTGAAAGACCATTTAAATGTTTAGACTGTGGAAGGACCTTCAGGCAAAGTGGTAACCTTCATTCCCATCAAAGAATCCACACTGGCGAAAAGCCATATAAATGCTCAGAATGTGGAAAGAGCTTCACAAGAAGCAGTAACTTTGCTTCCCATCAAAAAACCCATACAGGTCAGAAACCATACCGTTGCTCAGAGTGTGGGAAGAGCTTCACACAGAAGGGTAGCTTAACTTCCCATCAGAGAATTCACACAGGGGAAAGACCGTTTGAATGTTCAGAGTGTGGAGAGAACTTCAGCGAAAGCAGTAGCCTTACTAAACATCAAAGAATCCATACTGGAGAGAAGCCATATAAGTGCTCAGTGTGTGGAAAGAGATTCACTCATAACAGTACCCTTACTGATCATCAAAGAACTCATACAGGAGAGAAACCTTATCAGTGCTCAGAATGTGGAAAAAGCTTCACTCAGAGCAGTAACCTTACTGCCCATAAAAAAACTCATGCATTTAAACCATTTAGATGCTCAGAGTGTGGCAAAAACTTTCGTTCTGGTGAAAATCTTGCATTTCATGTTGGAATCCACACTGCGGGAGAAAGCACCATTCTCAGGGCTAGCCAACCTCTTTGGAGGGCCAAGCATGTTTGGAATGTCGAAAAGGTGCCGTCACAAAATGGCTGCAGCAGTGGGCACAGCCAATCACAAAATGCCCATTTCCCAGAATGCCAAACTGATAACGCTAGGTGATAGTATGACCAAGAACTTCAGTACAAGACAGGGTTGGGTTCTGACCCCAAGGAGACAAAGTCCCTTATTATCCCTTATTTAAGGGCTTATCATGAGGAATGTTCTCTATTTGATGTTTAGAAATCTTATGCCTTATGAGATTGGCAGGAAGTCCTCTCTTTGAGGGTTGGAAAATTCTTCCTTTCATATACACTGAATGAGATGCCCAAAAAATCGTATTTTTTGGAGAGTGGTTCCTTCATAAAGGTAGAAATGTGTGCATCATGTAATTTAAGAATATGGACAATAATGTTAACTTTACAGAGATTAGAGATTGGCCAAATTAACTGAAGTCAATACTTTCATTTGGTATTTTGGCAGAACAATTGTCAACATCTCACATAATAAATTTTGACTTTTCCTTATTTTGAAAATCTTGCAACACTGTTTAAAAGGGTACCAGTTTAAAATGTAAGCCAATTATTCCCTCAGATCTAAGCTAAAGTTGATTTATTCCACCAAGTCGACCTCCACAAATCTCATATTCAAGAACTGTGTTGTTGATGGGATGCGGCCAGGAGGGAAATGTAACAGATGCGTTTTAAGATGTAAATATTCTAAAGGCACCAAATCTTGTCTGACTTTGGAAGCTAAGCCGGATCAGCCCTGGTTAGCACTTGGATGGGAGACTGTAGGCCAGTGGTTCTTAATCTGGGGTCCGGAGACCTGTAGGGGTCTGTGGAGCTCTCATGGGGGTCCACAAAGCCCAGCTGCCGGACACCAGTAGCAGCAGCAGCAGCAACAAGGATGCCAATGGCGGGATTGCAGGTGCTGAAACTGTTCCCTCATTTGCAAACCAAGGAGCAGTTTAGGTGTGTACATACACGAAAGGGACATGATAGCAGGCATGCACATGCACCCAAACTATGACTCTTGATACTAGAGTTTGGATCCCCACTCAGCCGTGGAAACCCACTGGGTGACCTCAGGCAAGTCACATTCTCTCAGCCTCAGAGAGGGTGAAGACAACTTAACAAGAAAAACCCTTTTGATAAGTTTGCCTTAGGGTCAACGTAAGTCAGTTTTCAAAGGACAAAGACATGATGGCTAGAAACAACCTCCCCCTGTCAGCGGCACTTTGTTCCTGTGTGCTTCACATCACTTCTAACTTATGGCAACCCTAAAATTAACCTATCACGGGGATTTTTTTTTTTTTTTGCCAAGATTTGTTCAGAGGGGGTTTGCCTTTGGCTCTGAGACGGAAAGAATGTGACTTGCCCAAGGCCACCAGTGTCTGAACAGCGATTTAAATCCTAGGGTCCAGAAGCCTTTAATGAATTAATTAATATTTGAAAAATAAATAAAAGTATTTGAATCTTTAAATCTTTAAATATTGAGTTAAGTCTTGGAGATCCTCAGGAACAAATGGTATTTGCACGGATTCCCTGGTAAAGAAAAGGTTAAGAACCACTACTGTAGGCTGTATTTCAGAGAAAGGAAGTGGTGAAACCACCTCTGAATATTCCTTGCCTAAGAAAATCCTATGAAATTTGCCGTAAGTCAGCAGGTGACATGAAGGTGCATATACACACACCCAGATAACATCAGGCTGTGCAGCCCTTTAAAAACCTGACCCTTGCCCTCCTTCTCCTGTACCGGCTGTTGCCTGGCCAGCTGAAGACAGCTCATGGCCCAATTTCTCAGCACGATAAACCTCCTCCTAATGCCCCCTGCACCCAAGGAAGGAGATGGCTGAGAAAGAGGAAGTATAGGGCTTCCATGCTGACCTACCCCTTCCCTTTCCCTTCCCTGATCTGGGCCCTGAGTTCCCATTCTCCCCATCATGTCTCAACCTCCTCACGGACACACACATTTGGATATTTGTGGTTTTTCCACTTTTGTGGCGACCCTGCAACCCTAAACCTAGTGAATGCGGAGAGCCAACTATATTATAGCCTACAAGCTCTATACTGCCAGTAACTTAAGACTTAAAAAGATAGATTTCAACATTTCAGAGTGGGGGAGAAAACCTGTATGATTGCTGGGAAACCACAAGATGAGGGTGTACCAGGGAAAGAGATAAGGCAGGAAGGTGTAGATGTAAGAAAGGATAGATTTGGCCCCAGTGCTTGAAGTTCCCCACCCTGGTAACAGATGAATAGGAAGAGGGTTCAAAGATAGTTGATTAGCATATTACGGTAATCTGGATTACAGAAAAGCATAGAACCCTTGTGATTTCTGAGAGAGCCTAGGTGAGCAGGATTTGATCTGATCTTACCCTGAACAAGTATAGAAAGGAAAAGACAGGGAGCTACCTGGGGCAGGGGGATGAATCATAGAATCACAGAGTTGGAATTTATTATTAATTGGTCACCTTCTCCACGTAGTGATCCTATCATTTCCTTTTGCTGCGGACATATCTAAAAAAGCCCTTTTTATTGTTTTTGATATCTCTGGCAAGCCTGAGTTCATTCTGCACTTTAGCTTCTCTGACTTTCTCCCTACATCTCCTGGCTATTTGCATGAATTCTCCTTTGGTGGTTTCACCATTCTTCCATTTCCTGTACATGTTTCTTTTAACACTTAGCTCTGCTGAGAGTTCTTCAGTCAACCATTCCGGTTTCTTTAGACACCTGTCATTTTTCCTCCTTATTGGCACAGTTTTCAATTGTGCCTTCAGTATCTCACTTTTAAGAAACTCCCAACCATCATGCATTCCTTTCTCTTTTAGTATTCTTGTCCACGGGATTTCAGCAAGTAACTCCCTAAGTTTGGAGAAATCAGCTTTCTTAAAGTTTAGGATGTGTGTCTGGCTACACTATCACCTCCTATAAATAAGAGTTCTTCTTCCCCACGCCTGTGAAATTTTATTTCAGTTCCCAGGTTTCTAGCAGTGGCTTAAAACTTAAATTGAGCATTTAGAAATAATATTTAAGCTTCCAAAGAAAAGGGAACAGGCAAAGTTCCCAAGAGAACCAGCGTGGTGTAATGCTTTGAGCTTTAGACAGCGACCCGAGAGAGACCAAGTTTCAATTCCCTACTTGGCTATGGAATCCTATTGGGTGGCCTTAGGCACTGTTACCCTGATTTCTGGGGGTCCCATGAAGGACACCTAAGTGCAATCCAAATATTACAAAGTTGGGAATTAGCAAAGAGCACAAGCTAGCACTATGAGAGGCAGGGCAACGTAGCGAGATCTTTTACCCAATGTCTATGGGGTCAGGCCGAGTCAAGGAGCAAACAGAAGTAAAATAATAATTGTTGTTTTTATTAATATACAGCCAAACAAGTGTATGCAACACACACACAGAGAACTATAGAAATAAAGATTAGAGTTGGATAAAGGGATTTTGAGAGGAGGTTTGGTATGGGTAATACTACACCTGTCCTGAAGCCCGGGTAGCCAGAAGAAGAAGTTTGTGGAAATGGAGATTCTCAGCACGTGGAGCTGAGGGGAAGGCTCGCCGAACAAAGCGACAGCAAGGCGGGATGGAAGCCAAAAGTGATCCGAGCAATCCAAAGAAGTGCTCAAAGTCAGGGGTTCTTATAGGGGAAAATGTGGCCGTAGGCTAGTCCATTCTTGGGGATAACAATGAGTTTCGGGCTGGAGACAAAGCCTCTGAAAGGTCAGTATTTTGCATGATTGAGTTAAGACCGAATTGTCAATAGAGTAGCCAGTATGCAAACGCAGAGTGCTTGACAGATGAGTGTTCAGCTCGTCAAGCTGCCTGCTCGGGGCAGGGAGTCCTTTGTAAGTAGTGCGCATGCATAATGTGATACTTGTCTCCTGAAGCGGCAGTCTGGCTATTTCTGGCCTGCCTGTATTTGTTTGGAATATTTCAGTGATTAGCAGTCGTGCCTGTATGCGTGCTTGTCCGGGGGCCTCGCAAGCATGTGGAGAGAAAGGGGTATAGAAGGCCAAATTATTGCTATCAAAATGATATCTAATATCCCACAAGTCCCGGCTAGAAACGTGCTTGTCCAGGGGCCTCGCAAGCACGTCTGACTCTCAGCCCCAGAAAACCCTGTGATAGGGTTGCGTGGGTCAGAAATGAGTTCCATCCAGATAATAACTATTTTAACAATTTTGTTAAAATCAGTTTCCAAAAACTTGCTGGAAAAGAAAGATCTTAACCTGTCACTAAAAGGAAAGCAAAGAAGAAGCCACCCCTAACTTCCCTAGGGTGGGAATTCCAAAGTGTGGGAAAAGCCACAGAGAAGGCCTTGTCCCTTGTTCCCACCAGGTGCGCCTACAAAGCTGGTGGGATCGAAGTGCCTCCCCTGAATATCCTAGAGAAGAGCTTTCCAAACTGTGTGTCGTGACACATTAGTGTGTCAGCTGCAGTTTGTAGGTGTGTTGCATGAACATAACAGGTGGAGGGCTGCCTCTCCCAATACTGCCACCCTGGACCGAGAAAGACCCCACTGAGGGTGGCAGCAGCAGGCCAGGCTCGGATGGAGGAGCTGCCTCTCCTGCCACCACCTTGGGCTGAGGAAGACCCTGGTGAGAGTGGCAGTGGTGGTGGGCCAGGCTTCAGTGGAGGGGCGGCTTCCACTTACTGAATTACTTACTGTGTTATGAAATGATGCGTATCTAAAAAGTCTAGAAGTCTTAATGGACCACAACCTGAACTTGAGTCAACTGTGTGATGCAGCAGCTAAAAAAGCCAATGCAATTCTGGGCAACAGCAGCATAGTGTCGAGATCAAGGGAAATAATAATACCACTTTATTTTGCTTTGGTTAGATCTCACCTGGAATACTGTGTCCAGTTCTGGGCACCACAGTTCAGGAAGGATATTGACAAGCTGGAACGTGTCCAGAGGAGGGTGACCAAAATGGTAAAGGGTCTGGAAGCCATGCCCTATGAGGAGACATTTAGGGAGCTGGGTATGTTTAGCCTGACAAAAAGAAGGTTAAAAAGAGACCTAATAGCCATGTTTAAATATTTGAAGGGATATTATGTGTTGAAGATGGAGCAAGCTTGTTTTCTGCTCTTCTAGAAACTAGGACACGGAGCAATGGATTCAAAGTGCAGGAAAAGAGATTTCACCTAAACATCATGAAGAACTTCCTGACAGTCAGAGCTGTTCAACAGTGGAATATACTGCCTGGGAGTGTGGTGGAGTCTCCTTCTTTGGAGGTTTTTAAGCAGAGGCTGGATGGCCATTTGCTGGGGGTGCTTTGCATGTTTGTTCCTGCATGGCAGGAGGTTTGGCCTCAATGGCCATTGTGGTCTCTTCCAACTCTATGTTTCTATGATTTCTAAGTGTGGCACCAACATGAAAAATTTGGAAAGCTCTGTCTTATAGCTTGGGCAGGCTCAGATGGGAAGATGCAATTCTTCTGTTATAGAATCATAGAGTTGGAAGAGACCCCAGGGGCCATCGAGTCCTGCTATGCAGGAACACCTATCAAAGCATTCCCAACAGATGGCCATCCAGCCTCTGCTTAAAAACCTCCAAAGAAGGAACTCCACTACACTCCGAGGCAGCAGCATATTCCACTGTCAGACAGCCCTGACTGTCGGGAAGTTCTTCCTGCGGTTCAGATGGAATCTCCTTTCCTGCAGCTTGAATCCATTGCTCCTTGTCCTAGTCTCCTAGTTGTTTTCCTCAACCCCAGCTCTGAATGATCTCCCTGCTGGGCACTGGTACAAACCAACCACTGTAGTTCTTATTCCCAGTATGGTATCGATCAAGAGAAAGAGGAAGCCTTGAATGGGGCCAGGTAGCATCTCTGTCGGTGGGATACAGAATTGGCTCTGGGTTTTACTGCAGATTTTAAAGGAGCTCTCTGGCTGCTGAAAGCCAGCCCCAAATGGGTTGGGCACATTGGAGAGAGTATCTTAAAGTTCCAATTAAAACTTGGAACACTGCCCCCACTGACACGGAGCCATGATCTCCCATAGTCCCATGGAGGTGAAATGGAAAGACGGTGACATCAGAGGGAAATTAAGGCCTTCTTTGCCCCATACCTGGATCCCACATCCTGTCGCAATCCTGGCAGTGCCACTGTTGGGATGGGAGTGAGACCCGAAGGGTCTCCTCTGCATAGGGCTGGCTGCCAGCAGACGGGTACTGTTTGGGACATGCTCCTTCTTTCCGCAGTGCAGCCAGCCTCTTCCAACACTGCACTGAGAAAGGAAGCACTTGTTAGTGTTTCCACCCTTCCAGCACATTTTCCGGCAATGCAATCATTGCATGAAGGGAAGCCATTACCAGATTTTTTCCACCAATGGAATACAGCATGATCACAATGGCTGGGGACATGATAGGAGTTGGGACCACAACGACATGTGATGGCACCATTTGTGGACAGGCAGCAATCCATCCTGGCACTGTCATGAGGAAATGGCTTAAGTGTGCAAAGCACCAATAGTGGCAAATTATCCAGTATTCGCCCCCCCTTGTCCATTCACAAAAAAAGCTGCTGTTGATACCATCACACGCTAACCGTAGGGAAGCCAAGAAACACATGCGATGGGATAAAACACTCTTACCTCAATTGAAAATTCTGTTGAAATATGGAGATCCTTTGTCCTAATTTTTAAAAAATAGATTCTCAATTTTGTTTTGATATATTTTTATTAATTGTACAAATATTTCCCTATTTATACAAGATTTTATATACACGTATCTATAATATATACAATGCAGTATTCACTATAAGAAAATAGTTACCGGTATATAATAAATAAGTAAATTAACAGAATCTTCCTTTCTGAAACTCTGTAGAACTCTTATACTAACTCTATGTATCTTCTCCTTAACTTCTATGTATAACTCCTTAACTCTATATTATCTTCTCCTTAACTTTTTTTAAAGGAACAGGAAGTAACAAACAAAAAGAAAAAGAAAAAAGGATTGAGCTGCATGACAAGGTATGTAACAGAAAGTGCTGCTGTCCCATAGCTAGGGTTGCCAGAGTGAAAATTGGAGAGGGCTCCAGTCCCTATAAATAATTGGTTATATCAGGAAATTTCAGCAGGCTTGCTTGTCATGCAATTAGCCTAACAAGCAACACCTTCTGAAATCCCTCTTGGAGGGGGGTTCTGTGAAAGCCCCCTTCAGTTTTCACTCTGGCAACCCTACACACAACACTGCAAGTCTAGGGACTGCCCAGGGTGCAAAGATATTTATTAACTTGTTTTAAAAATGGAATATGATTTTAGGCTTCTAAAGTTTTATCTGTTTGTAAATGCCAGCACTGCAAGCCTCAAGGTTGTGAGTTCGATCCTGCCGGGCTCCAAGGTTGACTCAGCCTCCCATCCTTCTGCAGGTCGGTAAAATGAGTACCCAGCTTGTTGGGGGCATGTATAGAAATATATGCTATTTGTAAGTTGTTCGCCGCCTCAATCCATATGGAGAGGCAGGGATACAAATAAATAAATAAATAAATTGTTTTAAATGTTTTTGACATACCTAATTTATTACTGGAGGCCATCTTGGTTCCCACTCTGGGAGAAAGGGAGCATACAAATATAATAAACTAGCATATTTACCCGGGGTTTCCTGGGATTTTATTTTCTCATAGGTAATATTTGATTTGAGATCCTGTGTCTCTAAATTCTCAAACTGTTTTGTCCAGTACCTTTAACTTTTCCCCATATTCCCCAATCCAATCTGTATTCAGAATTATTAACATACAGAGGTTGAGTCCCTGGGGGAATACACTGCCCTCCTCCTTGCTGCTAGGCCTTATCTCCTTAGCAACCGGTCTGCGGCCACAGAGCTCTCCAGTTGAGAAGTCTAAAGGCCCCCTCCCTAAACTGCAAACCCCCCCCCCAGTTCCATAGGATGTTGGAAGTGGAACAATAGCACTGTGACCTTCCAATGCAGCAATGGCCCGTCTCTGCACAGCAATAAGGCAGTGAAAGGGTTAAAGGCGCAGAGTCTTCCCACCGCGCCTAGAGAGGCAGCGTGGGAAAGTTGAGAGCAACAAAGGCGGCTGCAAATAGAAGGCCTCCCTTCCTTCCGGCCTGCTTGTCCCACCCACCCCCTCCACCCCGCCTCCCACGTGGGGGGGGATCTGGCTGCCTGGCAGGGAGTGGGTAAGCTTTAAAGCGGTACCGCTCAGTGGGAAGATCAAAGGGATCGTCGGGGAGGAGGAGGAGACGTGGGAAGGGGCAGGGCAGGGCGCCAAGCAGGATGCGGTCTGCCTGATGCGGGCGGGAGAAGGGAGACCGATCCGGTGGAGGCAGATAACCCCGGGCGGGCAGAGATTTTGGGGCAGCGGAGCAGGGGGGGAGGGAGGCTAAGGCCATGTCTGCACTACACTGTTATAGCGCTATTATTCCACTTTCAACCTCCTGGGGAATTCTGGGGTTTGCAGTTTCCTGAGGCCGAAGAGCTGTCTGGCTGAGAATTCCAAATGCCCCTCCCTAAACTGCAAACCCAAGATTCCGCAGGATGTTGAAAGTGGGATAATAGCGCTGTAACAGTGCAGTGTGGAAATGGTCTGAAGATTGTCCCACAACTTGTAGGCTGGGAAAGGTGGTTTCTGAAGCCATGTTCTCTTCCTTGAGGTGGGAACAGATTCTCAACTCCCCCACCTCAAATAAGGGTCCTGTGACTTTAAACAAATACCATTTCCACACTACACTCTTATAGTGTGATGATTCCACTTTCAACATCCTATGGAATCCTGGGGTTTGCAGTTTCGGGATGGGCCAGCCAGCCCCTCCCGAAACTGCAAACCCCAGGATTCCATAGGATGTTAAAAGTGGAATCATCACACTATAAGAGTGTAGTGTGGAAATGGCCTAGGACAGGCAAAGGCAAACAGATCGGACAAGCTCTTGCTTTATTCCTAGGACCTTCTGGGGAGGGTCTGTATGGACTACATATCTTCTAGATGTCCCAAATTTGCTGTGACAGTGCTGATCAATCCTCTGTTGTCTCACTTTTTCAGATACAGGTTGGCCCTCCACATTCGCTAGGGGCGCAGGACCCTCGCAAAAGTAAAAATATCAAAATGCATGTATGTGTATTTAGGGGAAGGCTAAGGCATGGGTGGGGAGAGTGGGCCAGGCCAGGGAAGGGAGAGAGTTGGCACGGTGGCCCTATGTTTCTGTCTCTTGCCCATCTCCTTCCTTGGGTATATGTTGGGCATCGGGAGAGGGTTTGTGGTGCTGAGAAATTGGGCTGTCCTTAGCTGGCCAGGCAGTGTCTGGTAGAGGACAAGGAGGACCAGAGGCGAGTTTTTAAAGAGCTGCGCGGCCTGATCGGAGCCACCAAGAGAGAAGGTTCCCCCAAACAAAAAAAGTGCCTGAGATGGGGGTCAGGGGTTGGAGAAACTTGTAAATAAGCAAAAATCCATGAATGTCAGACCTGCAAATGTGGAGGGCAGACTGTACCTGTAAAACATCCCGGTTGCTCTCTCCTCCCCAACTTTCCCTCTTTATCCTCTGCTTACATGAATTGCTGCAAACTGGGTTCAAAGGATAAAAGTATTTTGCTCTCCATTAACTCAGTGGCAGGGAGGTGGGGAAGAATAGGAAGGGGCAGAGTCTTGCCATTCTCGGAAGCTTTGGGTAAAAGCAAACTGCTGTAATCTTTCCTAGTTGGTGTGCATTTTCCTCCATAACTTTTGCCACCTTGGCTATCTCCGCACTACACTGTTACAGGGCTATCATTCCACTTTCAACCTCCTGTGGGATTCTGGGGTTTGTAGTTTCCTGAGGCCAAAGAGCTCTCTGGCTGACAATTCTAAAGCCCCCCTCCAAACTACAAACCCCGGAATTCCATAGGATGTTGAAAGTGGAACAATAGCACTGTAACAGTGTAGTGCGGAAATAGCCGTTGACCACGCTCTGATGTTGCTCAGACACACGCTTCCCAGTTTTCATCTGTGAAATTTTGGAGGGTATGGGACTGATGTACCCTCCCCCCGCCAAATGAAGACAAAACCAAAACAAAGCCAGAAATGATCAGAAATCTATCAGGGCTGTCCAGCAGTGGAATCTGCTGCCTCGGAGTGTAGTGGAGTCTCCTTCCTTGGAGGCTTTTAAGCGGAGGCTGGATGGCCACCTGTCGGGAATGCTTTGAGGGTGTTCCTGCATGGCAGGGGGTTGGACTAGATGGCCCCTGGGGTCTCTTCCAACTCTACATTTCTGTGATTCTATGATTCTGTGATTCAACTTTTGAAAAGTAGAGTTTGGAAGTATATGTAGGGTTGCCAGAGTAAAAACTGGAGACGGTTCCTTTAATGGGTGTGTAGAAGTGGGCATTTCAGCAGGTGTTTCTTGTCACACAACCAGGTAACAATCAACACCAGGTGAAACGCCCTCTTCTACACAACCATTAGAAGGACAGCAGCCATCTCCAGTTTTCACTGTGACAATAATAATAATAATAATAATAATAATAATAATAATTATTATTATTTGTATCCCGCCTCTCCACATGGATCGAGGCAGCGAACAGCATGAAATACATTGTACATTAAAATACATTAAAAGACCTTGAAAAAGTACCCAATCCTCCCCACTTACCAACCCAGCTAAAACCAACCCCCTAAAACACATAACAATTAACAATTAATTAACTATTAAAAGAACAGCAGGACAATTGGTGGGAGGCAGTGGAGGTACTAGTCTTGGAAGGCCTGTCGGAAGAGATCAGTCTTGACAACCCAGAGTAACCAAAATGTGAGCACCCAAAATGGTAAAAGGCATGGAAACCATACCCTACAAGGAGCAGCTTAGGGAGCTGGGTATGTTTAGCCTGGAGAAGAGATGGTTAGGAGGAGATACGATAGCCGTGCTTAAATATTTGAAATAATGCCATATGGAAGATGGGGCAAGCTAGTTTTCTGCTGCTCCAGAGACTAGGACACAGAGCAATGGATTCAAACTAGAGGAAAGGGGATGCCACCTAAATATTAGGAAGACCTTCCTGACAGTAAGAGCAGTTTGACAGTGGCATACACTGCCTGGGAATGTGGTGGAGTCTCCTTCTTTAGAGGTTTTTAAACAGAGGCTGGATGACCTTCTGTTGGGAACGCTGTGATGGTGTATTCCTGCATGGCAGAATGGGGATGGATTAGGTGGCGTTTGCAATCTCTTTCACCTCTAGGATGCTATGATTCTAAATCTGTTAAACAGTGGATAGCAGGGCTCTGTAAGCAAGCTGAAAAGTGGATTGTCACTCCTGCAGGCCACCAGGTGGGCAGTTTGCTCTTTTTTGGTGAGAAGAAGGGAAGGCTCAGCTTTCACTCTTTCCACTTTTCAAACATTTGAGTGCTGTTGCAGGGGTACCATTGTATATATAAATGGACACTTCTGTCAGTAAATGTATGTGCACTCTCTGCTCATTTTATTATTCCTTTGCTTTTTAGTTCCATTATTGGAGCTATTAATTTAAAGTTGTGACAAATAAATTTGAATTAATAGCAACTACATGAATTACAAAGATTTTGCTAATGTGAAGGGTACAGTTTATGGAAATATGTTGCCAAGGGGTATGCAAGTGAAAAATGGTTAGGAACCACTGGACTAGAGACCAAGGTTTGAATCCCTACTCAGCTAGGGATTTGGAAATAAATGGGTCACCTTAGGAAAGTCATGCTCTCTCAGTCTTAGAAGAAGGCAAGGGCAGACCCTCTCTGAACAAATTCTGCCAAAAAAAGCTTCATGATAGGTTTGCCTTAGGGTCTCCATTAGTCAGAAATGAATTGAATTTTAACAGTATTAAATACTGTTGATACTTTAATTCTGTTTAAATGTTGACTTTTTGTATGTTTTTAATTACACTAATCATTTCAATTTGTAAGCCACCTTGAGATCTGATCTTGGGGAAAAGGTGCAGTATAAATAAAATTAATCATAACAACAACAAAGACCTATCTCTTCGAACAGGCCTAACCAGTTGATTTTAAACTACGAATTTTATATTGGTATGTTCTTAAGAGGATATTAATGTCTAGTAACTGTGTTTTAACCTAGATTTATGTGTTTAAATGGTTTTAGGTGTTTTTAGTTACATACTGTATTTTAATCTATGTTGCAATAGATTAAAGTACAGATTAATATAATGGACCTTGAGCCTTGAGAAGAAGTGGGTAAGAAATTTATTATTATTGTTGTTGTTGTTGTTGTTGTTGTTATTATTATTATTAATATGATGATGATGATGATGATGATGATGATATCATCCAGCCTTCATCTAGTGCCACTGCAAGGGCCAGATGACCCTACATTTGTTGATGGAAATTCCACACAGCTCTGGCTAATATAGTCCATGGTGGGCAATGCTAGGAGCTGCAGTTCAGCGTTTAAGATGGCTTAAAGACACAGCAACAAGGTAGAGAAGAGCAGGGAGAGGGCCAGCTGAAGCTCCTGTGGGGAGGAGTTCCACAACCCAGGAGCAGCCACCAAGAAGGCCCCTCTCCACAAGGCCTGTAGAATAAATCATGCTGTTAGTCCTGACTAGAATAGACCCTGAAATCAAAGGATTTACTGCACGTTGACTCAGCATTCAAGAACGGGTCTAACTCTAGCTGGGACTAACCAGCAGAGGCAGGATGGCCACCTGTCAGGAGTACTTTGAGGGTGTTCCTGCATGGCAGGGGGTTGGACTGGATGGCCCCTATGGTCTCTTCCAACTCTACATTTCTATGATTCTGTGATTCTACAGCGCACCAACCCAAGTGTGCTCATGATTCAAAGACTTTCCTGGCTACATTAGATAATTGGGGGAGCAAGGGAGCTGTCCGATCTTGTCCAGAAAGTCAGTCGTTTTCTTCTTCTCCTTCTAGGCTGAGAGAAGATGGCAGCCGTGGGAAGCTCTGCTGTGACATCAATAGGTCTCTCCCTATTGGAACAAGGAGGGAAAGTCGGGGGACTGGAAGATCCTGGAGGTCCCAAACCAGAAAAGGAATCCAAACGAGCAGGACCAGCCCTTCAGGGTGGGACAATGAAGGACCTTCTGCAGTGGGCGGCCCCCCAGCAGGTGAAGCAAGAACCAGGGGAGATGATGCCACAGGGCTGGGATGGGTCTCTTCAGGAGTTCCTGAAGGCCACCCAGTCCCCTCATCTCGGGTGGGGGAACCCACAGCTCCTGGTACCCATGCCATGGGAGGAAAATGGCAAGGGTTTCCCAAGTCCATTCGAGGGACCTGCTGATGCTTGGATGTGGCCCCGAGGAGAATGGGTGGCCCGGCCCTTGGCAGGAGAAACTCAACCAGCTGTTCCCAGTTTGGACGGTGGAAACAGGGGAGACAGCAGGAGGTTAAAAGCAGAGGCCTCCAAGCCCAGCCTGGTTGGGGCAGAGGCCCAGCGCCGCCGCTTCCGACAGTTCTGCTACCTGGAAGCCGAGGGGCCCCGCGAAGTTTGCCTCCGTCTCCGGTCCCTTTGTCGCCAGTGGCTGGAGCCTGACAGGCACTCCAAGGAGCAGATTCTGGAGCTGGTGATCCTGGAGCAGTTCCTGACCATCCTGCCAGCGGAGATCCAAAGCTGCGTAAGGGAGCGGGGAGCGGAGACCTGCGCACAGGCAGTGGCCCTGGCCGAGGAGTTTCTCAAGAGGCAGCAAGAGACCAAGAGGTGGGAACAGCAGGTGAGGCAACCATCCCTGTAAATCAAGAGCAAGGAGCCTGTTTTTTACATCAGAAATGGGACACACGCCAGCAGTTAAAAGGGACAAAAGCAAAACGAGCACAACCACCTTGCTTTCTCTCTCACACATTACACACAGAAGCAGAGAGTTGGAAGAGACCCCAGGGGCCATCCAGTCCAACCCTCTGCCATGCAGGAACACACATCAAAGCACTCCCAAAAGATAGCCTTTCGGCTTTTGCTTAAAAACCTCCAAATTTCCAAAGAGGGCGACTCCACCACACTCTGAGGCAGCATATTCCATTGCTGGTCAGCTCTGACCATCAGGAAGTTCTTCCTGAGGTTCAGGTGGAATCTCCTTTCCTGCAGCTTGAATCCATTGCTCCTTGTCCTGGTCTCTGGAGCAGCGGAAGACAAGCCCTCTCTCTCCTCTGCATGGCATCCCTTCAAATATTTAAACATGGCTATCGTGTCCCCTCTTCACCTTCTCTTCTGCAGACTAAACATCCCCAGCTCCCTAAGCCACGCCTAACAGAGCATGGCTTCCAGACCCTTCACCATTTTGGTCGCCCTCCTCTGGACACGTTCCAGCTTGTCGACATCCTTATTGAATTGAGGTGCCCAGAACTGGACACAGTACTCCAAATGAGGCCTAACCAATGCAGAATAGAGTGGTACAGTGAAGTGAGAGGCCACTGGGAAGTTACCATAACAGTCTAAGGGCCTTTGCGTACTACGTTGTTACAGTGCTCTTATTCCATTTTCAACATCCTGTGGAATTCTGGGGTTTGTAGTTTCCTGAGGCCCAAGAGCTCCCTGGCTGAGAATTCTAAAGGCCCCTCTCTGAACTGCAAATCCCAGGAGTCCACAGGATGTTGAAAGTGGAATAATAGCACTATAACAGTGTAGTGTGGGAAGGCCCTGAGAGAGAAAGAAGCAGACCCGGTCACAAGTTCTTTCTTTCGTTGTCATTCCAGGTGCCAAAGGGTTTTCGGGAAGCTCTTGGCAACACCACCAAGGCACAGCAAGGCCCATCAGACAATGGCCAGTGGCAGCTCTACAGAGAGGCCAAGCAGGACAGTGATGGAGAGGCCAGCTCATTGGGTGAGTAACTCAAGCCAGTGAAGGAACTGGATTCAAATTACCACAATTAGAGCAAAGGGTTATTGGTTCCTTCCCTCCTTAACCTAAGGCCATTTCCGCACTAGACTGTTATAGTGCTATGATTCCACTTTCAACATACTATGGAATCCTGGGGTTTGTAGTTTCAGGAGGCACTGGCTGGCCCCTCCCCAAACTGCAAACCCCAGGATTCCATAGGATGTTGAAAGTGGAATCATAGCGCTATAACAGTCTAGTGCGGAAATGGCTTAAGTTAGGCTGCAAAGAATCTTTTCTCTCTTTCTCTCACTCTCTCTAGCTTATTAGAACATGGAAAAACCATGCCTGCCGGGAGATTCTGAGAGCAGTCATTCCAAAAAGTCATTTTTAATAGGCTTGGACCTAGTTTTTAATTTAGCGTACAGTAGGCCTCTCCTACCCACAGGGGAATACATTCCGGGACTTACTGCAGGTAACAGAAAACATAGAAAAACATGGACAAAGGAACGCTATCTTGTTCAATGAAATGAGGTATTGAGATGAATATGCACTTTGGAAAGGAGGCTCTATAACTTGGTAGAATTTTAGAATTTAAGAGGAAGAAGGTTTTATAGCCATTATTTGCTGTGCAAGGCTAGTGCACAAATTATAAAAACTTTAAAATCAACAACATGTCATCCAAAAAGAGATGGGCACAAAATGCTTCCAGACTGCATTTCAGCATAGATAAGTGAAACTGTGGAAACTGGTCATGTAGCTATGGGGGACCTACTGTGCTTTTCTGTCTTTCGTTAGTTACAGTTTTCATTGTTCTTTTCAGTCATTGCTGCTGCTGCTTTTCCTCCTTTTAGCTGTAAGTCCTGGAGAAGAAAAGAAAAAAAACCCAGGATACATTTATAGAGACTTTCATGTGTAAATTAAAATCAGTAGCAGAATACCCCTGAAAAATGCAGACTCTGATCTTTCTCTGATCTTTCCTTGACCACCAAAAGCAGGAAAATATCTCCAAAGAAACATGTCTCTTTCTGTATGTTCTCTCCAGTGTTTCCTCAAGAATCAGTTCAGTTTGATTTTATAACAGATTTTAAAACCATTTTTTCAACTCTAACAAGGGCTCCCACAAAGAACAAAACAATTTAAACAATAAAGTAACAAAACCTAAAACTGATTATCTTAGAGGCCTAAATCAAGTTGTTAATCCCACATCAAGTAGGCTCTTTGAATTAATAGGAACTTAGTAGGTCAGCACTTAGGGAAGGTTCATAGATTCAATGAGTCATTTCTAGGTGGAAGTAATCATTCAGACTGGCAACTCTCATAACAATTCAGATTGTCAATCTTGTAGCTGCAAGCATCGTAATATTATCATGCATTGATACATCAGCGGGAGTGCTTTGAGGGTGTTCCTGCATGGCAGGGGGTTGGACTGGATGGCCCCTGTGGTCTCTTCCAACTCTACATTTCTATGATTCTATGATACCACTGAACAGTTACAAAATTGTAAGGTGGATTTAAGATCTCCTAACTTGTGGGAATTCATGTTTACGATTGAACATGACCCCCAAAACCTACCTGAGGCAATTTCCACACTACAGTCTTATAGCGTGATTATTCTACTTTCAACATCCTATGGAATTCTGGGATTTGCAGTTTCAGGAGGCACTGGCTGGCCCCTCCCGAAACTGCAAACCCCAGGATTCCATAGGATGTTGAAAGTGGAATAATCGTGCTATAAGACTGTAGTGCGGAAATGTCCTGAGACAAGCAGTTGTGACAAGTCATTGAGATCTCTCTCCAGCTGCCTGTTCTTGATGCACTCTATGACTTGGAGAGAACTGCAAACATCATTCTCCAACACCCCAGCCTGAAGTGTCTTAGAAATGTTTCAGTTAGGGTGCTGCTGGCTGCAAAGGTAGGTTTTTGTGGGGTGGCATCACCAGATGTTGACGATGCGGGACTCAGCCTAGGTTTAAGCCAAAAGGAACTGATTTAAAATGTTTGATCTAAGAGCCTTTTTGATAAGAATGTTTTCTCATTCCAGGCGTTGTAAGAATGCTTTTCCTGTCTCACCTCTTTTTGACAGCCATGTTTGATAGCCATGTTTAAATATTTAAGGGATGCCATGTAGAGGAAGGAGAGGGCTTGTTTTCTGCTGCTCCAGAGACCAGGACAAGGAGCAATGGATTCAAGCTGCAGGAAAGGAGATTCCACCCCCCTGAACCTCAGGAAGAACTTCCTGACAGTCAGGGCTGTCCGGCAGTGGAATCTGCTGCTGCCTGGAAGTGTGGTGGAGTCTCCTTCTTTGGAGGTTTTTAAGCAGAGGCTGGATGGCCATCTGTCAGGAGTGCTTTGAGGGTGTTCCTGCATGGCAGGGGGTTGGACTGGATGGCCCCTGTGGTCTCTTCCAACTCTACATTTCTGTGATTCTATGGTTCTGTGACAGAGTTTGAAAAGTCAAAAAATCCCCCAGAATCATTCAACCAGCGTGGCTTGTCAAGAAAATAACTTTTCCAAACTCTTCCATGGGAGGGAATTCCACAGCCAGATGTGCTGGTCCAGAAAAATCCCCGTCTCACATTTGCAGCTCTCAAACCTCTTTTATTGATGGAACATGTAACGGGCTTCAGCTAATTTCACCCTCCAGGCAAGCTTATCTGGGTAGAGGCAGTTTTTGAAACACCCTAGTCCTAAACCAGTTTCAGACTTCTAGAAAATCATTAGCACCCTTACTAGACCCAGAAATAGGTGACATGCTGGCACAGTTATTGTAAGACCTGTCCCTTGTGGTCTGAAATGAGTACACTGGAGAGAGCTATCTGGCTGCCACGATTTGCACCACTTGCAGTTCCCAAACAACCTTCAAGGGCAGCCCCATGTTCAGTTTCTGGCAGTAATCTAGCTACAGCTGAGCAAGGCATATATATCACTGTGATCAGATCTCATTTTTCCACTTCAAATTCTTTCTGTTTTGTACAGGAAATGACACGTGTGTATGTATCTCTTCCCTTTTCTCTCTTCCAGCAGGCGATGGGTGGGTGAGTGAGAATGAGGAAGAGAAACCTCAGCTCAGTTCTGAGAAAACAGAACCGTCCCAGGCATTTGGAGAGGCTGCTTTTTTGTGCCAGGAGCAGCTAGAAGCCTTTGAAAATGAACATAAAGCAGAGAACCAGCAGGAGGGTCCCTTTGGGGAGGGAGACTCTAAGCCAGTTCCTTGTCGGAGAGCTGGTCGGAAACCTGGGGAAACTACCACCCAAGAAGGGATCCTCGTGGATCAGAGGAAAAAAGTGTGCCTGGAATGTGGGAAGGCATTTGCTCGAAGCTCTGACCTGCTTAAACATAGGCGGACTCACACAGGGGAAAAGCCCTACCAATGCCTCCACTGTGGGCGGAGTTTCAGCGACCGCTCCAACCTGATTGCACACCGGAGAATCCACGCAGACAAGAAGCCGTATCAGTGCTTGGACTGTGGTAAATGCTTTTGCCAGAACTCCTATCTGGTCCGCCACCGGAGGACCCACACAGGGGAGAAGCCGTACAAATGCTCCTATTGCGGCAAAGGCTTCAGCGACAGCTCAAACCTGGTTGTGCATAAACGGACTCACACAGCGAGTGACAAGCCTTACCGGTGCCTGGATTGCGGTCGGAAGTTCAGTGAGCCCTCACTCCTCAGCCGGCACCAACGGATGCATGCCAAAGAGAGGCCATACAATTGCTCAGACTGTGGAAAGACCTTCCGTCATCGCTCAGACCTCATTCGCCACCGGAGAACCCACACGGGAGAGAAGCCATTCAAGTGCTTAGACTGTGGCAAGGGCTTCAGCCAGAGGTCCCACTGCAGCACCCATGAGAGAAGACACACTAGGCAGAAACTGTTCCCGCAGTGTTCAGATAATGGGAAAAACTTCAACCCCACTGACATTGGACTTCCCGCAAAGGAGGAAGCTGCCGAAACTTCTCAAAGAATTATGTCCCAAAAAGACATGAGGATGGGGCACATGTGTGTCCTCCTGCACACAGAATGGGGTTACTTATAGTCTTGTTTCTTTGTAAAACAGTGTGATCGCTTGGAGGAAATTCTTAACTCACCCCAGGCGAGTACAGTGGACCCTCCGTATTGGCATCCTCCACATCTGTGACTTCCAGCTCATGCAGAGCGTTGCATCCTATACCTAAAATGGCAGCAATGTGAACGCAGACACACTGAAGCATCTGTGTGCACACTGCCACCATTTAATAATACGAGATGCAAACATTTATGTTTTTTCCTGTTTGTAGGGGGTTCCCGAATGGAACCCCGAAAGATCCAGAGGGTTCACTTAGTAGGGAATTCTCCCTCCATCTTTCTGTCTGTGTCTCTTTCCCTTCAGACTGAAAACGATTCACATACCCTGCTCCTATATACCTGTTTTCCCCCCTGCAGACTAGTAACTTTCGCAATGTCTTTGTGCTGAAACTGAGACCAGAATTTGGCATTTTCAGGCCCTCCTTTTTGTTGTCATTGTTTTAAAGCATGCATCTAGTCCCCATCACCGCCAATATGGTTTTAAAAGCATATATGCATAAACAATATCTTGAGGAATCTCAGAAACCCAACAGTGTGAGTGAATTCAAGGATGATCTTACAGCATATACAGGGCAGAGCTGCTCCCGCTCCCTTCATGACCGAAATGATGGCAATATGCCAGATGGATCAAAATGTTAGTGCAGGTTGCAGAATGAGGTTTTGCTCTGAGCTGGGTTTGGGATAGTTTAGGTGCAGCACATTCAGTGTTTTGACCTTGAGGTGAGTGGCAAAGAAGAAAAGGGAGAAACAAAGGGAGAAAGAAAGTAGGTGGAAGGAGGCAGCCTTAAAGAAAGAGTTCAACTAAAATATAGCTTATTCTGTCGAACATGTTTTGCGAATAATCCTTGGTGGATTTGGTACCTTTATTGAGCCAACCGAAATGCACAAAATATATCATGCCAGCTTTCAAAGCTTCACCAGCTTCTTTGTCAGGCAAAGATTTTAAAAATCATAGGAGAGAAGAAAAGTGATGATCTCAGATGTTACTTCTGTTGCAAATTAAGAAGTTCTAGAGGAGATATTGAGAGCCATTATGGTGTAGTTGTTTGTTGAATTATAAGGTCCAGGGTTCGGTTCCCTACTCAGCCGTGGAAACCCACCGGGCGGCCTTGGGCACTTCACACACTCTCAGGCCCCAGTAAACCCCGTGATAGGGTCGCCTTAGGGTTGCACTAAGTCAGAAACAACTTGAAAGCACACAACAACAACAACAACAAGAGGGGATCTCAGTGTAGGCAGGGTGAAAGGGCAGTGAAGCACAGGCAATAACATTTCAAATCTATTAAGTTCATTGAGATCCAGGCAAACTCTGTCCTGCGTGGGGCTAACTGCTCCGGCCTTTATGAATGAATAATTTTTGCTGTAGAACCAGAACTTGACAAAGTTGATTTTTGGACAGTGTGTAGAATCTTCCAGCCAGTATGGCCACTAGCATGACCAGCCAAAATCCTGATGTACCCTTCAGTCTTGGTTGCATCAACAGGAGTGTGGTGTCTAGATCGAGGAAGGTAGTGGTACCAGTCTATTGTGCATTGGTTAGGCCTCATTTGGAATACTGGGTTCAGGTCTGGGCACCTCAATTCAAGAAGGATGTCAACAAGCTGGAGCATATCCAGAGGAAGGTGACCAAAATGGTGAAGGGTCTGGAAGCCATGCCCTATGAAGAACGCCTTAGGGAGCTGGGTATGTTTAGTCTGCAGAAGAGAAGGTTAAGAGGGGACATAGCCATGTTTAAATATTGGGAGGGATGTCATGTTGAGGAGGGAGCGGGCTTGTTCTCTGCTGCTCCAGAGACCAGGTCAAGGAGCAATGGATTCAAGCTGCAGGAAAGGAGATTCCACCTGAACCTCAGGAAGAACTCCCTGACAGTCAGGGCTGTCCGGCAGTGGAATCTGCTGCTGCCTCAGAGTGTGGTGGAGTCTCCTTCTTTGGAGGTTTTTAAGCAGAAGCTGGATGGCCATCTGTTGGGAGTGCTTTGATGGGTGTTCCTGCATAGCAGGGGGTTGGACTGGATGGCCTCTGGGGCCTCTTCCAACTCTATGATTCTCCTTCCCTCCAAAAAATATAGCATGGGGGAGCAACTGCATAGGAGTCAATGACCAATTTTCCCTGCAGATCCCCCCCCCGCCATGGGTTGCACCCCTCACAGTTGCCCTAAATCCCTTGGCTGTCCTGGCAGTCTCTTTCAAAATTGCAACAGGAAGCAAAGGCGCATCTTTTCCAGTCACCATTTTGAGAAGAACTGAAGAAGGAAACAAAGGTATTTTCAGGTGGTACAAGGTTGTTGGCTGCTTGTTCCTGTGAGATGGTGGTATTTTTATGTCCTTTCACATGCTTGGAGAGCTTTCTGCATGACGTTGGGGTAAAAATTGTCACCTAATTGTGCTGAGTTTTATTTTTTAAGGGGGGATTCATGGGAGACCTCAGGGGCCACAAAAGTGGGGTCCAGGGGCCACAGTTGGCCCACCCTTGATACAGGGTGTGGAAATGCATATTGTTCCTTGGTGTCACCAAGGTCAAATACTCTTGAGTCGAATAAACTTTTATTTTATTACAGTCTTGTAACCAGGCCTTCAAAAATGACTAGACTACAAGGAGATTTATTGCCATGAGAATACTTGGATTTGAAACAGGCCTCCATGTGGAAAGGTGGACTACTAGCCCCTTAATAGGCTAGTTAGGGAAAAAAAAGTGTCTTCTACTCTACCGCATGGACTTGACAGAACAGAGGTAAGGAGCATCCACCCTCCACACTCACCGGTGTGAAATTCCTGATCACCTGTGGTGACCGGATAGGTTGTTAAGGGGAAAGTTGTTTTTTTAGTGTGCTTTAGGAATGTTTTGTCTTTTCTCATTTCTGGCCCATAAAGCAGTATCTTAGGATTGTGATGCAGAGACACAATTTTTGTGTAAAGGAAGCGAGGCGGATGAGGTCAGGCATGTAAGGCAGAAATGGCTAGGATAACCAGATGGGCCAAATAAAAGGAGAAGCCAATTAGGAAAGAAAAATGTGGGACCAGAGACAACCACTGTAAAAAGGGTAGGATGATAGAGACTGGCCAGGAGCAAGCTGTTCTACTGCCTCTTTCAGCTACAGCAAGGATGGAGGGTATCCAGCTTGTGGGCTTCATGTCCCATCCTGGAGTTTTTCTTTAATCCCTGGAATCCTCCCCCCAGGCTTCCAGACCCACATCAACATTTTTAAATTTTGATAGGGGGTGGGAAATGTCTCCAAACAGTCCACTGCCATTCTTAGAGAACTGGTATACCTCAAAAATCCCCCATCCAGGAAATGCAGCTAAAAAACCCTGAAAGTTAAACCACAGGTAGACTTCTGGTTGCCTTTTTCTTCCAGTTATGGGGCAAAAGTGAGACATTTGTTTTGCAGCAGGGCAAAAATTGCCCCCCTACATCTGCTGCAGTTGTTTGCCCCAGGATTACAGCGGTGGGAATGTGTGTGAAGGTTTTTCCAGAGACCCCACCCCCATTTTCCAAAGCCATTGTCCTGGTTATAAATAACTTTCAGTAACAGCGTGAGTCAGGTGTACCATTGTGCTGGCATTGAAAAACACTTTGATGCTATGGCAAGTTCTGGTTTGGATCCAAATAGCATCCCCTTGTCCCCTTGCCCAGGAAAAAGAAGCATTTTAGGATGGGCAATTTTTAGTGGATAAAGGCTTGGTAGGAGAAGAGTAAAGTTGTCCCTTCCTCCACTACCACACTTGCTCTGGCCAGATTTGTTTCCTCCCTTGCTCGCTCGCTCTCTCACACACTCTCTAGCCAGTTTCTTTTTAAAAATGGGAAAAGGGTAAGTCACCACACAGACCAGAATTAAGTGTTGCCAACCATAACAAGATGGACGTTTTGCAAGTTGTGTGATGTGACACAGGCTGGAACTCTCTTGTGGCTTCACACTAGTTATGTTAGCACAAGTACTTTTTCTGAGATTGTGTAAGGTGGTATCAATACCTCCTTGTGCAACTGTTCTTGCTAACTTGCGAGATGGCACCCAAGGATAGCCCTGGGAAAGCATCCTCATATCAACACCTAGGTGGCCTTCGTCTCAGATTTCAGTATAATTACACTGATCAAACTTTGCCAGTTTCAAATATAATCTTGGTCAGATCTTGGAGCATTAAACATCATGCCACTTGTTTTGTTTCTAGTGATGGAGGCCTGCTCCTTACTGAACTGTGTTCCTACTCTAGTTTTCATGCCTGCTATCTGAACATGTATATGCAACCCTTTCTGTGCAGGTATTACTACGTCTGCATGTAACTCTTGCACCTGAAAAATGTAAACAGGGAGGAAGAACATGGGCCCACCATTGGAGAACGTGTGGCCATCTGTCATTCAAGAACTTGGATGTGACTCAATGGATGTGACTATGTGGACAGAAATGCCTTCGCATGGGCAGATCCTTGCTCTGTTTTCAGAGGTTGTAAAATAAATTTGAATAAAATTACATTAGGGTTAGTGTTATTTACCATAAGTGAAAAGAGTACTGGGGTGAGGGAAATGATATGACCAATGCAGACAACAGATTAAGCTGGCGGTGAGAGATACAGCACTATTTTCCCCATGTGCCTTATGTGACGGAATGTACATTAACACTCTGTGCTTGCACATAGGGGAAAGGTGTTGAATTCTTACTTTGCCTACAAAGGCATGCATTGATAACCAAATAGTTTAATACAATGCTTCTCAAATCTTTTTTTCAGTTATGTACCCCTTGGCAGCCTATTTCCATAAATTGTACCTCCCACCACCACTGTCCTTTCTTTGAGAGGGAAAAAAGCCGCAGCAGAAAGCTTCTGTGAGCTCTGAAGAGAAGTCCCTGCACCCACCGAAGGGAAGGCTGGGTGCCAGGCCAGCCACCCTGCCTTGGCATCTCCATCCCATCATGTCATGTTACTCACCTAAGAGCTTTCCAGAGTTGTAAGATAGTTTGCTTCTGGCTAAAGGCATGGGGAGGAGAGACGTGCTGCACATCGATCCATCAGATGAATTTGGGGCAGAACTGGATGTCTTCGCTGGGCATGCCATTCATAGAGACAACACTGGGTATGCCATTCAAAGACAAACACAAGGGACAGAAGAGTGCACATGCGCAAAGCTTGACAAGCCACCTAGTGTGGGCAGGGCTAGGATCACAGCAACTCAAACTGAAGGCTGTGTGTGCATGTGCATGTGCATATGAGAAAGCCTTTTTATTTAGAAGGTTGTGGGCCAACAGCAGCTAACTGCTCAGCTTGTGTTACTCTTTGCTTTATGATCTCCCCTCCATCCCTTAAGATTCCACCACAGGAATGCCAATGCTATGGGGAATTAAGAACTCCACTGAGTTGCAACTAATATACTTTATACTTCTCCCACCACTATCCAATTTATTTCCCACATACCTCTAAATGTCCTCACTCATACCCCTGCAGGTATGTGTATCCTTGTTTGGGAATCATTGGTTTAATAAAAAATTCCTGTATGGGCATGTACCAGGGATGCTGGAGCACATATGTCGAATTAGACTATAATCTTGTAGCTGTTGCATATTTTGCCACACACCTCAGCTTTTGTAGAGCTGGAGACCTTCTTTAAAAAAACAGCTGGGAATCTTAGCCAGGTAATGTAAACATGAAGCAAGTGGCATTATTACAGTTCAGATAAAACCTCTCCCCTACATGCTAGGCAAGAGGAATTTTCACTAACTGAATGTCTCCCTATATCTGCACATATACTTAAGTGTGCACACCTATACATATGTAAAGGAATATTACAGTACTTTTGAGACTGAAAGAAGTTTGTGGCATAACCTTTCACAGACATTAGATGCATTCCCTCCATGCATCTGACGAAGCAGACTGTCTTTTACAAAAGCTTATGCTACCAACGCCTTTCTTTCAGTCTCAAAGATGCTACAATCTCCCCTATGCATACTGATCCAGACTAACACAGCTTTGTCTTTGGATTTTAACTATACATATTTGGAGTCTACAGAAGGCAAGGTCCTCTAGGCTAATTGGTTGCACAGAAGAAGAATCTATGCTGTTCCATCAGTGAAAAAGGCCAGAAATGAAGGTTTCAGTAGGATGGTCCACTGATGCTCCTTGTAAAACCAGCTCAAAACATTTGGAGCTGACTTTCTAGTCTTGAGGAGACCCCCTACTTCCAGGGAGCTCTTCTAGAGTGCAGTGCTTCTAACCTGGTGACTCTGTATGGTATTCTAGTCTACGGCAGATTTTAATCAATTCATCCACTTTTAAAGTAACATCCAAAATGCACAACAAAGGATACCCTTAATATCTATACCAAGTTTCAGGCAGTCTTGGAGCTTTGTCAGAAATGCACACAGACACTATTTTTTAAAATGATAGATTTATTAAAGCAATTTCTTACTTACTCACTTTGCTGACCAGGATTCCGAAAATAATACTGTTATCGCTAAGAAATGCTCATCTCAGAGAAGCAATAACTTTATAGGTCTTTTCTGTGTCACCCTGAGATGATCCACATATAGACACTTTCTTCTGTGCCTCTGTACCAATGCTGGGAATTTTGTGGCCCTCCAACCGTTGTTGGATTGCAGCACCCAACAGCACCAGCCAGCATTTTCAATTGCAAGAAACGCTGGGATCTGCTGTTCAACAACATCTGCAAGGCAACACAATTCTCACTTCTGTAGATCTAATAGTAATTTTTAGAGAGCAATCTTCATTTTCAGTGTCTTCCATTTCAATCTGAACCTCTGTGCTGGTTCCAGAGACTTGCTCTAAACTTCCCTTTTAATTTTAAACTAAAGCCCATTGCAATGTTTTCTAGGTGGTTAGTTTTCCAGTCAACTGTGAGACCTTATAGTCCATCAAGAATACTGCAGCCTATAAAGATAACTCACCCTTCTTTGAAAAGTGCCTTGTTTAATGGTTTGAATTACCTTCCACGTTGGAACACTCTAACTTTGCGACACCTTTATGACTTACCACTATACAGGCGTAGCCTCAGTCTGTAGCGCTCATGGGTTCCTGCAGCTAGGAAACAGGACAGTAAGCTCTGTTTTGGCCTGTTGCATAACTTTTTTGGAATAATTTTTTACCCTTGTTATGTGTTCCACATTGGTTTTTAATCTGCCTATCAGGCAAATTATATCCATTTTGTTTGCCTATTCACCTTGTCCATTAACTCAAGTTCACAGTTCTTGAGGATGATTTGGGGAAACACCCTGAATAAATTAACTTTAAAGTTGATTTCATGAATGGCTGGCATGGTAAAACAGAAAGCTGTAGATTCAAAGAACTGGTTTTATGTCTTCAGGCTCAGGCTCCAACGCTGTCTTGTGCTCAGGTTTTCCATCATGCTGTCTCTTAACCTCCTCATTTTGCTGTTCTGGGAAGTGGGTGTGTTGTGATTCTCTGCACCTACCACTGCAGTCATTTTGAGCTGGTTCCCACAATACCGTCTCCGCATTCCAAATGCATTCACCATTCTTAAAATGTTGAGGATTTTTGATCAAAGTGCTTTCATCTATTGTGTGGATTCTGATGTGGAAACCAAAGTTCTCACTAGAACGAAAGTTCTTTCCACACACTGAGCATTTAAATAGTTTTTTGCATGTGTGTGATCTCTGATGATCAGTTAGGCTACTGCTATGAGCAAAGCTCTTTCCACACTCTAAGCACTGGAATGGTTTAAATGCATGGGTTTCCTTATGGTAAGTAAGGTTACTGCTCTGAGCAAACCTCTTGCCACACTCGAAGCATTGGTAAGGTCTCTCCCCTGTGTGGATTCTCTGATGATACATAAGGGTACTGCTCTGAGTAAAGCTTTTCCCACAGTCTAAACATTTATACGGTTTCTCCCCTGTGTGGATTCGTTGATGTTTAGTAAGGGTACAACTCCGTTTGAAGCTTTCACCACATTCTGAGCATTCAAATGGCTTTTCCTCTGTGTGGGTTTTTTGATGGGTAGTGAAATTATTGCTCCGACTGAAGCTCTTTCCGCACACTGAGCATTTATACGGCTTCTCCCCGGTGTGGATTCTTTGGTGATCAATAAGGGCACGTTTGCGGCCAAAGCTCTTTCCGCATTCAGAACACCGAAATGGTTTTTCACCTGTGTGCGTTCTTAGATGAGTAAGTAAGTTACTGTTCCGATTGAAGCTCTTTCCGCATTCTGAGCACGTATGTGGTTTCCCTCCGGTATGGATTTTTTGATGTCCATTAAGGGTACGCTTCTTACTGAAACTCTTTCCACACTCTGAGCATTGAAATGATTTCTTTCTCTTGCCAAATCTTTGAGATCTTCTCGTTCCATCTTTCTTTCCTGCCTGAGACTTTTCTGGCATGGAGTTTTCATGGAACTGTGGAGCTTTGTAAATAACAGAGTTTTCACTCAAGTTACGTTTTGTTTCAGATTCCTGTTTGTCTTCTTTTTGCTTCTCCTTTCCATCTCCTGCAGGAACAAAGAGAAAAAAAGGCAATCAGGGAGGAATAGCTTCTCAAATGGGAAGAGAAAAGAAGTAACTAACGTACAAGAAACAGAACTGAGAAAGCAGATAGGAAGCAGATTTTATCTTGTATTCAAATAGTGACTGTAATTGGCAATAATCAGCAGCTTATAGGGTACCAATAAAAAGTTTTAGTTGCTCAGTGTGCTGGTTCAATCATCAGCATCCCTACTTGAAAAAGCATAAACTGCAGGGATAGGAAGGCCTTCTGAGGCCACAGCCATTCAAGAACTGGGCAAGATGGGGCAATGCCAGGTTCCTATGTAGTCATATGTCAAGAAAACACAATAAATAAGACAGTGGGCCTGTCTTTTAAGGAGGCAAATTCTATCATGCATTAACATGGCCATTGCTGGTGAGCATTAATTAATTAATTAATAAAACATCATTACAGAACTTTAGCTTCTTTGTGTGCATCAAGTCACAGATTCAGTCCCCAGCATCTCCACTTGGCATGGGCCAGGAGTCAGTTTCTCCAGATGAATCATAGAATAGAATCATAGAGTTGGAAGAGACCCCAGAGGCCATTCAGTCCAACCCCCTGCCATGCAGGAACACCCTCAAAGCACTCCCGACAGATGGCCATCCAGCCTCTGCTTAAAAACCTCCAATGAAGGAGACTCCACCACACTCCATTGAGGCAGCCTATTCCACTGCCGGACAGCTCTGACCATCAGGAAGTTCTTCCTGAGGTTCAAGTGGAATCTCCTTTCCTGCAGCTTGAATCCATTGTTCCTTGTCCTAGTCTCTGCAGCAGTAGAGAACAAGCCTGCTTCCTCCTCAACATGACATCCTTTCAAATATTTAAACGTGGCTATCATGTCCCCTCTCAACCTTCTCTTCTGCAGACTAAACATCCCCAGCTCCCTAAGGTGTTCTTAGGGACAGCAGCCTCAAAAGAGGACAAGCAGATGCAAGCACACCAGAAGTACCATCAGGCTGGGATGAGAGCTAGTTGTCTCCAGACTTCTTAAGGAAGGCATAGGACAGTGGCCCAATACCAGAAACAACTTGTGTGTTTGCCAGCCCTTGCCTTCGTGTGTGCTACAGATTCCCTTCTTGCCATCTGCCTGTTTTGTCTGATCTTGATTATGCTTCTGCTTCACCTTGAACAGGCAAGCTTTATTGGACTGCTTAGGGGCTGAATATCTTGACACTCCGTTGCTTGACAACAGACAGTTGGCACCCACAATACCAGTTGAAGGGCCTCTAACAGTAGGGATGAGAAATCCTCCAAGTGGTACCTTCTGAGGTCACGTCCAGTCAGGATAGACAATATGTTGGAAAGATGAATGAATGTCAATCCTGAGACTGGTATATTCAGCAAGGCTTCTTAATCCACAGATGCCTCCCCAACACCTTGGGTATAAACACTTCCGTGTTTTTCACAGTGGTAAGAGTTCCCTCTGCCCTGCTATTAACTGGCTGCTTCCCATAACAAATATCTCAGTATGGATGATCTTCAGCCAAAGGAAATCTCTTCCAGAAAGACTCAAGAAGTGCTCCCCATTATATACAACGAAGGAGCTACCTGTCGATCTTCTGCCTTCCTCATACCCCTCCATGAATGCATCTTCTCTTTCTTCCAGCCATGGGACAGATTCAGGTTTGGGAACCAAAACTGATTCTGTAGAGGAAAAAAAAAACATGTCACTCATTTCTAGCACTACTTCTGAATACACTTTATGGGATTATAAGCTCATTGTAGTGATGTATACAGCAGGGTGGAGGCTGGAGGTTACTACAAACAGAGTGGAAGCTGGAGGTTACTACTTAGTCTTAAGGTCATCAGCTTGCTAGACCTGAGAGATAGCTACTTCACCAGGAATGAGGGAGAAAGAAACTAATGCTGTACACTAGGGCCATTTCCACACAAGCCTGTTCTAGCGCTCTGATTCCATTTTCAACATGCTATGGAATCCTGAGGTTTGTGGTTTCGGAGGGGCCAGTCGGCCCCTCCCGAAACTGCAAACCCCAGGATTCCATAGGATGTTGAAAGTGGAATCAGAGTGCTAGAACAGGCTCGTGTGGAAATGGCCTAGGTCTCTCCACTCAACCTGCTGTTTCGAGACTGTGGCTTCCTCCCACACCTCCCACAGTCATTTAGTGGCTGGCAGAGAGCAATGAGATCAGAGAAGCATCTGGCTACAGGGACAGTGAAAAGAAGTTATTCAATTCCTCTTTGTTAATACTGTTACCTGTCTAAAACAATTCAGGGCTCACATTTTTGTCTTCTCCTGTCAACATGCTCCCCAGTAGTACTTTCAAGGGCTGCATACCTGACCCTGCCAGGCTTCCTAATATGCCCTCTTACTCTTTGGATTTTAACTAAAAAAACAGTTTTCAATTTCTTTTAAAACTCAAAATGCTCCCTCATGCCCTATATGCAGTTTCGAGGGCATGCTGGTCACTTTTCGGTACTCCAGGCTGTTTCAGTGGCAGAGGAGGCCTACTTAACCTGGAGGCAAACCAAAACTTGATGTTGTTTGTGTCCATTAGAAAGAACAAAAATGTAAATAATCTGTGGAGGTCTCAGCTATGGCCTTGGGTAGGGCATCCAGCCCAACAGCTGTACTTTGCCCACCTGCAGTAAGAAAATGTTTACAGTGATCAGTAGTCTGATGGACTTGCAAATAATAAAAAAATACAGAAGAAGAAGGAGAAGAAGAAAGTTTTTGACAGCTGCATAAACAGCACCAAAGCTTCCAAATCATGAAAACATTGGTTCTACATTTTTCCCCCACAGTAATCAGACATCATCTAGAATAATGCATCCAGTTCTGGGTGCTTCCCCTTTAATAATGTGCAGTTTCAGAAAAGTTTCATAGGGTTTTCTTAGGGAAGGAATAGGCGGTTTTGCCTTGACTTCCTCTAAAATTTAGCCAAAAGCCTTTAGTATTCCTTCCTGGTCCCCCAATGAAGTACTAACCAGGGCTGACCCTGCTTGGTTTCCAAGATCAGATGGGTTCTGGTGCCATTAGAGTAATTAGGCCAATAACAAAAGGGGCAATAAAGTTTGGTTTTTCCATTTGAAGCCTGGCTACCTTCACAGTATTTATGAAATTCGTAAGTGAACAGGCACTTTGAAAGTGCATACACACACAAACTTGTTCAGAAGAGGGCAGAAAAGTTTGACCAACAAGTCCTACAAGAAACTTCAAGGATCCAGGTATTTTGACGTCTGAAAAAGAAAAGACTGACAGACAATACAAGAACACACTTTTGGGATGGAGAGGTCTGTCACATGAATTCTTTGCTTCCTCAAGGGAAGCTAATGGTATCAAATTCCCAGGCAGTAAATCTTGGTTGAGCATTAGGAAACAATGTTATGAGAGTAAGAAGAACTGGATAAGAGAACCAATTCCTTGTAGAGATGTTGGCCTCTCCTCTGGCTTCTGATTTTCAAGTGGAGGCTGGAGACAGCAGCCATCTTATTTGAGCTTCCCTACTTATACATTTCCTGCATCAAGTTGGAGACTGGATCAGCAGGACTTGAAAAGACACTCTAACTCTACATCTGAATTGAGATTTCTGACACCAGCTTGAGCAGGTAGTGGATTAGGCAGAACATTGGCCTGATACAACAGCGCTCCATTTATATTTTTAAGTAGAGTTGTATTGCTGAAGTGTGGAGTTGGAAGCCACTTTGAGTGGAGTCAGAAGAAATGTACCTGTTGGAAGTTAGAGTTTCCCGGGGTGTTAGCCCTTTGGGGGAAGTTCTATGAAAGCTAAAACTGTTAGAAATCAGCCTTCCTTTAAGCAAGGTGGCAGAGAAAGCATGTCCCAATCTCTGTGCAGCTTCCCAAACTGAGACTAACTTAGAAAGCAAAACAAGGCAGTCAGTTTCTGGTTAGAAACTTCTGAACAGTTTACTAATGAATTTTACAATGACATATGTATTGGAGAGCCCAGATCCTAACTACCTAACAAAAAGATTAGGTAAGAAGTAGCTTCATTCTTAGCTCACCATCTTCTTGGTGGAGAGGCAAAGCACGGTCAGAGGGAAGGAAGTGGAAGCAAAATGGAAAGAGGGCAAAGAAAGAGAAGTGTGGTCCTTTATATAAGGCCAATGACCCCAGGGTCTATACTGCGGCATATGGTCTGGTCACCAGGTTACCATAGCCATGCATTTAAATAACACAAAGAGCAAGAGTTGAAACTTTAGGTGGAAAGAAAAAAGGCTTTGACATGCCAAAGGAAAAAGAAGTTTTATGCTAGCTAAGCCCCATTTGCCCTTGAACAAGAAGAGGGGTAGAGAGAATGCTAGAATCCTCCAACAGTATCAACCACAACTCTGGCTTCAAAATATAAACTTATAATATTAAATCCCTCATTTGTTGCATATTTACTTTCATAGGAACTTAGGAATGTTTTCTTGTTCAGAAATTTGGTGGTGATAAAATTTTGCCTTGGCATAACATTTTATTATGGTAAAATTTGTTATATTAATTACTGTATATACCTGTATATAAATTGACCTCATGTATAAGTCCAGAACAGGTTCGGGAGCCAAAATTATGGATTTTGATATCACCCACAGATAAGTCAAGGACTATTCTGCAGAGAAGGGAAAGCACCAGCACTGCTCAGGGGGACAGCTGCCCCAGTCATCGCTGCTGCCATTTTCCCACTGAAGCATTCACAAAGACCTTCTGCCACTCTACTCAAAGAAGAGGATGCTCACACACACACACACACACACACACACACACACAACTACTTAAGGTACTATATTAACTCTCATCAAAACAGATGAGAACTTAGTCTATTCCAGAAAAAGCTAAAAGAAGCACCAACCCCCACTACTTTCTCAGTGCCCATTTAAGGATAAATGCCATTTTCCTACCCAGATATTCAAAAAAGCCAGAAGCAATGCCACAGAAAAGAGAGTAGGGGTGGGGGTAAATGCTCCTTTTAGGTTCTCCCAGGATGGACTAAGCTCTCACCTTTTGCCACTCTACTCAGAGAAGGAGATGGGTCCTTTTTTGATATGAATTAAGGTATACAGTACTTACCTTAACTCATGGATAAGTCGACCCAGGTTTTTGGGTCAATTTTTCGACTAAAGTTTTCAGACTTACACATGCGTATATACACTAATATACATTTGCCATTTAGGAAGGAGCCAGAGTTGGACAGTAGAAAAAAAGAGGAGATGGAATCAGAGTCAAAGATCTGGCACACCAACTCCACAGCCCTGTTCACAGGATCAAGAACAAAGGTTAGCCCTTACCTAGTGAGGTGGCACCTCCTTCCCTCTCCTGAACAATCCACCTGAATGGTGTCTTCTGTCCAGTGTCTGGTGGGACCTGCTCTGCCTCAGCAAATTCAGTGGCTGAAGTGGCTGGCATGCCTGTCACCTGAAAGAGGATTGGGGGAAAAGAACTGATTAGGAAAGGAATGGGTTGGCCAAAGGCTAGTGATCCACAATCTTAAGACTGGAAGAGACCACAGGGTCCATCTTGACCAACCGCCTACCATGTCAGAATACACAGCTACAGCACTCCTGAAAACAACCATTCAATCTCTGTGTAAAGACCCCCCCAAAGGAGGAAAGACCACATTCCAAGGCAACCTATTCCATTGCTGAACAGCTCTTATAATTAAAAAGGGGAAAAAAAGGTCTTCCCAATGCTGAAGTATAATCTCTTCTCTTGTAATTTGAATCCATTGTTTTGTGTTCTTGTCTCTGGAGCAGCAGAACACAAGCTGCCTCCATCTTCCACGTGACATCCCTTTAGATTCTTAAAGATAGCTCATTTTGTTTTGCAGTCTTTGAGCATTCCTTCTGAACTCACTCTGCCCGATATGCCCATTGCAAAGACTGAACCCTAGTTAGCAAAACAGAAATAAATACCTCTGAATTATTTCTTATCACTTCAGAGAGCCAGTGTGGTGCAGGGGCTTTTGGACTAGGAGTCTGGGAGGTCAGGGTTCAAATCCCTGCTTTAGCCATGGAAACCCACTGGGTCACCTTGGGTCACATTATCTCAGCCACCAAGGAAGATAATGGCAAAGGCAAATGCCGTCTGAAAAAATCTTGCCAAGAAAACTCCATGATAAGTCAACAAGCTGGAGGGTGTCCAGAGGAGGGCAACCAAAATGGTGAAGGGTCTGGAAGCCATGCCCTATGAAAAACGCTTCAGGGAGCTGGGTATGTTTAGTCTGCAGAAGAGAAGGTTAAGAGGGGAAATGATAGCCATGTTTAAATATTTGAAGGGATGTCATGTTGAGGAGGGAGCAGGCTTGTTCTCCACTGCTCCAGAGACTAGGACAAGGAGCAATGGATTCAAGCCGCAGGAAAGGAGATTTCATTTGAATCTCAGGAAGAACTTCCTGATGGTCAGGGCTGTCCAGCAGTGTAATATGCTGCCTCGGAGTGTCGTGGAGTCTCCTTGTTTGGAGTTTTTTAAGCAGAGGCTGGATGGCCATCTGTGGGGAATGCTTTGATGGGTGTTCCTGCAGGGCAGGGGGTTGGACTCAATGGCCCCTGGGGTCTCTTCCAACTCTACGATTCTATGATTTTAAGTTTACCATAGGGTTACCTTAAGTTGGAAACAACTTGAAGACACACTGCAACAGTAACAACAACAGCAACCTTTGTTCACATATGCCGTACTTTTGCATGTCTCTTCTTCGAAAAGTTCTTATTTTCCTGATTTTTAGGTCAGAAATAATTAAGAAGTATTCATTTATTTCTGATTCCTCTGGTAGGAATCAATGCTCCAATGTGATTTAATCTTATTTATTTATTTATTATATTTCTATGCTGCCTTTCTCCTGGAGTAGGTCCCAGGCAGGCATCCAACAATAAATAAACAGCTTAAAAACATTTAGAATCATAGAATTACAGAGCTGGAAGAGACCCCAGGGGCCATCCAATCCAACCCCCTGCTATGCAGGAACACCCATCAAATCATTCCCAACAGATGGCCATCCAGCCTCTGCTTAAAAAACTCCAAACAAGGAGACTCCACAACACTCCATTGAGGCAGCAGATTCCATTGCCGGACAGCTCTGACTGTCAGGAAGTTCTTCCTGAGGTTCAAGTGGAATCTCCTTTCCTGCAGCTTGAATCCATTGCTCCTTGTCCTAGTCTCTGGAGCAGCAGAAAACAAGCCCATTCCCACCTCGATATGACATCCTTTCAAATATTTAAACATGGCTATCATGTTCTCTCTTAACTTTCTCTTCTGCAGACTAAACATACTTAGCTGCCTAAGGCACTCCTCATAGGACGTGGCTTCCAGAGCTTTCACCATTTTGGTTGCCCTTCTCTGGACACGATATCCTCCTTGAATTGAGGTGCCCAGAACTGGACACACTATTCCAAAACAGGCCTAACCAATGCAGAATAGAGTGGTACCATTACCTCCCTCGATCTAGACCCCATACTCCTATTGATACAAGCAAGAATCACATTGGCTTTCTTGGCTGCCTCATCACACTGCTGACTCATGTTGAGCTTGTGGTCCACTAAGACTCCTAGATCCCTTTTGCACGTATTGCTATCCAGTCACGTGTCCCCCATCCTATATTTGTGCGTTCTATTTTTTCTGCCCAAGTGTAAGAATTTCTGTTGAAATTCATTCTGTTAGCTTTGGCCCAGCTCTCCAATCTGTCAAGGTCATTTTGAAATTTGATCCTGTCCTCTGGCGTATTAGCAACCCGTCCAATTTGGTGTCATCTGCAAAATGATCAGCATGCCCTCTACTCCTTCATCCAAGTTATTGATGAACATGTTGAATAGCACTGGGCCCAGGACAGAACCTTGTGGCACCCCACTAGTCTTCTCTTCAGCATGAAAAGCTGCCACTGGTGAGCTCCCTTTGGGTTCAGTTGGTCAACCAATTAAAAACAGTTAAAACATTAAAAACATAAAATTATAAAACATAAAAAATCCATTTTAAAACAGTTTAATAAAGCTCCTCTGTTCATATAAACACCTGCTTCAAAAGAAATGTTTTGAAAAGACAGGGTCTTTTTCCCCTATGTGGTGGACATGTAAGATAGCAAAAAAAATTTGGAAGGCGGTACATAATGAAATCCAAAGAATTTGTAAGCTGAATTTTGAAATGAAACTGGAGCTTTATTTGTCAAATATGCTAGGGCAACAAAGGGAAATAAGAAGTCATCAGAAGATATTATTATATCTAATAACTGCAGCAAGTTTGACATATGCGCAGCACTGGAAAGAAAAGAAACATATTGATATAGAAGAATGGAAGTTAAAAGTTCTGGATATGATAAAGATGGAAAAGTTAACATTTTCTTTGAAGAATAAATCTATCCAGAACTTTGAGAAAGAATGGAAAAGAGTATTGAATTGGGTAAAGATATAAAAGTATAAGAAATCAAAGAAGAAATAATGTAACTGTTCTTCCCTCTGTAAGATGGAAATTATATTTGTAATGGAATGGGAATAAGCAATTTCATCTGGAAGATTTAAGCATGGAAGTGTGTGTGTGGGGGGGTTATTTTTGAGACAACTTTCAAAAAAAATTGTACAAAAAAATAAAAAATAAATGTTTTGGTCTGCAGAAGGAAGGAGAGCAGAGAAGGAGCCAGCCTAACCTCCCATGGAAGAGTTCCACAAGGTGGAAGCAGCCACTGAGAAAGCTCTCTCCCGTGTCCTCACTAGGAGACCCAGAGAGGCTAACGGTACTGAGAGAAAGCTTTCGCTAGTAGACCTTAAGGCTCTAGTAGGTCTGTCCTGAGAGATACAGTCTTTTCAATAGTCCAGACGTAAGCTGTGCAGGGCTTTACAGGTCATAACTAGCACTGGGAGGTAGCCAGTGGAGCTGTTTTAACAAGGGAACTGGCTGACATATCTTAAAACTCTTCATACAAGTGATTTCCACTCCCAAAAATGGCTTACGGAAACACTTGCATCCCTCTCTATGCAGCTAATACTACATAAATAAAGTAGGCTTGGACAGAGACTTCTGCTGGATGATGTGCTTTACAAATATTGGAAAGATAATCAGGTAATTATAAATTGTGACAATTCTAAAGTCTTAACTGTAACTCTATTGTTCATAGCCAAAGACTATTACAATTTAATACACTGAAATAAACTACTGAATGTGTCTAAAAACAGGAAGCACAGAATTTGCTTAGAGTGTGTAAGGGAACATACATAAAATGCCTACAACTGCTAAAAGTCAAAGTTATAATAAAGCATTCTCTTCAGGTACAAACAGCACCCAAAACTTCCACTCCCAACATTAAAAACCTAAGTATAAAAAGTTTAAAAGGTCATTCTGTTTACTCAGCTAATTTTTTTCTGCTGCTTGGGTCTTAATTTCCTAGCGCTCAGACCAAATTTTAGCAACCTGCATAGTAATTAAAATATCATTGCCTCCTAGTAGCACACATATCCATTCCACGGGGGGAATCTGTCTGACAAAGAACAGAGAATGCAGCCAAGAAATGAGTGCCCTGGGGCCTTATACAGTGAGTAGCTTACAAACAGTGAGAGACACCATCAACTTTACTAGACTTATAGATGCAACGTCTGCTGTCTGCTGGGGTGCTATTAACCTCCTATCCAAGATACGGTAGGCATACACTGGAGCCATGTAACTCATTTTCTTAGGGAAGGGGCGGGCAGGGGCTACAGTCTTAGTTTTTTCAAGACTAAGGCAAAGTGGACATTCGATGTTTATCTGTGGACATCCACTGAACAGGTTGTATCTTATATTTAGCTATTCATTTTGATAAGGGCCTTCTTAGTAGCTGAATTCTGGAATGTTTTTAGCAGTGTGAACTTTTTATCTGTATCTCTTTAAACTTTTCTAAGCTGTCTTGAGGTCTCAGGGCTGGGAAAACAACATGATCTGAATATATAAATAAATTAATAAGAATACATCAACAAAATGGGTGGTACATAGAAATTACATTATGAGAAGCATTGAACAAGAGCAAGTGTGGTGTTTGAGTAGAATCATAGAATCATAGAAATGTAGAGTTGGAAGAGTACTGGACTATGACTCCGGAGATCAGGGTCTGAACCCCTGCTCAGCCATGGAAATCCATTGGGCAAGTCACACACTCTCAGCCTCAGAGGAAGGCGAAGGCAATCCTCCTCTGAACAAATTTTACCAAAAAAAACCCTGTGATAGATTCACCCTACGGTCACCGTAAGCTGGAAATTACTTGAATGCATACAATAACATGGACTAAACACTGTCTCGCAAAGCTGTTTTAGACTTTGAATCTTTTTTAGATTTGTATACTCGTCTGTGTAGATAAATGGTTTATACACCTTCACTGATACATTACAAGTAACTTACCTGAGAGAACTTGGAACCCTGCACTAAAGGGTTTTGTCCATGACAAAAAGGACAGACTCTCCTTTTTGCGTATTTTCTAGATCTGAGCAGCCAGTGGGGAACCTACAATATAATTTCACATCTTTTTCCCTTTGGAACTATCAAGGTAAAATACCCTCACCTGCCTTTCTTCTTGCTTCTCTCCTTCTGCCTGAGTTAGCAGGAAACCTTCTGCCATGGCCAACAGCTTGGAATTTGTTTCTAAGTCACACTCTCTCACCCAGGCTTCCATCCTGAAAGGACAGCTGGATGCTATTCCAGGATTACCAATTATAGGATGTGAGTCTTCGTGTGCCTTTCTGGCTGCAACCACTAACGGCACAAATCATGAAGTCAGCTGCAAACCTCACAGGCCCCTCATTGGTTATTCTGCACCCTTCTTTCTGAAAATAATCCACCACTTCCCGTCTCAATGGCTTCAGGGTTTCCTCCTTCAGACCTGGCTCAGCCTCCAACAGAAGACTGTCTCCTTGCCCTGCTTCCAGTTTCAGGACAAAGGCACCAGGAATGACGGCGCTTATGAGGGACCACATCTGGCAGAGGCCATAAAGCTTTCTGTCTGCATTTATTTCATTCTCCAAGCAGAAAAATGCTTATCAACAGGTGATTTTAGCTTCTTCCTAAAAGAAAGAGCAGTGAATACTAAGACTGAGAGCAAGATGGGAAGCAGAGGGTGTGGGAAGGGGAGGGTCTTCTTAATCAACAATTCTCCACAATTATACTGCTCCCTACCAATACATAGGACACTGTTTCCCTCCCTGACCCTGATCCCCCTTTCACACAAAAGCTGCCTGCAACAATCATCCTCTCATATACAGTCAGCTCTCCACATTTGTGGGTTTGACTTTCATGGGATTTTATTATTTGCAAACTTCTTCAAACCCTGCCCCCATAGGCATTCCTTTACCTTCTTGGTGGCCCCAATCAGGCCATACAGTCCTTTAAAAACCTGTCTCTGGCTCTCTTCCTCCTCCACCACCAGCAGCTGCCTGGCCAGATAAGGATAAGTCACAGTGAAGTTCTCAGCACCACGAACCCTCTCCCGATGCCACCCGACACCCAAGGAAGGAGATGAGCGAGAGAGAAGTATAGGGCCACCATGCAAACTCATCCTTTTTCCCTCTCCTTTCACTGACCTGGTTCTCCCCGCCATGGCCTGGACCCCTTCCCACAGACACACATATTTTGATATTTGTGGTTTTTCCACTTTTGTGGGGGCCCTGCAACCCTAATCCCAGTGAACGTAGAGAGTCAATTGTATTACAGCCTACAGCTCTTCACTGCCAGCAACTAAGACCTAAGAGACATATTTTAACATTTTAAAGTGGGGAAAAAGACTGGTATGAGAGCTGGGATACCACCAGATGAGGGTGCCCCAGGAAAAGGGACAAGGCAATCTCAGAGAGCCCAGGTGTAGATGTAAGGAAGGAAAGATCTCACCCCAGGGTTTGAGGTTCCCCACCCTGGTAACAGATGAATAGGAAAAGGGTTCAAAAAGGGTTGATTAGCATATTAATCTGGATTACAGAGAAGCATAGAACCTTGCAATTTCTGAAAGAGCCTAGGGGAGCAGGATTTGATCTGATCTTATCCCTGAGTAAATATAGAGAGGAAAAGACAGAGAGGTATAGCTAACTGGGGAAGGGGTGAGTATACTGTGTCATATAAATAAGAGTTCTTCTCCCCACAATAAAATTTTCTTTCATTTCCCAAATTTCTAGCACTTCCGTAGCTTCAAACTTAAGTTGAGCATTTAGAAATAAAATTTAATCCACTTTTGCAGGGTTCCTGTTCCCCTAACCCTAGCAAACATGGAGGGCTGACTGTACTGCGGAATCATAGAATAACAGAGTTGGAAGAGATCAGATGGGCCATGCAGTCCAATCCCCTGCCATGCAGGAACCCGCATCAAAGCACTCCCAACAGATGGCCATCCAGCCTCTGCTTAAAAACTTCTCTTAAAGAAGAAGATTCCACCACCCTCCAAGGCAGCCTATTCCACTGCCAAACAACTCTGGCCTTCAGGAAGTTCTTCCTGAAGTTTAAGTGGAGTCTCCTTTCCTGCAGCTTGAATCCATTGCTCCTTGTCCTGGTCTCTGGAGCAGCAGAAAACAAGCCTGCTCCCTCCTCGACATGACATCCCCTCAAATATTTAAAGATGGCTATCATGTCCCAAAGCTGGGTTGAACTAGTTTTACTTTACACCATACTACATCAGGTCTAAGGGAATCTTCAGGACTGGGTACAGGAAGATATAAATTCTGGATAACTGGGCAGCTGGTCAGACCATGTTATTAACTATTTTTTATTTAGGTAGATATACCCCACCCTATATCATAACCTCTCTTCTGTTGAACTAAGGAAGGAAGGCAACTTTATTCAAACGGGTCTGAAGTTGGGTTCAGAGTCTTCAAACTCTCATGGAACGGTATTGGAGAGTAGGGCTGTCCCAAACTCTTGAGTTGTTCAAATCATAGAGTCATAGAGTTGGAAGAGACCACAGGGGCCATCCAGTCCAACCCCCTGCCATGCAGGAACACACATCAAAGCTCAACAGGTGGCCATCCAGCGTTTGTTTAGAAACCTCCAAAGAAGAGACCTCTCCACACTCCCAGGCAGCATATTCCACTGCCGGACAGCTCTCACCGTCAGGAAGTTCTTCCTGAGGCTCAGGGACAATCTCTTTTCCTGAATTTTGACTCCATTGCTCCTTGTCCTAGTCTCTGAGGCAGCAGAAAACAGGCTTGCTCCATCCTCCAGATGGCATCCTTTCAAACATTTAAACATGGCTATCATGTCCCCTCTTAAGACTTTCTCTTTCGCAGACTAAACATCCCCAGCTCCCTAAGCCGTTCCTCCTAGGGCATGGCTTCCAGACCCTTCACCATTTTGGTCTCCCTCCTCTGGACACGTTTCAGCTTGTCAATATCCTTCCTGAATTGTGGTGCCCAGAACTGGACACGGGATGCAAGGTGGGGTCTAACCAAAGCAAAAGAGAGTAGTAAATATCTCCGTATGGAGGGGAAAAGAGAAGAGGAGCCTTTCGGGGCTTTTCTGGAGGGACCCAATGGATTCAAGCTGCAGGAAAGGAGATTCCACCTGAACCTCAGGAAGAACTTCCTGACAGCCAGGGCTGTCCGGCAGTGGAATATGCTGCTGCCTCAACGGAGTGTGGTGGAGTCTCCTTCATTGGAAGCTTTTAAGCAGAGGCTGGATTAGCACCTGTTGGGAATGCTTTGATGTATAGCAGGGGGTGGGACTGGATGGCCCCTGGGGTCTCTTCTGATTCTATGATTCTATGAGTATAGTGTCTACATCAAGAGAAATGACCGTACCACTCTATTCTGCTTTGCTCAGACCCCACCTGGAATCCTGTGTCCGGTTCCGAGCAACATGATAGCCATGTTTAAATATTTGAAGGGATGCCACGTAGAGGAGGGAGAGGGCTTGTTTTCTGCTGCTCCAGAGACCAGGACAAGGAGCAATGGATTCAAGCTGCAGGAAAGGAGATTCCACCTGAACCTCAGGAAGAACTTCCTGACAGTCAGGGCTGTCCGGCAGTGGAATCTGCTGCTGCCTCAATGGAGTGTGGTGGAGTCTCCTTCTTTGGAGGTTTTTAAGCAGAGGCTGGATGGCCATCTGTCGGGAGTGCTTTGAGGGTGTTCCTGCATGGCAGGGGGTTGGACTGGATGGCCCCTGGGGTCTCTTCCAACTCTATGATTCTATGATTCTATGATCCTGGATAGCTCAGTTCCACAGCCCACCCCCTTTAGGTGTTAATGTGGGGAAAGGTCCCTTTTTCTCCCACCACTCCCTGCTTCTCCCCTCCACTCACTGCCTGGGCCCCATAGAGACATCCTAATCCGGCTCCCCTCTGGGGCTGCATCTGCCTCCTCCTCCCCCCTTCCACTCCTGGGGCTCCCCTGCACCCCAATCCCTTTGGCGTTCCCAAGACTCCTTTGGGGGGACGAGGAGAAGGGGGGCTATCGAAGCCTCCGCCACACCCAAAAGTGGGGAGGCTCCTGTTAATTTAAGAGATGCTTACTTTTCCCCTTCCACTCCCTCCCACCCACCCCCGTTTCCCTCCCGGCGCCCCAATAATTGCCTCCGCCACTTACCAGATGCCTTGGAATGCCCGAGAAGGGGGCGCTCTAGGAGGAGCCTTAAGTAGGAAGAGAATGGCTGCTTTTCTCACCGGATAGGGCAGGACCGGAAGTGGCGGACAGGAAGTGGCAGTCACTCTACTGCCCTTCTAGGAATCGAAGCTCTCTCACTTTAACCCTCAGATGGGGCACTTGCTTGTTGCACTGGTTCTCAAAGTATGGCCCTCCAAGCATTTTGGACTTCAGCTCCCAGAAACCTCAGCCAGCTTTCCCAATGATCAGGAATTCTGGGAGCTGAAGTCCAAAACACTGAGGGACCAAAGGTTGAGAAGCACTGCGGGCCACTTCCATACTACACTGTCATAGTGCTATTATTCCACTTTCATCCTCCTATGGAATCCTGGGGGTTGAGGGAGGGGCCTTTCGAATTCTCAGCCAGAGAGCTCTTGGGCCTCAGGAAACTACAAACCCCAGAATTCCACAGGAGGTTGAAAGCGGAGTAATAGCACTATAACAGTGCAGTGCAGAAATGACCTAAGTCTCACATGTAAATTCACTTTCTGAGTGGTTACTCTTCCGGACAAGGTTGCCAAAGTGAAACTTGGAGAGGGCTCCTGTACTTTTAATGGCTGTGTAAAAGAAGGAATTAAGTGTTGCTTGTCACTTGGTTTCACTAAAAAGCAACACCTGCTGAAATTCAGAACTGAAAGGTACAGGAGCCCTCTCCACTTCTAAATCTGGCAACCCTAGGTCCAAAAGTTGAGTTATATTTGCAGGTAAATGCAGTTGGGTTTCACTGGGGCTTACTGTGAGTTAGGCTAAAGTTGTCACTGAAGCTAACTAAGGCACTTGGTCTTTTCATCCCTGATTCCCTTTCCCTCCCTATTGTAAAGTGTTCCTTCAGATTTTCAACTGTAAGCTCCTTGGGGCAGGCAGTCCTGTCGCAGACCAAGTAGACAGAATCTCTGCAGAGTTTATTCAAGGGCAGTTCTTCTTCATACTAAAGACAAACAAATAAAGCGGGCCAGCCTAGATGACCTCTGGGTGTAAGGGAAGAGCAGTTGGAGCAGTTGATTTTCTCTGCAGTTGAAGTCTCTCTGTGTTTGAAAGGAATACAGTGGTACTCTGTGAGACAGAATGTTAGGGAGGATGGAATGTGCCTCGCTATGCTTTGCAGCATTAGTAAGATGACGCAGGAGAATGGTGGGAACCATTTGTACGTGTCAGTTTTCTTTTCTTGACCATGTGATGTATTTGTATTGGAGATGTATAAACTGCTCTGAATTTAAGGAGGCTGGGCCCAGACTTTTGAGAAGTATCTCACTGGGACATTGTGCACAAATAAATCTTTTTTCTAAAACTGTGGGTCTCTATCTTAGTTCTGCAACACAAACACATCAAAAGCTTAAACATTTAGACTACACTACACAGGCAGATTGGCTGTCCTCAATACAAGCATTATGCATCTTGAAACGTATTGTGACAAACCGCTTCCCTCTGCATTTCTAAAAAAATTCTCTAGATACAACTCCTCCCACATCTGTTGGTCATGGTCTCAAGGACATGCAGCTCAAACAACAGCTTTTGGTATCTCCGTGTACCCCGATGCCCTTTCACCTTTTCTTACACCGATCCATTGTAAACCCCTTGGGGCAAGGATTTCTTTTCTTGAATTTGGTAAAGAATGAATCACAGAGTGATTGAGATGATAATGAACTCATGTAAATGCTGGAGGTAAGCACCATACAAAAATGGTTAAGGAATTTTATGGAGGGGGAATTTTTCTTACTGAATGTTGAATGCGTTACAACCCAGCACTGTAAAGAAGCATGAAGGAGACCTTCAGAGCAGGCCTGAAGATGAAGCTCCTGATCCCTGCAAGGGAAGCAGACAAAGGGTAACTGGGGTGGGCTCATCCACTGCTTTCCACCAGCTTCAGCCCAGGTGCATCCCCTCCTTCTGTCTGGCCACTTCATCCTTGACTTCCACCTGCCAGCTTCCACTGGCTTCCACCCACAAACATCCACCGTCATATCCACTCCCACAGTCACACAAACACTCAGCTCAACCACACTGTCCGCCTCACTCACACAAATGCGTGCCAGGTAGCATCCACAAAGGAACATCAAAACCAGACACCATCTTCTCTTCTTTCATACGCAGACATGCTCCAGCTTCAGCCCATGGTTATCCACCTGTTACCCTGATTTCTGGGGTCCCTTGGGGGACACCTCAATGTGCTCCACGTGATGGGGAATGGAAACCAGCCAGAGCACAAGCAATAGCAATGCAAGAGGCAGGGTAACCTAGTAGGGTCTTTTTAACCAGTTTTTATGGGGTCAGGCCAAGCCAAAAACCAAACAAAAATGTCCAGTAAATGACTTTATTGAATAAAGGTCTCACGCACCAACGCCTTCATGCACTCATGCACACAAGAGCTATTAAGAAACAAAAGAGAGGAAATTGGATAGGGGAATATTGAAGGGGTACAGCTGGGGTAACACTGCACCTTTTCCTGAAGTCCAGGTTCCAGGAAGGCAGTGGAGAGAGGAGACTCAGCACGGAGAGGGCTGAGGGGATCACTCAACGGACGGAGCAACAGTCTGCTGGGGTGACTGGGAGCGATCTGAAGAAACGTTCAAAGACCAGGACTATTTGTAGGGGAAAAAGTACCTGGAGGACTAATCCTTTCCCAGGGAGAACAATGGGCGTTGGAGCGATAACGAAGCTCCACCATGGTGATTTCCTGTGTGTGATGGGATTGCAAGGTGTTGCCAAAGTCTCAGGATCTTCAGCTGTGTTAGTTTGTGGTGTGACTTCATGTAAATGGTCCTTGCTTAATAGGATATTTGCTCAACTTGGGGAACACATGCTAATCCTCTCAAGTTGACATCTCGGGGCTGAGGACCCTTTGTTTATTGTGGGTTTGCACATCTTGAGGTCTCCTAGGGCTACGTGACTGGGGATTTTACTGGCCTGACCTGGTTTTCGGTCGTTCGACCGTGACTGCCTACGTGCTCATCCGGGTGACCTCTCAGGCACACAGAATCATATTTAATATCAAATTGTAGACCCTGGGATAGGGTTTCTCCATCGGAGTAACACGCCAAGCTTCCATTGGCTGGCTTCTGAAGGGGAACTTCCACCAGCTTCTGCCTTGTGGCTCATACTACCACAGTAACCCATTGTGTTCCTCAGTCTTTGTGACATCACAAACCCCCTCAGCGCATGGCCAAAGGACACTCAGAGAGACCATAGAGCAAGGTGGATGTTGGACTATAATACGTAATGCTAGTGAAACAAGTGGTCTGACTGATTTAGCATTATAACATATTAAAAATAATTATAAATAGAATCTTATAATGTAGGTATTTTATGTATCATTTTAAGCAAATTGTGGTTATACATTTATAATGTTTATGTGAATACTTATATCTTAGAATAAGTAAATACTTCTGCATTTATACAACATATTGAAGTATTAAGTTGTCTATAGAATTGTTACTATAATTAATATAGAAATTCCTCCTTTGAATACAATATTCCTCCTTTAGATTACAGTATTGATATTTGACTAGAAAATTAGTTAAAAGAATAGTGCGGTAACACAAGGTATATCAAAATTGATTGTCAAATAAGGAGAATGGCAATAGGCCAAAAGAAGACAACACAAACACAAATTCAACCATCACAGTTGGAAAGAAGAGGCTCTATAGGATCAAAAACTATGGAGTCAAATAAGTTATTAGAGGAGCTCCAGAAAATGAGAAATGGTATGATGGAGGAATTAAAAGCAACAAGAACAGAAATTAGAACAACAAGAACAGAAGTAAAGCAAGACCTGAAGAAAGAAGTGGAAAATTTAAACCAAAATGTTCAAAAACTCACTTCATACCTAATGACAATAGAAAAGAAGGTAGAAGATGTTCGGGAAAGAAATCAGAAATTGGAAGAACAGGTTGAATATATGAAGAAAGAACAGCAGAAGGACAAAGAGATGATGATGAGATTGAAAATGCATCGACAAAATAAATATTTGAAATTAAGAAGTCTCTCGAAACAGAAAGGGGAAAATTTACATCAAAAAATAACAGATATATTTGCTCCATATATAGGACAAAGAAGAGGCGGATTTGAATCTGAGATTGACAAGGTTTTTAGAACTGAGCAAGGTGGATGTAAGGTGGAAGAGACAAGGTGGGACTTGAAAGCAACTGATCCAGCAGAGTGAAGCCAGTCATCCATGAAACTGGATGTGAAGGCAAGTCCTCCAGTTTTGTGGACATGATAAGTGGGAAGTGAGTTTGGAGCCAGAAACCAGTGGAAATCCAGAGCCTGAAACTGGCTGATGAAAGGTGGTGGACCTGGTGGAAGCTGTCAGATGTTGGTGGACAGAAGCTGATAGAGTTTGCATTCAGAAGACAGCAAAAGTCACAAGGCAGAAGCTGGTGGATGTTTGCAGATTTGAGCCAGTGGAAGTTCCCCTTCAGAAGCCAGCTGGGTGAGTATCTGTGGACTGAAGCTTGAGAGTCTGTCCATGGAAGGAAAGTGGCTGGTACCTCGCTTGATGTTCCATTATAGATGTTGCCTGGTGCATGTTTGTGTGTGTGAGGTGGAGATCATGGTCAAGGTGAGTGTTTGTGTGACTGTGGGAATGGATGTGGTGAACCAGTGGATGTTCGTGAATGGAAGCCCTGGTTTGTTTCCTTTTAGCATCAAGGAAAAGAACCACCCTTGAATAAAGTCTGCAGAGATTCTGTCCTCTTGGTCTGCGACAGGAGTGAATCTCCCCTCACTATCCAGCCAGGACACCCACAAAAGGAAAGGCATCTGCCTGCCTTTTCCCAGAGCGCAGTTGAAAGTAGTAGAGTATTTGCAGCCAGGCGGCTGAATGTCCCAAATGTGAAAAAGTTGTGAGGGTATGTACTAGTAGACCCTCTTATTCTTCACTTTATTATCTTCAGCAACCTGCATGAAGCACAACAAAATCCAAACGAACAGTCCCTGCCCCAAGAAGCTCACAAGTGAAGATATAGTACCAGTGAGACAGAAGAGGAAAAGAAAATGAGGTAGAGATGAAGAGGGAAAGTGCTCTGGATTCAGTGACATCTTCTTAACCTTAGCAACAGGCTGATGCTACAATCTAAGGCACACCTGCCTAACTCACTACTCACTTGGATTTACCTCTGAATAAATAATGTATTGGAGGGCAGAGGGAAAAGGGAGCTGACCAAAGCATTTTTAAAGAAATTGTTCCTGGGCATCCATTCACCCATTCAAAAAGTTCATGAGGTGAAGATTTTCCATAACTTACCATCTTGGTATTCATATTGTGGTAAAGGTGTTTTTTCTTTTGTTTTTTTAAGAAAAAGGGCTACAAATACACTTAGACACATTACTGTCCTAGTAACTTTTGTTAGCATGCCCACCAATGGAAAATCTTTGAATCTTATTGTTATCTCTATTTGTAACCCCTGACTCCTGCAAAGCAGAAGCCAAAGCTTTGAAAAAAATAGTTAGCAACCACAACTGGTTGAGAGGGCCAAAAAAAAAAAAAAATGTTACTGAGCATCTATTCCCCCATTCAGAAGGTTCATGAAGTGAAGCTTCTCTACAAACTGCCATCCTGATATCTGTATTATGGCAAAAGCATTGGCTTTTTTTTTTTTTAAAAAAAAAATGAACACAAGGTTGCAAATATACTTACATTTGTGCCCTAGCATTTTTTGGTTAGCATGCTCACCAAAAGAAAATCCCTGAATTAAAAAGAAGAAAAATCTCTGAGTCTTATTATTATCTTTATTTACAACCTCCTCACACTCCTAAATCAGAAGTTGACACAACTAAAGCTTTGAAAAATTGGTTAACAACCACCGTTAGTTGAGATTGCAAAAATATGTACTTGGGGATTATTTTAGATTGGGTTTGCAGAAGAAGACATTAAAACAGGTGTGGGAATCCTGCAGTCCCCTCAATATCATTGGACTTCACCTTTTAGCAGCCTTCACCAACACAGCCAGACACAAGGAGTGCTGGGGGTTGTAGTCCAGCAACATCTGGAAGGCCTCCCACCTCTGCATTAATACACCTCTGCACTACACAAAAACTCAACATCCTGAACCCTCTAATGCTGGAACTTTAAGACTGAAGGGCTGAAATTCTGTTGGTGATATATGCATGCCATTCAACATTTCAGAAATGAAAACCAGGACACATGTAGCTGAGCCACATCAGTTTATTTTAACCCAAGTTACTACATGCTGTCTACATCAGAGCCTTCCTCTGTACCTCTAATTCTGAGATGCCTCCATCCTCAATGTGAGCAATTTTAATCTGCAAGACTCTTGTGTGTTCCTTTTTGTTTTTAAACTAAATTTGACTTTATAGTTCTAACACAGCATTGGATTTACACAGGGCACTGTGTTTTCAAAATGAAGAATCACCATGTTCTGCTTTCTTATTTCCACTGAGCTTGGGGGCTGCTCAAGATGAAATGGGATATCATCACCTGACCTGAGGAGCTCCACACAAGAATCTCCAGATCTTTTCTTCCCACTCCATCCTGGAGACAATTTGCAGAAAACATGGCTTTTAAACATCTTGTCTTTCCCCTCCTTCTACTCTCTTCCTGCTTTTTGAAACATCCTGCCTGATGCAAGAGGCAGGAGATTGTAGTTCAAAAGCTTATACACCTTTTTGCCTTTAGAATAAAGATGCTGACTGAATATGGATTTTGAAATTTCATTCTCACCAACATGCCTATTGCTGTTTTTGGGAGCATTACCTATTTTGTTCCTTGGCCCAATACTCTTCTGCTTAATTCTGAATGCACAAGACTCTATCAGAAGTACTGCCACCTCTAAAGATGTCTTGTGTTCTTTTGGAAGATCCTTTCTCGGTGATCTGATTTGTCCTAGTTGGAGGACCCTACCTTTTTTGGGTGCCTTTATAAGGCTACGTGGGTAACTGCCATATTAAGCAAAGTCTTGCTTCTCAAAGATTCTCTGGATTAGTCATTTGTTGTTCTGCTTGAAACAGGGTCGGAAGTTCCAAATCAGCTGTAGCTGATTTCTAACTTTCCCTATGCTGTGTTGGTTCTTTAAAAATCATTCGTATTTTAACCTTGTATCTCTTGGATCAGATCAATCTGAAGATTTGTCTGATTGCACATCCAGTTCCATTTACCTGCTGGCCACACTTTCTGGGGCATTTAAGTCATGTGTGCACTCCAGGGAAATACACTTGGAGCAAATTAACATTCAGATTGAGTTTTAGATAAGTAATTGGCTTGCCTTCCCATCAAATGAATGGTCTGTTAAAGGAGAAAATGCTGGATCAAATGGGTGGCTTGGCAGCCACTGGTTCAGATCCAACAACTCCCTTGTTGTCAGGTTCTTGGGCAATTTGTCTTTTTGTCTCAACAGTTTTACATTCTGGGAAATGGGTATTTTGTGGCTGGTCGTACCCACTACCGCAGCCATTTTGTGACTGAACCCACGGCACCTTCTCCACATTACAAATATTCCCTCCACTCCAAAAATGTTTGGGACTTTTACTCCTTTCCAGCACTGTGTGAATTCCAAGGTGAAAGGCAAAGTTTTCACCGGAACGGAAGTTCTTTCCACATTCCAAGCATTTAAAAGGTTTATATGCATGGGTTTTCTTATGAGCAGTAAGGTTACTGCTCTGAGAGAAGCTCTTTCCACACTCTGTACATTGATATGGTTTCTCTCCTGTGTGGGTTCTTTGATGATAGGTAAGGGTACTGCTTTGGGTGAACCTCTTTCCGCATTCTGAGCATTTATACGGCTTCTCTCCCGTGTGGATTCTTTGATGATCAATAAGAGCACGGCTGCGACTGAAGCCTTCTCCACATTCTGAGCACTCAAATGGCTTTTCCCCTGTGTGGGTCTTTTTATGGTAAGCAAAGTTACTGCTCTGAGCAAAGCTCTTCCCACACACTAAACATTTATATGGCTTCTCCCCAGTGTGGATTCTTTCATGATCAGTAAGGGCACGGCTCCGACTGAAGCTCTTCCCACACTCTGAGCAGGTATATGGCTTCTCGCCTGTGTGAATTCTGTGATGATCAGCGAGAGTACTGCGCTGACTGAAGCCCTTTCCACACTCTGAACATTTGAATGGTTTCTTCCTGGCTACCATCTCCTTTCCTGCACGACACTTTCTCGGTGCTGGTATTTCATGGAACTCTGCATCTTTACAAGAGTTTTTTATCCACTTTTGTTTCACTTCAGATTTTGGCTGTGTTTCTTCATCCTTCTCCCTTTGAGCTCCTGCAAGAATAAAGAAATGAGTGGAACAGATCTTCAAAACAAAGAACGCATAAAAGCAACTAAAACATGAGTAACAAAACAGACAGTGAGGATGCAGATGCTGCTGTGTGTTAAGACAGCCAATGCTGACAGACTTGTTCATTAATGCCAATCAGGTTATAGAACTTCTGATGCTCTACATCCATCACTGCTTTCAAACAGCATCTCTGCCTGAAAGAACTCAAAACAGAAGGAATGAAAAGACCTCTAACTGGGAACACCCATGGTGACAGCCAGTCAGAGAAGAAAACACTGGGAAATCAAAACCAGATTCATATGTTGGTATGTTCAATTAAGTCCATGGGTCTGTGCACATTTCATAGCACAGTTTCAACACAAAAAAGTCAAGGATCATATTTCATATTTCACGGTTGATAATCTCTCCTCCACCCAAGTATTCTCAGGTTTTTCTTCCCTTCACAAATATATCAAAAACAAGTGGAAGATGTTCAGCCAAAGGAAATGTCTTCTAGAAGAACTACATCTGAATATTGCTGATACAGGTGTCTCTACCATAAAGCTAAGGAGCTACCTGATGATTTCTTGCCTTCCTTGAAAAATGCTTCTTCCCTTTCATCCAGCCAAGAGGTGGGTTCTATTTGGGGAATCAGAAATGTTTCCACTGAGGAGAAAAAAAAATCACATTGATGTTGTACTGACAGCTTTCAGGGTTTAAGCACACCATCTTGTGGGCAGCCCTCCTTCCCATACCATTCCAAGGTGAGTGAGAGCCATTCTCTGACACACTAATTGGATGCCACAAAATGCCAGATCTAGCAAGAAAGGCTCTCTTCCTCTGTGAAGGGATTCTATATCTTCCAGCTTTGAGGACAAGGTGGTGAAGTAATGAACCACAGGAAGAGGGCCAAATTTGTCTGCTTCCCTCTGCAACCTTATTCCATTGTGCTTGGCCGCTTTAAGATATTTTATGAACCAAGTGAATTTGTCTGGTGTACAGTAGTCAAATGTAAGGAAATTAAGTAAAAATGGGAATTTACTCAGGGGCTGATTTTAGTATCAATGGTGGTATCTGAAAGACTCTGCCTTCCTGTATGAACCTGCTGGACTCTATCAGTAACAACAACAACAACAACAACAACTCCCAACACAACAACTCCCAACACAATGTAATTGAGCAACAAACTAGCACATTATTATTAATAGAGAATTGATAATAAATTCATTGATTATTTGAATAAGTAGCCACATATCTAATTTGGCCAGAAGCCCTTTATTGTTATTTTTCTCAGCGTGGAGGCTGTGGTTGATCTTACAGGTTGAGCCTCCCTTTTCTGGAAATTCCAAAACTTCCAAAAACCAAAACTGTTTTGCCATCAGCTGCCCATTTCTGCCTTGGAGGTAGCAGCTGGAGTGCTCCTGCTTATCCATTTCTCAGATCCTACCGGTCTCTCTTTTTACTACCAGCAAGGCACAACTGGGTGACTGGTAGCAAAGAGAGAGAGAGAGACTGAAGATTTGTGAAATGGCAAGATGCATGGATTTCAGCCATTTCACAGATCCTCAATCTCTCTCTAGCCTTGCCTCTCATATGCAACACACGTAGCAAACGAACAAAATGTGAGACTATTCCAAAAAGGTCCTTGTGACAGGGCCTACTTCCTTCTCACTCAAAGTGGTACAGAAGCTCCCCAGTCTGATAAAGGTGCCCCATCACTTCTCACATAACTCTGCATTCCCACTTATAGCACCATGTTTATGTAAACAGTGATGCCTCTCAATGGTTATGAAGAACCGCTCTGTATTTCTACGGTAGTATGTTTTCTGTGTGTCCTTAAATATTGTATACCACTCAGCTGAGTCAGTATTTATATAAAATAAACGGTAACATTTATTAAAATAACATACAGAACAAAGTATTGGAGCTCATATGTAGGTCAAGGCTAATACAATTCTTCAGAGTACTTTTAGACAGTTTCCTTATATCTTTAATCTCTCATATAAGCACAAGTCACATAAACAGACGTTTAGCTACACTCTCACCAAAGGATCAACCCCCAATCTAGGCCCCACTTTCTGACCAGATTCTTTAATGGTTTAATAACTCTTCTGTCTCTCCCTAGGCTTCCCTGGGAATTAAACCATTTTCTCTCACAAAAAACAAAAACAAAAACAAAAAAAAACCCCACCCTGGCTGATTGAGGGACTTTATTCCAGAGCTCTCTCTGGCTGAAAGACTGACTTTAGAGCTCTTTCTCACTGAAGACTCCCAAATGACAATCAGTGCTTGCCTTTATACATTTTCTCTCCATCACCAGCCCCTCAATCACACTATGGGCTGGGTTTTCTCCAGAGAAACTGTTGCTAGGCTGCTTTGACACTCAGGATAGCCACATGCCCCAGAACTCTGTCACAGTACTGTATTTCAAACTCAAAAAAATCCAAAATATGGAACACTTCTGGTCCCAAGCATTTTGGATAAAGGAGGCTCAACCTGTATTTCTTTACAAGGGTGGTTCGCAGTGAAAGAAACTGACAATGAACGTTGGCTCCAGACTTTCTGCAGCTACTAAACCCTGGTCTACAGTGACCAGTTAATATGGTGAAAAAATACATTATGACATCACATTGTGGAAAGAATGCTCTCAGGCTCAGAGGCGACCTTACCCAGAGAGGCTACAATTCCACGGTTCTCCTCCATGACTTCCTTGTGCAGAGCCCTCTGGCTGGCATCTAGGAGAGCCCACTCTTCCTCTGTAAAACGCACAGCCACGTCTTCAAAGGTCATCAGACCCTGGAGGGGGAAAAGAAGACAATGACAATAGCTTCTTAGTATAGGTAAGTGTAGCAACACACTAAGACAGTCAAAGTCAGGCAGCTGTGAGTTTTCCTGCAATTCAAAATTTCCAAGATAGTTATTAAAGCAAAGCCTACACTAAGGATTATGATAAAAGAGGCCAGAAAATAAAAACTTTCTGGCTTTGTAATGTCGCTGCACCAGAGGTTGATGACTGGACTAGGGATCAGTTTTCATCCCCTCAGGCACCAGGGCGCTGCGTTAATAGGTTTCCAGTGAATGGAAATTCACTTCTGTTTTTGATTTATTTGATTTCTAGGTGATTTTTTCCCCCTAGATTTGAGGAGGCAGAGTGTAAATTAGGCCAAGCTGTAAAATTTTGGGTCATTTTAGTGGTACTTAAGGTGACTTTAGGTATTCCTGTATTTTTTACATTGGAGGATCTGGGGTCTTTAGAGGCATTCTGGGAGGTTTAGAAGGCCATAAAAAAGGTTTGATGGCCCTGCTCTGTATAAGTCTACTATGCAATTATTAGAATTTTTGGGTCATCTACTGAAGAGGAATGAGGGGAGATGCAGTATAGGCCGAAGCACAACAGAAGGAGAGAAGAGATGCTGGAATGCTCCACTGGCTTGGCTGAAAAGACAGTTCCATGAAACCTTCTGTGATGGAGTTCTGGGGCTGTGATATCCTGAGTGCCAGAACAACCTAGCAACAGATTGCCAGGCAACCAGAATAGCTACTCAGGAGAGAAACCCAGCCCAGTAGTGTGAGGGAGGGTCTGGAGGCTTGAGAGAAGAATATATAAAAAGGCAAACACTGAATGCCATTTTCAGTCTTCAATGAGAAAGAGCTCTAAAGCCAGTCCTTCAGCCAGAGAGAGGTCTGGAATAAAGTCCCTCAGTCAGCCATGGAGGTTATCAGTTGCAGAATTTGCTCTGGCCAGCGAAGCTCTCTGAAGTGGCAGGAGAAGCATTCCCCACAAGGAGGGTAGGTCTTTGCTCACCTCTCACACTCCACTGCCAGAGGAGCTTGCTTCATTCTGCTTCATGAGAGCGCAGGCTCTGGCTTGACCATTTGGGAAAAACAGGGTGCTGGACCAACTAGATATTTGGTAGGATCTAACAGGATGACTAAAACATTCCTATCCTTTTAGACATAGGACATTCAATTTGTCTCCTCACCCCAGGGTTCTCCCATCTTTGAATATTTCTTACCTGATCCAGCTGGACTGCAGATGTTTCCACTCCCACTGGAAACTGCAAGGAAGGAAGAACCAGGATTTTTTCACTACCTGTCAAGATAAAGATAAGGTGTGTAGATGTTGTCCTATATCCAACTGCTTGTCCCAGCTACAATTAGATCCAATGAATCAATGCACTTTTGGAATTCAATGGCTAGGGTGTCTCTCTCTCCTTCACCAGCAAGTCAAAACCTTTGTATTCTGATAGCCTTTCAGGAATTGACTGCCTTTGGCTTAGTGTACGGTTTTGGTGATCTATCGTCTGTCTTTTTATACGGTTCTAAGAGCCAGTATGAGGTAGTGGTTTGATGGTTTGACTAGTCTCCTGGAGACCAGGGTTAAATTCCCTGCTCAGCCATGGAAATCCACTGGGTGACTGTGGACAAGTCACACTCTCTCAGCCCCAGAAAACCCTGTGATAGGTTTGTCTTAGCATCACTGTGAGTCAGAAACAACTTGCAGGCACATAACAACAATCCTATAGTTTAACTGCATTTTAAAAATAACTCTGTAAAAAAACCTGAAATTTTTATGTGCATTTCAATCTCTTGGGGAAAAGGAGGGATATAAATCAACCAATAACAACAGCAGACCAATTCAACAGGTCTACTCTACTCCGGAATATTAACTGGAGTTGGGTCTTTTATTCTTAACAATCCATGGGTGCTTTCATTTCTGTACTGAAATCAATTAAAAAGGACAGAAATTAGGGCTGGGTCTGAGGGCCAGTTTTCTGCCCCTAAGACCTCTGGGGAGGGTTGCACAGATTGCCAAAAATGCTGAAAAAATAGAAAAATAAAACTTGGTGTAGCCAGAAGTCAATTTCTAGTTTTCAAAAAACTATTTTTTTTTAAATTAAAACATTCAGGAAGCTCCAAAGACTTCTTTAAAAAATGAATCATCACTCATGATCAAGAGGCAATAGGAAAGGGGAATCTGGCAGGGGTTCAGGGGTTGTACTTTGGGGCCCCAATGCCACATGCCCCCCATGGCCCAACTATATTCACCACAAGTTAAAACTGTTCACTTTAAAGTTAACATTTGTTCATCCTTTAGTCAGGACGAAGGGGAACAGGGAAAAGAGATCAGGGAGATCAGCTACATGAGTAGCATTACGTTAAGGCTTGGTATCCCTTTGGCTTTAAGTTTGTTTGTTTGTTTATTTATTTATTTAAAAGCACAAGTATCTTTTCAGTGCTCTTGGGAACATTCAAGGCAGTTTGGATTAATTCAGTTTGGATTAATATAAACCAGGACTGGACACAAGTAGAAGATGAGCGGGGTCACATCAGCCTTCTAGGAGACCCCAGAAGCCTACCTCCCCTCCACTGCTCCTCCCCCCTCCTCACAAAAATGCCCTCAAATGTCCTCTAGGGAATATGGGGGCGATGTTTTTCGATCTCTCTGGACTTCTAGGGGGCATTTTGAGGCAAAAAGAATTGTGTTGTAAAATTTTGTTGGGACTTGAGAGCATTGGGGGGGTGCTAATAGAAATGCCCTCCCCACCCCATTTAGAGCATGGTCATTTAGAGCACTTTGCTTGCCCTGATGTAAAGTCTAAAACAGCTCAAACTGAATCCTTTTTTGCAGCTGTTTCAAGAGGCCAGAAGATCCCTACTGTTGTTTATGCCCTACTTCTGGGTTTTCCACTGGCAACAAATGATATCTGTAGGAACAGAAAGCTGGATGAGAGAGGCCTTTGGTCTAATCAGCAATGTTTACATCTTGTCCCACATTAGGCTGGGGGGTGGGTGGCATTAAAGCAGCCCAGGAATTTTAGGTCTACCTCATACAGAATGTGACCAACTCAGAATGGGAACGGTGACTCTATTAGTCCTTACCCAACAGGGCAGCACCTCCTTCACTCTCCTGCACGATCCACCTGAATGGTCTCTTTAGTGTGGTGTCCAGTGGAGCCTTCTCTTCCTGAAGGAACTCAGCGGGTGTTTGACCCAGCACACCAACCTCCTGAAGGAGGAATGGAAATTAAGGGCAAAGAAAGGGATGATTAGGAAAAGCCGGCCAGGGTTTGGAGATCCTCCTGTACTCAGGGCTCCTTCTAGAGGAACTACTGGTCCCCTAAATGTTGCCAGACAAACTCTCAAGAGGCCTAGCCAACAGTCAATAGTGAAGAACACTGGGAGTTGCAGTTCAACAACATCTGGAGAGCCTTATAATTCCCCCCTCCATTGCAAAGTTATTCTGCGCCATAGTCTTAGCACTCCAGACTGGCCCCCAGTCAGCCAATCAGAAATAAATATGTTTTATTTAGATCAGATCCTTACTCCAGATGCATCGTTATTCCTGAAGCCCATTGCTCAATGAAGGAGACAGGATGTTTGCCTGCTGCTTATTGTCTATATATTTATTAGTTCTGTTAATACTTCTTGTTTCCTCCAATGCGCTCAAGATGGCATTCATCGCTCATCTCCTTCCCATTTTATACTCACAACTTTTACATGAGGAAGGTCAGGTCCAAACTGGTCCAAAGAGGCCTAGAATATGAGGCCTAGAATATGGATTTCCCAAGTCACAGGCCAATACTTATACTCATTACCCTACAAAGATCTTCACAGGGAAAAGGGGATATATGACTTCCCTCAGGTTCTTAGTAAAACCAAAGCTCACACTCCAAACTGGCTTATCAGAAAACACCTCTACACAGATAATACCACAGTATTAGCAATAGCATGTGTATTTCTATACCACTTATCAGCTGAGTGCCCTCCAAGTGGTTTACAATGTGCTAGCTAATTGCCCCCAACAAACTGGGTACTCATTTTACCGCCCTGCGGAAGGATGGAAGGCTGAGTCACCTGGAGCCCGGCAGGATCGAACTCACAACCATGTGGCTTGCAGTACCAGCATTTAACCACTGCGCCACCAGGGCTCTTAACTCAAGTGAAGGTGGACTGGAAGGATCTCCTGGATGGTGTTCTTAAATATTGCAAAGATAATGAAGCTGAATCGTATGCCACCACTACTCTTAGGATACATTCAGTGTCTTAATCTTATAATCACAGAATTATGGAGGAGACCTCAAGGGCCACTGAGGCCAACTTCTTGCCACACAGGAATACACCATCAAAGCATTCGTGACAGATGGCAATCCAGCCTCTGTTTAAAAACCTCCAAAGAAGGAGACTCCATCAGACTCCTAAACAGTGCATTCCACTGTCAAACTGCTCTTACCATCAGGAAGTTCTTCCTAATGTTTAGATGAAATCTCTTTTCCTGAAGTCTGAAGCCACTGCTCTGTGTCCTAGTCTCTGGAGCAGCAGAAAACAGGCTTGCTCCACCACCCTCCATATGACATCCCTTGAGATATTTAAATGTAGCTATCAGGCTGCTTCTTAACCTTCTCTTCTCCAAGCTAAACATACCCAGCTCCCTAAGCCTCTCCTCATAGAGCATGGCTTCCAGACCTTCTGCTGTTTTGGTTGCCCTCGTCTGGACATGTTCCAGTTTGTCCAATATCTTTTTCAAGCATAGGGCACAAAAAATGGAAAATAGACAGCCACACAGTGAATCTTACAAATATCTGGGTACTCACTAAGTCAACTTAATGGATGGGAAGCAGATCTTGGCTTGCAACCCCTTAGTAGGCTGAACCAGATACCACCACTGCCCTTACTGAACAGACTTTGAAACACTCAGATACCAATCATTCTCTGCTTTGCTGGGAGTTGGCAAGAATCACAGGAGGATCTGCCTATATCCTCATAGCCAGATGCAAAGCAATCACACCAATGTGGAAACCTCTGGTAGATCTCAGCACTGACATCATCATTTTGCTTCTGGCTATGGGGAGATGCTTCTGTGGACCTGCCCACTTCCCAAGAAGCAGGGATTGCCCATGGGGGTAGTTTCAGAGGCTGCTCAGAAAGTCCAGGTGGGGGCTTTGACAACAGTGGAGGGAGAAAAGGAATACCAACCTCTGCAGCACCCAAAAAAGTAGATCCACACATGTAAGGGACACTTATTTCATAGAATCAAGGAGCTGGAAAAGACCACAAGGGACATCTACTCCAACCCTATTCTGCCATGCAGGAATTCATATGGAATATTGTGATCCAGTTCTGGGCACCACGATTCAAGGATATTGACAAGCTGCAACATGTCCAGAGGAAGGTGATCAAAATGTAAAAGGCCTGGAGGAGAGGCTTAAGGAGCTGGGTATCTTTAGCCGGGAGAAGATTAAGGGTATTTCCACATTAGACTGCTATAGTGTTATTATTCCACTTTCAGCATCCTATTGAATCCTGAGATTTTCAGTTTAGGGAGGGGCCTTGAGTATAACAGTCTAGTGCAGAAATGGCCTAAGAGGTGACACGGCAGCTATGTTTAAATAGTTGAAAGGATGTCATATGGAAGATGCAACAAACCTGTTTTCTGCTGCTCCAGAGACTAGGACACAGAGCAATGGCTTCAAACTTCAGGAAAAGAGATTCCATCTAAACATTGGGAAGAGCTTCCTGACATAAGAGCAATTCGACAATGTAAGATGCTGCCTGGGATTGTGGTGGAGTCTCCTTCTTTGGAGGCTATTAAACAGAGCCTGGACAGCCATCTGTCAGAGATACTTTGATGGTTTCTTCCTGCATGGCTGTATGGGGTTGGATAACCCTTGTGGTCTCTTCAAACTCTAGGATTCTGGTTCTATGCCATCATAGCACTCCCAACAGGTGGCCACCCAACCTCTGATTAAAAACCTCCAAAAGAAGGAGACTCCACCATACTCTGAGGCAGCGTATTTCATTGTCAGACTGCTCTTACCTTCAGAAAGTTCTTCCTAATGGTTAGGTGGAATCTCTTAGGTGTCTATGTTCCTAACAGGATGCCAGCCATTGTGCTACACCAAGGGCCAAAGGTTGTCATAAAGATACTCTTCTGTTTCCTTTTTGTTTAATTCTCTAGCGGTGGTAAATTTATTCCTGCACTGTTAAAAGGCCAAGAATTCAAAGACAAGGTGTGTCTGTGAAAGGGATCTTGTAGCAACTTTGAGACTAATTGAAAGAAGTTGGTAGCATAAGCTTTTGTAGACCTAAGTCATTAAAAGGCCAGGTTAATAATAACTTTTTTTTCCAGAGGGTGAAAATATAGATAACTCTTTCCCATCCCTTCTTTGAAAAATTACAGTCACTTATCTAAGAGGGATTTAGGGCAGGCTTCATATTTCTCTTGATCAGTACGTTGGGACTTCCCTCTAGAATTTTATAACACAACAGGTAATGGTACAATTTAGGGTATCATTCTATATATCTTAAGCTCCTTGGAATATCAAGAGGACAAGTCCTCACCTTCTCTTCTTTCTCCTTCTTCTCCTCTGCCTGACTCAGGAGGAATCCCTCTGCCAGGGCCACTGCCTGGGAACTGGTCTCCACTCCACATTCTCTCACCCAGTTCTCCATCTCTGGGGGAAGAACAGCCAGGAACTGCTCCAGGATCACCAGATCCAGGATCTGAGTCTTGTTGTGCCTTTCTGGTTTCAGCCACTGATGGCAAAGATTGTGGAGCCGGCTGCAAACTTCTCGGGGTCCCTCAGCCTCCTTGTAGCAGAACTTCCTGAAGTGTTGGCGCTGCAACTCTGGGTTGCCAGTGTCATTGCTCAGGTTTCTCTGCCCTTTTCTCTCCCACGATGCTTCATTGCATACTCTTCTTTCTGCTTCAGGACCAGGAAACATTTGCATCTCCATCTTGGATCTGTGGGGCATGTCAGTTTTCAGCAAGATTGAAAGGATCTGCTGCCAATTTCTTATGTCAGCAATGGAAGTGCTGGAAGAGGGGAAATCACATCGACATCTATTTTACACAATGGGTGATTTGGGATTATAACCGGGACTTCTCCCTGTAAGAAACAGCACACCAAGACTTCTCAGAATGACACACAAAACTCAAGGGAAGAGGGAGGGATAGCAACTGGCATCTCCCACAATAGGAGGTGGTTAGTTCACTTTGTGTTCTAGTCTGAAATTCCAATGAAATAACAAAGGTTCAGGGCTTGTTTTAGGGATAGGGTTTGGCACCTTGGATGGCTCCTTTAAAATTCAGACTAAAACTCAGAACACTGTCCCACTGAAGTAGAAGCCAGCAATCACCATGTAGGGCAGGACTTTTCAAACGGTGTGCCGCGACACGTGTGTCACCTGAAGTGTGTAGCTGTGTCGCCTACAATCTTGGAAATGTATGTTATTATTTATAAATCATACATTTTAAAAAATATATGAAAGGTTTTCATGAGATATGTTGTGTCCCCATACATTTTGTTATTACTATTTATGTATGTGCGTGTATCTCTTATAAGGGGGTAGTTTAATCTCCAGTTTGCTAGTAAAACTGAAATTACTGTGTCACAAAACAATGCATGTCTAAAAAGTATGTCACCAACATGAAAAGTTTGGAAAGCTCTCATGTAGGGTGAAAAGAAATTCCCTTTCCTGCACCTCACCAATGCCTTAACACCATAAAAGAACACACTCTCCGTTTTCATATAAAAAGTCTTCAGTTACACTCCCTTCTTGTCTTCCTTTCTTATTCTACAGATACAACCTTGACAAGTAGTTTCAATTCACACAGCACTATTGCTGCATTCAATTTGATAGGAACCAGCTATATCTGCACCTTTAGGTTTAGCAGGAGCGGAAAAAAGTCTTGAAAACTGTCTGGCTGCCCAGGCTACTTCTGTGGGGGGTGTAAATGGTTGAGATCGGGTCAGAACAGATTTATTCAGACTAGTTTGAAATTGGTTTCAGTACTCCAACAACAGAGAGCCAGCATGCCATAGTGGTTTGAGTGTTGGATTGAGGCCCTGGAGACCAGGGTTTGACATCCCACTTGGCCTTGGGAACCGATCGTGTGACCTTACGTACATCACACACTCTCAGCCCCAGAAAACCCAATGATAGGTTTGCTTTAGGTCACCATAAATCACAAGGAACTCGAAGGCATGCAACAACCTCAACAATATTGGGGAGTATGTAGCCTTGACTTCTGTCCCAGGAATTTGCTTTCAAAACCCCTTGGCTCACTACAGAGGAGGAAAACAAAAAGGCTGCCTGGCGGAGCTTTTGCCAGTGGCCAGGAGCAGGGGAGGAACCCAGAACCTGCAACCCACCTCCTTCTGGTGTGAAAGTGAGGGGGAAGGGGGCAAGATCTTTCTTCCTGACCTTTCTAGTCCCATTTTCTTTCTACATCCACCTTCAGAGCACCTGCATCTGGGCACATCAAAACTCAAGTCAACACTGTCTCGTACCTTCCCATCCATCGCAACAGGAAATAGCACTTTGCAGCCCAAGGCCCTTTGTTCTCACCAAACTTCCTGGAAGGAGATGGGAACAAGGACAAGAAGGATGTTGTCAAGGAACCTTGGATGCATAATCCAGAACCCATCTCCCTAGGGCTATGCAGATCTCTGGTAAGCAAGGGAGAGCAGGAGGGCAAATTCCAGGCTTCTTTGGGCATTTCTGTCTTACGCTGTTATGGTGCTATTATTCCACTTTCATCATCCTATGGAATCCTGGGGTTTGCAGTTTAGGGAGGGGCCTTTAGAATTCTCAGCCAGAGAGCTCTTTGGCCTCAGGAAACTACAAACCCCAGAATTCCACAGGGGGTTGAAAGTATAACAGCACTATAAGACTGTAGTGCGGAAAGCCCCTTTGGTTTTTTAATATCATTTTATTAAAGTTTCACAATTAAAACAACCATTTATTATTGCTATTTCACATGAATTATTTCTTGAATCTTCCAAACTGATCTAGACTTCATTTCCAAAATCTCTTAACATTGTTATATCATTGTACTGCATTTTCCAGCCATTTTACACGTTAGTACATAGCATTTCCATTACCATATTCCTGCTTCATGATATCTGCCGTAATCATCACAATGAAATTTTTCCACATATTACCATGAATTATAGACTTCTATCAAAGGTCACCCAGAAATCACCTACAATTTGCCATTCTTTCTGAATTTCATCATCTGATTTCCCTTTCAGTCTTTGAGAGACTATGTCAGCGTTTTTATTTTTAATCAAGGTGCCCCACCATTGTTCTATTGTAGGTATTTGCTGCGTTTTCCATACCTTAGCGTATTCAATACGTGCAGTTGTTATCATATATAATAGTATTCTCCAATATTTCTTTATATTCATACCGTCTACTAAATCTGTCATATTTAACAAATACAATTCAGGAATCATAGGAAATTGTAGCTTATCATAGGAAATTGTAGCTTGGAAAGCCCCTTTGGTTTCACACATCCCACCTCCAACATGCATTTCCCTTCTGCTGACCATTCCTATGGGGAGGGTAGCCAAAAGAGGGCAGTGCCCTCTCCCCGAATAAGACTTCTGCCTGCCCAAATGAAATTTTCCTTCAGTCCCCATATTTCTAGATTGCAGTAAACTTCGTGGAACACTTAAAACACAGTTTTGGCATCCAAAGTATAGAAGAAGGCAAAAAGACCAGCGGAATGCAAACATAGCAAACAGAGAAGCTTTGCAAGAGGATGAGGACGATTTTCTCTGCCATGCCTGACATTTGGGAATTAGAGTTGGGTTGCCAGAGTAAAAATTGGAGAGACCCCCCCCGTCCCTTTTGTGGTTGCCTAGAAGAGGGAACTTCAGCAGGTATTTCTTGCTACCTGATTGCCTGACAAAAGTAAAGCCTGCTGAAACTCCCTCTTCCGCACAAACTCTAAGGGGAGGGGACCTTCTCCAGTTTTCACTCTGGCAACTCTGCTGAGAAGAGGCAGTGTAACGTAGTGGTTGGAGAGCTGGACTACAACCCTGGAGAGACCAGGACCATTTCCGCACTACACGATTATAGTGCTATTATTCCACTTTCAACATCCTGTGGAATCCTGGGATTTGCAGTTTAGGGAGGGCCATTTGGAATTCTCAGCCAGAGAGCTCTTTGAGCTCAATAAACTACAAACCCCAGAATCCTACAGGATGTTGAAAGTGGAATAATACCACTAAAAGCACTGTAGTGCGGAAATAGCCCTTGTTTGTTGTTGTTGTGTGCCTTCACGCCATTTCTGACTTATGGCAAGCCTTTCACAGGGTCTTAGCAAGATTCGTTTGGGAGGGGGAGTTATGCCTTCCTCTGAGGCTGAGAGTGTGGTCATTCCCGCACCACACCTTTATAGTGCTATTATTCCACTTTCAACATCCTGTGGAATCCTGGGGTTTGCGGTTTGGGGGGGGGGTGGCATTTAGAATTCTCAGCCAGAGAGCTCTTTGGCCTCAGGAAACTACAAATCCCAGAGTTCCACAGGAGGTTGAAAGGGGAATAATAGCACTATAACAGTCTAGTGCAGAAATACCCCCGAGTTCAACTCCCCGCTCCATCACTGAAACCCACACGGTGACCCTGGGCGCGTCACACACTCTCAGCCCCAGAAACCCCCAGGATAAGGTCGCCTTACGGTCTCCATAAGTTGGAAACGACCTGAAGGCACCCAGCGACAACCCTATTGGGGACTGAAAGAGGATTGCATTGGGGGCAGATTTATTATTATGATGATGATGATGATGATGATGATGATGATGATGAGAATGGCCATGCATCATTTTTCCTTCCCCAGCCGCCGCCGCCCTCCCCCATTTCCTCACCTGGACCCCAACACGGCTAGTGCTCAACCCGAACAAAACAGCAAGACGATTGGCCAATTTGCTGCCGGATGGGGCGGGACCGGAAGTGTGGCGTCCCATGGCCCAATGTCGCGTGCCTCTCTAGGAAGCGAGACGCTGATCTTAACTCCTAAAGGAAGGTCTTCGCTGCTACCGCTACTTTGGGAAGGTCTCCCTTGTCTTCTGTCTCCAAGGGGCTGAGGCAGGCAGTGGGGCAGGGCCGTTTCCACACTACATTGTTACAGTGCTATTATTCCACTTTCAATCTCCTGTGGAATTCTGGGGTTTGTAGTTTACTGAAGCCAAAGAGCTCCCCGGCTGAGAATTCCAAAGACCCCTCTCTAAACTGCAAATCCCAGGATTCCATAGGAGGTTGAAAATGGAATAATAGCACTATAATAATGTCAGGCAGAAATGGCCAAGGTCTATGGATACCCTGGACTGCCCAAAGGACAAATGAATGGGTCCTAGAGCAAATCAAGCCTGAGCTCTTCCTAGAAGCCAGGATGACTAAACTGAAGCTGTCGTGCTTTGGCCAAATCATGAGAAGACTTGGCTCACTAGGAGATGTGGCTTCTAGAAGGCGGGAGCCAACCTGGTATAGTGGTTTGACCTTGGGTGCATCACACACTCTCTCAGCCCCAGAAAACTCCCTGACAGTGTTGCCATACGGTGGAAATGACTTGAAGGCACACGAGAACAACAACAACAAGGTGGAAGGCAGTAGGAAAAGAGGAAGACTGCGTGGATACACTCAGGCCATTTCCGCACTAGACTGTAATAGCGCTGTGATTCCACTTTCAATATGCTATGGAATCCTGGGGTTTGCAGTTTTGGGAGGGGCCAGTGGGCCCCTCCCAAAACTGCAAACCCCAGGATTCCATAGCATGTTGAAAGTGGAATCATAGTGCTATAATAGTCTAGTGCGGAAATGGCCTCAGTCGAGAAAACCACAGTCCTGAGTCTGCAAAACCTGAGCAGAGCTGATGGGCTCTCATTTCCACGGCTGCCCTATGTCAAAGTCAACTTCACAGCATTTAACAACAACAATGCAAGGGTGATTATACAGTTGGCCCTCCACTTATCCTAGGGGAAGGGGCACAGAACCCCCACAAAAGTGGGAAAATTGCAAATATCAAAATATGTGTGTGTCTGTGAGAAGGAGGCCGAAGTATGGCACAGGACTCCCGTGAAAGTTGAAAAACCATAAGTAACCTTAGACCCTCCCATACCAAATTTAACACACACAAAAAGTATGATCACCATCTTCAACCCACCGTGGATTCCTCTGAGGCATCAGGGTTCCTCCACAAGGCAGAAGTGGTGGACTGGTGGGGCTTATTGCCACCTCCACTGCTGTCTCATGCCATTTTTAAGAGGGACTTACAAGCCTTGTTTGCAGTTTCTCAGGCCATTTCCGCACTAGACTGTTATAGCGCTATTATTCCACTTTCAACATCCTATGGAATCCTGGAGTTTGTGGTTCAGGGAGGGGCATTTAGAATTCTCAGCCAGAGCTCTTTGGCCTCAGTAAACTACAAACCCCAGAATTCCACAGGAGGTTGAAAGTGGAATAATAGCGCTATAACGGTCTAGTGCGGAAATGGCCTCAGTCTCACAAGGCTTGCAGTTCCTATTAAAAATGGCATTGGGAAGCAGCAGCAGTGACAGCAAATAATCCGTGAATAATCAAATCTGCAAAAGTGAAACCTGCAAATGTGGAGGGCTGATTATATATAAGATTTTGCCTGTCATTTATAATATCCATTTTTCAGTCCTATTCATGCTTGCTTGGAAGTAAGTCCCACTTACTTTACTAAGGCTTACTCCACTTAGCTGCTTATAGAATTGCAGTCCTAAGTTAGGAGGATGAGGGGAGGGAGTAGGTTTGTTTCTGTTTTTTTTGGTTATATCTTCTCTTCAACATTATAAATAAAAAGACAAAAACATATGCATACAGCTACATACAAATAAAAATATATTCTTGCATGTTCTATGTTTGCATGGCTGGTGGTCCTTAATGGTCAGTATATGGCTCTATCCACACTAACTTATGATCCCAATATATGATTCTAACATTTCTATGGGAGAAAGTGAGGAATGGGTTAAATGTCCCAATTACTCTGCCCTATCGTGTAAGGATGCTATATCATGGAAGCAGTCTACATAAGTGCCAAAGGCTCTGTGCTACAGAAATTCAGTCCCAGTTTGGAGGGCTGCAAGTGTTACCCTAAGAGGTGGGGGGACACACTTGCAATGCCAACATTTCCTAAGAATTTGGCGTAATTAATTCTAACCTTTTCAATAATGTTACAGTATTGTTAAAATATTATTACAACAATAATAATATTATAGATATAGATAGATAAAATATATATTATTATATCCCCTAACTGTGGCTGTAATACCTCAAATATTCTGCAAATATTAAAATGTGTGTGTGTGTTTTAAAAAAAAAGAGTTTAGAAAGTAATGGCAAAGTAACAAGCAGCAATATAAAGACCTGTGTTTCTTCATCATCACTGCAAGTAACAACAAGGGATACAAGGGCGTATTCATAGTACATTCCTTATAACAATTTGATATGAATTGAACTGCCGTGGGAATCCTGGGATTTGTAGTTTCATGAGAGGTTTAGAATCCCTACCAGACAACTTTAGTGCTGGAGTTTGGGAGGTGTTTATGTACTTCCCAAACTACAGATCCCAGGATTATATTCAAAGGAGCGAGAGAGGGAAGAAACAGCTATAATTGTGCACTGTCAGTATCTCTGGCTCATTTCTTGGGACTCCACTCTGAGCTTGGAATAAAAACAGCTTCATATTTTGTTATTATCTCTGTTATGTAATCTCTACCTTCTTACTAGGCAGGAAAAGGACAAAAGAAATGGGAATAGAAAGAGAAATATTAGATAATGTAACATAACATTAGATTACATAATATGTAATTCACTGTTAAAGTAAATGAAAATATTAAACAATTAATAAAATATTTTCTTTAAAAAATGTATCTTTTTTGACTTCAACTCTCGGAACCCTGTTTACCATACTGGCTAGCGATTTCTGAGATCTGTAGTACAAAAAGAGGGACTATATTTCCAACCTTGGAAGCCACCATGGCACAGTGGTTGAAGCATTGGACCACAACTTTGGAGCCCAGAGTCCAATCCACACTAAGCTGTGGAAGTCCACGGAGTGACCTTGGACAAGTCACACTCTCTCAGCCTCAGAGGAAGGTAAAGCCAACTCCCCTCTGGACAAATATTGCCGTGAAAACCCCATGATAGGATCATCTTAGAGCAGTGGTTCTCAACCTGTGGGTCACGACCCCTTTGGGGGTCGAAGGACCCTTTCAAAGGGGTCGCCTAAGACCATCGGAAAATACATATTTCCGATAGTCTTAGGCTCCATTCCCTCCTCGGTGGTGGTGCGCAAGTGCGAGCCACGCACTCGTGTCCTCCTGCCCCCTGTTCAGAAGGGACTGAATTCGCTCCACTTCTCCGCTACTGGGAGAACCTCCCGTCTGGCGGGCCAGCTTGGGGGGGCGGTGGCAGCATGGGGGCAGGCCCCCTCCTCATCACAGCCCCTGCCCCATTCGCCATGGGGGGGTGCTGTGGGAGGGTGAGGGAGCTGCAAGGTGGTGCATTTCTGGGGGGAGCTGCGCCTAGTGCAAAAGACAAAGGCGCTGGGATTCCTCCCCCCCCAGCCAGGGTCAACACTCTGGAAACTTTTCCCACACTGCCCCCCCCCAGTGGAAACGAGAGCAAAGCAGAAGCAGAGCCCGGGGGGGGGTTCTGGAGTTTTTTCCCAGGGGAGACACACGGCTCCTCTTTCCTTCCCTGGCCGCCCCTTCCTTATTCCTTGCTGGTGAGGCGGCCTTTGCTGGGCGGGGGGGGCATTGTAAATAATAAATAAATAATTTTATGCTTGGGGGTCACCACAACATGAGGAACTGTATTAAAGGGTCGTGGCATTAGGAAGGTTGAGAACCACTGCCTTAGAGTCACCCTAAGTTGAAAACCATTTGAAGGAACACAACCATTTCTAACCTCAGTCTAACCCAGAGGTGTGCAAAGCGAAGCCCACAGGCTGCGTATAGTTCCCAGGGGTCAAAAAAAAAATTAAGGAAAGAAGAGGTCATTTCCACTATATTTGGAGCCCCCAGAGGTTAAAATGAAATCCACTCTTTATTTTATCTATTTTATTTTATTTATTATCTTTGCTTCGAAATGCTTTTTAGAGAACCAGGGAGGAATACAAACAAACTCCCATGTCCCTTACAGGGTATTTGGGGACAAAAAAATAAATAAAATAAAATAAAAAAGTTTTTTTTTCTTCCAGAGTTGCCTGGTTGTGATCTAATCCATCCTCTGTAGTTTTTGCAGCTGTGGTGAGCATTAAAACAACAAAGGGTTAAAATCACAGAGCATCCAGCCATGCAGTCCCAGAGAGCGCACTACAGTGCAAGAAAAACCTCTTCCTGCTCCCCCAACCTCCTCCCCTGCACTGTTCCTTAAAAGCAAAGAAGGAATCAGGTGAGTGTGATGTAGCCCTGGGATCCCCCCTCCCCAAATCAGAAATGAGGGGCTCAGCGGCAGACCAGCCACTTTACAAGGATTTAGACTGAAATCCATTTCCTGGGTTGAAATGGCTTTCTTAGGAACTGGGAAAAGCCTCTCTCGAATGGACACATTGGCAAGCTGCAGCCATTACGGTAGATCTTTGGAGATGATCCCATTGCCCAGTGAAGAGAGCACATGCTAGGTCCAGTCCCTGGGATTTCCTGTCATATGGACCACTAGAGGTGGGCAGAAGCTTCTGAAAGTATGGTTTGCAGATTTGTGATCCAACAGATCTTAAGACTCCAGCTCCCATCAGCCCCAAAGAGAATAGCCAGCAGTCAGGCAGGATGGGAGTGGACTCCAAGGACACACGGAAAGCATCTCTTCTGTTTTTGTTGAAAGCAGTGGTTCTTAACAATTTTTTCCCCAGGGACCCTCTGAAGCCCTTCTCTGTGTCCCAGCACCCTCCCAGGTGCATTTGGTGGGAATACGGGAAAGGGCCTTCTCAGTGGCTGCTTCACTCCTTGCCCAAAGAGGCCAGACTGGCACTCTCCCTGCCTACCTTCCAGAGACATCTAAAGATATTCCTGTTCCAGCAGGCATTTAACATGTAATTAGTATGTGGAACAGTGCTGGTTATTTTAATGGTCATTTGTAAGGTGTTTTAATATGTATTTTAAGATTGTATTTTAATATGTGTTTTAATATTTAATATTTTTTTAATCACTATCATTGTTTAATGTATGTTTTAACTTTTGTATACTACAGTTTTAACTATGTTCTCTTTTAAGCTTTATAAGACACTTTGAGTTCTTTTGAGATGAAAAGCAGGGTAGAAATCAAGACAATTATCTATATATCTATATCTATATATCTATAATTATTGGTCCTCACCAACTAACTCTCTCTCCCCCCCTCTCTCTCTCTCTCTCTCTCTCTCTCTCTCTCTCTCTATATATATATATATATATATATATATAATTAGTTGGTGAAGACCCCTAAGACTTAACTCAAAATTTAAATGTTCAAATATTTGTGTATGTATTTATTTATTAAACACTTCTGCAGGCTGGTATTCAAATCCTTGCTCAGACCTGGGTGACCTTGCACAAGTCACATTCTCTCAGGCCATTTCCGTACTACACTGTTATAGGAATACTATTCCACTTTCAACGTCTTGTGGAATTCTGGAGTTTGTAGTTTTCTGAGGCCAAAGAGCTCTCTGGCTGAGGCTCCTCCCTAAACTGCAAACCCCAGAATTCCATAGGATGTTGAAAGTGGAATAATAGCACTGTAACAGCATAGTGCAGAAATGGCCTCAGTCTCAGAGGAAAGCAGAGGAAACAAATCTCCCTCTGAACAAATCTCGCCCCCAAAAAGAAAACCTTGTGATAGGTTCAGTTTAGGGTTGCTGTAACTGTGAAGTGACTTGAAAGCACACAACAACAAAGTACTGCTGACAGGGGCAAGTTCTTTCTAGCCATCATGTCTCTCCCCTTTTAAAACTTACTTCAGGAACCCTAAGGCAAACCTATCATGGGGGTTTTCTTGGCAAGATTTGTTGCTTTTACCCTTCTCTGAGGTTGAGAGAATGTGACCTGCCTGAGGTCACGCAATGAGTTTCCATGGCCAAGTGGGAATTCAAACGTTGGGCTCCAGAGTCATTGTTTGGGTGTGTACACACTCCTGCTGCTGTGTCCTTTTTATCAGGGACATGTAGTGGTGGGGCAGGGGTACTGGATTTCCCCCTCTGCTACTGTGTCCCTGTTGCTGCAGCATCAGGGCTTCATGGATCCCCTCTGAGGGCTCTGTGGACCCCCAGGAGTCCCTGGACCCCAGGTTAAGAACCACTGGTTTAGAGCATCAAGCTTGCTAAGGGAAAAATGTGTTACTATATAAATTATAATACAGTTTGTTTATTTGCTAGTTGCATTTGGATCCGCCGTTCCTCCCAGGAGCTCAAAACCGTGTATATGGCTTTTCTTCTCTCTGCTTTGTCCTCACACCAATCTGAGAGGTAAGGTGGGCTGAGAGAGTGACCTGAAGTTACCTAGTCAGTTTCGGAGGGCTCATGGAGACTAGAACTGGCATCTCCCAAGTTCCAGTCCACCGATCGCTGGGATAAGGATTACTGTGAGTGTGTGAGTGAACAGAGCAGAGCTTTTTAGAGTAGCGATTGGGGAATGCCATTGGACCACAGCTCCTATCCTCCTTGTCCTCTGACCAGGGCTGAGCAGAGTGATCAACACCTGGAGGTCCACAGGTTTCCCATCATTGTAATAAAGAAACTGGATAACTTTACAGTGGGTGGGGTCTGTCAATTATGTTTTAGCCACAAAGGAGAGGAACCATTCCTTAAAATGGCATATGCTAAGAATGAACACAAGAACAAGGATAGGCAACCTGTGGTCCTTTGGAAATTATAGGACTAGAACTCTCATCATCCCAGGCCACGGCTAGTGGGAGCTGGCATCCAGCAGCTTTTGTAAGGCCATAGGTTGTCCACATGTGCTCTAAAGCATGGGTAGAGAACCTGTATATTCCTGACATTCTGGATGGCAACTCTCATAACTCCTTATGGTTGGCCATATTGACTGGGGTTAATAGGAACTGCAGTCTGACAACATCTGGAGGGCTGCAGATTCCCATTCCTTGGTCCAAAGGGTCTTACTTGAAAACAACAGCAAGCAGAAAGGTTTTTCTATCTGCTGATAATGTTAATTACAATTGGCTCTCCACATTCACTAGGGTTAGGGGTGCAGGACCCCCACAAAAGTGGAAAAAAGTGCAAATATCAAAATGTATATGTGTGTGGGAAGGGGCTGTGGCATGATGGGGAGAGTGGGCACTCAGGGTCCAAACTAGTTTAGAGAAAGGAGAGGGAAAAGGAGTGGGTCGACATGGTAGCACTATACTTCCTCTCTCTTGCTCAACTCCTTCCTTGCGGGTCAGGGCAGGGGCATTGGGAGAGGGCTGAGAAATCAGACTGTAAGCCATCTTTGGCTGCCTAGACAGTGGCTGGTGCAGGAGGAGGAGGAAGAGGACCAGCGGCAGGTTTTAAAGGGCTGCACGGCCTGGTTGGAGCCACCAAGGGGGAATGTTCCCCCAGAAAAGAAGTATTTGAGGTGTGGGGGAGAGGGATTGAAGAAACTCACAAGTTATCAAATCCGTGAAATTTGAAACCTGCAGATGCGGAGGGCTGACTGTATATGCAAAATCAGTAAAATAATGGATCTAATGCACTTAACATTTGAGATGCAATGTGTGAACACACTATTCCCTGGAAAGGAACTGTACATCCCCCAGAGGTTGTTGGACTTCAGTTCCCGTTGGCTCCGGCCAGCCTAGCTAATGGTCAAACATAATGGGAGTGGTACTTTAGTACTATCTGAAGGGTCATGGATTTCTAGTCATTGCAGCACCTGGTCTTTTTTATTATTATTATTATTAATCTAAAATGGTTTCTTTAGCTGAAAGGCAGACAAATGGGGATAGGCGGTAAGAAGCCACGCCAGCCCCCTCACACACTGGATCCCCTCCACCAGCAGGTACCACATCACCAAAACTAAAACTGTGCTGTTATAGTGCTTTCCACTTTCAACATCCTATGGAATTCTGAGCTTTATAGTTTCCTGAGGCCAAAGAGCTCTCCGGCTGAGAATTCTAAATGCCCCTCCCTAAACTGCAAACCCCAGGATTCCTCCCATAGGATGTTGAAAGTGGAATAATAGCACTGTAACAGTGTAGTGTGGAAAGGCCCTAAGCAGTTTGAGAAAATTATGTAAGAAAAATTGTGGGTTTTTGTTATCACCATGGTGCTAAAATTCAATGGTGGAGGATGGAAAGAGAGGAACAAAAATGGGTGGGGGCCACAGACTCCCCTTTTCCTCTCCCTCTAGCCTGAATAGAACATGGCATGGTGAGTGATTTGGTCTGTTGTGCTCTACAGTTCTTGACTCTTCCCTCTCTTTCCAACAGAAAGAAGTTTAAATACATCATTGGGAGCATCTTTCTTTCTTTGTAAAATAATCTGCTCATTGGGAGATTGCAATAAACAGGGGATTTACACACAGAGCTAAGCTGGGGGCTCGTCACACAAAAGCAATGAAAATTACATTAGAGCAGGGGCATTTCCTGGACCCCCTGGAAGCTGTCCTTGGGCTCAGTGAAGACAAAGATACCCAAAGTCAAGAAGGTGATGAAAGGAGGAAGAGAGCAGGAGAGGGGTCTCATGCTGGTAATGGAGGAAACCGGGAAGATTCCTGGGCGAGAGACAAAGCCAGCTCAGAGATCCAGCGCCAGCACTTCAGAGAATTCTGCTACCAAGATGCCAAAGGGCCCCGGGAAGTTTGCAGCCAGCTCCACAGTCTCTGCCATCAGTGGCTGGAGCCAGAGAAGCACACAAAAAGTCAGATCCTGGACCTAGTGATCCTGGAGCAGTTCCTGGCTGTCCTTCCCCCGGAGATGGAGAGCTGGGTCAGAGAGTGTGGAGCAGAGACCAGTTCCCAGGCAGTGGCCTTGGCGGAGGGTTTCCTGCTGAGCCAGGCAAAGAATATCAAACAGGAAGAGAAGCAGGTAAGAGTGCATTGTCCTGGGAACTTCAAGGAACAGTGTGGCAGAGCCTGGGGGTATGGCTAGCCTGAGTGGCAGGGCTGCCCTAGCAACAGGTTGCCATGTAGCCAAAGTGGCTCTGTAAGAGAGAGAGAAACCTAGCCCATTGATGAGAGAGAGGGGCTGGGGTTTGAGAGGAGAAGATCTGTATAAGGCACAGTGATTCCTTTCAGATTTCCAGAGAGAGAGAAAGTTTTTTGTTATAGCTCTTCAGTCAACCAGGGGCATTGTCTGAATAATTGTGCTTGTCTTCTCAGAGGTCTAGAGAGAGACAGAGGAGAAAGCAAGCCATTTTTTAGTTGGGTCAGAAACATGAAAGCATATTGTCTCAACGTCCCAACAAGGTGTTCATACTGAGTTTTTTTTCCTGGAATTCATCTTTGGGATGAATTCCAAAGCTGGACAAAGTTGTACTCAGGCAAAGTACATCCCTCCACGTGTTGTTAGAGGTCAATTTCTAGCATTCTTCATGATTGGGAGGGTAGCAGTCCGAGAACATCTCGAGGACCACACCTTGCCTGTCCCTGTTCCAAAAGTCCAAGAATCAATCAAAATGAAGAGAGCAATTATCTTATAAGGAAAGATTGCAATCTGTTCAGAACTCTTTTTGCTTGGAAAAGAAGGGAGTGAAAAGGCAAACCACAGAGGCATGTAAAATCATGCATGCAGTGGAAAAAGTGAGCAGGGGCAAGTTTTTATAACTAATGAATTAATTCAAATATTTCTATCCTGCCCTTTATCATGTAATCTCAGGGCAGTGTGCTACTAAAAAAATATAAACAGTTTAAAACATTTCCAGCAACAGATTAAGTTATATAGCATATCTAAATAAATAACCAGCTTAAAACAGCAGAAAAGTGTGAAACTCTTGTTCATGTAAGCCATGTGTTGTGGATTGAACTTTGGTCTATGAGACCAGGGTTTGAATTATTGGTCAGCCATGGAAACCTTCTGGGTGACCTTGGGCAAGTTACACTCTCTCAGCCTTAGAGGAAGGCAAATGCAACCCCCCTGAACAAATCCCCTTGTGTTGTTGTTGTGTGCCCGACTTATGGTGACCCCGTCATGGGATTTTCTTGGCAAGATTTGCTCAGAAGGGGTCTGCCTTTGCCTTCCTCTGTGGCTGAGAAAATGTGACTTAGCCAGTCAGCCAGTGAGTTTCATGACCAAGTGGAGAATGAAGCGTGGTTTCCAGGGTTGTCATCTAGTGCTCAAACGGCTACAGTACACTGGCTTTCCATTCCCTTCCTCTAATTCAGAGGTAGGCAAAATGTCACCTGCAAGTGGCATATAGTCTCCCAAAAACATTTTTACAACCCCCGGCAAAAGGTGACCATGTTCCTGCTTGCCCCCCCGCCCCCGTTCCAGAAAGAATTAATCTCCTTCCCGTGGCCATGATGTCTTGTGAAGTTTCTGGAAAGGGGAACAATTGGTTATTTCGGGCAATTTTCAAGCCCAAGGGGACATTTTGTCAGAACTTGAACTGCAGTTGTTGTTGTTTTTAATTAAAAAAAAATCTTTTGCAAATTTTTATTTTTGATGTGGACAATGGACAGTACCAGGTGGGCACAGCCCTGCAGGGTCTTGGTGAGCTGAGTAGGGGTGGCCATCCCAACCTCTAGACTTTGCCCAACCATCTTCCTAATTCCTCTGCTTGTGGTATCCAAATAGAATTTGGAGGATGGAGAATGGTTTTTTCTACAACTCCCAGAATACCCAGCCAGCATGGTCATATAGTCTAGGGCAGGGATTTCCCAAACAGTGTGCTGCGGCACGTTAGTGTGTCACCTGAAGTGTGTAGGGGTGTCACCTACAATCTTGGAAATGTATGTTATTATTTATAAATCATATATTTTTAAAAATATATGAAAGGTTTTCATGAGATATGTTGTGTCCCCATACATTTTGTTATTACAATTTATGTATATGTCTGTTTCTCTTATAAGGGGTTAATTTAACCTCCGGTTTGCTAGTAAACCTGAATTACTGTGTAATGAAATGATGCATGTCTAAAAAGTGTGTCACCAACATGAAAAGTTTGGAAAACTCTGGTCTAGGGGATTCTGGCAATTACAATCCAAAAAGTGATGTTTCTAGCTTCTAGTCATCCTGGTTGCTGTTTCTTGTGCAGGACCCCCGTGTGGAAAAGCTGGTTAATTTCTCCCTACGGTCAAAGGATCCATCTGTCACCTTTGATAAATTGCTTTTTGGAGGAATGACTCAGGAAAATGAAGCCCCCGACACATCACGTGGTAAGGCAAGATTTTTCTGCATTGAATGTTGTAAAGTGTGCGGAGAGAAATTCCAGTGTGCTGGGCTAGAGCCAGGTCAAGACATACTTAAGAGTAGACTCATTAAACTAATGGGATTTAAACATGGGGAAGACATTCTTGTTTTGACAGATGTCTAATTCATGAGTCATGTGTCATATTTTATTTGTATTTTCTTATCTGTTTTTAGTTGCATTATTGTTTATTTATAATTTTAACACATTTTGGAAATTTCTTAAAGTTTACAAAACGGTGTTAGCTGCCCTGAAGTGTAAGACTAAGTAAATGTAGTACATACCATGCCTATTCATGTATAAATCAACCTCATATATAAGTCAAGAGTAGGTTTGGGAGCCAACATTATGGATTTTGATATGACCCACAGATACGGTAAGTTGAGGGTCATTCTAGAGAGAGGGGGAAGTGCCAATGCTGTCTCTAAGGGGCCAGCTGCCCCTGGGTGCTGCCATTTTCCCACCTAGGCATTCAAAAAGGCCTTTTGCCACGCTATTCAGGGAAAGGTTTTTTTCTTTTAAATAATAGTTAAGGTACAGTACTTACAATGACCCGTGGATAAATCATTAGTCAATTATTGGTCAAAATAATTTTTTGACTAAAATTTCTAGACATATACATGAGTATATACAGTAAGTCTTTGAGCAAATAAATACAGGCATGCCTCAGATTGAAAAACTTCTGATAAAGATGTAAAGTCGAAGGCTTTCACGGTCGGAATCCATAGTTTGTTGTGGGTTTTTCGGGCTTTGAGGCCGTGTTCTATTAGTATTTTCTCCTGAGGTTTCACCTGCATCTGTGGCTGGCATCTTCAGAGGATCTGGTGGCATGGAAGTGAGACAGAGTATATATACTTGTGTAGACTAACAATACACCCTGGAGGATATCCCATTCAACAATAGGCCATCACAAAGGCCAACTGTAACACATGCAAATACTACCTCCCACCCAGGGGACTACACAAGTATATATACTCTGTCTCACTTCCATGCCACCAGATCCTCTGAAGATGCCAGCCACAGATGCAGGTGAAACCTCATAGAACATGGCCTCAAAGCCTGGAAAAACCCACAACAACTTCTGACAAATAAGTTCTTGTTTACTGAATCTTTCTGCCACTGCCCAAGCCCCCATTTTCCTTCTCTATCTAGCTGGGAGATCTTTTTGACAGATTCACATTGAGAGTAGGGTGAAGGAAGGCTGAAGAAACAGAGTCTGGTGTCTGATTTCAGCAGCATGTTTGCAGGAAACAATGCAATAAAAGTTTGAGCTAGGAAAGAATGAGATTCAATCCTTTCGTAGCTATGTGTGCCTGTCTACAACAAGCAAAGTAAGAAGCAGCAGCCTCCAGAATCCCTTACTGAGCATGCATGAACAGCAAAAAAAGTGAGAAAAAGGAAAATGTTGCAACAGAATATGACGTGTAATCTTCACAGTGTCAGCCTCTTCTTTTGAAAGAATTTCCCTAATGCCAGAATACACAAATAGAGGAGGTGGAAGCATTTTTTTGGGTTAGCACATGCAAAGGCATGTTAGATCTCCCTTCATCTGCCTCACCAGTCACCCCTAGCTTGTTTAAAAAAAAAAAAAAGCATACATCCATAAGTGTGGCTGCCTAAATAAAAAATATTGATTGATTGATTGATATTTATTTATTGATTGATATTTATATGCCACCTTTTCTCTCAAAGTGAGACTCAAGGCAGGACTCAAAATAGTTAAAAAGAATTAAAACATTTAAAACAGTTAATGAGATTAGAAACATATAAAATTATAAAACTTAATTTTTTAAAAAAAGCTCAGTAAATAAAAGCTCCCCAGTTCACCCCTTAAAAGCCTGCTTGAAAAGAAATATCTTTGTCTGCTGACAAAAGGAAAGCAGGGAGGGGGACTGCCTAGCTCCCTGCAGAAGAGAGTTTGACAGGGTGGGAACAGCCACCGAGAAGACTTTTTCCCGTGTGCTCACCAGGGGAGCCTGGGATGGTAGCGGGATGGAGAGAAAGCCTTCCCCAGCAGATCTTAGAGCTCTAGCAGGTTATAGCAAGATACAGTCTTTCAGTACTAGGAAATGCTGTGAAAAGTGGAGGCTGGCATTTTGAAAGAAGCCTTCAAGTCGTCTCCCGAAGGTTCAAAATGTTTTTGTTTACTTATGCAAAGCTTCCCTGACCTGGCAGTGTCATTCCACCTGGGCATATTTTAAATTTTGAATAATTTTTTTTCAGAAACACTTTTAAGTGTGCTTCCTTTTTGTGGTGCAGGAACTTAGCCCTATTCTGTCCATCTTATTTCTGCTTCTGGTACCAAGTAAGTAATTCCCTGGAACACCTCTACTGTATTAACTGAGGTGTAGCTATATAAATAAATGATGAGTCCATAGATTTTACTGGATTTGCTCTTAAGTCTGATGACATTTGGATCCAACCTGGTGTCTCTCTTCCTCTTTTGGTGCCTGAAATTTGGTACTTGGAAAAAGTTTTGAACTACAGTTCCTGGAATGAGGGAAGCTGTGATTCGTAATCTTACAGAGTAACTATGCCAAGGCTCTGATTAAATGTTATGAGCTCATTTTCCCTTGGCTTACATCCTGGCCTGTGTGTGTATATCTCACACAATGTTCCTCAGCCACGTGCCCTCCAGATGTGTTGAACCACAACTCCAGTCTCTCCCAGCCAGCACGGCCTAGAGTCCGTTATCAATGCTGTAAAATAATTTGTTTCCGTCCCCTTTGGCTCCCTTTCAGACAACAGGATGACATTGCAGATCGTCTCCAAAGCATCACCTATTTGGGATGGAGCTGATATGGCAGTTGCGCGACCAGTTCAGGTAGGAGAGACTCCTTGGAGAAACATGTGCAGGAAGTGGGTGGGATGGGACCATTTGGATGTGTCCAACTTTGTTATGGTCCCTCGGTTGGTCTTCTACAATATTGGTCATCCTCCTCTGGCTGTGTTCCAGCTTGTCAATATCCTTCTTGAATTATGATGCCCAGAACTGGACATAATTTTACAGATGAGTCTGACCAAAGCAAAATCAAGTGGTACTATTATTTCCCTTGAGCTAGACGCGGTACTGTTACACAGTGTCGTAGGGGTGTCCCAAGAACAAAGAGAGAAAAAGAACATTAGGTATGTTCTGGGATATAAATGTAACTTCATATAAGACGTTGATCTGAATATGAAACCAAGCAGAGGTGATTAACTTGGTTTTACTTTATTAAATGATGTTTTGATGCCCATGAGGAAAAGCTTTATTTACTTACATTGCAAAGTTCTCTTTTCAGATTTGTCAATGAAGGAGGGAAAATTTTACACCATCCCTTGACTTACTTAGTAAATAAGGAATGTTTTCCTTTCAGGGCCCTGTAACCTTTGAAGAGATGGCTGTGCATTTCACAGAAGAGGAAGAGAAGTGGTCCCTGACAAATCCAGACCAAAAAGCCACATGCCAGGCAGCTGTGGAGGAAAACTCCAAGAATGTAGCTCCTCTGGGTATTTATTTCTTTAAAATAGTGATAGGTTTCTATTCAGAGTAAAACAACTTCCTAACATGGTTTCCACCATATAAACTTTCAATACATGAATGATGTATACAACACCATAGTAATAATATCTGTCAGAGGCAACAATAATAATACTAAAACAGGTAGGCTGAAATGCAATAAAAACAATGAAATCAAGCAGTTCATCACAGCTAAAGCTAAATAATCGCAGCTGTCTTAGAAAATCCTCATTTGAGAGGAAACAGTAGTAAACAAAGGAGTTTTTGAGGCCTATATTTTGAAGGAAGAACTGGCAAAACCACCAATGAATATTCCTTACCTAAGAAAACCCTATGAAATTCATGGGGTTGCCATAAGTTGATAGGCAGCTTGAAGGTACTTGGTTTATTGTTGTTGTGTGCCTTCAAGTTGTTTCCAACTTGTGATGACCCTAAGGTTTTCTTGGGGCTGAGAGTATGTGACTCATCCAAAATCACCTAGTGGGTTCCCATGGTTGAGCGGGAAATCCAGCCCTGGTCTCCAGGGTCAAAGTCAAGTGCTCAAACCACTATATCACATTGACTTTCTGAAGACACATACTCACGCATTAAATATGTACAGTGATGAGGCGTGATGTACCTCTGCTGGAACTGAGTTCCAGAAGCATGGGACCATTCCTTGCAAGGCCCTAATGTATGTACTGGCCAACTTAACACTTCACACAGGAAAGCGCGTGGGTAGGGCCATCAATCTGAGAGTAGGCATGTCATTCACTCTATTGTTGGAAGCCGCCTTGGATCTCACTTTGGGAGAAGGTGGCATACAAATATAATAAATAAATAAATAAATACTTCCACAGGCACATGTATGGAAGGCAGCCCTTCTCTTCCGCTCTTCCCATCAACAGCAGCTGTTGAGTGGGGCCACACCACAACATCCCTGAATATGTCTGCCCATGTAGAATTCATTTCTGCTCCTACCCTTATGAGGAACAGTCCCTGGTTGCTGTACGGGCCCATCTCTGCCTGGGTGCTGAAGAGGCCTGAGGTCAGGATGGACAGACCCTGTTCACTGCAGCTGCTCAGAATCAATTCCTACCAGTTTTGCACTGGGACTTCCAACCAGTGCTGTTTCCAGGGACATTGATACTGCTGCCAAGTTTATCAGCGGTGGTGCTACCACTGTAGGCATAGCTGACTCTGGTGTTGGTGTTGGGACTGTTATTTGGTAGTCTTATCATTGGCTAAGCCAGAAAACCCTCCCTGAACCAACAGCTCTTCTCCTGTGCCATCCTGGGTTTGATACTTTCTGAGGCCATGGGGTTCTTTTGCTTAATGGCAGCATTCCTCATTCTCTTTGCTATGTCAAGGAGCCAGATAATGCTGCCAATCTTGTGGTCCCCCATCTCTCCCTATGTTTTGTCCTGTGTGGACAGTGAGCCTGCCATATCCATGAGGGATTAGTCCCAGGATCCCCCACCCCCTACAGATACCAAAAAATGTGCCTGCTCAAGCTAGCCTCATGAGGCTTGCAGAGAGACTGCAAATGCGAGGCAAGGCGTATAAACCCTGATTTAAAATGGCTTAGAGCAGCAGCAGAGGCAACAGCAAGCTCCGTTAGTCACCCCCTTGCAAAGAAACCCTGCTGTCTCGAAGGCAGAAGTGGTTTAGGCGGTTAGCACGTTCCTAACTGCAGATTCAAATGTACAATATTGTGTACTTCTAAATTCCCACTGGGCTAAATTCACTGACCGTGAGCCCATGGATATGGTGGGCCCACGGTATACCAACCTGGTTGTTTCTGTAGGAGATAGGAGAAGCCCATCTGTTAACCAGATCCATCCAGCTCGGAAGGGGTAAAAAATCGAAGAGCGCAGGGAGGCTGATGGGGTGAAAGATGTAGATGGGACAGAGTACCACCTCCTTAAACATTCAGATAGGAGGATGTTGTTGCTTCTATGCTCTGCTGACAAGTCTTCTCATGGGCAACTGGTTGGATGCTGTACATAAAGAGTGTTGGACTGGATAGGCCAAAGGGGGGAATCATGTCATCTGCAGGCCAAATATGCTCCCCTAGAAATGCCATCAATGTGGCCATCAGATCCCTTGCTTTATTTTATGTGTGAAATAAATCATGGAAGTGTAGAGTTGGAAGGACCACAAAGGTCACTGAGTCTAACATGCAGGAATACACTATCAAAGCATTCCTGACAGATGGCTATCCAGCCTCTGTTTAAAAACCTCCAAAGAAGGAGACTCCACCACACTCCCAGGCAGTGTATTCCACTGCTGAACTGCTCTTACCATCAGGAAGTTCTTCCTAAATGGTTAACATCTCTGAAAGTTACAAGGGGTGCAATTCTGGCTGAAAACAAGGTGCTTCATTTTAGGCCAAAAACTCATCCTTAAAGTGGACCATGCAGATCTAGGGTGGACAGGGGGTAGAAGAGGTTCAGTCACCCAATGCTTTATTGCTGCCCATCCCGGAGACAGGTGCAATCCAGCAAGACTCTCATATATGTTGTGATGGTCCCCAACTGGGCAAGATTTAAAAGCATGGATTAGATAATTGAATAGAGAAAATAAGGTTATCCAAGATAGTAGTCATAATGGCCATACACTCAATCCAGCATTACACTGAGCTTTCCTCTGTATATTAATTATTAGAGGACATGAGAGCAGGACTGATTGGCCTGTGAATTTTGGACTAGATCCAGCATGAGTCTGTTTGCCAGCAGGTGAAAGTCTCAAGTAATGGGCTCAGAGTATGAGGCAGCTTAGTTTCGAAGGTTTGGTTTCCCCCTTTGTGCTCATCCAATATTTTTTTCTTTTTCTATTCCAACAGATGATGGGTGGGATGTTAGACCATCTGGGAAAAGCACACATCGAAAGAATGAAGAGAATCTCAAATGTCAAAAGGGACCTACAGAGCAAGAAGAAAACCAAACAGAGAGGTGGAGAAATACATCTTTCACTTCCCAGGGTGAAATTCCGATTCAGCAAGGAAAACAGAAGGGAAAAAGGAGGAATGTCTGCTCAGCTTTTGGGAAAAGTTTCAGTCACAGATCAGACCTTAATGTCCATTGGAGAGCACATGTAGATGAAAAACCATATAAATGCCTGGAATGTGGAAAGAATTTCAGCCAGATCACACATCTCAGGTTACATCAGAGAATCCACACTGGGGAGAAACCATACAAATGTACAATATGTGGGAAAAGCTTCCACCGGAGCTTCATCCTTACTGCCCACCAGAGAATGCACAAAGGTGAAAAACCATACAGTTGCTCAGAGTGCAGCAAGAGCTTTTATGATAGATCACACCTTATTAGCCACCAAAGAACTCACACTGGCGAGAAACCGTATAAGTGTTTGGAATGTGGAAAGAACTTTAGTCACAAGGTCAACCTTACCTCCCATCAAAGAATTCACACAGGAGAGAAACCCTACAACTGCTCAGACTGTGGGAAAAGCTTTTGTGACAAACAGAACCTTCTTAGACACCAAAGAATCCACACAGGAGAGAAACCGTATAAATGTCAGGAGTGTGGAAAGAACTTCCGGCAGCGTGCAACTCTTACTTCACATCAGAGAGTCCACACAGGAGAGAGACCATACAAATGCCTGGAGTGCGGAAAGAGCTTTTACAGAAAAGCAGATCTGAACAGGCATCTAAGAATTCACAGTGGGGTAGAAAGGCCTATACTTTCATGGAGTGTTGAGATGGCTTCGGACGGTGTATCTGTCTTGCGTCCCATAAAGGAATTCTTGCAGGAAAATCAAGGTGTAACATCTGAGATTAAGCAAGAAGTAAATTGTTAAATCAGCTGACTTCGTATGAAATACAACTCTTCTAGCACAGTTGTTAGATCAGTAAATCTGATTGCATATCTGTTTCTGTTTGTGGATTTTTACTCTTGAAACATCATATAAAAACATTTTTTGAGAAAAGCATGTACTCATTGGGTGGAAACAACCTCTCTTCATATGTTCTGTCACTCTGTGTGATGTGATACATATTAAATACCTTCTAATTCAGTGTTGGTATGCTTTTTTTCTGTTTAGTAACTGGGTTGATGGATCTGAATTGTGGGGTTTTATTTATTTTTATTTTTTCCAGTAGTCACTTGGGTATTTCTGGGAAATGCACAGGTACATTAAAACTGTAATGTTGCCCTCAGGAGTTGCAATAGTTTTTATTTATTTGTTTGTTTATTATATTTGTATGCCACCTTTTCTCCTCAAATGAGACCCAAGGCGGCTTCCAAAAATAAGTTAAAAACATTAAAAATATAAAAGCATAAAATTGTAAAAACCTATAGCAATTTTAAAAACAAATTAATGAATAAAAAAGCTCTCCAGCTCACATAAAAGTCTTCTTAAAGAGAAATGTTTTTACTTGCTGATAAAAGAAGAGCAGGGAGGCGGCCAACCTAGCCTCCCATGGAAGAGGTTTCCACAGGTTTAAATCACGAGTTTGCTTAGAAGGGAATTATACTCTTATGTCCTCAGTTCCCGTAAGTGAAACTAATACTCTCTTTTCTGACAAAGTAGTGGACTGTGGCAGTGGCATCATGATCATGACTGGGTGGTGGTTATGAATGTGGAACAGTTGCCTAGATTTACTAATCCATAGCTGTTTTGTATCCACAATCGTTGCTTGATCACTGTTGTGACCAAGCTGGACCAAAGCTAACAAAATGAATTCAGAAAACAGAGACAAATGTAAGGTCCTCCACCTAGGCAGAAAAAATGGAATGCACAAATATAGGATGGAGGATGCACGGCTGGCTAGCAGTATGTGTGAAAGGGATCTAGGAGTCTTGGTAGATCACAAGCCGAACATAAGTCAGTGTGATGCGGCAGCGAAGAAAGCCACCGCGATCCTTGGTTGCATCTATAGCAGTATGGGGTCTAGATCAAGGGAGGTAATGGTGCCACTCTATTCTGCATTGGTTAGGCCTCATTTGGAATACTAGGTCCAGTTCTGGGCACCTCAATTCAAAAAGGATATTGAGAAGCTGGAACGTGTCCAGAGGAGGCAACCAAAATGGTGAAGGGTCTGGAAGCCATGCCCTATGAGGAGCGGCTTAGCGAGCTGGGATGTTTAGTGTGCAGAAGAGAAGGTTAAGAGGGGACATGATAGCCATGTTTAAATATTTGAAAGGATGTCATATCGAGGTGACAGTGGGCTTGTTTTCCACTGCTACAGAGACTAGGACAAGGAGCAATGGATTCAAGCTGCAGGAAAGGGGATTCCACCTGAACCTCAGGAAGAACTTCCTGACTGATGGTCAGGGCTGTCCAGCAGTGGAATAGGCTGTTTGGGGGTGTGGTGGAGTCTCCTTCTTTGGAGGTTTTTAAGCAGAGGCTGGATAACATTCTGTCAGGGGTGCTTTGATGGGTGTTCCTGCATGGCAGAATGGGGTTGGACTGGATGGCCCCTGGGGTCTCTTCCAACTCTTATGATTCTGTGTGACACCGTTGTCTTCGTTGTGGCTGCATCCCGGCCCGCTTTGCTGGATGTTGGCTGCATGAGGAGAGGGAGGGCCATTCTGCCAGCAATCAGGGCCTGGGTGGAAGATGCTTCTGTCATGTTTGGGGGAGTTGAGCTAGAATAGGATGGTTCGTTGGGAATACTTAGGCCATTTCCGCACTAGACTGTTAATAGCGCTATGATTCCACTTTCAACATCCTATGGAATCCTGGGATTTGCCGTTTCTTGAGGGGCCGGCCAGCTGGCCCTTCCCAAAACTGCAAACCCCAGCATTCCATAGGATGTTGAAAGTGGAATCAGCGTTATTAACAGTCTAGTGCGGAAATGGCCTTAAGTAAGTTGCATATATAGAATACTGGCCATTGATAATGGTGAGTAAGAATAAACAGTCTTTTTCATTTCTGCTTGAGTTGAATAAAGTCAGAGATATTTTTTTCTTCTTGTTGTTGAATAAGAGATAATTTTTTAATTACCTGAAATCCAAACTTTAAACTGTACAAAGCGGGCTGTCTAGTACACTGAAAATGCCTGCAATCTCATCATTTGGCCAGTCTTTCAAGTGCTACAGGAGGACTCCCTTGGCTGGTTTTTCTAAAGCCAACAAATACCAACCACCACAGACGATTCCTCCCTGGAAGCCACCCTGAGCAGGTTTTCAAAGAAGTAACAATGGCCATTTCTGCACTAGGCTGTTATAGCACTATTATTCCACTTGCAACATCCTATGGAATCCTGGGGTTTGCAGTTTCGGGAAGGGCTGGCCTGCAAACCTCAGGATTCTGTAGGATGTTGCAGGTGGAATAATAGCGTTATAACAGTCTAGTGCGGAAATGGCCAATATTATTCTCTTGCAGCATAAAAAGGAAGAAAAGAAAGGAGGAAGAAAGAAAATGTAGCATAGAATCATAGAAATGTAGAGTTCGAAGAGGCCACACAGGCCATCCAGTCCAATCCTTAAGACTAACTGGTTTTTATTTTATCATGTGCTTTCATGGATATAAAACCCACTTCTTTGGATGCAGTACTGAGTGGTATTGAGGCTTCAGATATAAGGTACAGTTGGTCCTTCACATTGGCTAGCATTAGGGGCACAGGATTCCCACAAAAGAGGAAAAATTGCAAATATCAAAATGTTAGTGAGTGTGTGTGTGTATGTGTGTGGGGGGAGGGGAACTGGTGGGCTCAGTTTGGACCCAGGGCCCAAACCAGGTCAGGGAAAGGAGAGAGAAAGGGTTTGGCATGGTGACCCCATATCTGCTCTCTCTTGCCTGTCTTACTTGGGTATGTGTGTCGGGGGGCATCAGGAGGTTTGTGGTGCTGAGAAATTGGGCTGCAAGCTGACTTTAGCTGGTCAGACAGCAGCTGGTGCAGGAGGAGGAAGATCAGAGGCAGGTTGTGTGTTTTTTTTTAAATATAATTTTTATTGAAGGTTTGTCTCAAAATACCCCCCCACACACTTCCATGCTTAAATCTTCCAGTTGAAAGTGCTTATTTCCATTCAATTACAAACATAATTTCCATCTTACAGAGAGAAGAACAGTTACATTATTTCTTCTTTGATTTCTTATACATTTATATCCTTACCCAATCCAATAGTCCTTTCCATTCTTTCTCAAAGTTTTGGATAGATTCATTCTTCAAAGAAAATGCTAATTTTTCCATCACTATCATATCCAGAACTTTGAACCTCCATTCTTCTATACCAATATGTTTCTTTTCTTTCCAGTGTTGCACATATGTCAACCTTGCAGCAGTTATTAGATATAATAATAACTTCTGACAGAGGCAGGTTTTTAAAGGGATTCCCAATCTGATCGGTGCCACCTAAAGGGAGAGTTCTCCCAGAAAAGATATGCCTGAGGTGAGAGGGCAGTGCTTGGAGGAACTCGCAAATAATCAAATCTATGAAAGTGAAGCCCACAAATGTGGCAGACCAACTGTATGTGTACACAGTCATAGGAAAGAATGTAATAGGATCCAGAAAGATGCAAATTGTGACTCTTGCCCTAAATTCTCAAAGGGTTGTATAGGGCAGAGCTTTCCAAACTTTTCATGCTGGTGAAACATTTTTTTAGACATGCATCATTTTGCAACAGTAATTCAGTTTTACTAGCAAACCGTAGGTTAAACTAACCCCTTATCAGAGGTACAGGCACATACATAAATTGTAATAAGAAAATGTGTGGGGGCACAACAAATCTAATGAAAACTTTTCATATATTTTTCATAGAATTATAGAATCATAGAAATGTAGAGTTGGAAGAGACCCCAGGGGCCATCCAGTCCAACCCCCTGCCATGTAGGAACACCCTCAAAGCATTCCCGACAGATGACCATCAAGCCTCTGCTTAAAAATCTCCAAGGAAGGAGACTCCATTACACTCCAAGGCAGCAGATTCCACTGCTGGACAGCCCTGACTGTCAGGAAGTTCTTCCTGAGGTTCAGATGGAATCTCCTTTCCTGCAGCTTGAATCCATTGCTCCTTGTCCTGGTCTCTGGAGCAGAAGAAAAAGAGCCCTCTCCTTCCTCCACGTGGCATCCCTTCAAATATTTAAACATGGCTATCATGTCCCCTCTGAACCTTCTCTTCTGCAGACTAAACATACCCAGCTCTCTAAGTCTATCCTCATAGGGCATGGCTTCCAGGCCCCTCACCATTTTGGTCGCCCTCCTCTGGACTTGCTCCAGCTTGACCATGTCCTTCTTGAATTGGGGTGACTAGAACTGGACACAGTATTCAAGATGAGGTCTAACCAAAGCAGAGTAGAGTGGTACCAGTACCTCCCTCGATCTAGACATTTTAAGATCTAGATATCTAGACGATCTAGATATTTTTAAAAATATATGATTTATAAATAATAACATCCATTTCCAAGGTTGTAGGCAACACACCTGCACACTTCAGGTGACACACTAATGTGTGACGGCACATCGTTTGGAAAGCTCTGGTGTAGGATGATACAGGTCTTTCAGATCTTTACAGGGGTCAGTTAATGTTGAAGTTGCTGCCACATATTGTTTCTCCCCGTTTCTTCCAGTTTTTTTTTATCTCAAGGAGATTTGTGCCCAAAGTCCTTTGGGCAGATGAATAAGATTCATAATAGAAAAGCCAAATTTTATTGCCTCCTATTGCTTTTGTTGTCAAGCTAAATACCCTAGTGGCCCCAGATCTTGGATGCTAAGCAGGGTCAGCTCTGGTTAGGACTTAGATGGGAGACCACCAACAAATACCAGGTTCTGTAGGCACTATTTTTCAGAGGAAGGAACTGGCAAAGCCACCTCTGAGTATTCCTCACCTAAGAAAATCATATGAAATTTGTTGTTGTTGTTGTTGTCATGTATCTTCAAGTCCTTTCCGATTTATGTTGAACTTAAGGCAAACTAAATTCATGTGCCTTCAAGTCGTTTCTGACTTATAGTGACCCTAAGGCAAACTAATCACAAGATTTTCTTGGCAAGATTTGTTCGGGGGGGGTGCCATTGCCTGCCTCCGAAGCTGAGAGAGTGTGACTTGCCCAAGGTTTCCCAGTGGGTTTCCACAGCTGGACAGGAAATCAATCTCTGGCCTCCAGGGTTCTCACACCACACTCAAGGCACAACACCATGCTGGATTCATCAGGTAGCCATAAGTTGATATGCACACACACAAACACACATTAAAGGGACAGGAGCCCTCTCCAGTTTTCACTCTGGCAACCCTAAATCTCCCCACAGCTCCTGGCACAAAGAGCATATTGGAGCAGTTCTTAACCTTTTCTTTACCATAAACCTCCTTTAAATATCTTTTGCTCCTGCTGACCACCAAGACTTAACTCTAGATTTAAAACCCTAAAGTGCATCAAATATTTAAATATCCTCATTAAAGATCTTCAGATTTGGAGAGGAGGGAGAAAGAAGTAAATGCATACACACTCATTATAATATTTTTATTGTGATGATTCACTACAAAATTGTCTTTCTTCTTTTTCCCCTCTTTCTGCTTTCACTGTAAAAACTCATAACACTTCCTCAAGATTTTGTGGGGGCCCTGTGAGGATGTCACTGCCCTACGGGGATCCACAGACCCAGATTAAGAACCACTGGATTCGACCATGGCTAGGCAACTCTGGAAGACCAATTAGCTCCATCAGCCCTCCAGGAGACCTGGGAGGGTCACAATCCCCACTGCACCTCTTCCTGCAAAAAATAAAATAAAATAAGGTGAGATGCGATGAGATGAGATCAATAAAAGATAAAATAAAATAGAATAATAAAATAAAATAAAATAAAATTTTCCCCAACTACCCTCTATGGGAATGGGGTATATTTTTGGTTCTTCCAGGATGCATAGAGAGCACTTTGAAGCAATACATCCATCAATGAAAAATAAACTAAAAAAAGAGAAAAATTTAGAAAAAAATAATTTTGACCCTTGGGGAGATCATGTCCTCCACACCCCTGAAAAAAAGATTTTTTGACCCCTGGGGGGGCACACGCAGGCTCTGGATCAGATTGAGGTTGGAAACTGTTGTGCATAATGCCTACAAAGTCTAACTCGGGGGGGGGGGAAAGAGTCTGGATTCCTAGAAAGGCATCCATGACTGCATTGCAGCACCCCCCCACCTCCTGGCTGCCCCACCCCCCAATCCATTCCCTATGCACAAACACTGATCCCCGGGAAAAGACAAAAGACCTTCCATTTTTACACTGCGAGTGAAACCTCTCTCCTACTCCTAAGAGGAACTGGGTGAGCAGAAGATGCTTTTTGGAGTCTAGGAAATTTGAGCAGAAAGGGGGACTGCAAGGCAGAAAAAAAGGTGTGTGTGTTTGCATTGAATCAAACAGAGGCTGGATTTTTTTTTTCTAAAGGCATCCTGAAGTTAAGAAAAAACACAGACTCCCCCCCCCAAAGCAAAAGATGGTGCAAGGGAACCCCAGGGAGGTAAGATCAGGGAGGAAGATGAAGGCAAGGGGGAGCAGGGAATGCGAGCCACATTTGGATGTGGCTGTACCCCCTTGGCACAGGAGTATGGCATCAGGGGAAGGGCAAAATTTCTCCAGCAGGCAGAAATAATTTCTTCTCAAGCAGGCTTTTAATGTGTGAGCAGGGGATCTTTTTAGTTATCTAGATTTTTTTTAAAAAAAATTGTAGGCTTTTATAGTTTTGTATGTACATATATATTTATATATTTAATGTTTTTAATTTTTTTTTCAGTGGCCATTTCTGCACTACACTGTTACAATGCAATTATTCCACTTTCAACATCTTATGGAATCCTGGAGTTTGCAGTTAAGGGAGGGACATTTAGACTTCTCAGGCAGAGAGCTTCAGTGAACTACAAACTCCAGAATTCCACAAGATGTTGAACATGGCATAATAGCACTATAACAGTGTAGTGCAGAAATGGCATGTGTGTTAATGTTTTTAACTTTTTTGGGAGCCACCTTAGGTCCTACTCTGGGAGAAAAGCGGCATATAAATATAACCAACCAATCAGTCAATAAAATGGGGGCATTGCCCCATCAAATAAGAATTCTGCCCACCTCGATTTTCATTCAATTTTCACTTCCTCTCTTTCCACCGGCAGACAACATCCTTTGATTTAAAACAAAACTGATTTAAATTCATATTTTAATGTGATCGTTCATTTGTGTTTTTATTTTTAACTTTTGTAGGATCCATTGTTTGAACGGGATTTTGTTGCAGATCAACTTGTGAGCCGCCTTGGGAGGCTGCAGTCCAACAGAGGTGGGGTTCAGGACTCAAGTCTGGGCGCTACTACCTCACACTCCTCCTGGCCACTTTGTGAGAGTGACATGATGGGGATGCCACCAAACAGGCCACACACTGATGGGCCTGGGCACAACCTGGCATACAGGAGCTGACAGTATTCAGCAGAGCATCTTTCATTTTTTGTGTAATATAGCCAGCTCTCCACGTTCGCTAAGGGGTGCAGGACCCTGGCAAAAGTGGAAAAATTGCAAATATCAAAATGTGTGTGTGTCTGTGGGAAGGAGGCGGAGGTATGGTGAGAAGAACAGGCACCAGGAGTCCAAACCCAGGTCAGGGAAAGGAGAGGGAAGTGGGGGGGGGTCGGCACAGTGGCCCCATATTTCATCTCTCTTGCTCATCTCCTTCTTTGGATATGGGGTGGCACTGGGAAAGGGCTTGCAGTGCTGAGAAATCAGTATGAGAGCCATCCTAAGCTGGCCAGACAGTGGCTGGTAGAAGAGGAGGACAACCAGAGACAGGTTTTTAAAGGACTGTGCGATCCTGATCGGAGCTGTTGAGACGGAGGCCATTTCCGCACGAGACTGTTACAGTGCTATGATTCCACTTTCAACATCCTATGGCCGGCTGGCCCCTCCCGAAACTGCAAACCCCAGGATTCCATAGGATGTTGAAAGTGGAATCATAGCACTGTAACAGTCTCGTGCGGAAATGGCCGGAAAGGTCCCACCAGAAAAGAAGCACTTAGTGGGGATATAAGGGTTGGAGAAATTCGCAAATAAGCATCTCCATGAAAGTCCATGAAAGCAAATGTGGAGGGCTGATTGTAATAATAATAATAATAATAATAATAATAATAATAATAATAATAGTATACTCCATCTTAGCAGGTAGCTGGTTGAGAAACCACAATCCACTGAAAAGGTGCCCTGAGCTGTTTATATCCATCTTGAGTTCTTATGAGGAAAGGAGGCACACAAATGATAATAGTCCACTTTTGTTCTCGTTCTCATGTTTATCATTATTCTATGTTGCTTTGCAATACGGATATTTTAATACAATAATTTAAATATTTTTAATACTGTTTTTATTATTAGGTTTTAATTTGTGTTTCTTGTTTTGATTCACATTGTGAGCTGCCCGGGGCCTCATTTCAAAGAAAGATGGCATATGAATGAATGAATGAATCAGTTAGTGGTAATAATGAATGATAATAGTAACAAATAATGGAATAGTGACAAAAGAAAATTTTTTTTCCTGTGGTCACACAGCACCATGGTTTAAGCAAATTTAAAATGCAAAACTCCATATGCTCATTGTATTTTGGGTATTTTTTTTCTTTTCCAGTTAGTGTTGGCAAATTTTGCTTGTTCTTGACATATCAGGAATCTAGGGTCAGTTGTAAAATATGGAGTGGTGGTATGAGGGCATTGGTAAGAAAAGATGAGTAGTTTCATAATTGTAGGAACACTGGGCTGTGAGGTAATAGATAAATATTTTATTATGAAAAAGTCACATTGTCCAGAGGAGGGCGATCAAAATGGTAAAGGCCTGAAATCCGTGCCCTCTGAGGAAAGGCTTAGGGAGCTGGGTATGTTTAGCTTGGAGAAGAGAAGGTTAAGAAGCAACATGATAGCTATGTTTAGATATTTGAAGGGATGTCCTATGGAAGATGGAACTAGCTTTTTTTCTGCTGTTCCAGAGGCTAGGACATGGAGCAGTTGCTTCAAACTCCAGGAAGAGATTCTACCTGAACCTTAGCAAGAACTTCTTGATGGTAAGAGCAGCTCTGACATTGACATGCACTGCCTTGAAGTGTGATGGAATCTCGTTTTTGGAAGGTTTTTCATCAGAGGCTGGATGGCCATCAGTCGAGAATGCTTTGATTGTGTGTTCCTACATGGCAGAATGGGGTTGGACTGGAAGGCCCTTGTAGTCTCTTTCGTCCCTGATGTTATGGTTCTCTGATGCTCTAAAGGGCAAGATCCCGAGACTGTTTTAGGTTGAGGAAAGGGCAGCCACTGGCCCTCATGCAGCCTCAAGGGGAATTTTTGTGAACCTCCAAGGTCCAATGTTTAAAAAGTATGGCTCCAAACCCCCCCTAAGGAATGGGGAGGGCAATTTAACCACACTTTGCCCCCTCATGTTTTAAGCGCAGGAAAGGCCTTCTTTCAAGACATTGTACTGATTCTTAGGACATCCTAGATGGGGGCCATTTCTGCACTAGGCTGTTATAGCGCTATGATTCCACTTTCAACATCCTATGGAATCCTGGGGTTTGCAGTTTCAGGAGGGGCCAGGCTGCACCTCCTGAAACTGCAAACCCCAGGATTCCATAGGATGTTGAAAGTGGAATCATAGCACTATAACAGCCTAGTGCGGAAATGGCCCAGGAGTGTCAAACTCAATTTTATTTTGGGCTGCATCAGCATTATGGTTGCCCTCAAAGGGCCGGTTGTAAGGCTATATAAATGTATCTACTCTTTTATCATATTAAATAATTGCCTCTGCATTCGATTATTACTGGTTTTTAAATTGCCTTCCCTCTGCATCAGCTTTTCTTTTCTTGGACATTTTGGGGCTATTTGATCATAGTCTATGGTCCCTATACCTTTGTAAAGTGACATGGAATTGGTCAATATATCCAAAGCGTGCCACTTTCTGCTCCCCAGCCCCTCTCTGTGCCTCCTTCTGCTTCCCCTCTCCCCTGTGACTCTTTCTCCCCCCCCCACCTGGTGAGCCCGATTACCACATTGCGGGCCCTGGCTGCTGGTATTCCGAAGAGAGGACCAGCAGCCAGCACTAGCGATCTACTTCTTCTTCTGACTGCTCCTCTGTCTAATTCTCACGAGCCACACAGAGCATTACCATGGCAACCCACGTCAACATTCTGATGGCAAGACTTGGACTGAGGAGCAGTCGGAAGTAAAAGTAGATCGCAACTGCTGGCTGCTGGGCCCCTCTTCAAAATACCAGCAGCTGGGGACCTGGAATGTGAGGATTGGGCTCGCCAGGCGGGGGAGTGCTGCAGTTTCAGGAGAGATGCGAGGGCCACATGAAATAGCCTGGTGGGCCGGATTCACCCCGCGGGCCTTGTGTTTGACACATGTGTCCTAGACTCTTCTTTTCAGTTTGCAGGGTGCAGGTGAGGAATCTCAAAATGATAGCAGTGCCTTGAAAAGTGTGTGTGTGTGTGTGTGTGTGTGTGTGTTTCTTGGTGTTTTTCTTTTCAATTTGAATGGCACACTCTGTGCAACTATGCTTGATGCCTAATGAATCATGCTTAACAACAATCACAAGGGGCTGCCGCTTGTCACATCATCCGGTAGCATCACCAACATTTGTCTTTTGTGACATCACAAGGGGTCATCTCCAGGGCCATTTCCACACTAGACTGTTACAGCGCTATGATTCCACTTTCAACATCCTATGGAATCCTGGGGTTTGCAGTTTCAGGAGGGGCCAAATGGCCCCTCACGAAACTGCAAACCCCAGGATTCCATAGGATGTTGAAAGTGGAATCATAGCGCTATAACAGTCTAGTGTGGAAATGGCCCAGATCTCAGGTTTTGACTCTGAAATGTCAGGGCCTAAGATGGTCCTGACCTGACAATCCTAATCATTTCCTGCTGCTTTGACTTGTTTAGCATCCCTCTGAGTCTTAGCATTCATCTGTCTTTCTTACAGAAAGAAATCCCTGTTGCTACTCAGAATCACCCAGTTCTTCTTGCAAAGCATCTTTCTGCTTACTGAGTATAACAGGCACAGCCATACTGGGTTGTGGCCTCAGCTTGATGTCTCCCCCTGCAATAAATTCCTGCTAATCTCGCCATAAGAAAAGAATTGGTAGCTCACCAGTTCTTCCCAGTACATTTGGAACTGGAGTGCAGGCCAAATATGGAAGAGGCCAGTTTAGTTGATCCTGCATCAGGAAGAGATGGCCTCGGTGCCACTGAGACTGGGTGCAGTGGAACATTCTGGGGAAACACAGTGCAGAAAGTCTTGAGCTGTGATGCTGACAGCTCGGAGCTACAGCGCCGGCACTTCAGGGGGTTCAGATACAAGGAGGCCATGGGACCCCGGGAAGTTTGCAGTCGATTGCACAATCTCTGCTGCCAGTGGCTGAAGCCAGAGCGACACACAAAGGCTCAGATGCTGGACCTGGTGACCCTGGAGCAGTTCCTGGCTGTCCTTCCTCTGGAGATGGAGAGCTGGGTGCGAGAGTGTGGAGCAGAGACCAGTTCCCAGGCGGTGGCCCTGGCAGAGGGTTTCCTCCTCAGCCAGGCAGAAACGAAGAAGCAGGAAGAAAGGCAGGCAAGAACATGTCACCTTCATAATTCCAAAAGTTTGAAAGTGGGGGGACCAATACACCAGGCATTTCCAACTATAAAGTAGAAGTAAAAAGGTGACAGAGCTTCATGTGCTAATCGATGATCACTTTCTTTCTTTATTTTTAAAAAGCCCAACAGGTTTGGGCTTTTATCAAAGGCTATTTCTGCACTACACTGTTATAGTGCTATTATTCCACTTTCAACATCCTACGGACTCCTGGGATTTGCAGTTTAGGGAGGGACTTTTAGACTTCTCAGCCAGAGAGTTTTTGGACCTCAGTAAACTACAAATCTCAGAATTCCACAAGATGATGAAAGTGGAGTAACAACACTATAACAGTGTAGTGCAGAAATGGACAAAGGTGACCTTTCTCAGGGACTCTATTTTACACAGAAGTTTCTGGAGTTGTACCATATGGTCTCCAAAGAAATGGACCACCGAGCAAAAGACCTTTAGGGAGTGTATGATACAAGTTAGATATTTCTGTGTAACATGTAGTGCCTGAGGAAGGCCAACTTTGATAGTAGCTGAAATGTGTTGCACTTTTTAAAAATAAATAAAGCAAGTGACCATCAATCAGCATGTCTAATGTTTATTTCTACTTCTCATATGTGCTTTACAGTTCTCTCTTTTGGACACTTACTCCCAACTGTTACCCAAATTATCCACTTAGGCCACCTCCACCCTTCCAGAAGAAGAAGGCTTACATATGCTGTTTGGTTAAATTAAATTATTCTCCTTATTCACAGAAATTCCAGAGAGGCAGAAGAGATCTGGGTGCTTTTGACTCCAGCAGGTTCCCCATTCCATCCTCATTTATTAAATTGCTGTACAGATTCTTTTTTGATCATACAATATTTTTATTAAATAAATGATACATACAAATAAAGAAAATAATAATAAACAATGGGAATTTTAAAGAACAACAGCAACAGGTGTCAGCAAAAAGGGAACCAGTGTTGTGTAGTTCGATTCTGCTAGACTCAGGTTCAAATCTCTACTCAGCCATGGAAACCCACTGGGTGGCCTTAGGCAGGTCACACTCTCTCAGCCTCAGAGGAGGCCAAAGGCAAACCCCCTCTGAGCAAATCCAGCCAAGAAAATCCAGCCAACCTTAGGGCTGCTATAAGTGAGAAATGACCAGAAGGCACACAGCAACAATAAAAACAAAAAAATCAACCAGGAGTAAGAAGAGTCCATTCATCAGAGTGTAAATCAGCCTATATAAAAACAAGAACGTTCAGTACAGGTTGAATACTGTATTCCAAAATGCTTGGGACCAGAAATGTTTTCTATTTTGGATTTTTTTTCAGATTTTGGAATACCTGTATTTGAATATACGAAAACACAGTACTGTACAAGAGATCTCAGGGGAGCCTGGGAGTATTGCCGCCACCACCTCGAAGGCAGAAGTGGGCAATTGGCAGGCTCCTTGAAAATCTCCTGTACATTACTGTTGGTTCCCCCCAAAATACAGCTGTCCAGTCCCTTATATCCCCAGTCTCTCAGATCTTCAGTCTCTCTCCAGCCTCATGTCTCATACACAATATACAACACAAGTAGCGAATGAATGAGACTCAAGGCTGGAGACAGGCATGTCGCAGGAGAATGAGAGAGAGAGACACAAGGATCTGTAAAATGGCAGGAGGCATGGATTCACACTAAGCACAGTGCTTGAATTCCTGCCATATCAGAGATCCTCGCATCTCTGTTCGGCCTCACATATTTCTGCAGCCTTGCATCTCTTTCCTTCACTACTTGTTCGTGTATCAGACACAAGACTGGAGAGATACTAAGGCCATTTCCACCCTGTTATAGTACTGTTATTCCACTTCCAACATCCTGTGGGATTCTAGGGTTTGTAGTTTCCTGAGGCCAAAGAGCTCTCTGGCTGACAATTCTCAAGGCCCCACCCTAAACTGCAAACCCCAGGATTCCATAGGATGTTAGAAGTGGAATAATAGCACTATAAACAGTGTAGTGCAGAAATGGCCTAAGGATCTTAGAGACAAACAAGCAGGAGCACCACAGGTGCTCCCTCGAAGACTAGAAGCAGGCAGATGGTTGTCAAATTTCCAAATTTAGGGATGCCCAGACTGTTTCACGACATGAAAAAAGTATGTTGTAGTTCATTTCTTGGTGGGTTTTGATTCTGCTGCCTCAGATCTTTAGTCTTCTTTCAGGTGAAGGCCGTGTTTTCTTGGTCCCCTGAGACAGAAGAGGCTCCAGTGGACACCCACCAAAGGACAGAGTTCAGGTGGATCATGGAAGAAGGTGACAGAGGTGCCACCTCACCAGGTAAGGGAAAATCAGCATCTCTGTACGACATTCAGTGCTCCCTCCTTGTCATAAGCATGGTTCAGATTTCCTGAGCTACTTTCATTTTCCCTGGAGCCGATGTAGGGAAGAGTTATGTCTCTTTAGTTTCTGCAGAAGGCTGATTTAAGTCCAACTGTTTGGGGCCTATATAGCACTACAAACCTGTATTTTGAAGTTTTCACAAAATCATAAGCAACATGTTTTTGTCAGGGTTGGCAGGATTTGGCTTCTCTGAGCATGAACAGAGTGCAATCTGTGAAGCAAGGCTTCGCCGCAGCAAAGAGTCCCAGTGAAGCAGAAAAAATTCCAGAGGCTTATTAGTTAGGCTTAGGGTACTGATTTATTGCTGCACTCTAAGATAAGACTTAGCAAAAACATGCTAGCTTGCCAGCAGTTAGACAAAGAGGAAAAACAGAAGATAACGGAAGAAAATCGGGCAGCATCTCCCCTTACAAACAGTATACTGCCAATGGCATGACAGGTCCAGCCAAGGCAGTGGTTCTCAACCTTCCTAATGCCGTGACCCATTAATACAGTTCCTCATGTTGTGGTGACCCCCAACCATAAAATTATTTATTTATTATTTACAATGCCTCTCCCCCGGCAAAGGCCGCCTCGCCGGCCAGGAAGCGGGGGGCGGGCAGGGAGGGAAAGAGGAGCCATGAGTCTCCCCAAGGAAAAAAACTCCGAGGAACCCCCCCCCGGGTTCTGCTTCTGCTTCGCTCTCGTTTCCACTGGGGGGGGCAGTGTGGGAAAAGTTTCCAGAGTGTCGACCCTGGCCGGGGGTGGGGGGAGGAATCCCAGTGCCTTTGTCTTTTTGCACACACAAACACACAATGCAGCCATGTGGCTTACAGTATGGACTTGGTGTAACCTGCAGTGGGTCTCAGGTAATGGTGGAAAGTGGTCCCAGGACCTCTGACAATATCCGCACTGAATTAAAGCTTTCCTAGTAACAGATACTTTTGTCTGGCAGTGGAAATGCCAAAAGATATCAAGGATAAAATACTTTCCTGCTTCCTGTATTTCTGTCACAGGTGGTAGAATGAACCTAGGGCTGTGTTCAAGACCTTCTCCCAGAACAGTGGAAGTGCTTGATGTCCATCCGGATGAGGTACAAGGGGGAAAAATCAGAACGAAAGCTGTGGGCAGCCGCTCTGAATGCCCTAGGCCTGCAATAAGGTCTCTAGATCTCAGGGCCTGGCCCTCAGTCTCAAGACCAGGACATTCTTCTCTGGTCTTTTGGAGGAGAGGGAGAAGTCTCAAGGTTGAGAGGTCAGCCTTGTAAAGTTTGGGCATATATATTTTCCTCATTTGTTAGACTTTTTTATTTACTTGAATGGTATGCTTAGTGTAACTGTGATTGATGCTTAAGGCAGAGCTTTCCAAACTTTTCATGTTGGCGACACTCTTTTTTAGACATGCATCATTTCGTGACACAGTAATTCAGTTTTTGTCAGGAACTGAATTTACACACACAAATATAACAGTGCATAAACACTACTAGGAACGTGATACATCATACAGGACTTCAGTGAGTGAACTGGGGGCAATTAGCAAGATTCAAAACATAAAAGGCAAAGAATACATCATTCCGCCCACAAGAGACCTTGAAGTGTCTGGTGTAGCCTGGCTGCGCTTATCACTACATTCCTAGCTTTGTTTACCTAATGGTCTCTGGTTCTCATACCTTGTTACAAGCAAGCTGCTACTTAACTTCTACTACATATCCCATAACTAAAATATGGAGGGCTACTGGACAGTTTTACTAGCAAACCAGAGGTTAAACTAACCCCTTATAAGAGATAGAGACACATACATAAATTGTAATAATAAAATGTATGGGGACACAACATATCTCATGAAAACCTTAAATATATTTTTAAAAATATAGGATCTATAAATAATAACATACATTTCCAAGATTGTAAGCGACATACCTACACACTCCAGGTGATACACTAACATGTCACAACACACCTTTGGAAAGCCCTGCCTTAAGGTGTTATGCTTAAGGACATCATCAAGACTACCACCATGACATCACAAGGGGTTGTCCCTTAAATATCAAGTTTTGGCCTTGAATTCTCAGGGCCTGGTTTACTCTTCACCTGGCTGCCCTAAACTCCAGTGCTAAAAACAAACGAAAAAGGGACCCTGCAGGATTAAATCAAAGGCCCGCCAGACCACAGGTAAGCATCGTCTTTTGAACAACAGCCAACCAGATGGCTCTGGGATGGAAAACGGAGGACATGAGAGTAATGGTACCCTCTTGTTCCTATTCCCTAGCAGTTAGTATTGAGATAAACACTGCCTCTCAATCTGGTGAGAAGACAATGAGCAGGCATGGAAATCATATTACTCTCTACCAGTAATGTATTTAAGTCTTTTATTCCAAATCTGAAGTCAGGTCTCAAGCATCTTCTTTCAAGTCTCCAGTCAGGTCTCAAGTCCTTGAGAGATACTTTCAGGTCAAGTCCCAAGTCTGGGACCCAACCTTATACCTCAATGTATATTCCAGAATTTCTGAGCAGAGTCAAATAAAGTCAATTTTAACAATTTAAGTACCGTTGGCTCTCCACATTTGTGACTTGGCCATCTGCAACTTCTGAAGCAGGGAATACGATCCTTCTTACTAAAATACAAAGGTACAGTGTTAATTCTTATCCAAAATGGAACCATCCCCTTCTCTGAGTAGAGTGGCAGAAGGTAAAATCTTAGTCCAAAGAATCTAAAAGAAGCACCGACCCCCTCTACTCTCTCTGCCGTGGCACTGTTTCTGCCCTTTTTGAATGCCTGGGTAGGAAAATGGGGCTTTTCCTCAAAGGAGTGCCAAGAGGGTAGAGGGCTTGGCACTTCTTTTAGGGTCTCCCAGCATGAACTAAACTCTCGCCTTTCACCACTCTTACTCAGAGAATGAGAAGGTTCATTTTTCAATAAGAGTTAAGGTACAGTACTTACACTGACCTATGGATAAGCCAACCCTGGATTTTTGGGTCAATTTTTTAACTAAAATTCCTAGATTTATATGTGAGTATACACAGTAAATTGAGCTAAACTGAGGCTAAAACTTAATAGCAAAACCGATTAGTAAATGACTAATCAATTACACTAAACACATCCTAACTACACTAACTAAAACACAAAAGGACTCTGACCACCCCTGCGTACAAACTGTAATGAAAAGGAAAAATCAATTAATATACCATATCATAGACCCTTTTCACACGTTACCCGTTTGCGCAGCTGGGGGGGCATCTCGCACGAAAAGCCTCAGCAGGAACGCTGCTGCTTCCCTGCTGCTTCATCCCGCAGCTCGCTTCCTGGTCGCTCGACCATTGCGCTAGTACCCCGCCCCTTCCTTCCGCAGCGCAGCCTGGGAGCTGTAGGCTGCACTGGGGGAGGAAGTGCAACCGGCCCGGCTCATCCGACGCGCCGCAGGGCAGGTAAGTGCGGTAGGGCCCCGGGAGCATTGCGCGACCACGCAGTATTTTCGGCTCCCAGCCGAAAATAATAAAATGCATGCACGTCCCGCTTTAGGCTCGTGAGCGTCGCGGAAATGGGAGTGCGTTGTGTGGACCGACGCTCCCATTCACGCGACGCTCAAGAGGCCCTCTTGCAACAGAAACTGCGTGCAAAAAGGGCCCTACTCTAGCATCATAGATCTTTGTATGTTCAACTTACTAGAATTACCACTAATCATAACTACATGTTATTTCATCATTATTGCTCAAAAAATCCATAAATGGTTTCCAGTCTTTCAAAAAATCTTCAATTGGTCTATCTTTTAAAATCCATGTCAGTATTGCAACTTGGGCCAGTTTTAAGTTACTGCAAAGCTAGAAATCTGGGGACTGATGGAACGTATATGGTGGCAATGCCCTCAGGTTTTCCCCCTCCTACAACTCCACCCCGATTCATTTGCACACATCTTGGCTATCTTTTCAGATAGCTATGTTACCTGTGAATAAGAAAGGATATTGGTCTTGTTTCAGGATCTGGTGACCTTTGAGGAGGTGGCTGTGCATTTCACAGAGGAGGAATGGGCTCTTCTGGATCCAGGCCAGAGGACTCTATACAAGGAAATAATGGAGGAGAATTGTGGAAATTTGGCCTCTCTAGGTAAGGCTCCCTCTCTGCTTTGACCAGAACTAGGAGTTTCTACTAATCTTGCCTTTATCAATGCCCTCAGGGCATGTCCTTCAAATTATCACTGGCTATGCCATGGTCCTTGGATGATCTGTTTACTTACTCATTCTTTCTCCTGTGAAAAGATGGTATTTGAGAAGTCCGTTCCTAGAGTTTTGAAGTTCTTTTTCCATATTGTAAGTTGCCGGAGTCACACAGAGAGCCTCTTCTGGTAGAAAGGTGGGGTATAAATAAAACAAAATCCTAAACAAATATTTCCCCTCCTGATTAAGAGATTACAATTAACATGAGAGAGGAAAGATGCAGGCTTCACATTTATATCACATTAAGAACTGACTAATCTCATATCATCTGCTCTTATTCTGTTTTATCTTGCTATCAGATGAAATTCTCCTAGTGAACTGCTAAGCCCTCTCTTTCAGTTTCAGCTGCTTTGAGTCTTGTGGTGGGTGGGTTAATTCACGTGTCAACTGAGCAAACTTCATCACTTAATAGTTCACCTTTGAGCATGAGGGAATGGGCTCTTGAGAGGTAACGTGGAACATATCATATCTCAAGAACATATCTTGAGAGGTAACATGGAGCAATGATGGAGACAAGGAGGCTGGCCATGGACTGAGAAGCTGACAACCTCTGGGAGTGATGTTAACAACAGCTCCAACATTTCCCTAAGCTCACAGCGGGTGAGTCTAAGGGTACAGGGTTAAGAGGAGACAGAGCAGAGGAAGAAGGCTGAAAAGGAAGGAAGCCAGAGAGAAGGAAGATAGACAATGGAGCAAGGAGACAAACATGAATGAAGTTGGAAGAGACCACATCGGCCATCGAGTCCAACCCCCTGCCGTGCAGGAACACATACTCAAAGCACCTCCAGAAAATGGCAATCCAGCCTCTCTTTAAAAACCTCCAAAGAAGATGACTCCACCACACTTCAAGGCAGCATATTCTACTGTCGAGTGGCTCATACCGTCAGGAGAAGGGTAGCAATGGGAATGAATGGCATCCCTTGAGGCAAGCCAAGGGGGCAGCTGGAATGAAAAGGGAGAGAGGAGAGTGGGGCAAGAGGCACCCAGCAGCAATGTATTGGGGCTTTAAATTGAAGGGCAAGACAGGACAAGATTATGATACATTTTAATTGTAGTACATTTATATTTTAAATGTTTATACTATAAATGTTTTAGTGTATTTTAACTATGGTTTTTTTAGTTCTATCTATCCTGTACTCTGCCTCGAGCCTTGGGGAGAGGCAGGTAACAAATGTACTATTATTGTTGTTGTTTTATTTTTAAAAAGGCCCAGATACATTTCAGCCTCTGTCAAAGTTGGCCTTTCTCCAAGGCTACACTTTGCACAGAAATTTCTGGAACTGTATAATTTCTGGACAATGGACCAACAATGGTCCATTTCTTTGGAGAATGTATTTTACAACTCTAGAAACTCAAATCAGCAAGCACATCAAGCTCTGGCCATTTCCGCATTACACTGTTAATAGTGCTATTATTCCACTTTGAACATCCTATGGAATTCTGTGGCTTGTAGTTTAGGGAGGGGCATTTAGAATTCTTAGCCAGAGAGCTCTTTGCCTGCAGCAAACTACAAACCCCAGAATTCCACATGAGGTTGAAAATGGAATAATAGCACTATGACAGTATAGGGAGGACATGGTCTCTGTCTCCATTATACTTCTACTTCTCATATGTGTTCATCAGTTCCTTCCTTTGGACCCTAATTTGAGGATCCATTCCTTTCTGATGATATTTGTGTGTTTATTCCTACAGGTATTAGGAGGGAGAGTGATAAAAGGAGAGAAGAGTGGAGAAGAAATACTGAAGTCACACAGAACTGGAGGAGGATGTCTCCTGTTTCTGAAGGTGCTGCTTACTGTGAGATCCCAGTGGTAGAGGAGGAATCCGCAAAAAAAGAAGGGGAAAAAGTTTCCCACTGTGTAAAAAAACCAAGTAGGGTATCAGGCCTTTGCCCACCTACAAGAGCATGTGAAGCAAAGAAACCATTTAAGTGTTCAGAGTGTGGCAAGAGTTTCAGTCAGAGCTGTAACCTTTTAAGTCACCAGAGAATCCACACAGGTGATAAACCATATACATGCTCAGAGTGTGGAAGAAGCTTCAGTCAGAGCAATAACCTTACTTGTCATCAAAGAACTCATACAGCAGATAAACCATATAAATGCTTAGAGTGTGGAAAGAGTTTCACTCAGAGAGGCAGCCTTACCTATCATCAAAGAACTCACACAGGGGAAAAACCATTCAAATGTTTAGAGTGTGGAAAGAGCTTCACTTGCCAGATAAGCCTTACCAAACATCAGAGAATGCACACTGGGGAAAAACCATATAAATGTTCAGAGTGCGGAAAGAGCTTCAGCCAGCGTGGTAGCTTTACCTATCATCAAAAGAACCATGCTGCCGAAAAGCCATACAAGTGCTCAGACTGTGGAAAGAGTTTCTGTTTGAGTAGTACCCTTATTTATCATCAAAGGACACACACAGGTGAAAAACCATTTGAGTGTGCAGAGTGTGGAAAGAGTTTCAGTAGAAACACTGGCCTTACTAATCATCAGAGACTCCACACAGGGGAGAATCCCTATAAATGTTCAGAATGTGGAAAGAGCTTCAGACACAACAGTGCCCTTGCTGCACATCAGAGAACCCACACAGGAGAGACACCTTATAAATGCTCAATGTGTGGAAAGAGTTTCAGCCAGAGCAGTGCCCTTACTACCCATCAAAGAATTCACACAGGAGAAAAACCATATGAGTGCTCGGTGTGTGGAAAGAGTTTCCGCTGGAGTAGCAACCTTACTTCTCATCAAAGAACTCACACAGGGGAGAAACCATGGAAGTGTTCAGAATGTGGAAAGAATTTCAGTTCTCTACAAAGCCTTGCTTTACATCATAGGTTGCACAGTGGAGAAAAACGATCTAAATCATTAGCAGCTGGATCACATTCACCCCTCCTTCACCAGAAGAGATCTCCACCTCCTACTGTGTAATTTATTCTGCCAGGTACTGATGTAAACAACTAATAAGAATAGTCCAGTCTATAAGAGAGTTATTCTGACTCAAGATGCTTTATAACATGAGGTCAAATTGGAGCATCTTTGGTAGTCAGAAGCATTTCATTTTCCCCAGTTGGTTTGGGCTTGAATGTGTGGGTGGATGGAGGCTAACCAAGACATTGTAGCTGGCAAAATCCTTCATATATCTGGCTTGCCATCATGAGACCATCTTCTAGGATTGCTTTGTGGCCTGTAGCACTTGGCCTACCCAGCTTCATCTGGCATTAGCAGACCAAGGTTTCTTTCCAATTTCTAGCCTGAATTCCAGGGTATTCTGTCTGTAAAAGACAGTTTATGAAACAAGTTAACAAATGAAGTGTAATAAGTGCTGTGTTCACCATCAGAAAATGTTCCTGACAACCCCACTTGTTGATAAGGAGCAGTAATGAAATGTTTTAAAACAGTGGTTCTTAACCTGAGATCCGGGAACCCCTGGGGGTCTGCGGAGGCCTCACGGAGATCCACGAAGCTGCTGGACACCAACAGCAGGAACAGGGATACAGCAGCAGGGGTGTGTGTGGGTGCCGAAATTGCTTCCTCATTTGCAAAGACATGGGGGGGGTTGTGCAGGCCCCAGTGAGACTGATGGTGGTGCTCCCACCCCAAGCACTTGCAGTTGAAGGCTGCTTTTGATGGCCAGGCTGAATGCTTACCTTACTGTTTAACCCAAGTGGCTGGATTTATGGCAAAATGGGAACCCACATTCCCAATAGAAGAACCCTAAGGTGAACCTATCATAGGACTTTTTTTTTTTTGCAAGATTTGTTCAGTTTGCCTTTGCCTTCCTCCAAGGTTGAGAGAATGTGACTTGCCCAAGGTCAGCCAGTATCTGAGTGGGGATTTGAATCCTAGGCCCTTTCCGCACCTTACCTTCTTCCAGCGCTGGGGTGCAGGGATTGCGTGAGCAGCCTCCGGCGAGAGGATCTTGTGTCTGGAGTCCTTCGGCTGCGCATGAGCTGCCTGCTCACATGAGAGCCCTGCCTATTCCTTCTGCAGCGCAGCCTGGAAGTTTCCCAGACTGTGCTAGGGCAGGAAGCGCAACCGGCGTGGCTCCGGAGGCTCTGCATGCCAAGTAAGTGCACATGGGGCCCGGGAGCAATGCACGATCGCGCACCATTTTCAGCTTCTCGCTGAAACTGAAAAGGTGTGCGATCGGTGCCTGCCAGCCCCTAGAGCATCACTCGATTGTGAGTGCATCATGCAGATCACTCCTCGCAATCGCGCAACGCTCCAGGCCCTCTTTCGCATGGAAAATGCCATGTGAAAAGGGCCCTACTTTCCAGAAGTCATAAATGAATGAATGAATGAATGAATGAATGAATGAATGAATGAATTTTGGATTTAAATAAATATTTAAATCTAAGCTCCATTTCCACCCTGCACTGTTATAGTGCTATGATTCTACTTTCAACCTCTTATGGAATCCTGTGGTTTGCAGTTTAGGGAGGGGCTTTTAGAAATCTTAGCCAGAGAGCTCTTTGGCCTCAGGAAACTGCAAACCCCAGAACTCCACAGGATGTTGAAACTGATAACTGTAGGGTGGAAAGGCCCTAAATTTAAATATTTAAATCTTGAGGTAAGTCTTGGGAATTTGTGGCAACAGATCAGATTTACAGGTGTCCTTACAGGGGTCTCCAGTAAAGAAAAGTTAAAAACCAGTTTTAAAAATGATGCCCCCATGGAAAATAAAATATGTTAGGTCCCTTATATCCATGATGGATATGTTCCTAGACTTAATGTGGTTGGCAAAAAAAACTATACACATGAAGCATGGCATGTTATCCCATGCTTTGTGTACATGGCATGTTATCTGTGTTTTTCACCATCCGTATTAAGTCGGGGAACATATGGGATAACATGCCCTGCTTCGTATGCCTCTCTCTGCTGAGGAAAGAGTGTCGTTCTCCTTCGTCAGCCAAGAGAGGTGTGGCGGGAGGAGCTATGCCAGGCTTTGCGTGCATCTCTTCTCCAAGGAAGGAACGCCTGTCTCCCCTCCTCAGCTGAGAGAAGTTTGCGGGGAGCCTTGCGAGGCTTCGCATGCCTCTTTTTGCTGAGGAAGGAGCGTCTGTCTTTTCCTAGGCTGAGAGAGGTGTGGGAAGTCCAGCTGTGCCTAGTGGTGGCAACCACGGCCCTGGAGTGGATCACAGGTAGATGAAACCGTAGATGCTGGCCACATGATTATGAGGGACCTATTGTAGAGCTATTGGAATAAGATCTCTTCAGGGGCCACCTGAAGACTGACACCGATGGAGTTATCAGCCTTAGATAGGTAATTCCAAAGGTATGTGGCTGCTGCCCAAAAGACCATACTCCTGTTATTAGCCCAGCTTAATCTGAGTATATAAAAAGAAGACTTTACATCAGCTGGCAAATGCTGCCATAGTTTCTGTTTATTGGAGTCAGCCCTTGTTTTTTGGTTGCAATCCTTTGAAAAAGTTCTGCATCTGATTTTCTGTGGGTGATTTATATTCTTATTGTTGTCAACTGCCTTGCAAGTCTAAACGTGTAAACATTTCTAAATAAATGCATAAAAATTAAATAAAAACCAGCCCCTTACATGTGAGAGGGAAGCTGAGTTGAAACACACATACCCTTTCACTACACAGCAAGGTGGCCTTCCATTTCTCTCTTCAGGAAATGACTGCAGCCAACAATTAACATGGGTTCTCTGCATAGTTCTGTAACTTCATGAACTGGGGCCCTTTCACTCTACACAATTATAGCACCTTCATACCACTCTAAGTGTTGTGGCTCCTTGTGTAAAATCCTAGGAATTCATAGAGTGATAAAGATACCACAAGGACTATCCAGTCCAACCCCCTGCCATGCAGTAATACACAAAGCACTCCTGACAAACGACCATCCAGCCTCTGCTTAAAAACCTCCAAAGAAGAAGGCTCCACCACACTCCGAGGCAGCAGCATATCCCACTGCCAAACTGCTCTTACCATCAGGAAGTTCTTCCTAATGTTTAGATGGAATCTCATTTCCTGAAGTTTGAAGCCATTGCTCCATGTCCTAGTCTCTGGAGCAGCAGAAAACAGGCTTGCTCCATCCTCCATAGGACAGCCCTTCAAATATTTAAACATAGCTATCATGTTGCCTCTTCACCTTCTCTTCTCCAGGCTAAACATACCCAGCTCCCTATGCCACTCCTCATAGTTTGCAATTTGTTGAGACGCCAGAGTTCTCTGGCTGAGAATTCTGAATGTTGCTGGAATGGAACCAGGGCAAGTTGAGTCACAATGCTAGAACTGTCTAGTGCGAAAGGGCCCCTGATGTCCTGAGTTGGCTTTTCTTCCCCTTCTCCCTCCTGATTCCTTTCCCTTCTGTGCTGTGTCATTAGTGTCCAAAGAGGGTGGCTGTGTCCATTTACTGTGCAAACGAGAAGAGTGGCCCCTGGAAGACTAATGAAGTTTCAGGAATGCAGCAACAGTTGAACTGGAAGGAGCATCATCTTGTAGGTCCAGTGAGCTGGGCCCTGCTGTTACTAGCTGCACAACTCCCTTCTAATAGACAAGATGGCAGTAGTTGCATGGCGAACAGGCATTTGTACCTGTCCCTGGATGAGTCAGGCATTAAACAATGCCCCAATAAGCGCGCGTGTGTGTGTGTTTTAACAAACTGCAGCCTCTTTCAATAACAATAATAATGATTAGAATGATTAATGATGAGAAGAGGAAGCTGCATCTTGTGAGAAAGGCAGGATATAAATTCAACAAATTATTATTATTATTATTATTATTATTATTATTATTATTATTATTATTATTATTGCTGCCTACTCTCCCAATAGATCAAGGCAGTGATGTAGACTCAAGTCGATAGACTCGGACTCAAGTTGGACTTAAGTCGCTTCAGTGACTAACTCAGACTCGATTCAGCCATAAATGATGCACTGACTCGACTTGAGACTTGTATATTTTTAATGACTGACTTGATGCCCTTCATTCAGTAACAGCCCCTTCATCCAGAAACCTTACGACTTTGAACAATGCCTCCATCTCTTTTTTGTTTACTAGTCACATTACAATCTCTCTCAAGCCCAAAGTGTGGGCACATTTCTCGGGGCGGGGGGACAACAAACAGGTTAGGCAATGGGCTTGAGGCAGGCTTGTCCCCGCTGCATATCGGGTTGCCTTGTAAAACTTTTCCTAAGAGCAGAAGACAAGACTCACCCCGAAGGTGCAGGGTGCATTTCTCAGAGGGGAACAGCAAATGTGTCAGGCAATGAGAAGATGGATCCTTCCTTCTAAAGCTTTTGAATCTTCAGTAATGGGGAATAAGCTCCAGAGACTAGGACAAGGAGCAATGGATTCAAGCTGCAGGAAAGGAGATTCCACTTGAACCTCAGAAAGAACTTCCTGACAGTCACGGCTGTCCGGCGGTGGAATAGGCTGCCTCGGAGGGTAGTGGAGTCTCCTTCCTTGGAGGTTTTTAAGCAGAGGCTGGATGGCCATCTGTCGGGAGTGCTTTGAGGGTGTTCCTGCATGGCAGGGGGTTGGACTGGATGGCCCCTGGGGTCTCTTCCAACTCTACATTTCTGTGATTCTATGAAAGATACTGTGCAGCTATTCCCCCTTTCTGAAGCTGCAGATGGCAAAATTGCAAATGTGGAGGGCCGACTCTGCTTAAATTGTTAAAACTGACTTTATTTCACCCTATCCAATAATTCTGGAATTTTGGTTGGGGTATAAAGTTGGCTCCCAGACTTCAGACTTGACTTGAAAGTATCTTCAAGGACTTGAGACTTGTCTTTTGACTTGAAGGTAGAGACTTGAGATTTGACTTGAGACTTGGAGTAAAAGACTTAAATACATCACTGGATCAAGGTGGGGAATAGGCTTATCAGACTTAAAATTAGAGAGGGCTCCTGTAACTTTAGTTACCTGGTAGAAGAAGAAATGCCACTGCAGTTTGTGTTTTTTTGTGAACTGCAGCCCCTTTCAATGATGATGATGATGATGATGATGGAAGAAACAGCAGCAGCAGCTGTGTTGAATCCCATCTTGTAGGAAAGGCGTTTGAAGCCATTGTTCCATATCCTAGTCTTGCTCCATCCTTCATATCTGACATCCCTTCCAATTTTTAAACATAACCATCGTGTTGCCTCTTAACTAAACAGGCTAAACATACCCAGCTCCCTAAGCCTCTCCTCATAGGGTTTCATGGTTCTCAGGCATTCTACCATTTTGGTTGCCCTCTTCTGTTTAAATATTTTGTTTAAATATTTGAAGGGATGTCATGTTGAGGAGGGAGCAGGCTTGTTCTCTACCACTCCAGACACTAAGACAAGGAGCAATGGATTCAAGCTGCAGAAAAGGAGATTCCACTTGAACCACAGGAAGAACCTCTTGACGGTCAGGGCTGTCCGGCAGCGGAATATGCTGCTTCGGAGTGTGGTTGAGTCTCCTTTGGAGGCTTTTAAGCAGAGGCTGGATGGCTGTCTGTTGGGAATGCTTTAATGGGTGTTCCTGCATGGCAGGGGGTTGGACTGGATGGCCCCTGGGGTCTCTTCCAACTCTAAGATTCTATGATTCTGGACACATTCTGGCTTGTCAGTATCCTTCCTGAACTGTGATGCCCACAACTGGACACAGTAGTCTAGGTGGGCTCTGATCAAAGCAGAATAGAGCAGTACCATCACATTCCTTGACCCAGATGCTCCTCCTCCTTCTACTACTACTACTACTACTATTACTAATAATAATAGCAGCAGCAGCCACCAAAGAAGACTACGGCCATTTCCGCAGTAGGCTGTTATAGCGCTATGATTCCACTTTCAACATCCTATGGAATCCTGGGGTTTGCAGTTTCGGGAGGGGCCAGCCAGCCTCTACCTAAACTGCAAACCCCAGGATTCCATGGGATGTTGAAAGCGGAATCATAGCGCTATAACAGCCCAGTGCGGAAATGGCTTATGACAGGAACCCAGGCAGGTTTACTTCCAGCAGCACAGGGTTAGGGACTGTAGCCTTATGGAGGACGGGCACTTGAGGCCATCCTGGGATGACAAAGGGGCAGCCCTTAGACCTGGGCTTAGGATGGAGAGACATCATCCCTTGTGACCTCATTGTGGGACAGGGCTGCATCCCTGAAGCCTCAGCTGCCTCCTTGAAGAGGGTGATTCACAGGTAGGTCTTGGGGATCCTTTTGGCTAGCCAGGATTTCCAGGTAGCTTTCCAGAAGGAACAATGCTGGAAGAAATCCAGAGGAAGGTAACCAGCATGGTCAAAAGCCCTGAAACCAGGAAGGAAGAATCTGGGCTGTTGGGTAAGAGGGAGGAAGGGACTGTTCCTCATGAGTTGGATGCTCTCGCATTGCCTCCTTGGCTGACCACAGGGGCTCTTGCTCTCCCCAAGAGACTTGTTCTACTGCCTTGTTGTGTCCTTCAGTCTGTGCTTTACCAGAACCCTACAGTAGTATCCAGAGATATTAGGGTCCTCCTGCAGAGTGGGCTGAAGCTCCCAGCAGTGTGAAAATCATAGAAGAAACCCCAGGGGCCACTGAGTCCAACCTCCTGCTATGCAAGAACACATAGAATCATAGAAATGTAGAGTTGGAAGAGACCCCAGGGGCCATCCAGTCCAACCCCCTGCCGTGCAGGAACACCCTCAAAGCACTCCCGACAGATGGCCATCCAGCCTCTGCTTAAAAACCTCCAAAGAAAGAGACTTCACCACACTCCGAGGCAGCAGATTCCACTGCCGGACAGCCCTGACTGCCAGGAAGTTCTTCCTCAGATTCAGGTGGAATCTCCTTTCCTGCAGCTTGAATTCATTGCTCCTTGTCCTGGTCTCTGGAGCAGCAGAAAACAAGCCCTCTCCTTCCTCGACATGGCATCCCTTCAAATATTTAAACATGGCTTTCATGTCCCCTCTTAACCTTCTCTTCTGCAGACTAAACACACCCAGCTCTCTAAGTCTATCCTCATAGGGCATGGCTTCCAGGCCTCTCACCATTTTGGTCGCCCTCCTCTGGACTTGCTCCAGTTTGACCATGCCATCATCATCATCATCATCATCAAAGTCAGACAGATGGCCATCCAGCCTCTGGTTAAAAACCTCTAAAGAAAGAGGGTTCACCACATTTGCAGGCAGCATATTCCACTGTCAAACTGCTCTTAGCCTCAGAAAGTTTTTCCTAATGTTTTGATGGAATTGCTTTTCCTGAAGTCTGAAGCCATTGCTCCATGTCCTAGTCTCTGGAGCAGCACAAAACAGGCTTGCTCCATTCTCTTTATGACATCCCTTCAAATATTTAAGCATCGCTGTTATGTCACCTCTTAATCTTCTATTCCCCAGGCTAAACATACCCGGCTCCCTAACCTAAAATATAGTGCCTAGTAAATCACTAGAATTTGCTGCCACAAGTTGCGATGACACCATTTGGTTGTTGTGCGCCTTTAAGTCGTTTCCAACTCATGGTGACTCTAAAGTGAACCTATCAGAGCGTTTTCTCTGGCTAAGAGTGTGTGACCCAGTGGCTTTCCACCTAAGGTGAACCTATCATGGGGTTTCTGCGGCTGAGAGTGTGTGACCCGGTGGGTTTCCACCTAAGGTGAACCTATCATGGGGTTTCTGAGGCTGAGAGTGTGTGACCCGGTGGGTTTCCACCTAAGGTGAACCTATCATGGGGTTTCTGCGGCTGAGAGTGTGTGACCCGGTGGGTTTCCACCTAAGGTGAACCTATCATGGGGTTTCTGCGGCTGAGAGTGTGTGACCCGGTGGGTTTCCACCTAAGGTGAACCTATCATGGGGTTTCTGAGGCTGAGAGTGTGTGACCCGGTGGGTTTCCACCTAAGGTGAACCTATCATGGGGTTTCTGAGGCTGAGTGTGTGTGACCCGGTGGGTTTCCACCTAAGGTGAACCTATCATGGGGTTTCTGCGGCTGAGAGTGTGTGACCCGGTGGGTTTCCACCTAAGGTGAACCTATCATGGGGTTTCTGCGGCTGAGAGTGTGTGACCCGGTGGGTTTCCACCTAAGGTGAACCTATCATGGGGTTTCTGAGGCTGAGTGTGTGTGACCCGGTGGGTTTCCACCTAAGGTGAACCTATCATGGGGTTTCTGCGGCTGAGAGTGTGTGACCCGGTGGGTTTCCACCTAAGGTGAACCTATCATGGGGTTTCTGAGGCTGAGTGTGTGTGACCCGGTGGGTTTCCACCTAAGGTGAACCTATCATGGGGTTTCTGCGGCTGAGAGTGTGTGACCCGGTGGGTTTCCACCTAAGGTGAACCTATCATGGGGTTTCTGAGGCTGAGAGTGTGTGACCCGGTGGGTTTCCACCTAAGGTGAACCTATCATGGGGTTTCTGCGGCTGAGAGTGTGTGACCCGGTGGGTTTCCACCTAAGGTGAACCTATCATGGGGTTTCTGAGGCTGAGAGTGTGTGACCCGGTGGGTTTCCACCTAAGGTGAACCTATCATGGGGTTTCTGAGGCTGAGTGTGTGTGACCCGGTGGGTTTCCACCTAAGGTGAACCTATCATGGGGTTTCTGCGGCTGAGAGTGTGTGACCCGGTGGGTTTCCACCTAAGGTGAACCTATCATGGGGTTTCTGAGGCTGAGAGTGTGTGACCCGGTGGGTTTCCACCTAAGGTGAACCTATCATGGGGTTTCTGCGGCTGAGAGTGTGTGACCCGGTGGGTTTCCACCTAAGGTGAACCTATCATGGGGTTTCTGAGGCTGAGAGTGTGTGACCCGGTGGGTTTCCACCTAAGGTGAACCTATCATGGGGTTTCTGAGGCTGAGTGTGTGTGACCCGGTGGGTTTCCACCTAAGGTGAACCTATCATGGGGTTTCTGCGGCTGAGAGTGTGTGACCCGGTGGGTTTCCACCTAAGGTGAACCTATCATGGGGTTTCTGAGGCTGAGAGTGTGTGACCCGGTGGGTTTCCACCTAAGGTGAACCTATCATGGGGTTTCTGAGGCTGAGTGTGTGTGACCCGGTGGGTTTCCACCTAAGGTGAACCTATCATGGGGTTTCTGCGGCTGAGAGTGTGTGACCCGGTGGGTTTCCACCTAAGGTGAACCTATCATGGGGTTTCTGAGGCTGAGAGTGTGTGACCCGGTGGGTTTCCACCTAAGGTGAACCTATCATGGGGTTTCTGCGGCTGAGAGTGTGTGACCCGGTGGGTTTCCACCTAAGGTGAACCTATCATGGGGTTTCTGAGGCTGAGAGTGTGTGACCCGGTGGGTTTCCACCTAAGGTGAACCTATCATGGGGTTTCTGCGGCTGAGAGTGTGTGACCCGGTGGGTTTCCACCTAAGGTGAACCTATCATGGGGTTTCTGAGGCTGAGAGTGTGTGACCCGGTGGGTTTCCACCTAAGGTGAACCTATCATGGGGTTTCTGCGGCTGAGAGTGTGTGACCCGGTGGGTTTCCACCTAAGGTGAACCTATCATGGGGTTTCTGAGGCTGAGAGTGTGTGACCCGGTGGGTTTCCACCTAAGGTGAACCTATCATGGGGTTTCTGAGGCTGAGAGTGTGTGACCCGGTGGGTTTCCACCTAAGGTGAACCTATCATGGGTTCTCCATTCTCCCCGCAGAATCCCCAGGGTGAGGCTGCTTGGGGAAGGAGGCAGGACAAAAGAGTCCACCAAAGGGTTAAAATAAGGAAGTCACGATTCCTAGAGGGGCCACTCGAGTCCTTGTCTTTCCCTCCCTTCCTAGAGTGGCAGTAGCGATCTTGCTGGCAGGTACCATTTCCTGCTTCCCGCCTCTCCCGGAGGGGGAGCCTCAGTGCCCCCCTCCTGTCAAAGGATTTGGTAGCTGCCTGGAGCTTCACCGTGCAGGGAAGAAGGGAGGTGGGTGAACAGGGAAGGCGGTGGGAAGGAATAAGGAGGGAGGGCTCGGGGCTTAGAGGAAGGGGGTCGGGGCTCCCCCACCACCCCCAGAAGGAGCAGCTGCCCACCAAGCACCTCTTTGGGGCTCTGATGAATATAGGGTTGCTAGATGGAAATATAGGGGTGGGAGGGGGCTGCTGTACCTTCACCCTTTGTGCAGAAGAGGGAATTTCTGCAGGCGTTGCTTCTTCCTTGGTTGCATGACAAGCAACACCTGCTGATATTCCCTCTCCTACACAATCATTAAAGGCACAGGAGCCCTCCTCAGTTTTCAGCCTGGCAACCCTCAACCCCACATCTGTAGGCACTCACCTAGGGTTGCAAAAAGGAAGAACACCAGGACCCACTTCAAACTGGATCCTATAAGTAGTCACTTGGATCCTATAGGTCCAGAGACCAGGACAAGGAGCATAGCCATGTTTAAATATTTGAAGGGATGCCACGTAGAGGAAGGAGACGGCTTGTTTTCTGCTGCTCCAGAGACCAGGACAAGGAGCAATGGATTCAAGCTGCAGGAAAGGAGACTCCACCTGAACCTCAGGAAGAACTTCCTGACAGTCAGGGCTGTCTGGCAGTGGAATCTGCTGCCTCGGAGTGTAATGGAGTCTCCTTCCTTGGAGGTTTTTAAGCAGAGGCTGGATGGCCATCTGCTGGGAACGCTTTGATGGGTGTTCCTGCATGGCAGAATGGGGTTGGACTGGATGGCCCCTGGGGTCTCTTCCAACTCTACATTTCTATGATTCTATGATTCCAGGTCGCCCAGTTGACTACTTGTATACTCACCTAGGGTTGCCACACTGAAAACAAGAGATGGCTCCTGTGCTTTTGATGGCCATGCAGAAGAGAGAATTTCAACAGGCGCCGTTTATTGCACAGCAAGGTGATAGGCAAAGTCTGCTGCAATTCTCTCTTCTTTACAACCCACTAAAGGTATAGGAGCCCTCTCTTGTCTTTGCTCTGGCAATCCTATTGGTGGTGGTAGGGTGATGTAGGGCAAAGGAGTGGACAGAGGGCTTTGGACAGCTGTTTTTAAATGGAAGGTAGATGGCCATCTGTCAGGAGTGCTTCGATCCTGCATGGCAGGGCGTTGGTCTCAGTGTCCCTTGGGGTGTCTTCCAACTCTGTGATTCAGAGAGGGAGGGAAGAGAAAAGCAAGGTCATTTCCGCACTACACTGTTATAGTGCTATGATTCCACTTTCAACATCCTGTGGAATCCTGGAGTTTGTAGTTTAGTGAGGGGCAATTCTCAGCCAAAGAGCTCTTGGGCCTCAGGAAACTACAAACCCCAGAATTCCACAGGATGTTGAAAGTGGAATAATAGCACTGTAACAGTGTAGTGCGGAAATGGCCTAAGAGGGGACTGAGAAGGGGAAACAGCGGTGTTCAACCCTATTTCCCACTCCCCCACAAAAACCACACCGGTGGTAAGTTCTTTTCTTCCTTTATCTCACCTGAGGAAAGTTTCCCAAAACACTAAAAGTAGCCTCCAATCTATTTACATTTGCAGAAGAACAGAGATTGGGGCAGGAGGAGCAAAACGTGTCTTTGCTGCTCCCCCCTCCAGATTCTCACAGTGGCTGGTGACCCAAATGTAGGACTCCTTCATAACAGGGCTCCTTTGGGTGACTTCCTTCCACCTCTCCACTAATTTCAAAGGCTCTCACAGCCGATTTTCCCACATAGGACTCAAAACCTGTTATCCTGTGAGTCTGAAGTGGGTTGGACCATGCTTGAAACTAGTTTCCATCTAGTGCAGGAAAGGAAAAGAGGAGGGGTCTGGAAATGGGCTGTACTGGGAAGAGAGGGGGAATCAAGGGAAGAGAGGAAGGAAGTGTCATGGGGGAATTACTAGGGTTGGTCCTCCCTCTCTCCATTTCTACTGACATGTTGGTATCTTTGGCCCTTTCTGCAGCTTACCTTCTTGTGGCAGCATCCAGTGGGGATCCCAGCAGCAGCTCTGATGGGAAGGGAGCACAACAGGAGTGCCCCCTCTACACTGGCTGGCTCCATTACTGAAGGAGTGCAATGGTCACACTGCTTCCTTCTGCCGCGTAGTTGGGTACTTTCCCAAGGGTACTTCTGGGACTTCCAAAGGACAGGTAAGTGCACAATGATGGTGTGATCACAGGTCATTGATGAGGAAATCCCATCAATGATTTAACATGTGATCGCACTGCCTGGGGACGGGAGAAGGATGGGACTGTGATGACATGATGTAAAAGTGTTGTCGTGGTCCAGTCCTTCTCCCATCCCGATGGCGGGATGGCAGGGTGCTATGGAAAGGGCCTTTGTCTTTGTCACTCTCCGGCAAGTCGTAGTGCCTCTTTGTTCTCGCACACGACCTGGTTCTTTGATATACTTTAATCCTTTCACAGATCTCTTAAAAACAAAAGCCTGCTGGGCCCATAACCTGATAGAGAGTGTGTACAGTGGTTCAAGATTCTGATTAAAGAGCAAAGACACCAATGATTTTGAGAAACAACCTAAAGGCTTTATTATGGGAACGCCATTCTAAAGTAGGAAAATGAACTGAGAGTGTTCTAATCTAGCTTCATTCTAAGGAAGACCTGAGAGAGGACTGGCAGGAAGACATGTGGAAAAACATCCCTAAGAGTATTGATTTACATCAGAGAAGCAACAGGATAGGTAGGCAAGAAGGGAGGATGCTTTAGGTCACTCAAACTATCTAATCTTATTACTACTGCCTGCTCTGAGACATTCTTGACTCCTCAGTGCTGGCTATTGTTGCACTTCTAACAATCTTTACCTGTCTTCCTTAAAGGGAGAAGCCTGTACCCAGAATCACCCAGTTCTTCTGGTAAAGCATATTTTAAATTGAAGAATGTAACAAATGTAGACTGAAAGGCTTGTGGTCTGTGCTAGAGGTGGACACTGTCTTCCAGCAACACGGCTTAAGAAAGAAATTGGCAGCAAAGGACAAGGGATCATTGGAAGCTGACATGGAATATGAATTAAAGATGCAAGAGCCAAATTCAGCTGGTCCTGCAGCAAAAGAAAGAGGCCCTGATGTACCTGAAGCTGGGAGCAGTGGGACATTCTGGGAAAGAAGTGTCCAGAAGAATCCGGACCAGGACTCTGTCAGCCTAGAGGTCCAGCGACAGTGCTTCAGAGGGCTCCATTACTGGGAGTTTGAGGAGCCCCGAGTGGTTTGTAGTCAACTTCACACTCTTTGTCGCCAGTGGCTGAGGCCAGAAAGGCACACAAAGGCTCAGATCCTGGACCTGGTGATTCTTGAACAGTTCTTGGCTGTCCTTCCTCCAGAGATGCAGAACTGGGTCAGAGAATGTGGAGCAGAGACCAGTTCCCAGGCGGTGGCCCTGGCAGAAGGTTTTCTCTTGAGCCAAGCTGAGAAGAAGAAGCAGAAAGAACAGCAGGTGAGAATATTTCACCTCCAAGGGGCAAAAAAAAGAGGGGGGGCGGTAGATTGATTGAAACAGATGTGGTTTCCCTACCCCGTATCTCTGCTTCTCTTTGCTTCTAGAGTTATGGCAGATAGTGATTTACCTTTCCCTCATCCAATCAGGAATGGATTCACTGCTTCTAGAAAGTACGGATTTTGAGAGGTACACACTCCTTTGTGCTGCCCTCATACGCTTTTTCCCTGTATCATATTTGGAAACCTCTCATTTTCTAGTCCCCTGAGACTCTGGCCATTTCCACACTAGAATGTTATAGCACTATGATTCCACTTTCAACATCTTATGGAATCTTGGGGTTTGCAGTTTTGGGAGGGGCCAGCTGGCAAGCCCCAGGATTGTATAGGATGTTGAAAGTGGAATCATAGCGCTATAGCACTCTAGTGTGGAAATGGCCTAAGTCAAGAATCAGTATCACTTTCCTTTCCTTTTCTATTTCTTCTAAGATAACAGCTGAGTCTTTTATCTGTGTTCTGATCGGCTTGAAGCCCAATCCCATACTTCAAGCTTGTTCTTTTAATGTGAGTATCCTCCTGTCTGTTACACAGATGGCATTTTTTTAGATTTGTGATTTTTGACACCCTGTAGCTCTTGCATTTAATGTGCAAAGCACAAGGTTGGCAAAATTATTATTCACAGAATTCTCATAGCATGACATCCTAAACTATTCCATCAAATGGCTGATCATTTTCTACAACCTAGACACATGGTTCTGATTGTAAGAGAAAGTACTGCTTATGATAACAATAAAAACTCAGAAAGGAAGGTGAAGTTTGTGTTAGGGAGGATGTCCTGCTGCAGGGATAGCCAGAAATAAAGTTTTGGCTTCTGGCAACTGAAGGCTGCCATTCCCCCCACCCCGCCCCCTGATTTCAGGTATCCATTTTTCCCCTTTATCACACAGGTCAAGTGTCCCTTATCTGGAAATCTAAAATTGTCCATATGGGTGGCTGAGATAGTGACACCTTTGTTTTCGGGTGTATCAGTGTACACAAACTTCATTTTATGAACAAAATTACTTCAGGCTCTGTGTATAAGGTCTATATGAAACATAAATAAATTTTGTTTTTAGACTTCAGTCCCATCTCCAAGTTATTTCATTATATATATGCCAATATTCCAAAGTCCAGAAAAATCCAAAACACTTCTGGTCTCAGGCATTTTGGATAAGGAAGGTACTTAGGAGCACCTGGCTGGGGCAGTTTCCCTGCTCCTGCCTTATTTGTTTCTCTTCTAAACTGCTCTCTATCCAAACTGATTTCAAAAGAACATTCATAGCTGATTACATTTGATGGGGTGGGAATCATGTGACCCTCTAAGGTGTTGCTGAATTTCAAGTCCAATTATTCCTCACCATTGGCTTGCTGGCTGGGGCAACTGGGGGCTTGCAGTCCAACCTCTGGAGGGGCATACAATCCCTGTCTTTGGCCTGGGAATATAGTTCTGTTGCTGACAAAAACAGCAATGCCAACACTGGGCAGGCATTCTTAGGGATGCCATGGGATCATCACAAAAAGAAGGCCTGTCTTCTTTGTATAAAATGCATATAGAATCATAGGATCATAGAGTTGGAAGAGACCACAAGGGCCATTGAGTCTAATCCTTGTAATGCAGGAATATACACTCAAAGCACCCCAAGCAAATGGCCATCCAGCCTCTGTTTAAAAACTTCCAAAGAAGGAGGCTCCACCAGACTTCCAGACAGTGCATTCCACTGTTGGACTACTCTTACCATCATGAAGTTCTTCCTAATGTTTAGGTGGAATCTCTTTTCCTGAAGTTTAAAGCCATTGCTCCATGTCCTAGTCTCTAGAGGAGCAGAAAACAGGCTTGCTCCATGCTCTAGATGACATCCCTTCAAATATTTAAACACAGCTATCATGTTGGCTCTTAACCTTCTCTTCTCTAGGCCAGACATACCCTGCTCCCTAAGCTGCTCCTTATAGGGCATGGTTTCCAGGCCTTCTACCATTTTGGTCAGCCTCCTCTGGACACATTCCAGCTTGTCAATAGCTTTCCTGAACTGAGGTGCCCAGAACTGGACACAGTATTCCGGATGGGCTCTGACCAAAGCAAAATAGAGTGGTACTCTCATTTCCCTTAACCTAGATACTATACTCCTATTGATGCAGCCCAGAATGACATTGCCACATCACACTGTTGACTCATGTTCTGTCGATGGCTCTCGAAGGAAAGATTTATACGACATGTCTTTTTGCAAAAGGCAATAATGCTTGGCAAAATAGAAGGCAGTAGGAAAAGAAGAAGCCAGCACTGAGATGGGTTAACTCAATCCAGGAAGCCACAGCCCTGAGTTTGCAAGATCTGAGCACGTCTCTTAATAACAGAGTGTTTTGAGGCGTCTGTTGTTCATAGGGTTGCCACAAGGTGAAGTTGACTTGACAGCATATAATAATAGCAACAGAATTGGTGTGGAAAGAGGCGCTTGTTCAGATATTTGTGTCCCAAGCTATTGAGGGATCTAAAGTTAAATGTTTCTTGAAACCTTGAATTGAGAACAAAACTGAAATTCTTTGAGTTAATCATCCCTGTTGGCCTGTTCCCTTTCTTTTTTTTTCTTGGTTTGGGTCCAAGTTACCTTCAGGATTGCCCCCTTCCATGCAATCTGCCCTGTATACTCAGATCCTCTGGGGTCCATTTATTTAAACCAGCCAGGACTAGACTGGGAAAGGCCGCCCAAAGGACTTTCTCATTGGCTGCCCTTAGACTGTGGAATGACCTGCCAGAAGAGATTCGACAGCAAAATACGCTGTTGAATTCAAAAAAGTACTAAAGACCTATCTATTCCAGCAGGCCTACCCAGTCTGCTTTTAATTATGATTTATTTTTATTATGATATATTTATCTTTGTAATAGTTTTCTGTGTTTTTTATGTATTTTAATCTATGATGGGTTTTTAATTGTATTTTAATTTATGTTGTACTGCTCCTCAAGCCTTGGGGAGAGGTGGATAAGAAAGAAAAAATTATTATTATTTATTATTATTATGTCTTTTCCTAATTGGCCTGTTCCCTGACTCTGATCCTCACTTCTTTCTCACTTGAAGGCGGTATTGGTCAAAGCAGCAGCTGAGTCCTCCAGGGCTGAGAAGGCCCTCCCAAACACCAGACAGGAAGCGATGTTCAGCCAGATCAGGCAGGAGAGGGACAGAAGTGCAGCCTCACCGGGTAAGAGCTAAATGGGTTCTTCCTTCCACTGTAAACTTGGGCTTCCTCTCTGAAGTCAGCTTGAAATTCCTGGGGTGTCATAATGTTCCCCTTTGGCCTGCTGGGGAGAGGTGGTTCTCTCTGGTCTTTGAAGTTTGAAAATAAAGTTTCATCTCTCTAGGACTTGATAGGACACTAGACTGGCACTTTGAATTGTTATTGTTGTGTGCCTTCAAGTGTATGCCTCCAACTTATGGTGATCCTAAGGTGAACCTATCATGAGGTTTTCTAGGGCTGGGAGTGTGTGTGACACACCCAAGGTCACCCAGTGGATTTCCATGGCTGAGCAGGGAATTGAACTCCAGTCTCCAAGGTTGCAGTCTAATGCTCAGACCACCACACCAGACTGGCTCTCACAAAATCAAGCTTTCTTCTTCTTTTCTGGTTTGTTTGAATCATAGACCTGCATAGGGGGCGAGACCTTGCAGGTCATCTAGATCAGGGCTTCTCAAGTATAATCCTCCAGATATTGGGGGCTTCAACTCTCAGAATTCCTTATCCTTGGTGACGCTGGCAGCATTTTCTGGGAGCTGAAGTCCAAAACATCTAGAGGACTGAAGGTCGAGAAGCACTGATCTGGCCTAACATCTGGTTCATTGCACTTAGCCTTTGCTTGAACGCTTCCAGTAAAGCAGAGCCCTTCACTTCCCTAAGTTGCTGATCTCATTGTCAAATTGTTCTTTTCTTCTAAGCTGTAAACCCCAGGATTCCATAAGGTGTTGAAAGTGGAATAATAGCACTCTAACAGACTACTGCAGAAATGGCCACACTCTCTCAGTTTCAGAGGAAGACTAAAGGTAACAAATCTTGCCACGAAAACCCTGTAATAGGTTTGTCTTAGGGTCGGAGGTTGGAAATCACTTGAAGGGGCACAAGAACAATGTGAATAACTGTATAAATGACCAGATCATCAAATCTGTGTATAGCGTACAAACTCTAGCTCCATAGAGATCATCAGTGTACCATATGAATATGTAAGCGTAACATGTGAACGCACTGTGCTTGACAGCTAGGCTTGTCTCCTCCTATTTCTGTTGCCTTCCTCTGAATCTGGGCAAGAGGGAAGATGATCAGAGGGGGGGATACAAAATGGCCGGAAAGTGTTATGGGTACAGCCAATGCAAAGATAAAGAGACCAGAACTTGTTCTGGCTCCCAGGATAAAAGCAGTGATGTATTTAAGTCTTTTACCCCAAGTCTCAAGTCTGGAAGTCAACTGTACACCCCAACCAAAATTCCAGAATTATTGGATAGAGTGAAATAAAGTCAGTTTTAACAATTTAGGCCAGAGTCAGCAATTTTGCCATCTGAAGCTTCGGAAGTAGGAAATAGTATCCTATTTTGCTCCCTATAACTGAAGATTCAAAATCTTTAGAAGGAAGGATCCTTCCACCTCAAATCCATTGCCTAATACATTTGCTGTTCCCCTTTAAGAAATACACCCTGCACTCTGGGGGTGAGTCTTGTCTTTTGCTCTTAGGAAAAGTTTTAGAAGACACCTCCAATATGCAGCAGGGACAACCTGCTGAGCAGACCTCAAGTCTGCTTCAGGCTCATTGCCTAACCTGTTTGCTTTCCCTTCTGAGAAATGCACCCACACTTTGGGCTTGAGAGAGATTGTCATATGACTAGTAGATAAAAAGAGATGGAGGCGTTGTTCAAAGTTATAAGGTTTCTGGATGAATGTGTTATGTTCCTGAACCAAGGGCAGCAAGTCAGTCACTAAAAATATACAAGTCTTGAATCAAGTTGGGTCAGTACATTATTTATGGCTGAGTTGAGTCTGAGTCAAGTCACTGAAACGACTTAAGTCTGACTTGAGTCCATCGACTCAAGTCTACATCATTGGATAAGAGATATGCAAACAACAGAAGTTCTTGGAAAATCTGTGTGCAGGTAGAGTGATGTGACATGTAGAACTTTCACCAGTCATTGATGTGCATGCCTAAATTTGTATGACAAGGTATAAAACCTGTAGCCACCTTAGATGCAGTAGTCTTGGCAACTTTTGGGAAAATTGATGCATTGCTTGTTTCGCTCCAAATAAACAGAAGTTTGAAACTCTGAATCAAGCTTGTTTGAACAACATATCCAGGACATAACATGTTGGTGTTGTTGTTGCTGTTGTGCGCCTTCAAGTTATTTCCAGCTTACAGTGACCATAAGGTGAACCATTCACAGGGTTTTCTGGGTCTGAGAGTGTGTGATGTGCCCCAAATCACCCAAAGGGCTTCCATGGCTAAGCAAAGAACTGAACCCCAGTCTCCAGGGTTGTAGCCCGACACTCACACCACTACACCATGGTGGGTCTCTAGTTACAGCACTAGGCTTGTCTTTATTCTTTCTGTTCTTCCTTATTGTCCCCCTTCCTGTACTGTTGGGTTTCACATCTCTTCTTCTAAGTGTATAGTACCCTGTGTCACGGTTGTTGCCAGGCAGGCAAAGTTCTCCTATGAGTGGACGGCAGAGAGAGGAGGTGGTGTGGGCAGATAGCCAGGTGCAAGGCCAGAAGGATTGTTATGAATATATCTTGTGTATTAGAGAAGGCCACATGCCAGAGCACTGATTGGGTCACCCCACTTGTTTTAGGGTGACAAGGAAGCATAAAAAGGCTGGTGTTTGCCTTGACCAGCTGCCAGTTAGACACCCTAGCTGGACCTGCCATGCCATTGGCAGTATACTGATTGTAAGGGGAGATGCTGCCCGATTTTTCTTCATTATCTTCTGTTATTCCAATTTTTCTAATTTTTGGAATGCTGGTATGTTTTTTGCTAGGCCTTATCTTAGAGTGCGGCAATAAATTCAGCCTTTATGTCCTATTTAATGAGCCTCTGGAATTTTCTCTGCTTCACTGGGACCCTCTGCTGTGGTGAAGCCTTGCTTCACAGATTTCACTCTGCTCAGGCTCAGAGGAGCCAAATCCCGCCAACCCTGACACCCTGTATATGTTGCAGTATCATTTGGTTTAAAAAAAAAAGAAAAGAAAAAGTATCCAAAATCTAATCCTAATCTGTCCCTATAATTTAGGAGACTCTCTAATTCTAATAAACAGCTGTTCCCCAAGATCTGTGATTGGTAATTTGACTTATCCCCACTCCCTGTTTGCCACACTCCCCTGGCTGGGCCACCAGTCATTATCTCAATATAGTAGGCAGAGTCAGGGATAAGGTGTCTCTCTGGAGAAGGAATATCTGAAGTTTACACCCAATGATTGGCTGAATATTCAAAACAGGGCTTCTGTATTCACAGGCAAAAAGCAGGCTTTATGGACTGCAAAAAGGATCACTGTGCAGAGAATATATTGAGGAGTAAAGAAATAGCCACAATCTCTGGGTACACTAGCTTGTCCCATAGCCATCCAAATATGCAGCACAACTTGGTATTTGTGACAAAGATAGGTGTCAAGAAGTCTACTGCTATCTCCCCATTATACCATTGAGGAAGGGGCTTTTTCTTCACAGACAAACCCAGCTGCCCATCTCCAATGACAATGAAGCTCTGTGCCCTCTGTCTCTTTCTTTCTCTCTCTCTTTCTTCCTCTACTCCAGAGTTTTCCAAACTTTTCATGCTGGTGACACACTTTTTAGACATGCATCATTTCACAACACAGTCATTCAGTTTTACTAGCAAACCAGAGGTTAAACTAACCGATTACACATATGCAGTATCCAGAGGTGTATCTAGGGTGGGGAGAGGCAGCCCCTGTTGCCCTCACGTGGCAGCAGCGGGAAAGGCGGGCCCCCTACCCGATCCTGGCCCGTTGCCGTTGCCCTTGGCAAGAAAAGACCTCAGTAAGAGCAGAGGCAGCAGGAATGGCTAAGGTGAGGGGGGTCTTTCTCAGCCCAAGAAGGCAACACACCTACACACTTCAGGCAACACATTAATGTGTCACGACACACCATTTGGAAAGTCTTGCTCTACCCTGTTGCTCACCCCATTCTATCAAGAAAGAGGGTCTCCTGACAGACCTGCCAAACTCCAGTGATAGCGAAGCTACCTGCTTGCTTCTTTGCATTCCCTCTCTCTTTCTCTCCACCCCCCCCCATTCCATTCTGTCAAGGAGGAGGATTTGGAAAAGGCATTAAGAGGTTATAATTCTGGTTGGTGGTGTCTTCCAACTCTACTATTTTGTGATTCAAAGATAAGGATGTTAGGGATAGAGTTAGAGATGCTTTAGCTGTGGGCTCCTTGTGTCAGCAGGCAGTTGGACTGGGTAACCTCAGAGGTTCTTGCCAACTCTAGCATTCGGTGGGCTAAATCCATTTGCTAGCCCCAACTAGGACAGACTCACTGGATCAACTGGAGTTACATAAGGGTTGACTTACCATTTAGCAGTTGTTTTAATAGGTCTGCTCTAGCTAGATTTAGAATCATAGAATAATACAGTTGGAAGAGACCACAGGGGCCATCCAGTCCAACCTCCTGCTATGCAGGAACACACATTTAAAGTACTCCTGACAGATGGCCATCCAGCCTCTGCTTAAAAACCTCCAAAGAAGGAGAGTCCACCACACTCCGAGGGAGCAGATTCCAGTCCTGAACAGCTCTGACCATCAGGAAATTCCTCCTGGGGTTCAGGTGGAATCTCTTTTCCTGTAGTTTGAGTCCATTGCTCCTTGTCCTAGTTTCCTCTTTGAAATGATCTTCATTCAAATATTTAAATATTTATTTAAATATCATGTCCCCTCTTTACCTTTTCTTCTGCAAACTAAACATACCAAGCTTCCTAAGCCGCTGCTTGTAGGGCATGGCTTCCAGACCCTTCACTATTTTGGTTGTCCTCCTCTGGACACATTCCAACTTTTCAATATCCTTCTTGAAATGAGGTGCCCAGAACTGGACACAGTATTCCAAATGAGGTCTGACCAAAGCAGAATAGAGTGGTACTATTATTTTCCTCGATCTAGACACTGTACTGCTATTGATGCAGCCAAGAACTGTGTTGGCTTTCTTGACTGCCACATCACACTGCTGACTCACGTTCAACTTGTGGTCTATCCTAGATACCTTTCACACATACTGTTGTCCAGCTAGGTGTCTCCCATTCTGTATTCGTGCATTTCATTTTTCGGCCTAGGTGTAAGATCTTACATTTTTCCGTGTTGAAATTCATTTAAGCTGATGATTCTGTGTTGCAGACCAATTTGATCCATAAATTACCTTTGCGAAATACAGGGAATTTACATAATATCTTTACAATGTAACTGTAGAGTATTTGATCACAAACACTTAACTTTGCAGAACTTGAGCTCTGAATGATTTTTTTTTAAAGCATCCCTTGTGACAGGTATTTCAATCCAGGAACTGATCTCTACCTGCTTTTTCTCTTTCCCACCCAGGTGGTGGAATAAGCCTAGGGCCTCCTTTAAGGATTTCTGTGGAAGGAAAGGAAATGGTGGCAAACCAACGAGATCAGGTAGGAGAAGAATGAAAGGTATGCTAGGGGAGGGATTTCTTGGTTCTGACATGGTGGCAGTGGCAGTAGTGGTAGTGATAGTGCTAATAATATTTATTTCTCATCTGCCACCCTTTTTGCATTGAGGCTTGTCGCGCGAGCGGGGGAGGGCGGCTCGCGTGAGAAGCCTTCTGCGGGAGGCTGCCGCTTCCCCCTCCTTCCTTCCGCAGGCGAAGGAATGAGCGGGGAAGCGGCAGCCTCCCGGAGGAGGCGGCGGCTCGCGCGTCCACCCCCCTGCGAAGCAGGAGGCTCGCGTGTCTGCCCCCCCCACGAAGCAGGAGGCTCGCGCATCCGCCCCCCCTCGCGAAGCAGCAGGCTCGCACGTCCGCCCCCCCTCGCGAAGCAGGAGGCTCGCGTGTCCGTCGCGCTAGCGCCCCGCCCCTTCCTTCCGCAGGGGCGGAGGGAAGGAAGCGCGACCCGGCCGCCTCCCCGACGCTCCGCACAGGAGGTAAGTGCGCGCGGGCACTAGGAGCATTGCGCGAGCGCGGGTGATTTTCGCTTCGAGGCGAAAATCAAAAAACCCGCGATCGCGCCGCTGCAGCCCCGTGAGTGCGGCGGAAGTGGGAGTGCGTCGTGCAGAGCGATGCTCCCACTCTCGCGAGGCTCACGGGGCTCTCGCGTGACAGAAAGCCCATGCGAAAAGGGCCCCCTCTCCCTATGTATTAAGTTGAGAAACAACTGATTAAAATACAGCAATAAAGGGATGCTTAACACAGTTAAAAACACAAACACCAATAAAAAATACGTAATCAGTTAAAAAAGCATAACATCAGCTTTAAAAAGCATCATATATGTTAAATATAATTCATAATTTAACACTCATAATTTAAAAACCATCTGGATAGGCCTGCCAGAAGAGCTGGCTCTTTAATACTGTTTTAAATGCAGACACCAATGCTTTTGTAAAGTCTGACTGGGACAACTGAAGCTGTATTTCAATCTATATTATAATATTAGCACTTTTGAGACTCTTCTAGGAATCCTGAGAATGTGGTTTGTGTTGACATCCCCTCCCCGCCGAGGCCACTCTGGATTATGCAGAGGAACACTTCACCCTTTTGGACTGCTGTGCAACTTCTGGGGAAAAGTTGGTTTCCTCTTTTCTTTTCTCCTTTCTTTCAGGATCTGGTGGCCTTTGAGGAGGTGGCTGTGTATTTCACAGAAGAGGAGTTGGCACTGCTGGACCCAGGCCAAAGGGCTCTACACAGGGAAGTGATGGAGGAGAACCATGGGATTGTGGTCTCTCTGGGTAAGGCTCACTCTGTGACTTGGCTAGGGGATCCTGAGAACAGGGCTTCTGGTTTTGCAGTCCTAAAAAGTAACTTTCCCAGGCTGTGGATATATAAGATATACAGTGGTCTTTCCACATTCTCAAGGGTTTGGGGCACAGAACCCTTGCAAAAGTGGGAAAACCGTGAATAACTATCCCTCCCCGTGATCCTCCTACCTTTCTTAATATTTATTTAAGTAATTAATTATTCTAATTAATTATTCTATTTCCCCTCCAGAGCCCCCCTCTCCCATTCCTTTGCCTCTGGCCCCTGGCATTCCCGGGGGGGAAATAAAAAGACACGGTGCAGGGCTTACTGGTACTTTTCCCTCAGACAGAGAAGAACGGAGATCTGGCATTCTAGCTACTTCCGATGCTCATTTTGAGAAAGGAGAGGTAGGAGCAAAGAGAGCACCTGACCAGTCAGCAGCAAATACACAGCAGAAGTGCAGCCACATGACAAAAAGGACATACCTCCAATGGTGGGGAGTTGTGCTCACTCAAAAGGAAAAAAAGTCAACTTTAAACAAAAGCCTCACAAGTCTAGGGTGAAGAATACAAAGGAATAGGAGGAAAATTGAGCGGGGGGGAAGGCAAGCATGTTCCTTGTGAATAATCAAATTTGCAAAGGCTGAACCCATGAATGTGAAGGGAGGCATTCCCCCCCTCCCAACTTTTTGATGTTCTGCTCTTTCAATCCTTTTCAATTATAACCAGAACATTTGATGCATGGGCCACTCTTTGGACCTATTTTGTAATGTTTCTTCAACCTTCCATGTGCTTCTGTGACCACACAAGCAAGTGTTTGTTGAGTGTTTTTCAGTGGCCACAATGCATTTGCAAACTAAAAAAATACTGGGTTCTGCATTTTGACAATTTCTGGGTTTTGACAGTGCTCTAGACCCTAACCTGTTGAATAAGCAGCAGATGCCTATATTTGTGTCCATACAGTGGGAAGAAATGTTTGTGGATAAACAGGCCTTACAGAACAGGCTGATACAGGAATCTGCCATTGGTCCATCTTGCCCAGTGTTTTCCATTTTGACCAGTTCTCATCCTCAAGGGGCTCAGTTTGGGGGCTTTCTATCCTTGCTCTTTGAGCTTCTTCGAGAGAGCAGCGTCCATCTTTTCCAGTGGGATTGCTGGATGGCGGGGTCCGCAAGGGAGTCACGGAAGAGAACTGTGGGGTCATGGTCTCTCTGGGTGAGGGTGAGGCTCGCTCTGTGCCTTGCATGTGAGATCCCAGATCCAGGAATGTCTGAGGTTTTTAGAATCATAGAATCATAGAGTCGGAAGAGACCCCAGGGGCCATCCAGTCCAACCCCCTGCTATGCGGGAACCCACATCAAAGCACTCCCAACAGATGGCCATCCAGCCTCTACTTAAAAACCTCCAAAGAAGGAGACTCCACCCCTCCGAGGCATGTCATTGGTCTATATTAATGTTCTAGAGTTCTCAACACTGGCTATGCAGTTTGGGAGATTTTGGGAGTTATCCTAAAAGAGTAAATTATTTAATCTACTTACTGAAATAAGATCTGTGCCTCGGCTGAGAAATCCTGGCGCCAGAAATGGCCACTCTCTCACAGTGAAACCAAGGCCCCTGAGGACCCATAACCACCCAGGGCCAGATGGCCAGGCTCCCTTTCACCCACCTTCCCTGCTTTAGAGCAGGAAAGGCAGCCAGAGAAAAGCTGAGTGCCATGGCCTGGAGGTAGCTACATCCTAGAGTGGTGGCCCTTAACCGTTTCATTACTGGGGATCCCCTGCAAATATAATTTGTTGCCAGGGACCCCCGAGGCTTAACTCAAGATTTAAATATTTTAATTTGGGTTTAAATATCCACTTATTTATTTATTTATTTATTTATTAAAGGCTTCTGGGGACTAGGTTTCAAATCCTTGCTCAGATAACGGTGATCTTGGGCAAATCACATTCTCTCAGCCTTAGTGGAAGGCAAAGGCAAACTCCCTCTGATCTTCGTAAATGGTTGAAGACCTTCCTCTTTGACTCCCCATCTTAAGCCATTGAGTTGTGTTTACGGTGTTGAGCTGGGTAGCAGCTGGTGGGGTGTTGGGGATTTCATGCCATGTGTTGTTATGATGTTCTGTTGTATTGTCTTTGTCCCTGATTGTATAAGTCGATGTTCTGCCCTTTGGTGTAAGGGGTGTTATAAATAAACGCTGTTGTTGTTATTGCCAACCCCCCCAAACCTTGCGATGGGTTTAGGGTTGCCATAAGTCAGAAGTGACTTGAAGGCACACAACAACAAAGCACCACTGACGGGGAAAGTTTTTTCTAACCATTATGTCTTTTCCCTTTTTTCTAGCCATCATGTGTTTTCTTTTTTCTCTTTCCCTTTACAGGTACTCTAAAGTGAACCTGTCATGAGGGTTTTCTTAGCAAGATTTGCTGCCTTTGCCTTTCTGCGAGGCTGAGAGAATGTAACTTGCCTGAGGTCACCCAATGAGTTTCCATGGCTTACTGGGGATTCAAACTTAGGGACATAGTTTGAGTGCACATACACGCCTATTGTTGTGTCTCTTTTATTGGGGACGGAGCAGTGAGGGTATGTAGTCACGGGGCCAAGCTGCTCCCTTGCTTGCAAATGAGGGAGCAGGTTAAGCATCTGCAAATACCCCCCTCCCCGCTACATCCCAGTAGCAGCTGCTGCTATTGGTGTTCAACAGCAGGTCTTCACAGACCCCCTGTGAGGACTCTGTGGACCCCCCAGGGTTAAAAACCAAACAATCTGAGCTCCCTTTGGCAAAGGCAGCATTGGATAATGATGCCTAAGGACTTTCGGGTGGTAATTAAGCAGGGATGCAGCAGACAATGAGGCTGGATCAAAGCACAATGGAAGGGTTTCTGCTTCCTCTCTGAGGCTATTTCTGCACTAGCCTGTTATAGCGCCATGATTCCACTTTCAACATCCTATGGAATCCTGGGGTTTGCAGTTTAGGGAGAGGCCAGCCATGTCCTGAGTGTGATGGCTCCAGAAATGAGAACTGCTGAATGGTAGGTGGGTGGGGGCTCTGGATTGATCATGGAATCGTGTCCAGTCCAGGCCTGACTGCTGTTTGCTCTGATTAATTAACATTAAACAAGGCTTTCCATCACTCATAAACAGTCAAATCTATTGTTTACTGCATTTCTTAGAGTTAGGTAGTAATCTGAGCAGAATAATCCAGTTTTGTTAAAGATTCTTATTTTAACTTTAAGCCTTTTTGTCCCTTCCTCAGCTGATTAGGATCCCAATAATGTGTGTGTCTGTCTCTGGGAAGGGAGCCAAGGCATGGTGGGGAGAACAGGCACCTAGGGTCCAAACCAGGTCAGGGAAAGGAGAGGAAAAGAGGGTGGGTCAGTGGCCCTATACTTCCTCTCTCTCATCCATTTCCTTCTTGGGGGTCATGTGGGGGCATAGGGAGTTTGTGGTGCTAAGAAATTGGGCTACTTAGCTGACCAAGCAGTGGCTGGTGGAGGAGGACGACCAGAGGCATGTTTTTAAAGGGCTACATGGCCTGATTAGAGCCAGAAAAGAAGTACCGGGAGGGGGTTGGGGAAATTCTCAAATAATCAAATCCATGAGAGTCAGATCTGCAAATGTGGATGGCCAATTGTACCAAACATCAGTAAAAGGCTAGATAATAATATTGGAACAACTGGTGGAGGTAGTTTGCATCTTCATCCTTTGCTGCTCATAGGACAGTTGGTTTTAATCACATCTCCAGGAAATAGAGGGATGGAGGTGAACTAGGGTCACTCAAAGTGCTGGTCCGAGAGCCATTGGCTTGCCAATCTGTGGTGAGTTTCCCGGAAAGAAAGAAACAAATACAGTCAATGGGCACAAATATGGTACCAGTCCCTGGTACACTGGAGGAGAGAAAACCTGTGGACCCCTCAGTGGCAGTTCACCTCACTGTCTTCTTCCTCTTCTGTCTAATAGGTATTCCCCCCAGCTTGAGGCTTCCTTCCTCTTGAATCACAATTCTCTCTTTATTCCCACAGGTGATAGGAGAAAGAATAACACAAAAGATGAACAACCAAGAACAAGAGAAGGAGAACAAGAGTGGAGGAAGGAAAGAGAAGACTGTCAGGATATCCAAATGTTAGACCAATGTCACACAGAAAATGAAAATAGAATATTCTCTCAGTGCACAACAAACTTAACTAAGACATCAAGTACTGATCTGTCTTCAAGAGTGGATGAAACAGGCAAACCTTTCAATTGCTCAGAATGTGGAAAGAATTTAAGATGGGGAGAACACCTTATTGTACATCTAAAAACCCACACTGGAGAGAAATGTGTCCTGTTTTCAGAGTGTGGAGAGACTTTCAATGAGTACAGTAGCCATATTGAATATCCAGTAGCCTATGTGGGAGAGGAACCATATATATGTTCAGGCTGTGGAAAAGTGTTCAACTCCAGACAAGGCCTAACTTCAAAGCATGGAACAGAGCCAAAAGAGAAACCATACAAGTGTTCAGAGTGTGGAAAAAGTTTCAGACACAGCAGTACCCTTCTTGATCATCAAAGAATGCACATAGGAGAGAAACCATATAAATGTTTAGGGTGTGGAAGGAGCTTTAGCTCCAACCGAAGTCTGACTTCACACCACAGAACCCACACAGGAGAAAGACCATATAAATGCTTAGAGTGTGAAAAGAGCTTCAGACAGAGTGGTGACTTGGCTGCCCATCAAAGAACCCACACAGGAGAGAAACCATTTAATTGTTCTGAGTGTGGAAAGAGTTTCGGGCAGAGTGGTAACCTTGCTGCCCATCAAAGAACCCATACAGGAGAGAAGCCATACCAATGTTCAGAATGTGGAAAGAGCTTCCGACACAGCGGTAACCTTGCTGCCCACCAAAGAATGCACAGAGATGAAAAACCATACGAGTGCTCAGACTGTGGACAGAGCTTCAGGCAGAGTGGTAACCTGGCTTCCCATAAAAGAACTCACACTGGAGAGAAACCATATATATGTTCGGCATGTGGCAAGAAGTTCAGCCAGAGCAGTAGCCTTTTCAAACATCTAAGTATTCACATAGGAGACAAACCATATAAATGCTCACTGTGTGGAAAGGGCTTCTGTTCCAACCGAAGCCTAACTTCACATCATAGAAGCCACACAGGAGAAAAACCATACAAATGCTCAGAGTGTGGAAAGAGTTTCAGAGACATCAATGGCCTTACGTACCACCAAAAGACTCACACGGGAGAGACACCGTATAAATGCTCAGTTTGTGGGAAAAGCTTCATACAGAGCAGCACCCTTGCTGACCACCAGAGAACTCACACAGGAGAGAAACCGTACAAATGTTTGGAATGTGGAAAGAACTTCAGACAGAGCCGTTGCCTTGCTGAACATCAAAGAACTCACACAGGAGAGAAACCGTACAAGTGCTCAGTGTGTGGAAAGAACTTCAGACACAACAGTACTCTTTCTAAACATTACAGAACTCACACAGATGAAAAACCTTATCAGTGTTCAGAATGTGGGAAGGGCTTCAGGCAGAAGTGTAACCTGATCGCCCATCAAGGAACCCACATGAGAAGGAAACGAAATTATCAACATGTGGAAACAGCAGACCACCACTCTTACTCAATATCACAGAAACCACTCAGCAGAGAAATCATATGAGTACACAGAGTGTGGAAAGAGTTTCACTTATAACATTAATCTCTTACTGCCCTATAAAAATAAAAAGCTTCGGACAGGAGAATTGAGGGAGGAAGAACATCTGTAATGATGATACCTTTGCTAAATGTCAAAGAATACACACAGGAGAAACAATATATGGTCAGCTTTCCACATTTGTGGGTTTTATTTTGCAGATTTGATTATTCGTGGATTATTTGCTGTCACCCCTGCTGCCTCCCTAGGCCATTTTTAATAGGGACTGCAAGCCTCATGAGACTGAGAAATTGCAAACGAGGCTTGTAAGTCCCTATTAAAAATGGTGTGGGGGCAGCAGTGGAGGTGGCAGTGAGCTCCACCAGCCACTCACCTCTGCCTTGTGAAGGAACCCTGATGCCTCAAAGGAATCCATGGTGGGTTGAATACGGTGATCATACTTTTTGTGTGTGTTAAATATGGTTTGAGAAAGCTTACAGTTATTCACAGTTTTTCCACTTTCATGGCGTCCTTTGCCCCTATCGCTAGTGAATGTGGAGGGATGACTGTAATGGTGTGTGGAAAGAGCTGGAGAGAAAGTAGAATGCTTAGCTGTTGCTAAATGCATACACAAAAGCCCTTGAAATGTCCTGGAGTGTAGAAAAAGCTGGAGTCTCAGCCATAATCCAGCTACACACCACCAAATCCTCAGCACTTCATTGTCTGAGTCATAAAAGAGCCCTGTATTTCTTGAGTTTAAGCATACAGATAGATGCTGGAATATGGAAAGGGAACAAAATGCAAAATCCTGACAAGATTACAGATGGATTAAACCAATGAACCATGGTTAAAAAAAAACTGTCAGGCATGTTCCTCCTTACGACCATCTGCTCTTGGAACTTGTATGTCCAACACATACTCTGGCAACCCAGTAAGACGTGAGAGTACAGCAGTCCCCATGGTGGAAAAGTATATTTGCAGATTTCTGCCCCCTAAGATGATAGTAACCAACACAGAAGGGACTCTTTAGTGAGAGAAACAGAGCAAAAGAGAAGGACATATAGGAAGAAGAGAAAACACGGGAGTGTGCTGAGACCAAAAGAATATGTGTCCCTGTCCCTTCGTTCCTGCCTTGAGTAGTTCTTACTTTCACTGTTAAGTGATGTGGGTGTGGGGTTGGAAGTCTTTCTGACCTTTTTTTAAAATTTTTTGGAGAGAAGAAATAGGTCTTTGGAAAAGATGTACCATCTACATGATTGAAATTCTATGCTTTGCTTCTTTTTTTCAGTATTTTTTTTGCTATCGTTATTGTATAAAGCCAAATAGACATGTCAAATTGCAACACAATAAACAACTTTGTATTGTACTCTCAGTGTTAAGCTAGTGATAGTCCTCAGTAAATGTCTTTGAGCATCACTTGATCACATGCTTTTCTGCTACCGCACATCTCTGCAGCAGCTGTTGAAGGATCACCTGCACTATTTAGAGTGTGTTCAGCCACAATTTCAATTGTTCAGTGGGCAGACTTTGGAATTGCATGGATTTTTTTCCTGCATGAGCAATAGAGATAAGCCATGTGCCCACAGGTTTGTGTTGTTTTTCTGTTCCTTTTGCTATTTTCAGTTTTCAATTTTTTTCAAGTGCTATATTCCAAAAATAAGACAGCAACACTTCTCCAGCCAAAGCCCTCCAAACTTTTTCCAGTACTTGGCAATTTCTACACAGGCCGCTACTAGTATCATTGTTAACCCTTTATTTAATACTGTTTCATTATGTCCTAAAAATGAGAAATGTAGTGGCCTGCATTCACAAGGGTTCAGGGCAAATAACTCCCCCCCCCGTGATCCTCCTCCCATTTCCCTCTGGAGCTATCCCCTCCCATTCCCTTGCCCCTGGTCCCAACACTGCTAAGGGGAGGAAGACAAGGCAAAGGGCTTACTAGTAATTTCCTCTCAGATGGAGATGATCACTGAGTTCTGTCATTCTAGCTACTTCCAGTTGTCATCTTAAGAAGGGAGATTCCTCTGAGAGGGGAGAGGTAGGAGCAAAAAGAGCACCTGACTAATCTGTGGTGATTACACAGCAGAATGTTCAGCCACCTGGCAGAAAGAACACACCTCCAGCAGTCGGTGCTTGCCCAAAAGAGAAAAACATCTACTTTAAACACAAGCCTTGCAAGCTTGGGGTGAAGAATGCAAGGGAATGTGGGGAACAAGCAAGTGCCTTGAGAATAATCAAATCTGCGAAGGTTAAACCTGCGAATGTGCGGAGAGGACTGTAATAGTTGTCCACCGTGTTTGATTTGCATGTAGGTATATCTGTTGAAAGTTCAACTCCTAGTTTCCAAAAGTACATGATTAATAGGACTTCTAGCCACTTGAAAATTAATCCTGATTCCAACCACCCAATCACAATGCTTTTAAAAAATAGTAGTGGTTAAAAAATTGACTTTAGAGTGGACTATAGCAAAACCTCACATCATTGCCAACATATAAACCCCTTGTGTTCCCACCTTCTCACAGTCCAAACTAGGAATTGCTCACTGCTAGGCCTTCATATCTCTGTTGAAATGAGGCAAACCATATGCTTAGTCAATGTGTCAGACAAGATTTTGCCTGGATAGGTGACAGACTTTAATTCAAAAAGTCCCTAAACGCAGAAGTAATAAAGGCCCACCAAACATCTTCATATGGTGCTTTTGAATTTGTTCTGCACGATTTAAAATTTGTATGTTGATTGTATGAAAAGTACCAAATTCTGGCTTCTTTCCATCCATAGTCTAGTTTTAGATGTTTCCATCTTCTGGATCGTTCTAGTTTGTCAGCTCCTAAAAGTATTACACTTCTGCACTTGAGACAATTATTTTTTCAAAGAAGTTTTCAATGTGAACTTCAGTATATATGCAACATTTTAGGAGGGCGACCAAAATCGTCAAAGGCCTAGAACCCATGCCCTATAAGGAGTGGCTTATGAAGCTGGGTATGTTTCGCCAGGGGAAGAGAAGGTTAAAAGGCAACATGTTTAAATATCTGAAGGTATGTCATATGGTGGCTGGAGCCACCATAGTGTTTTCTGCTACTCCAGAGACTAGGACATGGAGCAATGGCTTCAAACTTCAGGAAAAGAGATTCCACCTAAACATTACAAAGAACTTCCCGGCAGTAAGAGCAGTTTGATAGTGGAATGCACTGCCTGGGAGTGTGGTGGAGTCTCCTTCTTTGGAGGTTTTTGAACAGAGGCTGCATGGCCATCTGTTGGGAGTGCTTTGATGATGCATTCCTGCATGGCAGGAGGTTGGACTCGATTGCCTTTATGGTCTCTTCCAATTTTACGATTCCATGATTGTCCTGTTCTGGAACCTATACTTGGGACAAGAGGCCACTATCAGGACAGAATATGGAACAATTGTATGATTTCCAATGGGCAAGGGGTCAGACAAGAGTGCATTTCATTAACCCATTACCAAGTTTATTTTCTACCAACATGCCAAATGAAAATATTGATTTTGGTCCACTTAGCCACAGTGTTACTGGGTTTTCAAAACAGTAATAAGGGATAGTCAAAATTCACTACACGCTGGGTTGACAATCAGGAAGAAGCTATTAACAAGTTTGTGTTCTACCTTAACACGAAATGATTCCACCTAAACATCACAAAGAACTTCCCAGCAGTAAGAGCAGTTTGATAGTGGATTACACTGCCTGGGAGTGTGGTGGAGTCTCCTTCTTTGGAGGTTTTTGAACAGAGGCTGGATGGCCATCTGCTGGGAGGTGAGAAAAAAAATAACAAAGTGTGAATTTCCACATTACACTGTTATAGTGCTATTATTCCACTTCAACCTCCTGTGGAATTCTGGGGTTTGTACTTTAACTGAGGTCAAAGAGCTCTCTGGCTGAGAATTCTAAAGGCCCCTTTGTTACCCTGTTCTCTGGGGGTCCCAGGAGGGGCGCCCAAATAACCAAACCACAATAACACAACTTTGGGGAAAATTAGCTGGAGCACTCACTAAAGCTAGCGAGAGGCAGGGTAACTTAGCAGGATCTTGCAACCCAGCATCTACAGGGTCAGGTCAGTCAAGCAGTCAGACAGTTTTAAAATAGCAAAAACAATGTTTTATTGAAAGACGAACAAGCAGTAAAGACACCACAATCACACAGCTAACGGAAGAATTGGAAATAGGGATTTTCGGGGGAAATGGGTGATACGACACATGTCTCGTAGTCCTGAAGAAGTTTGAAGATTGAGTTCGTGGAAATGGAGTCTCAGTATGTGGGACTGAGGGGATGGCTCGCCAGATACAGCGGCAGCAAGGCTGGATGGAACTCAGGAGTGATCCAAGCGGTCCCGGAATCGGGAGGTTTATATAGGGTGAATTGTGACTGCAGGCCATACCTTACTCGGTGAGAACCATGCGATTTAGGAGCGGGACAAAGCTTTGGAAGGGTCAGAGTTTAGCATGATTGGCTTAATGCCGAATCAACAATAGTGCAGCCAGTATGCAAATGCGGAGTGCTTGGCACAGCTTTGTGCAGCTACCTGCTCGGTGCAGGGGTGCCTTTGTTAGTATCGCGCATAAGCAAAAGGGGGTTTGCCGGAGAGGTCCCTGAAGCAACAAACCGGCTCAGTTCGGCCTGCCTAGGTGGGGAATGGAATGTCCAGCAATTATCGGCCGTGCCTGTTTACGTGCTTGTCCTGGAGGCCTCGCAAACACGTGGAGCGGGGTGGCAGAGGAAGGCCAAATGGTTTGATATCAAAATGATGTTGAGTGCTATCACTGGGGAGGCCTGGGCCAAAGTAACACCTTCCTAAACTGGAAACCCCGGGATTCCATAGGATGTTGAAAGTGGAATAATAGCGCTAGCCATGTATTTCTTGTTGAAATTAACATGTTGTCAACGTTCATAAATTACATGATGCATACAGGCTTCTGCCACTGATCTGACAGGTTAGGGACTGAAGCATTGTCAGAAAATGGAAATGGTTGAAAAGCGGAGCCCATGCACTGTATGTAGGGAGTATGAAGGTTTTACAAAGGCTCAGTCAGGTCTGGCCATGTGTATGCTGCTTGCAAAGCCTCTCAGCCAGCTTCATGCCTTTTCTCCCTCTTCTGCTTGTTTTACAAGCAGCGCAAGTGTGCACGTGATTCCAAGTGAGCCCCCATAGGCAAGAAGTGATGAAAGAGTGGAACCTTTATTGAATTAATGGAACTTATCCTTAATTTGCAAGCATCAAAAGAGCAAGTTGCCACACACCAAAAGATGGGGGCTTCCTGTACATGCAAAGGATTTGTTACTGCGGTCCAGGCCTACCCAGAGATAACACTTGATATCATTTTGATATCAAACCATTCGGCTTTCCTCTGCCACCCCGCTCCACATTTTTGCGAGGCCTTCGGACAAACATGTAAACAGGCGCAGCCGATAATTGTGGACATTCCTTTCTCCACCTAGGCAGGTCGGACAGAGCCGGTTCGTCGCTTCAGGGACCTCTCCGGCAAACACCCTTTTGCTTATGCATGATACTAACAAAGGTGCCCGGCCCGGAGCAGGGCCAGAGTTGTATTAAGCGCTCTGTATTTGCATACTGGCTGCACTATTGTTGATTCGGCTTTAAGCCAATCATGCTAAACTCTGACCTTTCCAAAGCTTTGTCCCGCTCCTAAATCGCATTGTTCTCACCGAGTAAGGTATGGCCTGCAGTTACAATTCACCCTATAAAAGCCCCCAATTCCGAGACTTTCCTCAGACCACTTGGATCGCTCCCAAGTTCCATCCCGCCTTGCTGCCGCTGTGTCTGGTGAGCCGTCCTCTCAGTTCCACGAACTGAGTCTCCATATCTACGAACTCAATCTTCATATCTCTCCAGGACTATGAGACAGGTGTCATATCCTCCATTTCCCTCCAAAAATCCCTATTTCCAATTCTTTAGTCAGCGGTGTGACTGTGTTGTCTTTAATGTTTGTCTGTGTTTAATAAAACACCATTTTTGCTATTCTAAACCGTCTGACTGCTTGGCTGACCTGACCCCGTAGACGCTGGGTTGCAAGATCCTGCTAAGTTACTCTGCCTCTCGCTAGCTTTAGTGAATGCTCCAGCTAATTTTCCCCAAGGTGTTGTTGTTGTTGTTTGGTTATTTGGGCGCCCCTCCTGGGACCCCCAGAGATCAGGGTAAGAAGTTCTTGTAACACCTATGAGATTAACTCGAAACAAAAGCTTTCCTAGACAAAGGCCATTTCTGCACTACATTTTTATCGTGCTACTACTCCACTTTCAACCTCCTATGGAATCCTGGGATTTGCAGTTTGGGGGGCGCCTTTAGAATTCTCAGCCAGAGAGCTCTTTGGTCACATTAAACTACAAACCCCAGAATCCCATGGGATGTTGGAAGTGGAATAATAACCATGTAATAGTGTAGTGCAGAAATGACCTGAATCTACTTCATCTATGAAAACTTATGCTATAAACTTCTGTCTTTCAGTTAAGTCTCTCAAAGGTGCTACAATATCCTTCTGCACACTCATCAAGATTAACATGGCTAAGGCCATTGCCGCTCTACCTGGTTATAGTGCTGTTATTCCACTTTCAACACCCTGTGGAATTCTGGGATTTGTAGTTTAACAGGCCAAAGGGCTCTCTGGATGAGAATTCCCCTCCCTAAACTACAAACCGCAGGATTCCATAGGATGTTGAAAGTGGAATAATAGGTGATTGCCAGGTGATTGCTGGGTGACCTTTGATAGAAGTCTATAATTCATGGTAATATGTGGAAAAATTTCATTGTGATGATTACGGTAGATATCATGAAGCAGGAATATGGAAATGGAAATGCTATGTACTAACGTGTAAAATAGCTGAAAAATGCAGTACAATGATATAACAATGTTAAGAGATTTTGGAAATGAAGTCTAGATCAGTTTGGAAGATTCAAGAAATAATTCATGTGAAATAGCAATAATAAACGGTTGTTTTAATTGTGAAACTTTAATAAAATGATATTAAAAAAAAGAAAGTGGGATAATAGCGCTATAACAATGTAGTGCAGAAATGGCTTTAGTCTTTGAACGATGTATACATTTTTCTATGAAGGACCACCTAAAAAGCTGGGATTTTTCTTTCCTTTTCGTAATCTCGTTCAGTCTACACGACAGGAAAAGCCTTCCAACCCACAAAGAGAGGGCATCTCTTATAATAAGTGACACCTCCAATCCCTATAAGGGGCAAGCTTTCTGGCTCTCATCTAAGGGACATCCCTTATACGAATGGACTCCTAGGTTGAAGGAAAATTTAATTGGGGGCAGAATTCATCCTGGGGAAGCAAATGATTTCATTTCTCCCCTGCCCCCTAGCTACACCCCAGGAGGATCAAGGGGAAATGAAATCGTTCGTCTCCCCAGGATGAATTCTGCCCCCCAATTAAATGTATATATATATCCATGTTTGTGCAGTGGGCGAGCCAGAAACTGCAATGCTTGCCAGCACATCCTGGAGCTCAAAGATCTCGCTTCCTAGACAGGCACCAAAGATGCTAAATTGCAATCTGTATCTCTTTCCTTTCTCACACCGGAAATACCAACAGCCCCCTCCTCACCCCTGTTTTGGAAAGGGTCCAGTGGGTGGGTGGGTGGTGGAAACCAAAGTGTGAATTGTGCCTTAAAGCAAAGGAGCCCGGGATTTGCAGGCGTTCCTGGCTTTGCCTCCCCATCAATCCATCCATCCATCCATCCATCCATCCATCCATCCATCCATCGGCTGGTCTGCAGGGGAGTTGGTGAGTTGCAAATAGCATTGGGGAGCAAGGTGGAAGTGGGGGAGGCAGGAGGGGGAATGCAAAGAAATGGATGGGGGAGTTGGACTGATCTCCATCAGGACGATCAGACAGGGAAGGGTGGAGGAATCTCCAAAGAGGAAAGAGACAACACAGCATTGGTCTAACTGAAGGAATTATTGTGCACCTAAAAGTCATTTCTGACTTATGGCAACCCTAAAGCAAACCTATCAAGGGGTTTCGTTGCCAAGATTTGGTCAGAAGAGACTTGCACTTGACTTCCTTTGCAGCCGAGAGAGTGTGACCTGAGGGAGACAGTAGTACCACTCTGTTCTGCCTTGGTCAGACCTGGGGCCTTTCCGCACTACACTGTTACAGTGCTATTATTCCACTTTCAACCTCCTATGGAATCCTGGATTTGCAGTTCAGGGAGGGACATTTAGAATTCTCAGCCAAAGAGCACTTTGGCCTCAATAAACTATAAACCCCAGAATTCCACAGGATGTTGAAAGTGGAATAATAGCACTAGAACAGTGTAGTGCGGAAAGGCCCCTGCTGTGGAATACTGTGTCCAGTTCTGGGCATCACAATTCAAGAAGGATATGGACAAGCTGGAAGGCGTCCAGAGGAGGGCAACCATGGTTGTCTAAATTCTAGAAACCAAACCTTATTTATAGATATAGAGACAGAGACAGACAGACAGACAGACAGACAGACAGACAGATAGATAGATATAGATACAATTTTGTTGAATATTGACAATAATAATAAATGGTTAACTAAGAATATGTCTCTTTGGAAAGTTTATCAAGAGCATTGAGAGGGGAAAAAAGGGGAGATAAAAATAACGAAATGATGGAAGTAAAGAGATACATAGAGAGTAATTGGGCAAAGATTTGCCAAGAGGAACAAATGGACTATGATTAGAGAAAAAGCAGAAAAAGACAAGTAAGCTTAAATGTACAGTTATAGGGCAGTAAACAGTGATCTTAAGTGTAGAGGGAATAGAGATAAGAGAAAAAGAAGAACCGAGTAAAAGAAAGTAGGAAGTGAAAACCACGGGAAGCAAAAGGACCTAAATATAGGACCCGTGAAGAAATGAACCATAGATAAAATGAAGGATTGTATATTCATGTTGTAAATATGACAGTATGTGTATAGAGGGTATTGTTGTTTTATGTATACAATCAAAAATAGAAGATGTCTGTGTAAAGATGTATGTAAAGTATGCATTTTAATTAAAAAAAAAGAAAAAGAATAATAATAATAAAAAACCATGGAATATGTAATACAAATAGATATCTGAAAATATTAACACTAAACCAAAAAAGACATACTAAACATAATATTATAATAGTACAATAACTAAAATATCTATAATTTTCACATTTGCATGATATCAAATTATAAATTTCTCCATCCAAAATATAGCAAAATAGTAACAGCAAGTTCAGAACCCCAACGTCAATCCCAACTACATAATATACTGAATGGGAAAATAAAGGAATAAAAGAGCATATTGATAGGGGAAAAAAAGAGAGTAGATAACGTAGATTGATAAATATATAAAAGTTAAAAAGAGGAGTGAAGAGGCAATATTAGATTAAGAATAGCTATAGCAATACGCTATGGTGTGGTCAGAGACTTTTTTTGAAACTGTGTCTTATTTTTTTCTTTTTTTCGTTTTTCCTTTTTCTTTCACTAATCTAAATTTGGTATGTAAGTGTTTGTAATTTTTTTTTTCTATTTCCTTTATTTCTTTTCTGTTTTCTTACTGTTTAATGATTGTTTAAATTTGATAGAAACAAGTGTATCAAGTTATTTCTCATGTTACTCTTTTTGTTTGTTGAAATTTAAAGAATATTTAAATAAAAAAGAACCCCAAAATCATTGTTTCACCCTCATTTTCTCGAAGATATTCAATCAATAATTGCTAATTTTTTTTCAAAATCTTTTTCTGGAGAGTCTTTTAATCTATCTGTTAGTCTACCTGTTTCCACAATTGTCATCAATCTACCAAGCCATTCATTCATAGCTGGGTTTTCTGTTTTCTTCGAGTATTTTGCAGAAAACCAGACCTTATGAGGAGTGGCTTAGGGAGCTGGTCATGTTTAGGCTGGAGAGAGAAAGTTAAGAGGTGACATGATAGCTATGTTTAAATAGTTGAAAGGATGTCATATGGAGGATGGAGCAAGCTTGTTTTTTGTTGCTTGACAGACTAGGACATGGAGCAATGGCTTCATATTACCTAAGCGTAAGCAAGAACTTCCTGACGGTAAGAGCTGTTGGACAGTGGAACATGCAGCCTCGGAGAGTTGTGGAGTCTTCTTTTGGGGAGGTAAGAAAAGCACGATGGCCATACTGGTGGGGGTTCTTTGTGTGTTCGTGATTGGCAGAGGGTTGGACTGGATGGCCCTTGTGGTGTCTCCCATCTCTAGGATTCTATGACTTGCCTAAGGTCACCCAATGGATTTTCATGGCGGACCGGGGATTTGAACTCTGCTCTCCCAGAATCTTAATCCAGTGCCTAAACTGCTATCCTGTGGTGACTCTCTCTCCAGTGTGATGTAGTGGTATTGGGCTGGGACTTTGGGGGACCAGGCTCTGAATCCATGGAAGTCCACTCAGTGAACTTGAACAAGTCATATTTTCAGCCTCAGAGGAAGCAATAGCAAACCCATGCTGAGGAAACCATTTTGAGAAAAAACTTGCAATAACTTTTCCTTAGGTTTGGAAAACAACATCAATAGAGTGCCCTAAAACCCTGAGGAAATCCACTTTCTTGCATCTGTCTCAGCTGTACTGGGGGGACAAAATGAGGACATTGCCCCCCAAGTAAAGATTATACCCTCCCAAAGAAATTTCCCTCAGCCCTCAGTTTTCTAACATTGCAGAGAACAATACATTGTTCACATCTACTATTTGCTGGCTTCACATTGCTTTGATCACTTTGCCCTTTTTTCTTTTCTGCTTCAATTCTATTTTTAAATGCTCGACTGAAATTTTAAGTTACTGCAATGCTAGAAATTTGGGGGCGGATGGAAAATTTCAGGTTGGAGGAAGCGATGCCTTCATTCTCCTACCCCCTTGTAGTTACATTCCTGAAATAGAGTGGCCTCTTTCCCACAACATGCTTATAGTGCTTCGATGCCATTTTAACACCCACGGTTGCATCCTATGGAATCCTGGGGTTTGTCATTGTTTGAGGTACGGAGAATCCATTTCCAGAGAGCTCTAGTGCTTCAGCAGATTATAAATCCCAGAATCTCATAGGATGAAGTCATGGCAATCAAAGTGGTATCAAAATGCCGGAATTGTGTAATATTGAAATAGACCAAGAAAAGGGGAGAGAGCTCACCCCCTACCATCACTCCGGTGGGGAAATCTTCCAGGCAGCTTTGCAGCCCACAGATACCCCACTGCTTGACTTGGGTGCTTCCAGAAAGTCAAGACTGTTTCATGTGAATGGGAAGGCTCTAGAACTTTTTTCGGACTGAATAATATTCGCAGATTGACAGAACACTACAAACACGGCTGGAGAAATAAAAAAAATAATCCTTCCTTACAAACCACCTCAAATGCAACTGAATGGTTTTGAGAACTGTAGACAACACATCCTTTCAAAGGGGCTCTTTTTCCCCATCTGCTAATTCCGAAGTTCCCAGTACCTGGTTCCATCAAACCACTTTCCTTTGAATTTGAAGTGGATTGAAGTGTGTTTGCAGCAAGGTTGCCATCTGCTGAAAGGAAAAGGAGAAGGGGTTTGGAAGTGGAAAAGAAGAGAATCAAGGGGAAAGAGGGAGGATCATGGGGGAAATTTCTGCGGTCTCCCCTCTATCTCTAATGTCATTCTATGTCTTGGTGTTCATCTGTGCTTTTTACAGGGAGAAGCCCAATAGTAACTCAAAATTCCCCAGTCTTACTAGTAAAGGATCTTTCCATTTGTAGTTTTGCTAAATATGGAACTCAATCTGGATGCCAGCTCTCAGTGACACTGCTGTTTGTGCAGTGACATCTGGAAAGACATTGGCTGTGGAGAGGAGCCATCGATTCCTCTTGAAGGCTGAGCTGAAGAACAGACTGAAGATGGACAAGCAAAATCCATCCGGGCCAGAAGCAGAAATAGAAGGCGTGGTTGCCACTGTGCCTGGGAGCAGCAAAACATTCTGGAAAGGAATTGCCCAGAAGAACTTGGGTGAGAGCTCTGGCAGCTCAGAGGTCCAGCAACAGTACTTCAGTTGGGTCCGTTACTGGGAGACTGTGGGGCCCCGAGAGGTTTGCAGTCAGCTATCCGCTCTTTGCCACCAGTGGCTCAAGGAAAGGCACACAAAGGCTCAGATCCTGGACCTGATGATTCTGGAGCCATTCCTGGCTGCCCTTCCCTCAGAGATGGAGAGCTGGGTCCGGGAATGTGGAGTAGAGACCAGTTCCCAGGCGGTGGCCCTGGCCGAGGGATTCCTCCTGAGCCAGGCAGAGGAGAAGAAGCAAGAAGAGAAAGAGGTGAGAATATTTTTATTTCTGGTCAAAGAATCGATGGCCTGGCCCTAAACATTGTTTCAGCCTGCTAGATCATTTTCTAGATATTATGGGCAGAATGACATCCCAAACTTGGTGAAGTGCTGGTGAATGTTGTTGAACAGAGTGAATATTTCTGCCTGTAGTATCAGAGGCACTACCTAGACTATTGTGGGTCTTTCATATTTCAGTGGCTTTAATCCAAGTAGGGGCCTTCCATACCACATAAATATGGCACTGTACAGTGGCCTCTCTCTTACTACAACCTTTGCATACATGAACGCAAGACCACATGAAATATCACTTCCCATTTTAGTCAATGGATGCAGTGGGTGCACATCTGCACTGCCGTGGGTGCTCCCCTACCACGTTCATTGACTACAATAGGATGCAATGGTTCATGTTTTTTGTTTTACGTAGGAGTTCCTGGAACGGAACCCCTGCATATATGGAGGCCGCACTGTATTCCGCTACCATGGCGGCATCCTGTGAAATCTTGGGGTTTGTAGTTTATTGAGGCACAAGAGCTCTCTGGCTGAGAATTCTCAGTGCCCATCTCTTAAACTGCATATACCAGGATGCCACAGAATGTTGCCGTGGCAGTTAAAGTGGAATCATAGAACTATAACTATATGGTGTGAAAGGGGCCCATGTTTGACAGCATTGTCCTTTCTGAACCTGTTGAAGGAAACATAAATGCCTTTACCTAGTGCTTAAAAAAACAATCATGTCAGCACCAGGTGAAAGTGAGGTTCTCTGTTTGTTTCAGTGGACAAGAAGATATAACCTGGGATAACCCTGGTTGTATTCATGGGTGCAATTACTTTATAAAGATTTAGTTAAATCGTAGTAGATAACAAGAGGATCATATCTTTGAGATGTAATGCGGTGGCCCTCCACTTTTGCAAGAGTTCAGGGTACAGAACCCTTGTAAAAGTGAAAATATTGTGAATAACTCACCCCCCCCATGCTCTCTCTCCCTTTCCCTTCTAGGGCTGCCCCCCATTTCCATGCCTTTTGCTTTGGTGTGCAATCTCAGCTCTGAGCAAAAGGCAAAGAAATGGGAGGGGGAGCATCGGAGGGCAGAAGGAGAGTAAACACATAACTTCCCCCCACCCATTTCCCTTGCCTTTTGCTTCAGCATGCATTCAGCATGCATTCTCAAGTAAAGAGCAAGGGAATGGGAGGGGGAGCACCGGAGGGCAGAAGGAAAGCACAAGCATGCCTCCCCCCGTTCCCTTGCCTTTTGCCTGGGCACTCTTGCCTTCCTTCTGCACACATAGGCAAAAAGTAAGGGAATGGAAGGAGGAAAATGGCGGGGAGGTATACATGCTACATGAATAATCAAATTCACAAAGGTCAAATCCACAAATATGGAGAGGTCACTGTACATGATATACAAGAAATCAGGAAAAAAATCAGAAAAAATGCGGTACAGTACTTACAATGGTTACATGATCTTTGAGAGAAGGCTTTCCTTTGGTATTACCATTGTGAAAGGCAGTTTTGATGAGGACGTGGGAGAGGACTTGCTTGGTGGTTCCTCCCAAGCTGTGGAGTTGCCTCTTACAGGAGGCTAGGTTGGCCCTCTCTTGTTTTATTCATGGAATTTTACGTGCATTTTGCTGTAATCTGGGTTGCAAGCTGCCTTTGGTTCCATGCCAGGAAAAAGGCCGAATGGTCATTATTTAATTAAATACAGAATTTGGGTTTAAAGAGTCAGATGAAACTGGCTGTTACATACTAGAGTCACAACAGGCAAAACTAGTTAAGGTGGTTGTTGTTATGTGTCTTTAAGCTGTTTCTGACTTATGGCATCTCTAAGGTCCATCTTCAGTCTGGGGTTTTCTTGGCAAGATTTGTTCAGAGGGGGGTTTGCCTTTGCCTTCCTCTGAGTCTGAGAGAGTGTGACTTGCCCAGGGTCACCTAGTGGGTTTCCATGGCCAAGCGGGAATTCAAACCCTGGTCTCCAGAGTTATAGTCCAAAGCCCAAGCCACTATACCATACTACATTTAATTTGTTCCTAATCTTTCACCATCCTTCTATTTAAACTTTACTTGTTTAGCTTCCCAACTTCACAGGAGTTCAAACTAAAGACTGAGAAAAGAAAACTTATGGTTACCTGTTCAAGACAAAAGGGTGCCAGAGGCTCAAGTGAAGGTTGAGAAAGATCAAGCCAAGAAAATTCAGATGGAAAATTTCATCAATTGATAAATAGAGGAGAGAAAAAAAAAATAAACTAGTAAAATCTGAGCATTACCAGAAAATAAAGTACAGTTGGCCCTCCACATTTGCTAGGGCGAGAGATTCAGGACTCCCACAAAAGTGGAAAAAATACAAATATCAAAAAGGGGAGCTGAGTCACAGTGGGGAGAACGGGGACCCAAGATCCAAACCAGGTCAAGGAAAGGAGAAAGAAAGGAGATAGGTTGGCGTGGTGGCCCTCTACTTTCTCTCCCCTACCCATCTCCTTCCTTGGGTGTGGGGGGAACATGTGGAAAGACCCTAAGTTCTGGGCAGTGAGCCATTGGAAGTATCCAATTTACTGTATATACTTCATGTATAAGATGACCTCATGTATAAGTTGAGGGCAGATTCTGGGGCCAAAATTATGGATTTTGCTAGGATCTGTGGATAAACTGATGGTAAAATTTTGGGGCTCAGCATGGAGCTCCTTAGATGCATCCTGTGGAGAGGCGAAAGCACTAGCACCATCTCAGGAAGCTGGCCACTCCTGGCCACCACTGCCATTTTCCCACCCAGGTATTGCAAAAGGCCACCAGAAAGAATAGTTGGGTGAGCGCTTCTTTTAGGCAAGAGCTGAGTCCATCCATGAAACCTACTGGGTGACCTTGAGCAAGTCACACTCTCTCAACTTCAGAGGGAAGCAAAGGGAAACGCCCTCTGAACAAATCTTGCTAAGAAAATCCTGTGATAAGTTCTCCTTTGGGTCAACATAGGCCTTAAAGAACTTGAAGGCACACAGCAGCAGCAACAAGAGGAAAAACAACTCCCTTAATTTTTTTTCTTGTTTTTTCCCCCCTGACTCTCATAGAATCACAGAATCATAGAAATGTAGAGTTGGAAGAGACCCCAGGGGCCATCCAGTCCAACCCCCTGCCATGCAGGAACACCCTCAAAGCACTCCCGACAGATGGCCATCCAGACTCTGCTTAAAAACCTCCCAGGAAAGAGACTCCACTACACTCTGAGGCAGCCTATTTCACTGCCGGACAGCCCTGACTGTCAGGAAGTTCTTCCTGAGGTTCAGGTGGAATCTCCTTTCCTGCAGCTTGAATCCATTGCTCCTTGTCCTGGTCTTTGGAGCAGCAGAAAACAAGCCCTCTCCTTCCTCTACGTGGCATCCCTTCAAATATTTAAACATGGCTATCATGTCCCATCCGAACCTTCTCTTCTGCAGACTAAACATACCCAGCTCTCTAAGTCTATCCTCATAGGGCATGGCTTCCAGGCCCCTCACCATTTTGGTTGCCCTCCTCTGGACTTGCTTCAGCTTGACCGTGTCCTTCTTGAAATGAGGTACCCAGAACTGGACACAGTTCTTCACATTTTTGCTCATTTTAGAGTCCAAAATGTCCAAGTCAGATCATCTTTGCCTTCTCTTCCAACAGAAGATGGTTAGTCATGCTACAGAGATGTCTGATGTTCCATTCATTGGCTCTCTTCTCCTTGTTCCCAGTATTTGAGAATCCTGAAACAAGACCTGAGTAACTGAGAGCAGAGAGAGCTAGAATAGTGTAGTGGTTTAAGCATTGGACTACGATCCTGGAGACCAAGGTTTGATTCTCTGCTTGACCACGCAAACCCACTGGGTGACACTGAGTATGTCACACTCCAGGAAGCCCCATGATAGGTTCACCTTAAGAGTGCCATAAGTCAGAAATGACTTAAAGGCACTCAGCAACAACAACTGCAGACAGACTTCCACAGGCAAAGTATTCCAGAGTTCAAGCGCCAGTGCAGAAAAGATCCCTTCCCTTGTACATCCGAAATGTACTTCTTCCATTGAGGGTACTCTGAGGAGGGACTCATGAAGGTCTTAATGCAAGGACAGTTGGGTAGAGAGGGAGAGGAGTTCCTGTAGGTATTTAGGTCCCCACCTGTTGTGGACATGAAAAGTAAGCCCCAGCACCTTGAATCAAGCTCGGGCCATTTCCACACTAGACTGTTATAGCGCTATGATTCCACTTTTAACATCCTATGGAATCCTGGCGTTTGCAGTTTTGGGAGGGAACCGCCAGCCTCTCCCGAAACTGCAAACCCGAGTATTCCATAGGATATTGAAACTGGTATCATAGCGCTACAACAGTCTAGTGCAGAAATGGCCTCAGAAGGAGCTAAAAAAGTAATTTACTTCTCTCAGTGAATTTTGACGGTCAGCCCTCACCAGTTCGTTCCTTTTCTCACTGGCTCTTTCTCTGCTTCCAATTCTGTCTATTTACTCAGGCAAAAGTAACATTAGATCAAGCAGCTGCTGAATTTCCTGAGGAAGAGGAGGCTCCACTGGGTATCCAAGAAGGGCCAGCGCTCAGACAGATCATGGAGGGAAATCAAAGAGGTACCAGTTCACTGGGTAAGCGAGAAAGAGTTCTCTGTATCATGGCTCCTCTCCCTTGTGTATATGTGGAGTTCTTAGACAGCATCCTCATTCTCCTTACACTGTTTAGAGAGGAGATGCTGTTCTAAGCAGTGAAAGTAGAGTTTGGTTTCAGCCATTAAAGGCACTCCATTAAAGCGCTCAGAATTGCACAGAAACACAGAGATGCGTATCCATTAATCCATCTTTTCACTTCCACTTTGCTTCTTGGAACTGGAATCACAAAACCATAGAGCCTGGAAGAATCTCTCCTAGCCCAGTGCCTCCCCTCCAGCTCAGTGCAGTAAATCAGTCACTAGAATATCACCATCGTGTTGCTTTATTTGAAGACTTCCCAGTAAAGGAGAGCACAGTTGCCCCTTCACTTTCACGAGTGTTTGGGCCACAGAACCCTTGTGAAAAGTGGAAAAACTGAGATTAACTCCCCACCCTGCCCCTCCCATTCTTTTGCATTTCGCCTTGGCACATGTTCTCCACATTGGGCAAAATGCATGGGAATGGGAGGGGAAGCTCCACTTTCCCCCTCGTTCCCTTGCCTTTTCCCCAGGCTTTAATTCTCCATGCCCAGCAAAACACAAGAGAATGAAAGGAGGAGAATGGTGAGGGAAGCATGCACGTGCCTTCTGAATAATCAAATTCATGGAGGTCAAACCTGTGAATGTGGATGGAGGACTTGTGAAGCTGGAAATGTCACCATGTGGTACTGGGATGTATATTCCAGCCTGTTATGATGTATATTCCAGCCTGTTATTAATTTTAGCTGTTAATTCATCTTCGCTGCCACCACCCATTGAATTCTGAATACCTGGACAGTACAGTGGGACACTGTCCAGTACATGTCAATCCCTAAGCTTAAGGATCTTCCTTTCCCCCAGTCTATCTAGCGTTGGCGTGGGAAGGAGAGAAACAGGGTTTTTACAGAAAATATTTATTACAGGCATGCAAATGAACAAGGCAAATTAACACACATGGGAGGCTCCCCCCTCCCAGGCACGCTTAGTTACAAATAGTTACAAAAGAACAGATATAAAAGCACAGATACATTCTTTAAATCAGCCAGCTCCAAAATAACAGAAAAGTCCCTAACGCGACTAGATAACTATTTCTAGTACTCACAGATGGTTCTCAGGCTTAGGTGTTCTAAAAAGAAGAAGCCAGGAGGCGAGGCTAGGCCTACAGCCTGCTACTGGCACAGAACCCCCCTCCAGGAGGTTCCTTGGTTGTTGTCTCTTTGTTATCCCTTTGTTATCTCTCTCGGCCACATGGCCTTGCAAGAAGTTTTATAACTTCTCCCTGGAAGCATCTCGAAGCATCTTGAAGATGCTCAGCTCTTACCTTTTGATTGGTCAGTTCTCACCCTGTGACCTATGATGCTGACCCACACTAATATGTAATCTAATCCCCAACACCTCATTAACCCTTGGTTTACCTGAAGAGGGAAGTGTCTCCCTTTAGCTAAGTCTAGATAATGGGAAGCCCCATTATCACAGGACTGTACATCAATTTTCTGGCTAGTCAGTTCTATTATCAATATAGGTTGTAATCCTGTGCGATCCTGTGTGGCATAGTAGTTCTGTATGTAGAATTATGGCCATTTCTGTACTAGATCTGTACTAGACTGTTATAGTGCTATTATTCCACTTTCAACATCCTATGGAATCCTGGGGTTTGTAGTTTAGGGAGGGGCCCTAAAGGCCCCTCCCTAAACTACAAACCTCAGGATTCCATAGGATGTTGAAAGTGGAATAATAGCACTATAACTATCCAGTGTGGAAATGGCCTATGCTACAGCTGGCTGTAGAATGACCCCTGGACCTTCCATAGAGTTATTGGAGCCCCTCACTGGCTTCCCATTGTTACCATTCTGTGTCTGGTGGGAGTTGGGGAGGGGGAAATCAGAAGGTTCTGGTTATGTCCCCATAGCCAGACATGAAATGATTACATTCTTTCCTGAGGTCTACTGCAGTCCTCCAGAGGTCTCGGTATATATATATATTTTTTTTTTCTTATCTTTGCAACTGACATTTTTTTTCCGTATATATATGTTGCCATACATTCCATAATAGATTGTCAACAAACAGTGTAACTGGAGCATTACAGTATTATTCAATACACAATTAAACCCCCAAAGAAAATGTAAATGAAATAGATGAATCATTAGATCATTTCGAGTTTACCTATAACTAATATAACCTAATATAACCTAGAAGAATGATCATTATTTTAGCTTAACGATTATTATACCCCAGACCAGACCTATTCTATCTATTCAATATTTCTTATCCTAGAGTATTATTATTAAAGTCTAAGATAAGAATCTAATTAAACTTAGATTTAACCAAAAAAAAAGAAAAGAAAAAAAGGGAAGAGTACGAAAGAGATGCAAATATAAGCAATATAAAAAATAAAGAAAAGAAAGGAAAAAAAGGGAAAGAAAGAAAATAAAGAAGGGAATAAAAAAAATGGAGGAGAAGAGATAATGTGAGAGATACAAGATTATAAGAAGAAAAGATAACCTAACATATAAAATGAATTTATAACTCTGTTTTATGATTTACAGTTCTAAAAGAGATGTTTCTCCCCAGCTCTCCTTCCATACACTTTTTAGAACATTCCATTCTTGATTCACCATGTCTATACTTCGATTTTGTAGGAGCATAGTTAACATATCCATTTGATACATATCAAGAAGCTTAAATAACCATTCTTCAGATGTTGGGAGGCCAAGGCCTCCTCAGAGGTCTCGATATATGATGTAATCGTTCCACATCTGACTATAGGGGACATAGCAAGCTGCTTCTCTAATCCTCCCTTCACTGTTCTCCATTGGGAATGGACTGACTGTGGATCAAGGGCTGCAGCAACTCTGGTAGGTCAAAGGGGGCTTTGATTGGTGCAGAGAGAAGACGGGAATGCCTGTTACCCTGTATGTTGTGGGTCCCGGGAGGGGCACCCAAATAACTAAACAACAACACAAGATGGGGAAATTAAGCTCAAGCACTCTCTTAAGCTAACGAGAGGCAGGGTAACTCTAGCTAGGATCTTTTACCCTATGTCTACGGCTTCAGGTCAGAGAGCATAGCCAGGCAAGTTTAAAAGTAACAAAAATGATAGCTTTATTAAAGGACAAACAATGAATAAGACAACACATGCACACAGCTAACTAAGAAATAGAAATGGAGAGTTATGACACCTGGTCTCGTAGTCCTGGAGAGAAGAGAAGGTGGAGCGGAAGAAAGCTCAGCACGGTTCACTGGGGGGCAACTCGCTGGACAAACCGACAGCAAGGCGGGATAGCAGTCCGGAGTGTTCCGAGGAGGGCTCGGAAAAGGGGACTTTTTATAGGGTGGATTTTACCTACCGGCTATGCCATGCTTGATGAGAACAAAGGAGATTTGGAGCTGGACAAAGGAGTTGGAAAAGGTCAGATTTTGCATGGTGAGCTTAGCGCTGGATGACAACAATATGGCCAGTATGCTGATGGCCCAACATAAAGGGATGGCTTGGCACTTGGCCGTGCGTCTTTGTGTAGTTTCGCACAGAGCAAGGCCGATTTGCAAGAAGGTTTTTCCCTGAAGCATCAGAGAGGCTTAAGTTGCCTGCCTAAATGAGGTTTGGAACGTACAACCATTAACAGCTGCGCCTAATACATGCTTGTCCGGAGGACCTCTGCAAACACGTGGAGTAGGGTGGCAGAGAAAGGTCAAGCAAAGGCCAAATTATTTGACATCAAAAAGATATCTAGTGCTTTCACCAGACATATCATAACCGTAGTAACATGCCAACCACTGCATTGACCAAAAAGAGACATACAGAGGCATACGGTTGACTTATCCTTGCATATGCCACTAACAGGATGCCAGCCATGTTTTAACCGTCATGAAAATTCTCCAAAAGTAGCTCTGCCTTTGGGGGCAAAAACAAAAAAAGACTTCCCCTTCTATGAGTGACAGACTAATTCTTGCCCACTTCCTCTCTCCTGCTTATAGATGCTGCAGTGAAGCTGCAACCCCATTCAAGGACCTCTCCTGTAGCAGTAAAAAATGTTGCAGTCTGGCCAAAGCAGGTAAGAGACAAAAAATGGGAGAAGAGCTACAGGAATGATGGGAATGAGATGCTCTGCATGACTTAGTTTTGAAATGATAATAGAAAGAAGCCTGCTGGGTCAAACCTTAGGTCTATCTAGTCCAGCATCTTCATTTCCACAGTGACTAAGCAGGTGTCTCTCAGAGACTCACAAACAAGACAAGAGGGCAATAGTTATCTTTCCTTTTCTACTGTAGCATTAGTAGTCAGGCAGTCCTGGTAAGTCAGACTTGCACTTTGTCACAGACAAAACGTAACAGGATTGAGAAGGAGAAGGAAGAAAGTCTCATCTGTTCTTGAAGTTGGGTCTCATAATGAATCATGGAATCATAGAATCATAGAAATGTAGAGTTGGAAGAGACCCCAGGGGCCATCCAGTCCAACCCCCTGCCATGCAGGAACACCCTCAAAGCACTCCGGACAGATGGCCATCTAGCCTCTGCTTAAAAACCTCCAAAGAAGGAGACTCCACTACACTCTGAGGCAGCCTATTCCACTGCTGGACAGCCCTGACTGTCAGGAAGTTCTTCCTGAGGTTCAGGTGGAATCTCCTTTCCTGCAGCTTGAATCCATTGCTCCTTGTCCTGGTCTCTGGAGCAGCAGAAAACAAGCCCTCTCCCTCCTCTACATGGCACCCCTTCAAATATTTAAACATGGCTATCACGTCCCCTCTTAACCTTCTCTTCTGCAGACTAAACATACCCAGCTCTCTAAGTCTGTCCTCATAGGGCATGGCCATTTTGGTCGCCCTCCTCTGGACTTGCTCCAGCTTGACCATGTCGTTCTTGAATTGGGGTGCCCAGAACTGGACACATTATTCAAGATGAGGTCTAATTAGAGCAGAGTAGAATGATACCAGTACCTCCCAGAGTTGGAGAAAGTACAAAATTTTTTGAAAGAAATTGAACAGGAAATTAATAGAATTATAGGAGAAAAACTGAAAATAAATAAAGAAAGATGGCTGATTATTAATGTTAAGGATATTGGGGTACAAAAAGAGGAGGAATACTTAATTAAACAATTAAGGGAAGATTTTTAGGTAGGTATTTAAACTCTAATTTGTTTTAGTTCATTGTAATATGTTCTAATATAAAATTATATTTTATCTCAGATTATTGAAATCATATTGTAAATGAAGATTTGATATTTAGTACACTTTGGTTTATTAGTGTATTGAATTTGTTGGTTTGAAGTTCTAGGTATATATATATATGTATCTATGTATAGAAATACAAATATAAAGTGTTTTAATTCTGTAACATTTTGTTATTAAAAAGATTTAAAAAAATAGTAGCACAGGCAGTGATTGCCTGTGGGTGGAAGGATGAAGTAAAGTGGGACCTTAACAGATGGAAATACTATATGCTGTTTGATTTTATATTGGAGAAGAGGAGGTTATATCTAGGTCAGCTGAGAGAAAAGAACTGGTCCAGGAGGTGGGAGAAATTGATTGAGTTTGTAAAGGAGAGAGAAGGCTATGAGGATTTGTATGATATAGTTAAAATGATATACCCCTTAAAGGTAAAAAGAAATTAATAATGAAAATACCATTCCAGGGATGGGTGGGGGGAGGGAGGAAGGGATGAAATATAAATTTTGTGCATAATTTGTATGTACGATGAATAATGCAAATAAAAATTTAATAATAAGAAGAAAAGAATCATAGAGTTGGAAGAGACCACAAGGGCCATCTAGTCAAACCCCCTGCCATGCAGAAATATACCATCAAAGTATCCCTGACAGATGGCCATCCAGCATCTGTTTAAAAAACTCCATAGAAGGAGACTCCACCACACTCCCAGGCAGCATATTCCACTGTCAAACTGCTCTTACCATCAGGCAGTTCTTAATCATCGTTACATAGAAGCTCTTTTCCTGAAGCTTGAAGCCATTGCTCTATGCCCTAGTCTTCAGAACAAAAGAAAATAGGGTTGTTCCCCATATGACATCCCTTCAAATAGTTAAACATAGCTATCATGTCGCTTTTTCACCTTCTCCAGGCTAAACATAGCCAGCTCCCTAAGCCTCTCCTCAAAGGGCATGGTTTTCAGGCTTCTACCCTTTTGGTTGTCCTCTTCTGGAAGCATTCCAGCTTGTCAATATCCTTCCTGAACTGGGGTGCCCAGAACTGGATGCAGGATTCCAGGTGTGATCTGACCAAAGCAGAATAGAGTGGTACCATCACTTCCCTTGACCTAGACACTATGTTCCCATTGATGCAGCCCAGATGATAGAAATACAGAGGAAGAGCAAAGAGCTAGTGTTCCAGCAGCACCTATGGATTGGTCTTGCTTCTGTCCTTGTCCTCCCCCCTCCACCACTGCAGTTTGATGAAAAATAGCTGAGGGAAGAGTGAAGGTCAGATGGAGCTGACTATGGGACCATATCTGTTTCTCTATCTCTTTCTCTGTCAGTTTCTCACGTCCTCTTTTCATGGGACCCCTTAAAATGTGATTTTGTCTGTCCTGAATCTCCCACCATTCTGTTTAATTAAATCATCTTGGATTTCACTGAGAAGATGAGAAGAAAACCTCTTCTGCTTCCCATCCTCCAACTCTTTCACATGTTCCTGCAGACTCCTTTTTTTGCCAAACTAAAAATTAGTAAATATCAGAGCTTTACCATGTAGAGGAATTCCTTGAGCCCCCTGATCTTTTTTGTTGCATGCTTGTGCATCTTTTCCCATTCTGCAAGAAGCTTTTGCTGATGGGGATGACCAAAATGGTACACAGTATTCCAAATTTGACTTAACAGTGTGAATTTGTGTGAAAGTATTGGTAGAACTCACAGCCACTTGGTCTTTGTTTGGACTGCTGCTTTGCCTCTATGAGAAGACGCCAGTTGTTTTTTATTATTCCAGGGTTTGGTAATTCTTGAGGAGGTTTCTGTGTATTTCACTGAGGAGGAGTGGGCTCTGCTGGACCCAGGCCAGAGGACTCTGTACAAGGAAGTCATGGAGGAGACTCAGGCAATTGTGGCTTCTTTGGGTAAGGTTCTCTCTGTGCTTTGTTAAGCCTACATAGGAAGGGCTATTACTGGTTGTTTGTATCAGTGTTCTAGAAATGATCTATTACCCTTAGATGTTATTTATTTTTATATATTTTTGATGCCTTTTGCTGCATGTCAGATGATATCACTTAGAATGAAAGCTCCTGCACTTGTAAAACTTTCTTTCCTTATTATAACATTACCAAAGATATGAACTGATTTCTCTGCAAAACTGAAAAGAGCAGGGAGGAAATATTGTTTAAAATTGGTATGAAATGCAGAGATAGCACAGTAGGCAACAAGAAAAAAAAATCAGGGCAATAGCTTTATGCATAAACAGGTGTGCAACCTTTCAAGCTGTTCAGGTCTCTTCAGCAGATGAGACATTACAGAAAACAGGTTGTGCAGGGAGGGCAGAAAATGTGGAGAAAAGAAACCTGAACTTGATCCTGGCGTCATTTTGTCTGCCTTATAGAAGTCTTGGAATGTAATGAGGAGGAAGGAACAGTCCACAGATATTTAAAATGGGGTTGTCCCGGATAATATGGTGGCATTTTCACCTCGTGAAGTCCCTAAGGATAGTGGGAGCAGGAAGGCGAGGAAGGTTTGCACCTGCAATCAGTAAGTGTAAAGGCAAAATTGGACCACTAATTCAGGGTGATGATGATAGAAACATTTGTGAAAACAGAAGAATTACTTAGAAACGCCACCCTTTCTTTCTGCATATTGTGTTCTGTGCAGATGACCTACACAGAGCCCTCCCTTATCCCAGCTGAAAACTTACTCTTCATTTTTGAAGGCAAGGCATTTCTTAGGTTTATCCACTGCAATTCTAGTTCTTTCCTTTATCATACTCTACAAGAATCCAGATAGAATTTTTCTTCTAAAGTTGCCAGGCTTGTTCTTATTTTCATCATGTTCCTCAACAGACAAGAATCCAAGTCAATGCTGTTAGTGCACCTTAACATTTGATAAGGTGATAAGCATGGCAGTGGTTTATTTCTGCTGCTTGTTCTGTTCACAAAACTGGATTGGAATGGTATTTTTGAGAGAAAATAGCACAAGGGGGAAAGAGGTCCAGGAAATGAAGGTGATATTGGCTTACTCCACTGACTTCTGCTGTGTCCCTCTGGTTGGATTTGTTCCCTGATTTTGTTGATTTCCTCCTCCTGGATCATTTTTTCCTCTCTATCCCTGCAGGTGGTGGAAAGATACTTGGTCGAAAGAATGATAAACAAAGCAGAGAAAATGAAGTAATTAAAAAATGGGAGAAGAAATGTCTTATTTTTCAAGATGAAGGTTCCCCTAAAATCTCATTACTTGAACAGGAGCATGCAGGAAAGAAAAAGAAACAAATAGCGCATAGGACAAAAAACCTAAGTAGGATGTCAAGTGTTGGTATACCTAGGGAAGTCCATGAAATTAAAAAAACATCTAAATGCTCAGAGCATCAAAAGAATTTGAGGTGGAAATTCCATGCTGTTGTAAACCAAAGAATTGGAGGGAAATGCTCAAAATATGTAGAATGTGGGAAAGGAATCAGTCAGTACAATGATCTTGCTGTGCATCAAAGAATCTACAAAGCAGAGAAACTACATAATTGCTCACAATCTGGAAAGCACTTCGGACACAGTGCTATCCTTGTTGAACATAAACTAAGGCAAAGAGAGAAACCAGAGTGTAGAAAAAGCTTGAGGTCGAATGAGTTTGTAGTACATCAAAGAACCTCCAGCGGTGAGAAACCATACACATGCTCAGAGTGTGGAAAGAGCTTCAGGCAGAAGGGTAACCTTGATGATCATAAAAGCACCCATACAGGGGAGAAACAATATATGTGCTCAGAATGTGGAAAGAGTTTCAGAAAGAGGGATAACCTTATTTGCCATCAAAGAACCCACACAGGTGAGAAACCATATAAATGCTTGGAGTGTGGAAAGAGCTTTGCTCAGAGCAGTAACCTTATTCACCATAAAAAAACTCACAGTGGAGAAAAAGCATATAAATGCTCAGAATGTGGAAAGAGCTTCACTACCAACAATAGCCTCACTTCCCATAAAATGATTCACACAGGAGATGAACCATATAAATGTTCAAAGTGTGGAAAGAGGTTCCGATGGAGGCATTGTCTTGCTAGCCATCAAAGAACTCACACAGGTGAAAAACCCTATAAGTGTTCAGAATGTGGAAAGACTTTTGCTTGTTATGCTAACCTTACTGGCCATAAAAGAATACACACAGGAGAGAAACCATATATGTGCTCAGAGTGTGGGAAGAATTTCAGAAGGAGAGATAACCTTACTGCCCATCAAAAAACTCACATAGGAGAGAAACCATATAAATGCTCTGAGTGTGAAAAGAGTTTTGGTCATACCAGTGAACTTACTGCCCATCAAAGAATCCACACAGGAGAGAAACCATATAAATGCTCAGAGTGTGGAAAGAGTTTCAGGCAGAACAATGTGCTAGCTAAACATCAAAGAATACATACAGGAGAAAAACCATATAAATGCTCAGAGTGCGGAAAGAGCTTCACTACTAGCAGTAACCTCACTTCCCATAAAATGACTCACACTACAGAGGAACCATATGAATGCTCAGAGTGTGGAAAGAGGTTCAAATGGAGCAGCAGTCTGGCTAGCCATCAAAGAACTCACACAGGAGAGAAACCGTTTAAGTGTTCAGAATGTGGAAAGAGTTTTGCTTGTCATGGTACACTTATTGGCCATAAAAGAACTCACACAGGTGAGAAATCATATAAATGTTCAGACTGTGGAAAGAGTTTTGGATGGAGCAGTCACCTTATTTGCCACAAAAGAAGTCACACAGGAGAGAAACCATATAGATGTTCAGAGTGTGGAAAGAGTTTTGCACGTAGCGGTCATCTTATTTGCCATAAAAGAACTCACACAGGAGAGAAACCATATACATGTTCAAAATGTGGAAAAAGCTTCCGTCACAGTAGTAGTCTTGCTAGCCATGAAAGAAGCCACATAGGAGATAAACCATATAAATGCTCAGATTGTGGAAAGTGTTTCACAGAAAGCACTCACCTTGCTGTTCATCAAAGAAGCCACACAGAAGAAAAACCATTTAAATGCTCAGAGTGTGGAAAGAGCTTCAGACATAGTCGTACCCTTACTAACCATCAAAGAAATCACACAGGAGAGAACCCATATGAGTGCTCAGAGTGTGGAAAGAAATTCACTACCAACAGTAGCCTCACTTCCCACCAAAGAACTCACACAGGAGAGGAACCATATAAATGTTCAGAGTGTGGAAAGAGGTTCAAATGGCCCCAGGTTCTTACTAGCCATCAAAGAATTCACACAGGAGAAAAACCATATAAATGCTTATATTGTGGGAAGAGTTTCAGAGAGAGAAGCAACCTTTCTGTCCATCAAAGAATCCACACAGGAGAGAAACCGTATGAATGCCTAGAGTGTGGAAAGAGCTTCAGATATAGCACTGCCCTTACTAACCATCAAAGAACCCACACAGGAGAAAACCCATATCAGTGCTCGGAATGTGGGAAAAGCTTCACAGGGAAAGGTGGTCTAGTTGCCCATCAAAGAATCCACACAGGAGAGAAACCTTATAAATGCTCAGAATGTGGAAAGAGCTTCCGGCACAACAGTACCCTTACTGACCATCAAAGAATCCATACAGGAGAGAAACCATATAAGTGCTCAGAGTGCAGAAAGAGCTTCAGTTGGGTTGGTAGCCTTGCTAAGCATCAGAGAATTCACAAAGGAGAGAAACATAAATGTTGAGATTGTGAAAGAGCTTCACAAACATCAGTAACACTGCTGTTCACTGAAGAAGCTACACAGAAAAGGAACCATTTAATGTTCCAATTGTGGAAAGAGCTTCAGACATAGCCATTCCCTTTCTATCTATCAAAGAATTCATACAGAAGAGAAACAATATGAATGTTTAGACTATAGAAAGAGCTTCACTACTAACAGCAGACTGACTTCCCAACAAAGAATTAATACAAGAGTGAAATCATACAGATGCTATTTGATGTTTTGCTAACCATCGAAGGATTTATACAGGAGAACTATATAAAAATATTCAGATTGTGGAAGGAGTTTCACAGGCAACAGTTACATTGCTGTCTGTCAACCCATACGGGAGAAGAACCCTTTTTATGCTGATGTTTTGCAAAATGGTTCGGATATAGTACTAGCTTTGCTAAGCATCAAATAACACACAGAAGAGAAAAGCCACTTAAATGCTCAAAGTGTGGAAAGAGCATCAGGTAAAAATTTCTTTACGGACCATTAGAGAAACAATCCAGAAGAGAAAGCATATAAATATTCATAGTGTAGAAAGAGCACCATGTAAAGTAGTGTTTATGCTAAACATCAAAGAATTCACGTAGGAGAGAACCATATATGTGTTAAGATTATGGAAAGAGTTTCACAGGGCAGGAACTTTTTTGTCCACAAAAGAAGCCAAATAGTACAATAATTGAAATGCTCAGTGTGCAAGGAGCTATAGATATACAAATGTCCTTAATAAAATGATGCCCAGGAAAAGCTTTGCTATCAAGTGTAATCTTGCTTCCCTTAAAAAAAAAAATAAAGGCTCAGAATATGCAAAGAAGTTTGAATGAGGCTATAGTTTTGCTTGCTATCACACATAGGAGAGAAACATAAAAATGCAGCGGAATGTGGAAAGAATTTCCTTCAGACTAGTAATCAAACCAGCCATTCAAGAACCCTCGCAGAAGAGAATAATAGAATTATTGAGTTGGAAGGGGGCTCAGCCATTGATCCACCTCCTCGCTTGGTGCCACATCACCAGCGAGAGCATCCTCAACAGGTATCTGTCCAGCCTCTTTTTTGAAGCTGTCCAAAGAAAGACACCCCACCACCTTTCTAGGCAATTGGTTCCACTGCCAAACAGCTGTTAGTATCAAGAAGTTCCTTCTGATTTTCAGTTGAAATCTACTCTCCTGCAGCTTCAAAGCATTTGATCAGGTACCCTCTGGGGCAGCAGAGAACAGGCCTGCCCTCTCCTCTCAGGTGTTTAAAGAGTACAGTCCTGTCACTCTTCAGTCTTCTTTAGGCTGAACTTGCCCAGCTCCTTCAACCTTTCCTCATATGTTTTGTTCTCCATACCTCTTATCATCCTCATTGCCTTTCTCTGAACTTACACCAACTTGTCTATATCCTCCTTAAAATGAGGCCCCCAGAACTGAATACAGTACTCCAAATGGTGGCTGACCAGTGCAGAATATAGCGGGACTATTAACTTCCTTTGACTTGGAAACTGTGTTTCTATTAATGAAAGCTAAAATAGCATTCTTCTTCTTTGCTGCAGCATTACACTGCTGGGTCATGTTCACTTTATGATCAAAAATAACCCCTAGGTCCTTTTTGCATGTAGTACCGCTGAGCTATGTATCCTCCATCCTATACCTGTCCATTTATTTTTTGTGGCCTAAATGTAGAATGTTGCATTTGTCTCTATTGAATTCCATTGTATTAATTTCTGCCCAATTTTCTAGTTTACCAAGATCGTTTTGAATTCTGTTCCTATCTTCCAATGTAGTAGCCACCCTTCCCAGTTTGGTGCCATCTGTAAACCTGATAAGGATTCCCTCTGCCCTGTTATCTAAGTCATTGATAAAAATGTTTAAGTGCAATGGCTCTAGCACAGAACCCTGAAGCCCTCTACTTGAGACCTCCTTCCAGTCTGAAGCACAGTCATTGATGCTGATTCTTTGCGTATAGTTTTCCAACCATTTGTGGATTCATCTAACTGTGTTCCTGTTTATTCCACATTTAATCAATTTGCTAATCAAAATATTATGGGGGACATTATCAAATGCTTTGCTGAAATCCAGATAAATGACATCCACAGCATTCCCACAATCTACTAAACTAATGATCTGATTGAAAAAAAAGATATAAGATCAGTTTGGCAGGATTTGTTCTTGACATGTTGGCTCCTGGTCACTGCATTGTCACTGGGATGCTTGCAGACAGATTCCTGTCTAATGTGTTCTAATATTTTTCCTTGTATTGAGGTTAGGCTGACTGATCTGTAGTTTCTTGGATCTTCTGTCAGGAGCCGAATTCACACACACAAATGTAACAGTGCTAATACACTATTTATTAGGAGTGTGATACATAGTACAGGACTTCAGTGAGTGAACTGAGAGCAATTAGCAAAATCGAAACATTAAAAGCAAATAGTTTCCCATCCTGCCTGCACGAGACCTTAGAGCTCAGGTTTCAGCTTGGCAGTGCTTATCACTACATTCCTAGCTTTGTTTATCTAGCGGTCTCTGGTTCTCATACCTTGTTATAAGCAAGCAGCTAATTAACTCCTACTACATGTCCCATAACTGAAATATGGAGGGCTACCCGACATCTTTTTTCGTTTTTTTTTTCTTTAAGAGAAGGACAGTGCTTGCCCTTCTCCAGTCCTTTGGCACTTCACCTGTTCTCCAGGATTTCTCAGAAATCATGAGATGTAGTTTAGAAAGTACACCAGCAAGTTACTTCAGTATTCTGGGATGCAGTTCATCTGGCCCTGCAGATTAGGTTAGCAAGGTAATTCCTGAGTAACTCCTTGTCAATCTTGATTTGCAACCCAGATTCCTTACCAAGGTCTCTGCTGCTGCATGGGACCATACAGTTCTCTTTTTTGGGGAAAAAGAAACTGAAGCAAAGTTGGTTTTGAATAGTTCTGTCTTTTCATTGTATTCTGTTAGCATGTTACTATCCTTATCGAACAACAGTCCCCCTGTCTCCTTGGATGTTCTCTTGTGAACAAATTTATGTAAAAAATGCTTCCTTGCCTAGCCACACTCAGCTTGTTCAGAGCTTTAGCTTTCCTTACATTGTTCCTGCATGCTTGGGCTACATATCTGTACTTCCCCTTGGTGATCTGTCCTTTCTTCCATTCTTTATACATACCCTTTTTCTTTTTACTTCCTCCTTGAGTTTGCTGTACTGCCACATTAGCTTTTTCAGACGTTTTCCATTTTTCTTCTTCCATGGGATTGTGCTTTTTTGCATGTTGGCTAGGACCAAGTCCAGGATTGTCAATCGACTTGTTCTTTCCTCTACATTTTGAAATAGGAAATTATCTGCAAGGCACATCAGGAATTTGTTGGAAAGCCTGTGCTCAGCAGTGTTGGTCTCCTAGCTGATATAAGGGTAATTGAAGCCCACCATAAGTACTAATTCTTGCATCTTGGAAATTTCTGAGATTTGTTTCAGAAAAGCATCATCCACCACCTTATCTTGGTTCGGTGACATCCTATCACAATGTTACATTTATTTATTTCTTCATTAATTCTTACCCAAACGCTCTCAACTAGTCCACTCTGATCACTGTCATGGTTTTCTGTACAAGTGAATTCGTCTTTGACCTATAATGCTTCTACCTGTCCCTTTCTGCCACCTCTATTCTTTTTGAATCAGTTATACCCTTCTGTTGAAATATTCCAATCATGGAAGTCATTGTATCAGGTCTCCATTATGACTATGAAGAGACATCATATCAAACATATAGGCCATTTCCGCACTAGACTGTTATAGTGCTATTATTCCACTTTCAACATCCTATGGAATCCTGGGCTTTGCAGTTTAGGGAGGGGCCTCAAAGTATGCCCCCATGATCAGAAATAGAGTTCCCAGATCTCAGCCCTGGATTTCAGAGCCTGGATCCTCTTCTCCATGCCTCAGACCAGAAGATCTTAGGGCAAGTGCGCTGCTTTGAAAATGATTTTTAAAAGTGTATGTTGCTGGCACATGCTGCTGTAGGCTTCTCCTGAGCAGCTGCCATAGACTCTCAAAGGATCCACCCAGCTGCCTCCATTCTCCTCTATAAAGTTTGCAACCACAGTTGGCTGTAGGACTCAGTGTGAGGAAGTTGTCAGCTTTGGGAAGCACTATTGTTAGTCAAGGGATATGCATAACAGTGCGTTAATTACATTAGCCATCCATTGTATTATTTCTTGTAGAGGGACTTCCGGAGTCTGGGTGGTGTTCATTGGCATATTTTGAGTCTTGATTTTAGTGTTCTTCAGTACTAGTAGCCAAATCTTATTTACTTTCTGAGTTTCTTCTTTCCTGTTGAAATTGTCCATGTGTTTATGGATTTCAGTGGCCTCTCTGTGTAGTCTGACATAGTAGTTGTCAGAAGTAATTAACACACTGTTTATACATATTCCTTGACTAACAATACAACCCTGGGGGATATCCCATTTAACAATAGGCCAACTGTAACACATGCAAATTGCTCCCTACCACCCAGGGACTACATAAGTATATATACTCTGTCTCATTTCCATGCCACCGGATCCTCTGAAGATGCCAGCCACAGATGCAGGCAAAACATCAGGAGAAAATACTAATAGCACACGGCCACAAAGCCCGGAAAACCCACAACAACCTATGGATTCCGGCCATGAAAGCCTTCAACTTTACAAAGTAATAACTTCTTTGTACTGTAATTCTTTGTTGTCCTTAATAAGGAGGCATAATAACACCAGACCTTTATAATAATGAATTTCTTGTTTGATTATTCTGGATATCTGTTTTAAAATTTGAGTCCAAAAAATCCTGCACAATGGGGCGATTGTGGCCACCCAGCCTCTGCTTAAAAACCTCCAAGGAAGGAGCCTCCACTACACTCCGAGGCAGCCGATTCCACTGCCGGACAGCCCTGACTGTCAGGAAGTTCTTCCTGATGTTCAGATGGAATCTCCTTTCCTGCAGCTTGAATCCATTGCTCCTTGTCTTGGTCTCTGGAGCAGCAGAAAACAAGCCCACTCCCTCCTCTACATGGCATCCCTTCAAATATTTAAACATGGCTATCATGTCTCTCTTAACCTTCTCTTCTGCAGACTAAAGATACCCAGCTCTCTAAGTCTATCCTCATAGGGCATGGCTTCCAGGCCTCTCACCATTTTGGTCGCCCTCCTCTGGACTTGCTCCAGCTTGACCATGTCCTTCTTGAATTGGGGTGCCCAGAACTGGACACAGTATTCAAGATGAGGTCTAACCAAAGCAGAGTAGAGTGGTAACAGTACCTTCCTCGATCTAGACACCATACTCCTATTGATGCAGCCGAGAATTGCATTGGCTTTCTTGGCTGCCGCTTCACACTGCTGACTCGTGTTCAGCTTGTGGTCTATGAAGACTCCTAGATTTCTTTCACATGTACTGCTATCCAGCCACGTGTCTCCCATCCTATATTTCTGTGTTCCATTTTTTCTACCTAAGTGTAGGACCTTACACTTCTCTCTGCTGAATTTCATTTTGTTAGCCTTGGCCCCGGCTCTCCAATATGTCCAGGTCATTTTGAATTTCGATCCTGTCCTCTGGCGTATTAGCAACCCGTCCTAATTTGGTGTCATCTGCAGATTTGATGAGCATGCCCTGACAGGAAAAGAGATTCCACATAAACATTAGGAAGAACTTCCTGATGGGCAGAGCAGTTTGGCAGTGAATGTGCTGCCTCAGAGTGTGGTGGGATCTTCTGCTTTGGAGGTTTTTAAAGAAAAGCTGGATGGCCATCTGCGGGGAGTCCTCTGATTGTGTATTCCTGCGTGGGAGAGGGTTGGACTGTGTGACCCTTGGGGTCTCATCCAATTCTATCATTCTGCGATTCTGTAAAACACTACAGAGCTGCTGGGAGTTTCAGCCCACTTTGTAGTAAGGTCTTAATATTCCTGGACACCACTGCAGGGTTCTTGTAAACCACTGACTGAAGGACTGGAAACCATGCCCTATGAGGAGCAGGTTAAAGAGCTGGAATTTCATATTGTTGAGAGCATGACCCATCTTCCCCACCTGAAATAGTTGTGAAAACTAGTGCAAACAGGTTCGAGGCAGAGGTAAATTAATTTTTCCAGTCTGTTCCCAGCCTTCATATTTTTTCCCACCCTCAAACTGAGAAGCGAAAGCAAAAATTATCCAACAACGTCACTAATAAAAGTGAACCCTTTCACACCACTGGACAGCTGTTGAAATCTGTTTATATTTCTTCAAGCATTTCTACTGGTCTTAAAATGCTTTAAAATCCCTTTGGATTAAGGACAGTTTATACTTAAGAGGATGGAGAAGCTGGATATCAGAGGAGCTGCACATTGGAGAAGCCTTCTAAAACTTTTCCTAAAGCAGAAGTCAAGATTTGCCCTCCGAGTGTAGAGTGCATTTCCCAGAGGGAAACAGAAAATGTGTTAGGCAATGGGCTTGAGGAAGAAGGATCTTTCTTTCTAAACCTTTTAACACTTCAATAATGGGGAGAAGGATCCTATTCTGTACGTCCAAAAAAGCCTCGAGCTTCAGAAATGGGAAGTAAGAAGGATCTTGTTTCCCACTTCGAAAGCTGCACATGGCAAAATCACAAATGTGGAGGGCCAAGTCTATCTAAATGGTTAAAACTGACTTTATTTGCCTCTGTCCAGAAATTCTGGAATAGAAGTTGGGGTATTAAGTTGGCTACCAGACTTGAAACTTGACTTGAAAGTATCTTGCAAGGACTTGAGACTCGACTTGAGACCCGACTTGAGACCTGAAGGCAGAGACTTAAGACTTGGAGTAAAAGGTTGAAACACATCAGTGGTACTTGGAACTGTTTTTAAGGTGAAGTTAGAGTTATAATTTACTGCCAGAGAGCTCTGATGACATAATAATACAATTCTAATAGTTTCCTGGTAACCCTACGCAAACCACATAGATTCCCGGCCCATTACACAAACAGCCACACAAACCTGCAAACCATGCTCTATGAGGGGTGGCTTAGGGAGCTGGGTGTATTTAACCTGGAGAAGAGAAAGTGAAGAGGTGACATGATAGCTGTCTTTAAGTATTTGAAGGGATGTTGTATGGAGAATGGAGCAAGCCTGTTTTCTGCTGCTGCAGAAACTAGGATGTGGAGCAATGGCTTCAAACTTCAGGAAAAGATTCCACCTAAACATTTGGAAGAACTTCCTTATGGTAAGAGCAGTTCGGCAGTGGATTGGGCTGCCTGGGAGTGTGGTGGAGTCTTCTTCTTTGTAGGTTTTTAAACAGAGGCTGGATGGCCATCTGTCAAAGGGTGTGGTTTGATGGTATATTTCTGCATGGCAGAATGAGGTTGGACTGGATGGCTCTGGAGGTCGCTTCTGAGTCTACAGTTCTGTTTCAGAGGCTCCATTTCCAGATAGCCATTTTCAAAGAAGCAGCCTCATGAGTCTGTTGCAAAATATAAAAGGGAAGGAAACTAGCAGCATTTTCAAGGCTAAGTTGTTTTAGTGGCAACTAGTGTATATACCCGGCTTTGCCTGGGATTTTATTTTCTTATAGGTAATACTTGTTAGAAAGACTTGAGATCCTGTGTGTCTAACTTCCCAAACTGTCTTGTCCAGTACCTATAGCTTTTCCCCATATTCCCTAATCCAATCTCTATTCGAAGTTATTGACATACAGAGGTTGGGTTCCTGAGGGAATACACTGCCCTCCTCCTTGCTGCTAGGCCTCATCTCCATAGCAACTGGCCAGGCCCAAGAGTGCTCTGGCTGAAAATTCTAAAGACCCCTCATAGAATCAAAGAATCATGGAGTTGGAAGAGACCACAGGGGCCATCCAGTCCAACCCCCTGCTATGTAGGAACACTCACCAAAGCATTTGCAACAGATGGCCATCCAGCCTCTGCTTAAAAACCTTCAAAGAAGGAGACTCTACCACACTCCATTGAGGCAGCATATTCCACTGTCGGACAGCTCTGACCGTCAGGAAGTTCTTCCTGAGGTTCAAGTGGAATCTCCTTTCCTGCAACTTGAATCCATTGCTCCTTGTCCTAGTCTCTGGAGCAGTAGAGAACAAGCCTGTTCCCTCCTCAACATGACATCCCTTCAGATATTTAAAAATGGCTATCATCTCCCCTCTTAACCTTCTCTTCTGCAGACTAAACATACCCAGCTCCCTAAGCCGTTCTTCATAGGGCATGGCTTCCAGACCCTTCACCATTTTGGTTGCTTCCTCTGGACACGTTCCAGCTTGTCAATATCCTTCTTGAATTGAGCTGCCCAGAACTGGACACATTATTCCAAATGAGGCTTAACCAATGCAGAACAGAGTGGTACCATTATCTCCCTTGAACTAGACACCATACTCCCACTGATGCAACCAAGAATCATGTTGGCTTTCTTGGCTGCCGCATCACACTACTGTCTCATGTTCAGCTTGTGATCCATCAAGACTCTTTGGTCCCTTTCACACGTACTGCTATCCAGCCACGTGTCCCCCATCCTATATTTGTGCATTCCATTTTTTTCTGCCCAAGTGCAGGACATTTCTCTCTGTTGATACTCATTTTATTACCTTTGGGCCAGCTCTCCAATCTGTCCAGGTCATTTTGAATTTTGATCCTGTCCCCTGGGGTATTATCAACCCCTCCCAATTTGGTGTCATTTGCAAATTTGATTAGCATGCCCTCCACTCTTTCATCCAAGTCATCGATTAAGATAAGATCCCTAAACTGCAAAGCCCAGGATTCCACAGAATATCACATGAGGTCTTCACCTGACATAGACAAACTTTTGACTTTTATATATTAGATATACCAGGGTGGGTTTTTTTTCCCCAAGCTAAGATTTAGCCGTTTTGCAATTTTAACTAAAAGAGACCAGTCTGTCTTCAAGGCGCTGCTAGACACCCTCTCTTCCCCCTCCCCTTTTCCTTTTTATCTATATGGAGAGGCGGGATACAAACAAACAAACAAACAAACAAATAAAATCCAAAGATAATCGCCTAGCAACAGCCACTTCCGGCTTCCTTCTCTCCCTCACCCGGAAGTCTCTATGTCCCGCCCCCTCCTCCTTCCAAGGGATTTGAGGAGCCGCTGAAGCACCTGCAGCCCTGAAGCTCCGCAAGGAACGAAAGTGAATGGTAAGGGAAGAAGGAAATACAAAGGGGGGGGAGCTGTGCTTTAAATGAAGAGAGAAAGGGATTTTTGTGCCTTCCTGGTATCCGAATGCCGGGTCGCCCCCCCCCGTTCCCTTGGTGAGATGGTTCCTTCCACCTGGAGCTGCTTTCTTCCTCTCTGCTGACTTGTGTGAGTCTCTGAATGTGTGGAAGTCCATTTTAAGACTGGTTCTGACCTACAGAGGAAAATGGAGGGGAGGGGAGGGGGGCTTTCTGGCCGGTGTCTCTCAGGGAGCCAGCCCCAGCCCCAAAGCAAGATGCCTGATCAGGGCTCCTCTTCCAAAATCTTCCCATACACTCATAAAAAAGCCTTGGGGGGCTTTCCACACTGTGCTGTTATACTGCTATTATTCCACTTTCAACATCTTTTTTTTTTGATGTTTTTATTTATTTGAATTATTCATTGTACATGCAAATTACGTACAACATTTATATTTCATCCCTTCCCCTGATCCTTGGAACAGTATTTCATAATTAATTTCTTTCCTCCTTTATGTGTTATATCATTTTAATTCTGTCATCCACATCCTCATAGAATCATAGACATGTAGAGTTGGAAGAGTCTGTTGTCAAGCAACGGAGTGTCAAGATATTCAGCCCCTAAGCAGTCCAGTAAAGCCTGCCTGTTCAAGGTGAAGCAGAAGCATAATCAAGATCAGAGAAAACAGGCAGATGGCGAGAAGGGAATCTGTAGCACGCACGAAGGCAAGGGCTGACAAACACACAAGTTGTTTCTGGCACCGTCCTCTGCCTTCCTTAAGAAGTCTGGAGACAACTAGCTCTCATCCCAGCCTGATGGTACTTCTGGTGTGCTTGCATCTGCTTATCCGCTTTTGAGGCTGCTGTCCCTAAGAATGCCTTAGGGAGCTGGGTATGTTTAGTCTGCAGAAGGGAAGGTTAAGAGGGGAGATGATAGCCATGTTTAAATATTTGAAGGGATGCCACGTAGAGGAAGGAGAGGGCTTGTTTTCTGCCGCTCCAGAGACCAGGACAAGGAGCAATGGATGCAAGCTGCAGGAAAGGAGATTCCACCCCCCTGAACCTCAGGAAGAACTTCCTGACAGTCAGAGCTGTCCGGCAGTGGAAGATGCTGCCTCAATGGAGTGTGGTGGAGTCTCCTTCTTTGGAGGTTTTTAAGCAGAGGCTTGATGGCCATCTGTCGGGGGTGCTTTGAGGGTGTTCCTGCATGGCAAGGGGTTGGACTGGATGGCCTCTGGGGTCTCTTCCAACTCTATGATTCTATTCTATGATTCATCTGGAGAAACCCCCTGCCATGCAGGAACACCCTCCTGACAGATGGCCATCCAGCCTCTGCTTAAAAACCTCCAAGGAAGGAAACATAGCCCTCTCTCTCCTTGACAAAGTCGGTCAATTTGTCCCACCTCCTGCACCAGTCCTTTTCTCTCAGCTGACCTAGATATAACCTCTTCTTCTCCAATATAAAATCAAACGGCATATAGTTGGCTATATGATATGTCCATCTGTTAAGTTCCCCCTTTTCTTCATCCTTCCACCCATAGGCAGTCACTGCCTGTACTGCTATTAATAATTGTTTAATATCTTTAAGATGAATAATCAGCCATCTTTCTTTATCAATTTATTCCACTTCCCACATCCTGTGGAATTCTGGGGTTTGTAGTTTACTGGGACCAAAGAGCTCTCTGGCTGAGAATTCTAAAGGCCCCTCCCTAAATTGCAAACCCCAGGATTCCATTGAAAGTGGAATCATAGCACTATAACCGTGTAGTGCAGAAAGGCCCTTGGTTATTCTGCAGTAGAGGAACAGATGGTGTAACCCTTATGAGTCCTGTAAAAAGGAAGAAGGGAGAAGAATTAAAAAGAGAGTATAGCAGCACATGCCTGGGAGTGTGGTAGAGTCTCCTTGTTTGAAGGTATTTTAGGAGAGGCTGGATGGCTGTGTTTTGGGAATGCTTTGATTGGGTCCATGGCAGGGGGTTGGACTGGGAGGCCCTTGGAGTCTCTTCCAGCTCTATGCTACTATGATTCTAAGATTAAGTGGTTTTTGTTTTAGCATGAGCTTTTGTGGATATAAACCCCTGTCTTCACATGCATTCAGAGTGATATTAAAGACTGAGGTATAAATCGTATTAATATAGTTGTGGTAATGGGATGGAGTGTAATAGAGCCCAGAAAGATGCAAATTATGATCCTTTCCCTAAATTTTCAAAGGGCTGGGTGAGGTGATACAAGTATTCGAGATCTTTATATAAAGAGGGAGAAGAGAATGCAGCAGGACCTTTAAGACTAACTGGTTTTTATCTTAGCATGAGCTTTGGTGGCTATAAACCATGCTTTCCCATGCAGCAATGGATTGGAATTTGTGCATATAATTCAGTTCGGCTGTTTCTTTCTAGCTTCCTTTGCAATTTCCTTGTTCAAGGATTTAATATCAGTCTATACTGCATCTGAAGAAGTAGGCTGCAGTCCTTGAACAAGGAAATTGCAAAAGGAAATCTAGGACGAGAAACAGCTGAATTGAATTCACAAATTCCAATCCGTTAGCAGAGGTGTAGACAGAGCTAATAGCTTCATGGTGGGACTACATCTGTTAATAAAAGAGCCCTTTATGTTACAAGGGCTCTTTTATTAACATATGTAGTCTTTTGTATTAACATATGTAGTCCATTGATTTCATATATTGTACATATGAAGCCATTGATTTCATATATTGTATATACAAATATAGGATATTGACAAGCTGGAATGTGTCCAGAGGAGGGTGAATAAAATGGTAGAAGGCTTGGAAACCATGTCATATGAGGAGGAACAGCTTAGGGAGCTGGATATGTTTAGCGTGGAGAAGGGAAGGTTAAGAGGCAACATGATAGCTGTGTTTAAATATTTGGAGGGCTGTCATATGGAGGATGGAGAAAACCTCTTTTCTGCTGCTCCAGAGACTAGGACATGAAGCAGTTGCTTCAAACATCAGGAAAGATTCCATCTAAACATTAGGAAGAGCTTCCTGACTGTAAGAGCAGCTTGTTCGTGAAATATGCTGCCTCGCATTATGGTGGTGGAATCTCTTTCTTTGGAGGTTTTTAAACAGGCCACCTGTTGGGAGTGCTTTGATTGTGTATTCCTGCATAATAGGGAGTTGGACTCGATGGCCCTTGTGGTCTCTTCCAGCTCTATGATTCCCTGATTCTAAATTACCTACATATGTTAATACAGAAGAACTCACTAGTGTAACAAAAGGAATGTTTTGAATCAAGATGCTGACTTTTGGTAAGCAGATTTATTGTTTTCACACATTGATGCTAATGGATTATTGTAAATATCTGAAAGACTATCACTTTAAGCAGCTTAGGGAAAACTTAGGGAAAACATCATCATTTCCGTCCTCCTGAATCTTATCATATTATATTTTGTTCCACCCCTACAACTGTATAAATGTGCTTTATACCTGAGGCTTTAATATCACTCTGTACTGCACCTGAAGACGGGGTTTATATTCACAAAAGTTCGTGCCAAAATAAGACTAGTTACTCTTAAAGGTCATGCCACATTCTTTTGTTTTTGTTCTCCTCCCTTTCTCATTTTTATCCTTAAATTAAGATAGGGGAGGAATTTTTGTGCCTTTCTGACATCACAATGCCAGAACCCTATTTGGAAGGCAGGTCGCTCTTTCTGTCCTCCTTTCTGGAGCTTCTTTCTTGTTCTCCCCTGACCTTTGAATCCCTGCTTTGGGCATGTCAGTGTATTAAAATACATTGTAATACAATTTCTGACCTACAGAAAAAAAGAGGAAAATGAGGATGGGGAAATTTCTGGCCAGCATATCAGAGAGCTGGCAGTAGCCTTAGGGCAAGATGCACAGTCAGGATTGCTCTTCCAAAATCTTCCCTTACACTTATGGAGGACTTGGGCATCCAGTGAGCCCTATGTAAATGTAGGGATTCCATTCGAAGAATGCCTGCATAAAAGGAGAAATGTGAACACACATGTCCCATAATACCTAATGGCAGCAGTGTGCAGATATCCATTGTTGCCATTTTACACAAGGGACATGACACCTAACATGAACAGAAATCTGCACATGGGGAGGGCTTGCTTTCTGTACTGAAATATAGCAACAGCTGGTGTAATCCCTGTGGGTATTGATTTGGCCCGGTGGGTGGGGAAACACGAAGGAAAGGGGCTGGACTTGCTGACTGAGTTCAGGAAAGGAAGAGCTAGAGAGGAGCTGGAGTTACCAAGGCTAAGAAGTAGGCCCTTTTCACCTTGAAGAAGGTAGTGGCATTTCTAGTTGTGTATTTAGGAGGAAACAAAAAGATAAATCCTTTCTAGGGTACTTTCTGTATTGCATTTCCTTCTGTTTTGTATTTTTTTTATTTTAGGGCTTTAACATTGCATCAACTGCAGTGACGTATTTAAGTGTTTTACTCCCAGTCTCAAGTCAAGTCTCAAGTCCTTGAAGATACTTGCAAGTCAAGTCTCAAGTCTGGGAGCCAACTTTATACCCCAACCTGTATTCCAGAATTTTTGGACAGAGTTAAACAAAGTCAGTTTTAACAGTTTAAGCAGAGTTGGCACTCTGCATTTGTGATTTTACCACCTGCAGTTTCAGATGTGGGAAATAGGATCTGTCTTACTTCCCACTTCGGAAGCTGGATGATTTTTCAAAAGTGGGGAATAGGATCCTTCTTACTCCCCATTACTGAAGCTTCAAAAGCTTTAGAAGGAAGGATCCTTTCTCCTCAAGCCCATTGCCTAACACATTTGCTTTTCCTGACTGAGAAATGCACCCTGCACTCTGGAGGAGAGTCGTGCCTTCTGCTCGTAGGAAGAGTTTTGGCTCTTCCATATTGGCTCTTCCAGTATGCAGCAGCCCAAGCCCATTGCCTAAACCATTTGCTGTTCCCCTCTGAAAACTGTGCCCACACTTTGGGTTTGACACAGATTATCATGTGATCAGTAGGCCAAAAAAAAGAAGAAGAAGAAGATAGAAGCATTGTTCAAAGTTGTAAGGTTTCTGGATGAATGTGTTGTTACTGAACCAAGGGCAGCAAGTTAGTAACTAAAAATATACAAGTCTCAAGTTGAGTCAGTGCATCATTTATTGCCGAGTTGAGTCTGAGTCAGTTGACTCAAATCTACATCACTGATCACATGTTTCAGAAATATTGAGGAGCACAGACAGTTGAGTCCTCCATTAGCATCTCATAGGATACATGGTACTTTTGGGACAGTGCAATTTAATTGAATGTATAATGTGCAGTGTTTAAAAAAAATGCTGAGATTTGAAGTGTAGTTGTATTTGCAATATTCAATTATAGTTGGCCACATAGAACCTGGAAAGATGTAGACTAGCTCAGTTTATATTGCAGTGTATTGTTTGCTTTTTCACTGTCCAGGATCCTAGAGGTCAAATGTTTGGGGCCCCAGGAAATTTAGCTCCGTCCCCCACGCCAACCCTGGCAGAGCATTGCTAAGGGAGGAGAAGGACAGAGTATTTTTTGAGGTGGGGAAATTGACAGTGGAATTATTCTAGGCTTCTTCCTCAACTCTGTGGTCCTTTTCCATCTTGATTTATCTGCTGTCAAGTTTATTTTGACTTTTGGCACATTGTGAATGAGAGATTTCCAAAAGTTTGTCATCAGCTCCTTTGCTCAGGTCTTGCAGACTCAGGGCAACTGTAGATTCTGTGATTTAGTCAATCCACCTATAATGTGGTCTTCCTTTTTTCCTACTGCCGTCTACTTTATCACGCATTTTTGTCTTTTCTGATGAGTCATCTGATGATAGATCCAAAGTACAATACTCTTAGCTTAGCCATCTTGGCTTCTAGGGAGAGTTCAGGACCCATTCATTTGTGTTTTTGACAGTCCAGGATAAAGCACTGCATTTCAAATCAGTTGATTTTCTTTCTTTCAGCTTTCTTCATTGTCCAGGTTTCATACCCATACATAGGAATCCATTTTCATATTTATTGATTTATTTAAATATTTATATCCTTTATCTGGGGATTTCAGAGCAGTGTACAGTAAAACCAATCTAACAAATGTAAAATGGTACGACTACTTAAACCATTTTAATTTAATTTTTGTTTAACACATTAAATAATTACATTAAAAGACTAACTAAAATGGTTAAAATCTTATTCATCTGCTTTTTATATAGGAAGAAGCCAAAATAAAAAAGGTAGATCTCTTCTGGAAGAGTAAAATCGGTGCGGACAGAAGTGCATGTGGCTTCTGCTAGATGTGGTTCCAGGCCAATATCCACATTTCCCTTCCCTCGCTTTAAGAAAGAAATTGGAAGCCCAGCAGGTAGATCTGTTGAGCCCTGTTAGAGGCTAAGTAAAGATGAAAGAGCCAGATCTATCTGGTCCTGAACCACAAAGAGAAGATCCTGATGCCACTGCGCCTGGGAGCGGTGGAACTTTCTGGGAAAGAAAACAACAGAAGGACCTGGCTGAGGAAAACAGCAGCTCAAATGAACTGCGCCAGCACTTCAGGGAATTCTGCTACCAGGATGCTAAAGGACCACGAGAGGTTTGTAGGCAAATTCATAACCTCTGCTGTCAGTGGCTGAAGCCAGAAAAGCACACAAAGGCTCAGATCCTGGACCTGGTGATCCTGGAGCAGTTCCTGGCTGTCCTTCCCTCAGAGATGAAGAGCTGGGTCCAGGAGTGTGGAGCAGAGACCAGTTCCCAGGCGGTGGCCCTGGCAGAAGGTTTCCTCCTGAGCCAGGCGGAGGAGGAGAAGCAGGAGGAGGAAGAGGTGAGAACATCTTGTCTTGATAATTCCACAGGGCAGAAAATGTGGGGAGGGATGCCCCTAAACATTGCAACTTGTTGCTTGACTGGTTTCTAGAAATCAGTCAAAAAGGAATGTTCCAAACATGTGGGCCATGGTGGTACTGTGGTGAATTTTGTGAAAGGCAGTATATGAAGCTTTCAGTAGAGCCGGGGCACTTCTCTCTCTTCCCAGAAGCACAGGGAGACCACTTGCAGCCACACAAAGCACTCTGTTAATTAATGAAAGTTCCCGAAGGACAAGAAGGAATTGGGGATCTCCAGGCTTGAGCCTTTTCTCCCCCTCTTCCTTTTTTTTTTTTTTTTTTTGAGTTCAGCCCAAACTTTGCAAGGTGGCTGACAATTGTGTGAACCAACACTAGGCCAGCTAAAACTGTGAGCTTGACCTATACTTTTGCTAGCATGGTGGCCGTGTCCTTGGGCTGGGAATAATTTGGATCTGACATAATTTTCCTCCTCCGACATTCTGTCGCTTCTCTGCTTCTTTTTGTTTCTTCTGCTAGGTGATCTCTGCCTGTAGAACAGTTATGCTGACAGGTTCCTTTGCTGGCTGAACTTTGAATCTGTCTGGCAGAAGGGAGGTTATAGCAATAGCATTTACATTTCTATACTGCTTATCAATGCTAAGCACTCCCTAAGTGGTTTGCAATGTGTTTTTTAGCTAATTGCCCCCAGCAAGCTGGGCACTCATTTTACTGACCTGCAGAAGGATGGAAGGTTGAGTCAACCTGGAGCCCTGCAGGATTGAACTCACAATGTTGTGGCTGCAGTACCATCATTTAACCACTGTGCTACCAGGGCTCCTTATGCGAGCCCAAAAGCAGTTCAGCCAGTAGAAAGCACTTTCAGATGGTTCAAGAGCCTCCTGCTTGTTTTTAAAGACTGTGCATCTTTGATTCAGGATCCCACTGTTATTTATTTATGTCATAGAATCCTATAGTTGGGAGAGACCACAGGGTCCGTGGGCTTGAGTCCAACCCCCTGCCATCTAGGAATACACCATCAAAGCGTTCCCAACAGATAGCCATCCAACCTCTGTTTAAAAACCTCCAAAGAAGGAGACTACCACACTCCGAGGCGTTTTTTACTGTCAAACTGCTCTCACGGTCAAGAAGTTCTTCCTAACATTTAGATGGAATCTCTTTTCCTGAAGTTTGAAGCCATTGCTTCATGTCCTTGTCTGTGGGGCAGCAGAAAATAGGTTTACTCCATCCTCCATAAGACATACCTTCAAATATTTAAACATAGCTATCATGTTGCCTCTTTGCCTTTTCTTCTCCAGGCTAAACATACCCAGCTGCCTAAGCCACCTTTCATAGAACATGGTTTGTGGGTTTGTGTAGTGTGCCAAGAATCTAAATGGTTTGCATAGGGTTACCAGGAAACTATTAGAATTGTGTTATTGTGTCATCAGAGCTCTCTGGCAGTGAGTTCTAACTCCACCTTAAAAACAGTTCCAAATACCAGTGATATACCAGTAGTTAAGCCCTTTACTCCAAGTCTCAAGTCAAGTCTCACGTCTCTACCTTCAGGTCTCAAGTTGAGTCTTAAGTCCTTTGCAAGATACTTTGAAGTCAGGTTTCAAATCTGGGAGCCAACTTTATACCCCATCCTCTATTCCAGAATTTCTGGATAGTATTGAATAAAGTCAGTTTTAACCATTTAAGTAGACTTGGCCCCGCATATTTGTGATTTTACCATTTGCAGCTTTGGAAGTGGGAAACAGGATCCTTCTTATTTCCCATTTCTGAAGCTGGAGGCTTTCTTGGAAGTGCAGAATAGGATCCTTCTCCCCATTATTTAAGCATCAAAAGCTTTAGAAGGAAGGATCCTTCCTCCTCAAGCCCATTGCTGAACACATTTTCTGTTCCCCTCTGAGAAACACGCTCTGTGCTCTGGAAGCAAATCTTACCTTTTGGTCTTAGGAAAAGTTTTAGAAGGCTCCTGTGATATGTAGCTCCTCAAATATGCAGCTTCTCTATCCTCTTAAGTATAATTTTTATTTATTTATTTATTTATTTGTATCCCGCCTCTCCATACGGATTGAGGTGGTGAACATCTTACAAATAGCATGTATTTCAAAACATTTCTATACATGCCCCCAACAAGCTGGGTACTCATTTTACTGACCTGCGAAAGGATGGAAGGCTGAGTCAACCTTGGAGCCCAGCAGGATCGAACTCACAACCTTTTGGCTTGCAGTACTGGCATTTAACCACTGCGCTACCCTTAATCCAAAGGGATTTTAAAAAATTCCTTCAAGAGCAGAGCTCTTGTTGCTTGAACAAATATAAACACATCTCAACTATCTTATGGTGTGAAAGGATTAACTAGTATTGGTGACCTTGTTGGATAAGTTTTGCTTTTGCTTCTCGGTTTGTGAAAAATGTGAAGGCTGGGAACAGACTGGAGAAGTGAATTTCCCCCTGTCTCCAACCTGTTTGCACTAGTTCACATAATTATTTGGGAATAGGGAACACTTGCCCACTTCTGAGTTTCTTTGTTTGCTTCTACACTGTGGTGGAGTCTCCTTCTTTGGAGGTTTTAAACAGAGGCTGGATGGCCATCTGTCAGGAGTGCTTTGATTGTGTATTCCTGCATGGCAAGGGGTTGGATTCATGGCCCTTGTGTTCTCTTCCAGTTCTATGATCCTTGGGAGTCCATCCTCCTTGGCCTTGCCAGAGTTAGGAGATTGCTCTGCAGCTCAGTGAGTCCGCTTATATCCAGTGATGGGAATTGGATGTGATTGCTAGCCAAGGGACAGTCTGGGAAGAATTTGTTTGACGGTGTATTTCTGTGAGGGGATGCTGGACCCCATCAGCAAAATAGTCTGAAAGCTTCTCTTCTATATACAGTATGCTGTATCATTTACCACCAATAAAGCTTATGCTACAGTGGTAACGTGTCAGTGTCTGGCACTAAAAGAACCCTTGGAAAAGTCTGTTTGTACATGCAGTTCTGGGAAGAATACAGTAGGTACTATGAAGAGGGCCTCATCTGATGATCTCAATCATTCTGGGTCAGGCTGGCAGGGTGAGAGGTGGACTTGCACATATTTGGGTCAGAGCCTATTGAGGCCTTGGTAGGTGGGTGTCAGGACCTTGAATGGAACTCAGAGGCAAATAAGTGAATCTTTCAGCGAATTACTACCCTAGTTCCATGCTGTTTGTTTCCTTTTCTTTTCGCTCCTTTCCTCATCCTTGGTCTTCACTTTTCTTTCAGGTGAAGGTCGAATTAGGCAAAGCAGCCTTTGTGTTTGTTCGTGATGCTCCACTGGACACCCAGAAGAGGACAGAGAGAAGGCAGTTCAAGCAGGAGAATGACAAAGGTGCTCCATCTCTCGGTAGGGGTTAGATGACTCTCTGTGTTGCTTGGCTTTCTGATCTTGAGTCTACCTGAAATTCCTGGGCTTCCCTTGACCATATTTTAAGAATAGATGCGCCTCTCTTGACTTTTGAACATGTGAAAATAAGAATTGGGTTTCCACCATTACAGACTTTAGAGCAGCATCTTTCAGCCAGGGTTTTCTAAGGTTTTGTGAGAGGTTGTGATTGAAAAACTTCCAATAATAATGTTTATACAAGGTTTCCTTGAGAGCTGGAAATTATTTCAAGGGCCCCTGCAGAGTAAAAACTGAGAGGCTGCTCCAAACCAGCATTTTGAGTTGTATAGAAAAGCTTCATGGCTATATTCTTTCCTTAGTCTGTCTGCTCAGCTCCTGTTTGGTGCTAGAAACCATAGAGCTTTAAGGGGTCCTTCTAGGCTGGGGTGAGCAAATGTGGGAGGCTAGGGGGCCACATTAGCCCCCAGGAGACCTTGCAGGGGTGCATTTTTTTGCCTCCAAATGCCCCCCCCATGCTTTCTAAGTCTTTGTGGGTCATTCTCACCATGCTTTTAGCCCTCCTAGGCCATTTTAGGCCCAAAAGAGGATGTCTTCAAAACAGGACATGACTGGAATTAACTTCCAGCTTACTTCTGGTTTTCAAAAAAAAAAAAAAAAGGCCTTTCCTAGGGCTAAAATGACCTGGTATGGTGGAGGGGCAAAACTTGGTGGAAATGCTTCCCATGTCCCCTAGAGGCAATTTTTTTAACTCATGGGGTGCTTAAGGCCACAAAAAAGGGCCCAGGGGGCTGCCTGCAGCTCATAGCCCACACTTTGTCCATGTAGGCTATCTGCTCCAACCCCCAGCTCAGTGTAGGAAATCCAGAGCTGAAATGTCCTCCTCCAGCAAAGGATAGCAAACCACTCCTCTAGAGAGTTGGTTCAGTGGTCAGTGTTGCCTTATTATTAAAGCACTTCTCCATACTTCCAAGCAAAATTGACTTTCTGTAACTGAAATCCATTTGCTCTGCCCCTACCCTCCGGGGCAACAAAGAAGAAATTTGGGCTGCCTTCAGTGCAAGGCGGTACAGTCTTGACCATGGATCCTTATTCTAAGATCCTATATAACACTAGTTTTAACACTAGCAATTTAATTCACAATCAAAACACATTCATAAAAAGAAAAATTACAAAGAAGAAAAGAAAGGAAAGGGGGAAAGCCCCAAAATTATACTAAAACACTGAACAATAACTAACGAAATTACTAGACACCAGCTTACTGAAACACAAAAGGGCTCTGACTCCCCCAAGCCAAACTGTATTGAAAGGCGGGGGGAGAAAAAATACTGTTCTACTATTACAGATCCAACTAAATAACCTGACGATTACTAGTAGCCATAACCATTGTTACAGCTGGACCTCCACATTTGCTAGAGTTGGGGCGCACAACCACTGCAGAAGTGGGAAAATTGCAAAGATCAAAATGAATGTATGTCTTGTTTGTGTGTGTCTGTGGGAAGGGGGCTGAGGCATGGTGGGGAAATTTCACTCAAGGACCAGACCAGGTCAGGGAAAGGAGAGGGAATGGTGTGGGGCCTGCGTGGTATACTTCCCCTCTCTCACCCATCTCCTTCTGTGGGTAGGTGTGGGAGGCATCAGGAGAGGGTTTGTGATGCTGGGAAATTGGGCTGCAAGCTGTCCTTAGCTGGCCAGTCAGCATCTGGTGGAAGAGGAATCATAGAATCATAGAAAATGTAGAGTTGGAAGAGACCACAGGGGCCATCCAGTTCAACCTCCTGCCATGCAGGAACACCCTCAAAGTACTCCCGACAGATGGCCATCCAGCCTCTGCTTAAAAACCTCCAAAGAAGAGACTCCACTACACTCCTAGGCAGCACTCCTTTCCTGCAGCTTGAAGCCATCGTTCCTTGTCCTGGTCTCCGGAGCAGCAGAAAACAAGCCCACTCCCTTCTCTACATGGCAGCCCTTCAAATATTTAAACATGGCTATCATATCCCCTCTTAACCTTCTCCTCTGCAGACTAAACATACCCAGCTCTCTAAGTCTATCCTCATAGGGCATGGCTTCCAGGCCCCTCACCATTGTGGTAGCCCACCTCTGGACTTGCTCCAGCGTACCATGTCCTTCTTGAATTGGGGTGTCCAGAAGTGGACAGAGAATTCAAGATGAGGTCTAACTAAAGCAGAGTAGAGTGGTACCAGTGTCTCCCTCAATCTAGACACCATACTCCTATTGATGCAACCAAGAATTGCATTGGCTTTCTTGGCTGCCGCATCACACTGCTGACTCATGTTCAGTTTGTTGTCTATTAAGACTTCTAGATCCCTTTCACACGTACTGCTATCCAGGAAGAGGATGGGGGGAGGTTAAAGGACTGTGCAGCCTGATTGGAGTTGCCGAAAGGGAAGGCTTTCTTGGAAAAGCAGCGCTTGGAGTTTGGGGGGCAGGGGTTAGAGAAAGTCACATATAATCAAGTCTGTTAAAGTTAAATCTGCAAATGTGGAGGGCTGACTGTATGTGTTGTTAGATTTCTTGTTCTTCTAAATGTCCGTAAGAAGTTTCCAATCATTCAAAAAAAAAAAAAAACTTCAGTCAGTTTGACCTTTCAAAACTCCAAAACCCTCCTAGTGTGTTCATGTTAGAATTGGAAAGACAAAAATGTCAGCACAGCAGGCCCTTCTCCCTTCACCACACACTCCCTGCACGTAGTATCTTCTTGATGGTTTGTTCTGTTGACCTTTTTTCAGTTACAATCAGAACCCATATATTCAACATGTAGTCAAAAGAGCAAGCCGTGCATTTAATGTATGGATTCTAGTTGTAATTGAGCAGATTTGAAACCGCGGGCTGTCGAAAAGCAGAGGGTGCCTGTACTGTGTCAGCCACCTATCCCCTTCCTTCAAGGGGATAATTGCTGGCAACTTGAGGTGGCTTGTCCGCCACCGGTGGGGTTGCCTCCAAAGTGGGGGGATCCCTAAGGGAGGTTTGCTCCTTTGGGAAGAGCTATTGGGAGAAGAGCGAGGGCCAGTCTTGTTGATCAGAGGGTGCAGGAGTGCTTTTTGAAGATTTTAACTGTGCTCTTTCAAAATATTTTTTGATCTTTGGGAGCCCTTGGGGCCACAAAAATGGCCCCGAGGGCTGCATGCAGCTCTCAGCCCACACTTTGCCCACCCCCGTTCTAGGCCATCTGGTCCAACCTCCAGCACAGTATTCTATTTTAATGTTCTGTTTTAATGTTTTAATTTGTTTTTGATATGCTTAATTTGTTTTAATTTATTCTCTTTAATGTTGTTAGTTACCTTGAATCTCACGGTTGGGAGATACATTACGTGCATACATATGTAATAATAAAATAACTTGTATGCTGGTGTAAAACAACAGAGGTGAGTTACCTGGGAAGTAACAGGAGGGGAATTGATCTAGGGAGCAGCCATTGCCACAATAAATGAGCAGAGGCAGATCTGTGTTATAACCATGGAGATGGGAAAACCAGCGAGTGCTTGTGGCCCCTGAACTGTCCCTGACTACAGATAGTGTGGATAGCCCGGGCAACAGGTCTCCTGGGTTGAAAATGCTGCTGCTTGGTGCCAGATCAGTAATGGAAAAACACCCTTGGTCCTGGATCTTGGATGAGCATCCCAAGCTTGCTTACTGTTGCAGTTGGCCCACCTCCATAGGGAGTGGGATGTCAAAAGCCCCAACTTGCATGGTACAGACCACACTTGGCTGTGAATTACATAGTTTTATTACAGGTAAATTACTCCACCCAGGCCCACTCCCTTTCAGTCTTGAGTAGCACAGAGTTCTGTCCCTCCATCTGGAAAAGAACTGACATGCGTCAACCCTTCCAATCTGTTTAGTACAAGCTCAGCCCGTCAGGTGGTTCAGAATAAGCTGCTATAACAGTAAAAGACCACTAGATGGTGGAAGCATCAAAGCTATGCCACTGCTTTCCCTTTTATAGGGTTTTTTTTCCTGTTGAAAGGCAGCTGTTTTTACTCACTCTGCCTTGGCCCTGACTTGTTGCTTTTTCATGCAAACATCAGCTTGGCTGCCTGTGAAACCTGCTGTCTCTGCTCTCCTTTGCTTGGTATGTCCTGCTTTTTGAAGGACTGCCACCCTTTCTTCGGCATGCCTTCCAGGCCTATATGGTTTTTGGCTCTCCTTGGTAGCTGTCTCCCAGCACGCCCATACAACTCTCAAGCATGCAAGCAACCTCAGCCTGAGCATGCACCAGGGCAGTTGCCTTGGTAAGTGTGCCCCTGTAACACTTGCATAGCAGAGACCTGGCTGGATGAAGCTGGCAGAGTGAACCTTTCCCAGCATTGTCTGTATGGCTTCTCTGTACAGTAACAGGCAAAGGCCTGGGAGGCACGGAAGTGAAATTGCAGTGGTCTATCGGGATTCCACTTCCCTCACCACGTGCCCCATTCCACAGTTTGCTGGGTTTGAGTGCATGTTTTTGAAGGTGGATGGCAGAGGCAGAACAAGAATTCTCTTGGTGTACTGCTCACCCTGTCATTCAACAGTCTCCCTTCCTGAGCTGGTTGAGTTGATCTCAGCAATGGTGTTGGAGTTTCCCGAACGTTGTCTTGGTGTACTTCCAACATCCATGCGGAGGCTGTTGCTTCAGGACTTCATATCCTCTGTGGTAACTATGGTTTTGTCTCAAATAATGTCTGCTGCCGTCCCCGTTGCAGGGCACGCTGTGAACCTGGTTTTCTGTTCTGGACAGGATAATGGTGATCTGGGTGTAGAGGAACTTACTCTAATTCTGTTGTCATAGACAGATGACTGCCTGGTGGGCTTTAGATTCTAGGGGACTTGGAGTTCTGCTGCGGTGGGAGCAGATTAAGATAGGACACCCCAGGAGACTTCTAAATCCAGGTGGATTTGACAGGATTGCCTTCACAGGTGATCCTGTCGAAGTCTTGGCTGATCTCTGGAATAGCGACACCATCACTCCTAAATGTCCCCTCCCATGGCATGGAGCCAAGCAAGGCCCCAGTTCACTAGGGAGCTGGTGGTGATGAAACAAATAGTCTAGAGCACCAGTGGCGTAAAACTCAGAGCAAGTCCACTTGAACATAGACTAGAGCCCATTAGAAAGCCTGTTGTGTGAAGAAATCTTTCTTCTCTGCCACTGTTGCATCTGCACAGGGTCATACAATAGAGCTGTCTTGTGTGGTCAGGGACCTTCTGCCCCACAGGAGCATCATGTCGACCACTTGGCAGCCTGATCGCAAAAGTTTGCAAAACATTTTGCAGATAAAATTGCTTTAATCCACCCCGACTTGGATGCTGTGGTTGGTACAAGTCTGATGGGTGTCATTTTGACTCCTCCTTGTTAATGGGTCTGTTTCAATTTGTGCAGCCTGAAGATGTGGACTGGAGAGGTGAGAGCCACCACTTATGTGCTAGGCCCTTGTCCCTCCTGGCTTTTCAAAGCAGCCAAAGGGGGACAGGCTGAATTGATAACGGGAGCAGTGAATGCCTCATTGCAGTAAGGTAGAGTTCCACCTTGTCTAAAAGAAGTTATGGTGAGGCTTCTACTAAAAATCCCTCCTTGCATTCCATCACACTGGATAACTACTGGTCAGTCTCCAATATTCTTTTTCTGGGCAAGGTTCTGGAGTAGGGATACAAGGATGCTCCCTGAGTGAAATGGATTATTTAGATCCATTGCGAATTTAGCTTCAAGCCTGGCTATGGAACAAAGACAACTTTGTTTGCCTTGGTGGATGATCTGCACAGGGAACTGGACAGGAAGAGTGTGTCCCTGTTGGTTCTGCTGGTCATAGAATCACAGAATAATAAAGTTGGAAGAGACCACAGGGGCCATCTGGTTCAACCGCTTGCTAAGCAGGAACGCACATCAAAGCACTCCCAACAGATGGCCATCCAGCCTCTGTTTGAAAACCTCCAAAGGAGGAGGTCCCCTCAGTGGCTTTCAATACCATTGACCATGTTATTCTTCTGGGCTGCTTCCCTGGAATGGGACTTGAGGGTGCTGTTCTACAGTGTTTCCAGTCCTTCTTGGAGGGGCAAACTCAGAATGTATTGCTAGGGGATTCCTGCTCAACTTCATGGACATTGGCCTGCAGGATCCCTCAGGCTCAGTTCTGTCTCCTGTGCTAAACATCTACATGAAGCCACTGGGAGAGGTTATCTGAAGTTTTGGAGTTGAATGTCACCCGTATGCTGATGACACCCAACGCTATCTCTCCTTTCCATCCAATTCCAAGAAAACTGTCTCTGTAGTAAACCAGTGTCTGCTGTTAGTAATGGACTTGATGAGGATGAATAAATTGAACGTTAATCTAGACAAGACAGAAGTGCTCTTGGTCAGTTGGAAGGCAAATCAGAGGATAGAGATTCAGCCTGTGTTGGTTTACACTTCCCCTGAAATCTCAGATTCACAGCTTAGGCATTGTGCTGGACTCAGATCTGAGCCAGGATACCCAGGTTTCAGTGGCATCCAAAAGCACATTTGCATGGCTAAAACTGGTGTGCCAGCTGCACCCATTCCTTGAGATGTCAGATCTGGCTATGGGAACACATACCTTGATAATGTCTCATTTGGATTACTGTATTGCACTGTACGTGGGGTTTTTTTTGGAAACTGTTTAAAAACTTCAGTGGGTCCAAAATGCAGCCAGGTTGCTGACTGGGGCAGATTATAGGGCGCATGCTGAAACAACTCCACTGGCTACGTATTCATTTCTGGACACAATTCTGGCTATGACCTTTAAAACCCTACACTGCTTAGGTCTGGACTATTTGAAAAACGGTATCTCCCTGTATGGAAAGCCAGCTTAGTGTAGCGGTTTGAGCCTTGGACTGTGAATCCAGGGTTCGAATCCCCACTCTGCCATGGAAACCCACTGGATGACCGTGGGCAAGTCACATTCTCTCAGCCTCAGAGGAAGTCAAAAGCAACTGCTTCTGGACAAATCTTGTCGAGAAAACCCCATGATAGGGTTGCCATAAATTGGAAACAGCTTGAAAGGAAACAACAACAAATCCTGCTATACGAACCTACCTGTGTTCTCAGATCTGCGGGGGAAGGTTTTCTCTCGATCTGAACACCATCCCAGGTATGTTTGTTGAGAATACGAAAAAGAGCCTTCTTGGTGGCTGCTCCTGAGTTGTGGAAGTCTCTTTTCTGGGAGGTCTCATTGACACAGTTTTTATTTTAGTATGTATTAAATGTCTTTTTAACACTGCTTTTAACTTATATTTTTAAAATTGAAATTAAGTTTAATTGTGTTTTAACTTTTGTACTAAAAGTTTTTAGTTGTATTGTGTCTTTAAAACATGTGCCACCTTGAATCCCATGCAGAGAGAAAGGTGGGACATATATTAAATAAGCACATCTACTCAAGCATACAGTGCCTCCTATGGTGAGAATTCAAAACATCCAACTACTTATGTGGCAGGGATTTCATGAAACACATTACTTCAGCAGTATTCTGGCTTTAATTTTGTTGGTATAACTTTTAACTTGTATTTTTAAATTGAAATTTAGTTTAACTGTGTTTTAACTTATGTACTAAGAGGTATTTTTAGTTATATTGTGTTTTTAAAACATACGCTGCCTTGAATTCCATGCAAGGAGAAAGATGGGCTATTAATTAATTAAATATCACATCTGTTCAAGCACAAGAGTGTCTCCTTTTGTGAGAACTCAAAAGATCTAACTGCTTCTGCAACAGGGGTTTCGTGAACCACATTACTGCAGTAGTGTTCTGGCTTTAACTTTGTTGGTATAACTTGTGCCCTATATAATTTAATTCCTGAACAAACATCCCTTATGACTGATTGTGACAGACTTGCCCAGTCCCTCTCAAGCACATGGAATCCATCCACTTCCTCTGTCTCCCTCGCAGGTGATGGGATGAGCATCTGGCCTTGTTCAGGGGTTTCTCCTGTAGTCATGGAAATGGATTCAGCCCAGCCAGATCAGGTAGGAGAAGAAGATTGAGAGGTGAGCTCCAGGAGAGCTGGTAGGGGGACACTTTCTGAATGGCCTGGTTCTCAAAGAATAGAGAGAACCTGCCAGATCAAAACCCAGACAAAGATTTGACCAAGTTTCAGCTATGGAAACCCACTGGATGACCTTGGGCAAGTGATACTCTCTCAACCTCAGAGGAAGGCAATAGCAACCCCCCGGGAACAAATCTTGCCAAGAAAATCCTGTGATAGGGTCACCATGAGTTGGAAATGACATAAAGGCAGACAGCAATAAAAAAGGTGGCACCAATGTCCATGTCCTTCCTCCTCCCAGTGAGGCAGTTTCTTCCCTTCCACTTTACTTAAATCAGTGGTCCTTTTACATTATATAATTATACCACTATGATACTGTTCTAACTTCCTAGATTGCATTTTGTGGAATCCTAGGGATTGTAGTTTGGGAAGACGCTAGACCTCTGTAGCTGAGAAATCTAAATATTCCTTCCTAAACTACAAATCCCAGGACTCCATAGGATGGAACTGTGCAGTGGAGACTCACTGGGTGACCCTGGGCAATTCACGCTCTCTCAGTTCAGAAGAAGGCAAAGGCAAGCCCCTTCTGAACAAATCTTTCCAAGAAAACCCCAGGATAGGTTCGGGGTTGCCATAAGTTGGAAACAACTTGAAGGTGCACAACAACAACAGCCACTCACTTGCTGTGAATCTCTCTGTCACAGACTTGTGAAAAGCCTGCTGCCAAGACAACTAGGGAGAGAGAAGGCAAGATGGAGCTAGCTCAGCCATAAGATGATCCCTGCTCCTACCCCTGATGTTTGGGAATCTGTCCAGTGGCCTGATGTTTTCATTTGGCCTCTTCTGCACTTTTTCTAGCTTTCTGAGATAATGTAGTAGTTTGAGCATTAGACTCTGTACCCTGGAGAGAAGGGTTTGATTCCTCACTGGGCCATGGAAACCCACTGGGTGACCTTGGGTGAGTCACACACTCTCAGCCCCAGAAAACCCCGTGATAGGGTCACCTTTGGTTGGCCATGAGTTGGAAACGACTTGAAGACACACAGCAACAACAGCAATTAGTAAAAGGGGTGATCAAAACAAGGCACAACATTAAAAGTGTTGATTGTACCATAGATTTGTATAAAGGCATTGTCACACTAGAAATTGTATTATCAATTCCTTTACTCGTAATCTTTCACACCGGAAGTGCTTGGACAGCCTCCCAGGAAATTTTGCAACAAATCACCCAACCACCTGGGGGCAGAAGTTGATTTTTTCTTATTGTTTCAGGCTCTGGTGACCTTTGAGGAAGTGGCTGTGCATTTCTCAGAAGAGGAGTGGGCTTTACTGGACCCTAGCCAGAGAACTCTGCACAGGGAAGTCATGGAGGAGACTAGTGGGATCGTGGCCTCTGTGGGTAAGGCTCCCTTTGCACCTTGGCTGAGTAATCCTAGAACCAGAAGAAATGTTCACACTGTCAGTCTATATCAGTATTTGAGATTTTTTTTCCTGTTGGGCATCCAGACATCCTGGATGGAGGATTCTAGTTATGATAATCCAAAAAAGGAATATTCCCATTCTCTGGAAATAAGAAATACAGTGCTGAAATATTCTGTCCACAGTATATATGGAGATGGGGGCTGTCTTTGGATGAACAAGTCTTAAACAAACCAAATATGAACCTACTATTGGTGTATCCTGCCTGCCTTGCCTACTCTGATGGGTCTTGGCCTTAAAAGTCACAGCTGGAGGTCTTCCCATCCCTGCTGTTTGGGTTCCTTCATGTGGACATGCCTGGAATAAAATCTCAATTTGAAATGCAAGCAGAACACTGGAAGCTCTATAACAGCGGCTGTTAACCTTTCCATTGTCATGAAATGCCTTTAAATATCTTTTGTTGCCACGGACCCCCAAGACTCAAGATTTAAAACCCTAAAGTGCATCAAATACTTATTTAAAGTTGCTCATCAAGGGTCTTCAAATTTGGAGAGAAGGAAGAAATAAATAAATGTGTGTCCGTTTCTGCTATTATGTTTTTATCGGACTCATTCCATACCAATATGCCTGCCTGCCTGCCTGCCTGCCTGCCTGCCTGCCTGCCTGCCTGCCTTCCTTCCTTCCTTCCTTCCTTCCTTCCTTCCTTCCTTCCTTCCTTCCTTCCTTCCTTCCTCCTTCCCTAATTTTGTTAATTTTGGCCAGCTCTCTAATCTGTTGCAGTCATTTTGGATTCTGATCCTGTCCCCTGGGGTGTTGCTACCTCTCCCAATTTGGTGTTCATCTTCAAATTTGATATCTGGGAGTTCCACCCCAGGAACCCTCACATAGAACAAAAAATACAAATGTTCTGTCCTGTTATTGTCAGTGGACACAACCTGAGCATACCCATGCTGGCACAGGCGCATGCCCAGTGCATCAGCTGATGATAATTGGACACAAGGCTTCTTGTGACTTCACATTTGTGTGTGCTGAGGACATATCAGCCAAGGGCACACTGTATGTTGTCATTGCTGTGTTCCTTCAAGTCTTTTCTGATTTATGGCAACCCTAAGGTGACCCTATCTTGGGGTTTTCTGGGGCTGAGAATGTGTGTGAGGCACTCAAGGTCACCCAATGGATTTGTGTGGCTGGGAGGGGAACTGTACTCTAGGGTCATAGTCCAATATTCAAAGTACTAGGCAAATTCTTATATATTTCTTGTCATGTGCCTTCAAGTTGACTCTGAGTTGCAGTGATCCTATCCTAGGGTTTTCATGGCTTTCTAAAGGTGAGAGAGAATGACTCACCCAAAGTCACCCAGTGGGTTTCCATAGCTGAAACTTGGGCCATTTCCACCCTACACTGTTGTAGTGCTATTATTCCCCTTTCAAAATCTTGTGGAATTCTGGGGTTTGCAGCTTACTGAGGCCAAAGAGCTCTCTGGTGGAGAATTCTAAATGCCACTCCCTAAACTGCAAACCCCAGGATTCCAAAGGATGTTGAAAGTGGAATAATAGAAGTATAACAGTATAGTGTGGAAATGGCCTCAGTCAAATCCTTATCTCCCGAATTCTTCCCAACATTCATACCATTGTACTATACTGAGCTCTTCCACTTATATAAGACAACAGGTTTTATCTAGCAGGAGTGCCTGCTATCAGCTTCGGCTGATACGCCAGCTGCGCCCCTTCCTGGACCTGGAACACCTAAAAACAGTGGTACATGCACTGGTAACTTCACGGATTGACTTCTGCAATGCGCTCTACATAGGGCTACCCATGTGCTTAGTCCGGAAACTTCAATTAGTTCAGAATATGGCAGCCAGGTTGGTCACCGGAACATCTAAAAGTGACCACATAACACCAATTCTGAAGTCTTTACACTGGCTGCCTATTAGTTTCCGGGCACAGTACAAGGTGTTGGTTCTTACCTTTAAAGCCCTTCACGGCTTGAGGCCAGCCTACCTGCGGGATCGCCTTCTCCTATATAATCCGCCCCGCACACTAAGGTCCTCTGGGAGGAATTTACTGCAGCCAGTCAGAACTAGGTTGGCTGCAGTTACCCAGAGGACCTTCTCTTCTGTCACTCCCAAGTTATGGAATGGCCTGCCGGAGGAGACCCGGCATATTACCAGTCTTGACCGCTTTAAAAAGCGGTCAAGACTGTTCTCTTCCGACAGGCCTTCCCAGATTAGTGTTCCACCGCCTCTCATCAATTGTCCTCTTGTTTTTAATTTTGTTTTTAATTTGTTTTTAATAGTTAATGTGTTTTAGGGGGTTAGAAGGGTTGGTGGGTGGGGAGGATGGGTTACATTTTAGTGTTTTTAATGTATTTATATACTGTTGTAATGCCGCCTCGATCCATTGGGAGAGGCGGGATATAAATATTATTATTATTATTATTATTATTATTATTATTATTATTATTTGCATGCCAATTGATGCCCTTAGAGATGTTTGACATAGAATGTTACAACATTTTCAGTGTGATTTATTTTATCGAACTTGACTTTTGGCGATAATCCAGACTTGAAAATTGTTAATAAGGTTGTGTGTGTGTGTGTGTGTGCAGATGCAAGGTAGAGACTGCAACTCATAGAGCTGAACGGGATCCCAAGTCCATTTAGTCCTATCCCTTACCAGTGCCAGAATCCATGGCTAAATCATCCTTGAGAAGTGGATATCCACCCTCTGTTTAAAAGCTCCAGTGAAGGAAAGCTCATTTCTAACCATGGCAGTCTGTTCCACCATCAAGCAGTTCTTAACATCAGGATGATCTTCCTAGTATTTAGTCATTAAATCATCCATATGAGAGGCCCTCAGGTGTTTGAAGAATGCTATCGTATGACCTCTCAGTTTGGCCTATGTTGGCCTGAAGCAGATACTCAGTTCACTGAACAGTTCCTCATAGATTGGATTCTAGACCCTTTACCATACCCCTTTATGGAGCAGCTTGCTAAAAGTCAATCAGAAATAAAAATGGGCCATGAAAACAGAAGATAATTGTGGCAATTGCTTCTGTCTCCTCTCCTGCTTGTTGAGTAGTAGGTCAGAATGGCCTGTGAAAGGAAGAGCAGTCCCATTCCACTGTCTTTGGAGGAAGACAGTGGCAATTCACTGCACTGCCTTCTTCAGCCTCACGGTAATTGCATTTGTTCTCTAACCCACAACTAAATCATCCCTGACAGGTGGCCATCCAAACTCGGTTTAAAAATCTCTGATGAAGAGTACATCACTCACTGTGGCAGTGTGTTCTGCTGTTAATCAGCCCCTACTGTCAGGAAGTTCTTCCTAATGTTTACCCAAAATGAGAAGAATATCCACAACAACTTACATAGTACCACTAGTGTATTTACGCCGGAGATTTTATTTTCTCATTGGCAACACTTGTTAGAAATACCTTAGGAATTACCTTACCCTACCTTAGGAATTAGATCCGGTTGAAATACACAGATTTGAGATCCTGTGTCTCTAATTCTTCAATCTGTCTTGTCCAGTACTTGTAACTTTTCCCAGTATTCCCCAATCCAATGTGTGTTCAGAGTTATTGACATACAGAGGTTGGGTTCTTGAGGGAATACGCTGGCCTCCTTCTTGCTGCTTGGCTTCGTCACCATGGCAACTGGCCTGAGCTCTCTGGCTGAGAATTCTAAAGGGTCCTCCCTGAACTACCAGCCCCAGGATTCCATAAAATCTTCACCGCCAGCCAATCATATGAGGTCTTCTCACCTCACACAGCCAATCATATGAGGTCTGCACCTGCCTGACGCAGATAAACAGACAAGATCACTCACAAACTTTGACTTTTATATAGTAGATTTAAGGTATACATAGTACTCTACAGAAATAAAACAGTAAAACAGACAACCAGCTCTGCCCAAAGCATATAATCTAATAGTAGAAAGGAACTGGAATCTAGTAATAAAAGGAGCCAAAATCCTACGGAGGAAGAGCTCGTCCCATCTTCCACATGATACTTATATTCAAATATCTTTAGGGATATCACACCACCTCTAAGTCTTCTCATCTCCAGACCAAATATATTTAGCTCCCTGAATTTTTTCTCACAGCTCTTGATTTCCAGACTCTTTACCATCATTGTCACCTTCTTCTGGAGAAGCTTATACAAAGCCAATAAGACCAAAAATGTGCATTGTAATAGAAGATAACACTGGCAGTTCTCTTTATTTTCTTACCTCTTCATAGGATAGTGTGTTAGAATGGCCCGTCAAGGAGATGAGGGCCCAATCCTATCTTGGAGGAAGATGTCCAGGTAGCAAAGCTGACAATCACAGTTCACCATACTGCCTTCTTTGTCTTCCTTCTAATTCAATTAGTTGTGTAAAATGATCATTCTGGATCATATTCTTGTCTTTCTTCCTGCAGGTACTGTGAAAAAGAGTGAAACAAAGGATGAACAGCAGAGAAGAAAAACTAAAGCAAAAGAAAAATGGAGGAAGACATTTGGTTTTTCTCAAGAGGTAGACTCCTATGGACTCCCACTGCTTGAAGAGTGCTTCACAGGAAGGGAAAATAAAATATTCTTTCCTTGGACAAAAACTCTAACTAGAATATCCAGTACTGATGTGCTTTCAGGAGTGCATGGAATAAAAGAATCATTTAAACACTCAGGATGTGGAAAGCCATTCAAATGGAAGGTACATGCTGTTGTACATCACAGAACCCACATGGGAGGGAAATACACTGCACGTTCAGTGTGTAAAAAGAACTTCAGTGAGTGCAGAAGTATTACTAAAAACCAAGTAATCCAGGTAGCAAACAAAGTTTACAAATGCTCAGATTGTGGAAAAAGATTCAAATGGAGCTTTAACCTTCTTGTCCATAAAAGACTCCACAGAGAAGAGAAACCCTACAGATGCTCAGAGTGTGGAAAGAGCTTCAGACACAGCAGTACCCTTGTCGAGCATGAAAGAACACACACAGGAGAGAGACCATTCAAATGCTCGGAGTGTGGAAACAGCTACAAATATGCTAATGGCCTTACTAAACATCAAAGAATCCACACAGGAGAGAAACCATTTAAATGCTCAGAGTGTGGAAAAGGCTTCACAGAGAAGAGTAGTCTTATTGACCATCAAAGAATCCACACAGGAGAGAGACCTTATAAATGCTCAGTATGTGGAAAGAGTTTTGGACACAGTAACGTTCTGGTTAACCATCAAAGAATCCATACAGGAGAGAAACCATATAAATGTCTAGAGTGTGGAAAGAGCTTCCGCCAGAGAGGTGTTCTTGCTAAGCATCAAAGAATCCATACAGGAGAGAAACCATATAAATGTTCAGAATGTGGAAAAAGTTTTACTGATAGTGGTGTACTTGCTAAACATCAGAGAATTCATACAGGAGAGAAACCATATAAATGTCCAGAGTGTGGAAAAAGTTTCAGACAGAAATCTAGCCTGTTGTACCATCAAAATAATCATATAGGAAAGAGACCATACAAATGTTTAGATTGTGGAAAGAGCTTCAGAGAGAATCGTGCCCTTACTAGACATCAAAGCATTCATACAGGACAGAAACCATATAAATGCTTAGAATGTGGCAAAAGCTTCACAGAGAAAGCTGGCCTTGTGTACCATCAAAACACTCATACAGGAGAGAGACCATACAAATGCTCAGAGTGTGGGAAGAGCTTCAGGCGCAACAGTAATCTTTTTGAGCATAAAAAGACTCATACAGGAGAACGACCGTACAAATGTTCAGTGTGTGGAAAAAGCCTGAGAAACTGGAGTGGCCTCACTAAACATCAAAGAACCCACACAGGAGAGAAACCATATAAATGCTTAGAATGTGGGAAAAGCTTCACACAGAAAGGCGGTCTTACTAGCCATCAGAGAATCCACACAGGAGAAAGACCTTACAAATGCTCAGAGTGTGGCAAGAGCTTCATGTACAGCAATGTCCTTGCTAGTCATCAAAGAACCCACACAGGAGAGAGACCATATAAATGCTCAGAATGTGAAAAGACCTTTACGGAAAGAAGTGGCCTTAATAAGCATCAAAAAATCCACACAGGAGAGAAATAGTATGAGTGCTCAGAGCACAGAAAGTGTTACACACAGAATAGAAGACTTAGTTCTCATTAAAAAAAAAAGTTGAAAATGCTTTCAAATACTCCAAGTTGGGGAAAAGGTTAAGCCCTAGCTGCAATCTTGGTGTGCACTACAGACTCCGCAATACCTGGACACTGGAATGGGAAAAAGAAATAACATGTAAATGTAGAAAAGGTGAGTTAAAAGTGAATTTCCATAGAAAACAGATATGAACTTTGTTATTCCTTATATCCTTCCAATAGTGATGATATTTATGGACCCCCATGTGTATCTTGCTTCTCCAATAAGACTTGAAAATATTGAATAACAATGAAAGAATATCTTTGCAGGTTTCTGTATGCTGACGTATCAGTTGCCAGTCCAGAAGTATTTAGCAAGATTAGTTGGGAAAAAGACATCAGGGTAGTTCAAAACAGTCTGCATATTCCTTCTGAAGCACAGATCTTCAGTTCTGATTAGATTGGTGTAATTATTTGTTTTTATTTGTGCAAAACTCCTCTATTGCTGGAAGGCTAGTGCAATCTCTAAAGGCTACGTGGGAAGGCAACCAAATATCTACTCAGAATGTGAAAAGTGTTTCAGTCAGAGAATGAAAGAATCTACACAGGAGAGAAATCATAAAGACAAAAGTGTTATTGAAGACACTTCAGCATAGCTGTGGCTTTGATAACTGTCAAAGAATCTACACTGGTGGAAAAAAATAAATGTTTGGAGTGTGGAAAGAACTTCATTTCCAGCCAGAGCCTAACATCACACCACCAAATATACAGAGCAGAGAAACCATATATGTGTGGAAAGAAGTTTTGTCCTAATCATAAACCTTTTTGATTCATAATTTTAATTCACAAAAAAGGCCTGTTTTGTTTTGGGGTAGGCGTCTGCCTGGACTTCAGAATGTGGAAGAGGAACAAAACTACATAGAAATTTGTAGAAATCATGTAGAAATGTTTAAAAAATAAACTGGCATGAAAGAAAGTATGTAGTGTATTATTTTGTATGTCTGTTCAATTTGGGTGATCTCCATGGTGCCGCATGTATGCTGGTACCTCAAAAAGATCTAGAATGGTAGCATTCAACAGACCCCAAAAGTCATTTAATCCAACCCTGTCAATGTGGGACATTCACAGCATTCCTGATAGATCACCATCCCATCTGTGTAGTGGAGTCTCCTTCCTTGGAGGTTTTTAAGCAGAGGCTGGATGGCCATCTGTCGGGATTGCTTTGAGGGTGTTCCTGCATGGCAGGGGGTTGGACTGGATGGCCTGTGTGGTCTCTTCCAACTCTACATTTCTATGATTCTATGATCTCTCTTTAAAACTCTTTAAAAACCTATCCATTCAGTTATCAGGGAGCCCTTCCAGGTGAGAAGTTAGCATTCCTAATACTTAATGTAGAATTTCCTTTCTTGTAACTGGAATCCATTGGTTTGATGGATTAGTCTGTAGAGCAGCAATAAGCCAGTTTGTTCTGTCTTTTATGTGATATCCAGTGTGAAAACCCTGAGGTGCTTTAAAATGGGTGTCTTACAGTTTTCAGGCTTCTCCCCACAATAAATATACTTGTATCCCTCAATATATTCTTCATAGGGGTTGGTTTTCCAGACCTTTACCATCTTGGTCTCCTTCCTGTTTATACATTCAAACATCTCAATAGCCTTCTTAAACTGTGATACCAAACACTGGACACTATTTAAAGTGGAGTCTAACCAAAGCAGAATAGATAGTGCTACTTCCCTTGATCTGGACGCTATAGTTTTGTGATGTAGCTTAGAACTACATTAACTTTTTTATTGTTGCAATAATGTTGACTCATGTTTAGGTTGTGATCTATTAAGATGCTAGATCCTTTTCACATCTATTGCTGTGAAGGCAGGTGTTCTCGATCTTATACTGATTCACCTAATTTTTCATCTGTAAATGTAAGCCTTTAATTTGTGTATGTGTGTTATGTGCTTTCAACGCATTTCTGACTTAACACCAACCCTAAGGTGAGCCTGTCACTGGGCTTTCTTAGCAAGATTTGTTCAGATTTGTTGTGCTTTGCCTTCCTCTGAGGCTGAGAGAGCATGACCTGCCCAAGATCATGCAATGGGTTTCTATGGCCGAGTGGAATCTGCAGAATCCTAGTTCTTAGTCCAATGCTCAAACCACTACATCATGCTGGCTCTCAACCTTTCATTTACCAGTGTTGAAACTCATAGAATCATAGAATCACAGAGCTGGAAGATACCCCAGGGGCCATCGAGTCCAATGCCCCTGCTATGCAGGAACACCCATCAAAGCATTCCCAACAGATAGCCATCCAGCCTCTGCTTAAAAGCCTCCAAAGAAGGAGACTCCACCACACTCCCAGGCAGCTCTGACCATCAGGAAATTATTCCTGAGGTTTAGATGGAATCTCCTTTCCTGCAGCTGGAATCCATTGCTCCTTGTCCTGGTTTCTGGAGCAGTAGAAAACAAGCCTGCTCCCTCCTCAACATGACATCCCTTCAAATATTTAAACATGGCTATCATGTCCCCTCTTAACCTTCTCTTCTGCAGACTAAACATCCCCAGCTCCCTAAGCCATTCCTCATAGGGCATGGCTTCCAGACCCATCATCATTTTGGTCGCCCTCCTCTGGACACACTCTAGCTTCTTGATATCCTTCTTGCATTGAGGTGCCCGGATGAGGCCTAATGAATGCAGAATAGAGTGGTACCATTACCTCTTGATCTAGGCACCATACTCCTGTTGATGCAACCAAGAATCGCGTTGGCTTTCTTGACTGCCTCATCACACTGCTGACTCATGTTTAACTTGTGATCCACCAAGACTCCTAGATCCCTTTCACACGTTCTGTTATCCAGCCGTATGTCCCCCATCCTATATTTGTGCATTCCATTTTTTCTGCCTAAGTGCAGGACCTTACATTTCTTTCTGTTGAAACTCATTTTGCTAGCTTTGGCCCAGCTCTCCAATCTGTCAAGGTCATTTTGAAATTTGATCCTGTCCTCTGGGGTATTAGCAACCCTCCCAAAACTGATTTTGTTTATAGGCCTATTATGTCTGCAGATTCCTTTAATACTCTTGAATACAGTTCATCTGACCCTGGAGACTTGAGCTTGTTTAAAATAGCTAGGTAGTCTTGTACCTTTTTTCCCCCTTTTTTTTTTGCTAACAGCATCATTTCTTCTGTTTTCACCAAGTAAAGTCCATTAACAGTTCTCGATCTCAGAACAATGGACCTTCTGTTTCTTCTTCCTCTTGTTCTCAACATAGTTCAAAGCTACTTTTTCTGTTATTTTGAAACTTTTTTGCAAGCCTGGGCCCACTCTGGGCTTTATCCTTGGGGAGGGCATCAGGCCTCCTTTTCCTTCTCCTAGACCGGAGCAGCAGCTTCCCTTTCAGCCTGCTATAGCATCCTGCCCCCTTCTTATACAACCCGGCTTTCCCCTATAAAACCACCACCTTATTGTATAAAGGGTAAAGCCTCTCAGTTGTTATTCAGAATTAGGGGTGGGCCAACTGAATCCTTGAATCCTGGGCAAGGATTCGAGATTCCCGAATCCGAATCCCTGTGCCAAAATGGGCAAACTAAATATTTCGAATCTGCCCACCAAATAGATTGTTGGAGACCGCCTGAAAACCTGGGAGACCAGACATACAAGGGAAGATAGTAAGTAGGTGAGTTTTTCCCATGGAGTAATAATGGCCTTTGCTAACCATTTCAGAAGTTACATCTGGGCTTGTAAGATACTTAAACTGAGCATTTAATAATGAAGGTCAGCACTTGACTGGAAAGTACAGTGTTCTTGAGATTTCAAGAACAGCTGAAAGATTCCTTTGCCTAGCTCTCTTGCAAAGCTCTTTCATACACAATTCTGGGGTTTATAGTTTTACAAGATGTCACAGCCTTCTCTGCCAAAGTGTGCTGGTGCAGCATCAAACCACAAACCCCAGGATGCCATAAGGAGCTATGCAAAGAAAAGTCAGTTTTGACCTGAATTATCTCTCTACTGTAGTATGTGGCTCTGTTTACACAGGCAGGACAATGTGGGATTAATCCACATTTTCCTGCCTGTGTAGAAAGGGCCTTCATGTCATTTTCAGTCTGGGGAGATCCTGAGGCAAAACTATCACAATTGTCCTGACCAGATTTCTTCAGAGGGAGGTTTGCCTTCGCCTAGGCTTTTGCTAAGGCTGAGAGAGTGTGTCTTGCCCAAGATTATCCTTCTCTCTCTTGCTTTTTAAACCCCTTTTTTAAAAAAAGATTCCAAAGATTCGAGATTCGTGGATTCCCAGAACCTTCCAGGGATTCGGATTTGGAAAATTCTGGATTCATTCCATCCCTATTCAGAATGATTTATTGATCTGTGGGAGCATGTTATTAATTGATTAGAACTAATGAAAAGTACTCTACTGAGTCAGAATTTATAATAATGTGGTCTTTATTAAAATAACAAACAGGGAAAAGGTATTGGGTGTCGTAAGTAATTCCAAGCAATACAGAACTTCAAAAGGTGTTTATCTAGTTTCTTATAGCTTCACTCAATATACAAGCAGAAAACTTTCATACACCCACAGGCCGTTGGCTTCCCTTTTGCTCAAAGACTTAATTTTCACATCTAGGTCACACCTTCTGACCCAAAAACAAAATGGTTTTGTTTCTCCCCCTTCTCTCTCTAAACCTCTGAGAAGACAACCGTGCTTATTCAGACAACTCCCCTGGTTGACTGAAGAGCTATATCTCAAAACACTCTTTTTCTATGGAAATTTCACTGAAGGAATCTCCCAAAATGCAAGTCACTGTGCCTTATATAGACTTTCTCCTCACCAACCCTCAGCCCCTCCTTCTCACCAGTGGGCTGGGTTTCTCTCTCTTACAGAGCCATTTTGGTTACATGGCAACCTGTTGCTAGGGCTTCCCTACCACTCAAGCTAGCCACACCCCAGACTCTGTCACAGTTCTTCTTAACCTTCTCCCTACAGATCATAAGCACTCTCCCTTGATGACTTGGCCATTCTTCCATTTCTTATACATCCCCCTTTAAAAACTCAGTTTGTTTGAAAGTTCTTTATATAGCTGTCTCACTTTTCCAGAGGATCTGGTGGCACTGCTTTTTTGCACCCCTTCAGCGTTGGCACCCAGGGCACATACCCTACTTGCCACCTCATCTCCATGCCACCATATCCTCTGAAGGTGCCAGCCACAGATGCAGGTGAAACGTTCGGAGAAAATACTAATAGAACACAGCCTCAAAACCCGGAAAACCCACAACAACCTATAAAAAGACAATACTTTGCCAACAATTTCAGATGTTAGAACAGTGTGGCAATTATTATCTCGTCAACTATGTTTGATCCATCGGCTCATGCTAATGCTATGGCAGAATCCATTTTTGAAGTTGGGTAAGAGAACATTTTTCTGGAAGATGTGGGCAATAATGAGATTGTCACCTTAAATCGAATATTTGGTGGGGACGATGACTTTCTGCCTTCTTCATCTCTGCAGAGCAGTTTAACTTACCTCTATTGGCAAAATGTCCATATATTTACAATTGAAACATTTGATACAGTCCAGGTTTGGCTCTGCAGCTGTAAATGCTTCTGAGGTTTCGTTAATATTAGAAATATTTATTGAGGCTGACCAAGTAGCTATACCAGAGCTTTCCAAACTTTTCATGTTGTGACACACTTTTTAGACATGCATCATTTTGCGACACAGTAATTCAGTTTTATGTATTATAAATAAATAAAGCATAAATCATATTTTTAAAAATATAAATGGAAGGTTTTCATGAGATGTGTTGTGTCCCTGTACATTTCATTATTACAATTTATATATGTGGCCATAGTTACTAGCAAACCAGAGGTTAACCCCTCCTTCATGGCCCAGGGTGGTGGCGGCAACACACCTACACACTGCAGTTGATACACTAACGTGTCGTCACACACAGTTTGGAAAGCTCTGATCGATACCAATGATGTACGTATATAAAAATTTTGTATCAGTAAATAAATATGACTTGCAAGGTTTACAACAGGAATGGAATAAAGTAGTGCTTATAAACCTTTTATTTACCAAGAACCTCCTGCAAATATAACTTTTTGCTGGGGACCCCCAAGACTTGACTAAAGATAGAAACATAGAAATGGAGAGTTGGAAGAGACCCCAGGGGCCATCCAGTCCAACCCCCTGCTATGCAGGAACACTCATCAAAGCACTCCCAACAGATGGCCATCAAGCCTCTGCTTAAAAACCTCCAAGGAAGGAGCCTCCACTACACTCCGAGGCAGCAGATTCCACTGCCAGACAACCCTGACTGTCAGGAAGTTCTTCCTGTGGTTCAGGTGGAATCTCCTTTCCTGCAGCTTGAATCCATTGCTCCTTGTCCTGGTCTCTGGAGCAGCAGAAAACAAGCCCACTCCCTCGTCTACATGGCATCCCTTCAAATATTTAAACATGGCTATATTTAAAGATTTAAATATTCAAGTATTTATATAAATGTTCATTTATTTATTTATAAAGGGCTTCTGGAGATAGGATTCAAATCCCCACTCAGACACTGGGTGACCTTGGGCAAGTCACATTCTCTCAGCCTCCAAGGAAGACAGAGGGAAACCTCTCCGAACAAATCATGCAAAAACAAAAAAACAAACCCCAAAACCTGTGATAGATTCACTTTAGAGTTGTCATAATTTGGAAGTGACTTGAAAGCACCACAACAACAAAGTGCCGCTGACAGGAGGAGGTTCTTTCTAGCCATCATGTATCTCCTTTTTGAAATCTGACTAGGGGCAACCCTAAGGCAAACCTGTCATTAGCACTTTCCTGGCCAAAATTTGTTGCCTTTGCCTTTCTCTGAGGCTGAGAGAATGTGACTTGCCTGAGCTCACCCATTGAATATCCATGGCTGAGCAGGGTTTCAGATACTTGGTACTTGAAGATCTTTAATATTAAGAGATGTTCTTTTGAATTATTTAGGTGCATCCTGGAAACTAACAAAGGAGCATTGGAAGTAGGTTTTCTGTGCCCTTTTAACTGCTAACAGGTTGATAGTTCAATACTGGAAAGGTAACTTTCCTCTACTTGTGATTCAATGAATAGAAGCCCTAACAATGCTTGTAATATTTGCAAGGATTATCCACAAATAAAACTTGCAAATTTACTTATATTTGGACATTTGGTCAGCTTTTGTACAAATTTATTAATGTGGTTTTTCTTGGTTTGGACATGGTTGGTTTTTCTCTTTTTGTGTTTTCATTTTTCTACTTTGTTATATTGAAATATTATAGTGTGCAACTGAAAACCTTCCTTGTGTACTTCTACTGTGCTATTAAACATTGAATTAAAAAGTCCCAGTTTGCTTTTCCTACTCCCACTTTCCCCTCAGCTTGCTTTATTTGCTGCAAACTGACTTCCAAGTACAAAAGTACTTTCCACCCCATTAACTCACTAGGTAGGAGGGGAGAGAAAGGGCAGAATTTTGCCCTTCCCAGTAACCTTGGGCAAAACTCAGTCTATTCCACTGTCAAAATCCTCTTACCCTCAGGAAGTTCTGCCTAATGTTTAGGTGGAATCTGTTTTCCTGTGGTTTGAATCCATTGCTCCATGTCCTAGTCTCCAGAGCAGCAGAAAAGAGGCTTGCTCCATCCTCCATATGACATCCTTTCAAATATTTAAACGTGGCTATCATGTCACCTCATAAGCTTCTCCTCTCCAGGCTAAACATACTTGGCTCCCTTTGCCCCTCTATCATTTTGGTCACTCTCCTCTGGACACGTTCCAGCTTTTCAATATCCTTCCTGAACTGTGGTGCCCAGAACTGGACACAGTATTCCAGGTGGAGTCTGACCAAAGCAAAAGAGAGCGATACTATTACTTCCCCTGATCTTGACACTATGCTCTTATTGATGCAGCCTAGAATTACATTGGCTTTTTTAGCTGCCGCATCACACTGCTGACTCATGTTCAGCTTGTTCTCCGCTAAGACTCCTAGATCCCTATCAGATGTAGATGAAGGAGACTCCACCACACTCTGAGGCAGTGCATCCCACTGTTGAGCTGCTCTTACCATAGGAAGTTATCGGTAATGTTTAGGTGAAATCTCTCTTCCTGAAGTTTGAAGCCATTGCTCCGTGTCCTAGTCTCCTGACCAGCACAAAACAGGCTTGCTCCATCCTCCACATGACATCCTCTCACATATCTAAACGTGGCTGTCATGTTGCCTCTTAAGCTTCCCTTCTCCAGGCTAAACAGACCCAGCTCCCTAAGCCAACCCTCACAGGGTATGGCTTGCGGGTTAGTGTGGTGTTCCAGAAAGCTACATGGCTTGCCTAGTGTTACCAGGGTAACCCTTGGAATGCGATTGTGACGTCATCAATGCTCCCTGGCGGGGAATTCTAACTGCCCCCCCCAGCAGATCCCGCAAGCGCAGGAGAAGCAGGGCTGGAGAGAGGCTATCTCAGGGTTAAAGCCACAGAGTCGCGATTCCCAGAGCGGCAGCAAGGACTTTTACCCCCCTCCCAAGACCCTTCCCACTTCCTGCCTCCTTCCTCTCTCTCTCTCTCTCTCCGGAAGTCTTTGCAGCCCCCCACCTCTCCTCCCCTCCAAGGAGTTTGGGAAGCCGCTGGTGGGGAGAGAGAAGTAAGTGGGGAGGGGAGGGGAGGGGAGGAAATAAAGGCAAAAGGGGAAGAAATGGCGGGGAGGGGAGGCTGTGCCTGAAATGGGGGCTTCTTGAGCTCTCCGAGGTGGGAGAAGGCTGTTCCACTGGCTTGCGGTAGGGCTTTGGGCGTTGGGACTCCGACTCTGGGGTCCGCCGGGCCTTGGAAGCCCACTGGGCGACCTTGGGCAGGTCACACTCTCTCAGCTTCGGGGGAAGGCAGGGGCAACCCTCCCCTGGCCGTATCTCGCCCAGGTTCGCCCTCTGTCGTCTCTGTTATGAATTTGGTGATTCTCAAGAGGGTGTGATAAAAGCAAGGGCGAGGAGGGAATGGGAAATAATTCTCTGAGAAACAGGAGGGAATACTTTTTTCTCCTCTTGCTGCTTTCTCCCCAGTCCTACTTGGAGTAGACGCATTAGAGCCAGTGTGACAACTTGGGCCATTTCTGCACTAGCCTGTTATAGCGCGATGATTCCACTTTCAACCTCCTCTGGAATCCTGGGGTTTGCAGTTTCGGGAGGGGCCGGCCGGCCCCTCCCGAAACTGCAAACCCCAGGATTCCAGAGGAAGTTGAAAGTGGAATCATCGCGCTATAATAGGCTAGTGTGGAAATGGCCTTAGTCATGACTGATTCAAATCCCCCTGTCTTCAGGAGAACTGGCTAAGGCCATTTCCGCACTAGACTGTTATAGCGCTATTATTCCACTTTCAACCTCCTATGGAATCCTGGGGTTTGCAGTTTGGGGAAGGGCTTAGGCCCCTCCCTAAACTGCGAACCCCAGGATTCCATAGGAGGTTGAAAGTGGAATAATAGCGCTATAACAGTCTAGTGCGGAAATGGCCTAAGCTGTCATCTAACTGTTAGGCAGACTTTCTTGGGACTAAGTCCCCATTAGAGTCACCATTAAGTCGGAAACAGTTTGAAGGCACAGAAGAAGTGCCACTCGTGGCTTGGGTTTGCCAGATTCAAAACTGGACAAGGCTCCCGTACCTTTAACAGTTATGCAGAAGAAGGAATTCCAGCAGGGGCTGGTTGTTACCTGGTTGTGGGAGAATCATAGAATCATAGAGTTGGAAGAGACCCGAGGGGCCATCCAGTCCAACCCCCTGCCATGCAGGAACACCCTCAAAGCACTCCCGACAGATGGCCATCCAGCCTCTGCTTAAAAGCCTCCAAGGAAGGAGACTCCGCTACACAAGAAGCAGCGCTTGTTGACATTTCCTCTTCTACACAACCATTAAAGGTACAAGCAGCTCTCCAGTTTCCATTTTGGCAACACTAGACTGATACCACTAGCAGGTTGGATTTGCTGCATTCAGAACTGGAGAAGGCTCATGTGCCCTTAAGAGTTGTGCAGAAGAGCAAATTTCAGCAGGGCTGGTTGTTACCTGGTTGTAGGAGAAGCAGTACCTGCTGACAATTTGGGCCTTTCTTCACTACACTGTTATAGTGCTATTATTCCATTTCTGACCTCCTGTGGAATTCTGGAGTTTGTAGTTTACTGAAGCCAAAGAGCTCTCTGGCTGAAAGAGAGGCAGTTCCCCCCCCCACCAAAACCCTTGCAAACCAAAGGATTCCACAGGAAGTTGAAAATGGAATAATAGCACTATAACAATATACTGTGGAAAGACCTTTACTTTTCTACACAACCATTAAAGGTACAAGGAGCCCTCCAGTGTTCATTCTGGTCACCCTAGACTCATGCCATTTTTCTGTCAGCTGTCTACAACTCTCTCTCTCTCTCTCTCTCTCTTTCTTTCTTTCCTAGAAACTTGTTGTGAACCACCAGCCAATAGCTGGTGGAGTGGTGGATTTTTCAGCCATCTTGGCATGAAGAGCATGGTTTCCACCATAGTCTCTGTTCCCCCCACCAAAAAGTATAATTAGGAAATTTCTTCCTTTCTTCTTCTTGGGACCTCTTTTTTGCTTTCTGATTTTCCATGAATTTTATGCTGTATGAATCTGAGAACATCAAAAATCCATTTCAAGACCATTTTTAACCTGCAGAAAAGAGAGGGCAGGGAAGCAGGCAGAGATCCAGGCTCTGCAGATGTCAGGGTCCCAAGGGTTTTATCCTTGCCCTCCCTTCTCAGACCTGAGTCTGGAAGAGTATAGCCAAGGGAACAGGAGGACAGAGTTTTGTTTGAGATAAGAGAATTGTTAGAGGAGGTAATCCAGGACTTCCCCCCAGAGTTACTGTCCTTTTCTGTCTTTTAATGATTTAATATTTATTTATTTTAGTGGAAGATACAAACTTTTCACAGAGTCTCTGGGCCTTTCTGCCCTATACTGTCACTGTGCTATTATTCCACTTTCCACATCCTGTGGAATTCTGGGGTTTGTAGTTTCCTGAGGCCCAAGAGCTCTCTGGCTGAGAATTCTAAAGGCCCCTCCCTAAACTGCAAGCCCCAGGATCCCATAGGATGTTGAAAGTGGAATAATAGCACTATGACAGTGTAGTGTGGGAAGGCCCTCTGTTTGAAAATCCCCAAAGAAAGAGGGTCTACACATACAAAGAATTTCCTGAGGAGCACTTCATCCACTGCTATGGAAAATAGAAGAACAAGAAAAGAAACAAAAAACATAAACAGTATTCATGTATTACTGAAACTAAACTAAATGAATTGTTCTTTTTAGTCTTGATAGTCATCTGCTTTTTTTTTTTTTACAGGAGGAAGTCCTTTTTTTTTTTTGAAAAGTATCTTTCTTTTTGGAAGGTAAAATAAGTGGGGACAGAAGCGCTTACATCCTCTGAAATATGTGGTTCTAAGGCAACATCTCCACTTCCCTACCATTGCCTTAAGAAAGAAATTGGCAGCCCAACAAAGAGACTCCTTGAGGTTGAATGGAGATGGAAGAGCCAAATCCAGCTGGTCCTAAAGCAGAAAGAGGATATCTTGATATCACTGAGAGCAGTGGAGAATTTTGGGAAAAAACGGCTCAGAAGGATCTTGCCAAGGAGATCAGCAGCTCAGAGGAACAGCGTCAGCGCTTCAGGGAGTTCCGCTACCAAGATGCCAAAGGGCCCCGGGAGGTTTGTAGGCAAATCCACAAGCTCTGCAACCAATGGCTGAAGCCAGAAAAGCACACAAAGACTCAGATCCTGGACCTGGTGATCTTGGAGCAGTTCCTGGCTGTCCTTCCCCCAGAGATGGAGAGCTGGGTCAGAGAGTGTGGAGCAGAGACTAGTTCCCAGGCGGTGGCCCTGGCAGAAGGTTTCCTCCTGAGCCAGGCAGAGGAGGAGAAGCAGAAGGAAGGAGAGGTAAGAACATCTTGTTTTGATAATTCCAAGGGGCAGAAAATATGGGGAGAGATATCCTAAACACTGTAGTTCTTTGTTTGTCTGTTTTCTAGAAATTGGTCAAAAAAAGAATGTTTCAAATGAGGGGATGAGGTGGTGGTGTTGTGATGTAATTTTGTGAAAGACAATGCCTGAATCTTCCAGTGGGTCTACAGGTGCTTCTTTCTCCTTGCAGAAGCAGGCATGGAGCACTTGCAGCCACACAAAGAACTTGGTTAATTAGTGGAAGGTCCAGAAGGGTGGAAAGGAGTTTGGTATCTCCTGGCCTAAGCCTTTTCTTTCCCTCTCCTTCCTTAGAACACAATCCTAACTCACTAAGATGGCAGAAGATTGGATGACAGTAGGCCAGCTGAAATGCTGTTGAATCAAACTCTTCACAGTATAGTCATGTTGGATATTAACACAACTATGGCTCAGGTCTGAATTTTTGCCAAATGTGTGTTTTATTTGTGTAGGAGAAATCCCTCTGTTGACTGATCTCTGAGTTTAGCTGGCAAAAGAGATTTTTGCAAGCATAAAGGCAGTTCTGCCAACACAAGAGGCTTTTGCATTGTCTTAAATCCCCTAAAGCCAGTGCATCTCTAAGCTATGACTCCATTGTTTATATTTTCTGTTCTTTTAAATATTCTGAACTACCCGTAATTTAAAAGGATTTTAAAAGAACCTTTGTTTATAGCTAGGTGAAATGCTTGAATACATATCAGCTTTCTGCTGAAAAGGCAGTAATACTAACACCAAGCATACATCCATAAGAAATATATGTGCCACCACAGAAAAGACTTTCTGTTTCGTATGTACAAAATGCATTTCTCCCACTGATGGCACTCAGTGAAGGGCTTCATCTTTGGCCATTTCCACCCTCCACTATTATAATGCTACTATTTTGTTCCACTTTCAACATCCTGTGGAATTCTGGGGCTTGTAGTTTACTGAGATCAACGAGCTCTCTGGCTGAGAATTCTGAATGCTCCTCCCCTAAACTGCAAACCCCAAGATCCATGACATGTGGAAAGTGGAATAATAGCACTGTAACAGTGTAGTGCAGAAATGGCCTTTGTCTTAATGGAGGGACAGATTGGTTGGGAAGAGGTACCTCTACAGGTGTTTAGGTCCCAGTCAGTGAGACCTTGAAAGGTAAACATTGGTACGTGGAATTGGGCTCAGGAAAAATAGATAGCCAATGTGGTTCTTTCAGCAAATGACTCATTGTTTCATTTTCTCACTGCTGTTTTCCCTGCCCTTGTTCTTTGTTCTTCTCCCAGGTGAAAATGGAGTTAGGCAAAGCAGCCAGAGCTTTCATGCAGGTTGAGGAAACTCCATTGGACACCCAACAGAGGACAGAGATAAGGTGGATTCTGCGGGGAGACAACAGAGGAGCTTCATCTATTGGTATGGAATCATGGGTTCTCCGTATGTTTGGCCTTCCTTTCCTGAGAGCATCCTTGGCGCTTCTGTGCCAGTTTCATATTCCCCTTGACCCTGGGAAAAAGAGCCAGCATGTTGTAGTGGTTTAAGTGTTAGACCAGGACTCCAAGAGACCCGGGTTTGAACCCTACTCAGCCATGGAAATCTACTGGGTCACTTTGGGGAAATCACACTGTTCATAGCCTCAGAGGAAGGCAAAGGCAAACCCCCTCTGAAGAAATCTTGCCTAGAAAACCCCATGTTTGGGATCACCAGACTTGAAGGAGCCCTGGTGGCGCCATGGTTAAATGCTGATACTGCAGCCACAAGTTGTGAGTTCGATCCTCCCGGGCTCCAGGTTGACTCAGCCTTCCATCCTTCCGCAGGTTGGTAAAATGAGTACCCAGCTTGTTGGGAGCAATTAGCTAAAAAAACACATTGTAAAACGCTTAGAGAGCACTTAGCTGATAAGCGGTGTAGAAATACACGTGCTATTGCTACTGCTACGAAGGCACACAACAACAACAACTGGGGGAAAAGATCTTGTCTTGGGCTTATGAACACATAAAATCAGAATTTGATTCCAACCATTAAAGACGTTAGAGAAATCCAAGCTAGCCCTTAGAAATTTATAGAAAAACTTCATGAATATATTTCTTCTTTATGCCATTTCTACACTTCTTATTTGTTTCTAGAAACTGTACTATACAGTACTATACAGCTGTAATGGGCCCTTTTAGCCCAGCTAGTCTAACCCATCTATTAGAAGAAGAGCCTCCCCTTCAGGTCGCTGCCTTTGAAGACCTCCAAGTGAAGGAGGGGCTGCTTTAATATTCCCCTGACTTTGCTCATGGACTGGGTGCGTCTCTTTGGCCTTTCAAACACAAGAACATCAGAATTTGGCTCCAATTATGAAAAACTTTAGGAAACTCCAGACCACCATTTGGAATAGCTTCATGGTGGTATTTTCTAGGGATGAGACAAATCCAGAATTTTCCGGATTAGGATCCCTGGAAGGTTCTGGGAATCCACGAATCTTGAATCTTTCGAATCCTTTTCTTAAAAAGGGTTTTAAAAGCAATCGTCCACTCAGCAGGCCGCCTCCAAAACGTTGGCACCTGTGGCAGCAGTGCTGGGGGTGAAGAGAAGGGATGACGGCCCTCTTTTCACACCCCTGCCGCAGCGGGCTCAGGCTCTGGGGTGTGCAGGAACTTACTCGCCCCTGCGGACCCAATCCCAGGCATTCACACTCACTCAGGCCCCGGGGCTTGCAGGAGCATGGCTATGGCCAGCCCTACTCGCCCCTGGGGACCTGATCCCAGGCACTTGTGCTCGCACAGGCCTCAGGGCTTGCAGGAGCACAGCCATCGCTGGCCCTACTCACCTCTGCGGGCCCAATCCTGGGCACTCACACGAGTGCAGGCTCTCATTTGCTGTGCACGCTGTTCCTGCACGGAGGGCTGGAATGTGTGCGGGGGAATGAGGGGGCACTGGGCACTTCTGGATTCGAAAGATTCCGCTTGCCTGTTTTCCCCTGCGGATTCAAATCTGCAAATCCCGAATCCTTGCCAAGGATTTGAGGATTTCGCCCATCCCTAGTATTTTCTTCCTTAGCCCCTTTGTTCACTTCCTATTTGTTTCTAAAAACTGGGGTGGCAGAACCATTTGAAATGAACTGACAGGGGCCCTCCTAGGCCCTCTTGTCCAATCCTCGGCTCAGTGCCACAAACACAGAATTAGAGCCTCCTCTTTAGGCTACTAATCCAAACAAGAGGGAGCACATTGCTACTCTGGGTAGTTTTTTTTTGCTGTCCATCTTCTCTTACCATCAAAATGTTTCTATGTACTGTTGGTCCTCCATGTTTCCGGGTTTGACTTTCACAGATTTGATTATTTGTAAGTTTCTCCAACACCTGCTCCCTCCACCTCAAACATTTCTTTTCCAGGGGAACCTTCCCTCTCGGCAGCTCCAATCGGGGCCTTTAAAAAAAACCTTTAAAAACTACTTCTGGTCCTCTCTTCCTCCAACAGCAGCTGCCTGAATAGCTAAGGATGGCTCACAGCCCAATTTCTCAGCACCACAAGCCCTCTCCCAATACAACTCCATACCCAAGAAAGGAGATGGGCAAGAGGGAGAAAGTACAGGATCACCACCCACCCTGTTTCCCTCTCCTTTCCCTGACCCAGTTTCAACCTTGGATGCCTGCTCTTTCAACCATATCTTGGCCTTCTTCCCACAGATATGCATATTGATATCTGTGATTTTTCCACTTTTGTGAGGGTTCTGTGACCCTCACTGTAGCAAATCTGAACCGCCAACTGTATAATAATAATGGTAATAATAATAATCATGATGATGATGGTGGTGGTGGTGGTGGTGTTTATTTATAACGCCCTTTACACCAAAGGGTGGAACATCAGCATACACAATTATGGACAAAGACAATAAAACAAAACACCACAACAGAGGAATTAAAAGAGCAAGGCCAAGAATTTAACTGGTTCCCATGGAGACAATTAAAAGAGAGATTTAAAATGGATCAAAAATTATGTGGGTTTGAAAGAAATGAAAATGAACTGGGTGTATTGATGAAAGGGGACCAGAAAAAGACAATTTCCAGATTTTACAAAATATTGCTACAAAGAGAAATGGAATCAGAAATTGTTAAAAATAACAGGGTTAGATGGGCTCAAAATATAGGACATCCAATCGAGTTGGATACATGGGTGAGGGCACGGAAGACAGATGTAAAATTTACACCAAGTTTGAATTTAAGACAATTTTTTTATATACTGTTATATAGATGGTACATGACACCTGTAAAACTGAAAAAAAAAATAACAAGAAATGGGAATGGAAAATGCTGGAAATGTGATGAGAAAGAGGGATCTTTTTTCCATATGTGGTGGACCTGTAAAATAGCAAAAAAAGTTTTGGAAAGAAATACATGATGAAATTCAAAGATTGTATGGTTTTAACTTTGAAATGAAGCCAGAACTCTATTTGTTGAATATGTTAGGGCAACAAAGAGAAATAAGATCTCATCAAAAGACATTGTTATATATAATAACTGCAGCAAGACTGACTTATGCTCAACATTGGAAAGAAAGAAAATATATTGATATAAGAGAATGGAAATTCAAAGTCCTGGATATGGTAGCAATAGAAAAGTTAACTTTTTCACTCAAAAATAAGCCAATCCACGGCTTTGAAAGAGAATGGCAAGAAGTATTGAATTGGATAAAAGAATAAAATAGGGGAAAAGAACGAAAGATTGTGAGAAAGGTGAAAGACAAAATGAGGTAGTAAAAGATAAAATGTAAATAGTTAAATATAAGTTAAAAGTAATAGTTTACGATTGTGGTAAAACAGAGATAATGTATGGAATGGAACGTTTATATGGAATGGAATGTTAAACTCAGATTCAACTGGGAAAATTGATGTCTGGAAGCGGGGAAGGTTTTTTTTTTATTCTTTTTCATTTAAAATTTTAATTAAAATTACTTATAAAAAAACAACAACACAACAATACATGGAATAAAATCCTCAACACCCCACCAGTCACTACCCAGCTCAGCACCTTAAACACAACTCAGTGGCTTAAGATGGTGAGTCAAAGAGGGAGGTCTTCAACCGTTTACAAAAATGGGTCAGATCCTCCTCCAGCTGGAGGTCCAAAGGAAGACCGTTCCACAAATGTGGAGCTAGATCTTGAAAGGCTGGCAGCCTTGACAGAGCTGTATGCGTTGGTGGAACAGACAACATATCTCAAATCCTTGGATGGAACATACTGTGTGAGCTGAGCTGCAAGGTACTAAGGGAGGTTAAAACACAAAGCTTTAGAATCATAGAATCATAGAAATGTAGAGTTGGAAGAGACCACACGGGCCATCCAGTCCAACCCCCTGCCATGCAGGAACACCCTCAAAGCACTCCCGACGGATGGCCATCTAGCCTCTGCTTAAAAACCTCCAAAGAAGGAGACTCCACTACACTCCGAGGCAGCCTATTCCACTGCCGGACAGCCCTGACTGTCAGGAAGTTCTTCCTGAGGTTCAGGTGGAATCTCCTTTCCTGCAGCTTGAATCCATTGCTCCTTGTCCTGGTCTCTGGAGCAGCAGAAAACAAGCATATTCCCTCCTCTACATGGCATCCTTTCAGATATTTAAACATGGCTATCATGTCCCCTCTTAACCTTCTCTTCTGCAGACTAAACATACTTAGCTCTCTAAGTCATTCCTCATAGGGCATGGCTTCCAGGCCCCTCACCATTTTGGTCACCCTCCTCTGGACTTGCTCCAGCTTGACCATGTCCTTCTTGAATTGGGGTGCCCAGAACTGGACACAGTATTCAAGATGAGGTCTAACCAAAGCAGAGTAGAGTGGTACCAGTACCTCCCTCGATCTAGACACCATACTCCTATTGATGCAGCCAAGAATTGCATTTGCTTTCTTGGTTGCCGCATCACACTGCTGACTCATGTTCAGCTTGTGGTCTATGAAGACTCCTAGATCCCTTTCACACGTACTGCTATCCAGCCACGTGTCCCCCATCCTATATTTCTGTATTCCATTTGTTCTACCTAAGTGTAGGATCTTACACTTCTCTCTGTTGAATTTCATTTTGTTAGCCTTGGCCCAGCCCTCCAATCTATCCAGGTCATTTTGAATTTTGATCCTGTCCTCTGGCGTATTAGCAACCCCTCCCAATTTGGTGTCATCTGCAAATTTGATGAGCATGCCCTCTATTCCTTCATCCAAATCGCTGATAAAAATATTGAACAGCACTGGGCCCAGGACAGAACCCTGTGGCACCCCGCTAGTCACTTCTCTCCAGGATGAAAAGCAGCCATTCGTGATCACCCTTTGGGTTCGGTCAGTCAACCAATTACAAATCCAACTAACAGTAGCCCTGTCTAGCCCACATTTTACCAGCTTCATTGCAAGAATGTCATGGGGAACTTTGTCAAGGGCCTTACTGAAATCGAGATATGCTACATCCACAGCATTTAAATCCAGGACCAAAAGTTTGAAACAGGCCCTGGCCTGAACTGGTAGCCAGTGAAGGGATCTCTGGGGAGAAGAAATCAGTGAATATTTTAGCAGATTTAAAACAACCCAGACAGCATTGTTCTGAATTAAAACCAGAGGAAGAAGGGAGCAGAAAGGCAAACCTGCCAGTAAACTATTACAATAATCCAGGCATGAGGTAACCAAGGGCTGGACAAGCAGATGGGCAGCCTCTGCAGTCAGGAACCCCTGGATCCTGTGGATATTCAAAAGATGGAAATTACATGCCTTTGCTGTAGCCCCGATTAAGGTCCTCAAGTCTTACTGGGGAAGCAAGATATACAGTTCAAATGAAATCTGCCTTCTGTAACTTAATTCCAGTTTATCTACCACTACCCTCTAGTATAACAAAACACAAGTTTTTGCTTGCTTCAGTGTTGTTGTTGTTGTGTGTCTTCAACTCATCTCCGATTTATGGTGACTCTAACGTGGACCTATCAAGGAGTTTTCTGTGGCTGAGAGGATGTGACACGCCCAAGGTCACCCAGTGGGTTTCCATGGCTGAATGGGGAATTGAACCCTCATCTCCAGGATCATGGTCCAATACTCAAACCACTACACCATGCTGGCTGTTCATTGTTGTGGCTTCTTCATTGACATCACTGTAGGATGTGGTGGCTGTGGATTTTGGGACTGGGTGCAGGGTTGGTAGAGGCATCAGCCATGGGAGGAATGGGGGACCACCGCTACTGACACGTGCACAAGAACATGTTGGATGCCTCCTTCTGCGTGATTTCCAAAGGTCCAGCCGCTTGCCAAATGAGTGTTCCAGGTGTTCACTCATTTTTGTTTTTATAATCTGCCTCAAGATTTAAGTTTTTGAAAAAGTGCTTCTGGTGGCAGATTGAATGCAGTCTAGGAATGGATTTCCCAAGTGGTTATAAAGTATACAATATTCACCCACCTCCTGTTTCTCCCTCGCAGGTGGTGAAATGGACCTCTGGCCTTGTTTAACAGCTTCTCCTGTAGCAATGGACATGGTTGGAGTCCAGCCAGAGCAGGTAGGACTAGATCAGTGGGAGGTGAGTTCTCTAGAGTTAGGTAGAGGAGAGAACTCTCTGGATGTCCTGGTTCTGAATAGAGATGCAGTATGGAAAATTTTCCTATATATTTCCATGTTTGTGTGTGTGTTTATCTATTCTTGCCTGGGTTGTTGTACTGTAATCAAACATGTTAGATAGGCTAAATAAAGGATATGATGTTCTTCTTCTAAAGAGACAAGCCTGGGGCTCAGAGGAGCAGACTAACAAATGAAAACACTGCTAAGCCTATTTCTGTTACACAAAATCTCTTGCTTCTCAGTCAATCACAAGTACAAGTAGTGCAGACAAATGGCGGTAGGTTATGTGTACCCGCAGACTCATTTACATCCTTTAGTAAAATAAAATGCTCAACTGGTTGCACTGAATAAAACCTGCTGATATAATTAAATACCTCCAGGGCTGTCCAAGAGGAGGAGGCAGGCCTGTTCTCTGCTGCCCCAGAGGTAGGACTGGGTTTAATGGTTTGAAGTTACAGGAGAGTAGATTTCAATTGAACATTAGAAAGAATGTCTAGAAAGAAGGCTTTCTGTTGGGCCCACTACCATTCCAGGTTCACCTGGGTAAGGACACGGGAAAGAGCCTTCTTAGTGGCTGCTCCTACCCTCTGGAACTCTCTTCCACAGGAGGCTGGGCTGACCCCCTCCCTGCTTTCCTTTCACCAGCAGGCAAAAACATTTCTTTTTAAGCAGGCCTTTAATGAGTGAGCTGGAGACTTTTTACTTGTTTATTAGCTGCTTTTAAAAATCTATTGTAAATTTTATAATTTTATGTCTTTTAATGTTATAATTGTTTATAAGCTTTTAATGTTTTTTTAAGAACTTTTGGAAGCCATCTTAGGAGAAAAGGCAGCATATAAACTCAATAAACAAGTAAATAAATAAAATGTCTTGATGATAAGAGTGTGTCAGCAATTGAAACAGTTGTCTGGGGTCTCGTTCTCTGAACGTCTTCAGAAAGAGACCAGACAATTACATGCTGGGGATGCTTTAGCTGGAGAGCCTGCATTGAGCAAGGGGTTGGACTCGATGGCCCATGAAGCCTCTTTCGACTCAATGATGCATCAGATACAACTCTCTTTAGGCATGTGGTCTTAAAAAATGATACTCTTTCAGGTGTAGTGTTTTTTTTTGTCATTGTTAAATATTGGAAATACATATACTCCTGGGACTGTTGTACTCTGGACATGTCACAAGATGACATGACTTATTGGGGGCGGAATCAGTAGGAAAAGGAAGAGGGTGCAGTACAAGTGAGTGGATTCAATCAAGGAAGCCACAGCCTGTGTTTGTAAGACCTGCGCGGGGCAGGCGATGGCCGGAGATCTTGGACGTGTCCCATTCACAGAGTTGTCAAAAGCTGAAGTCAGCATGATGACAGATAAGAACAACAAATATGTTATTCTCTTTATGTTAGTACAGATATTCAAATAAAATAATTTAGACACAAAACATTATTGTCATCATCATTTTTATTTATGGTCCACTTTTTTCCCAGGTTCCGACTCAAAGCGGCTCCCAACAATTAAAAAGACATAGTTAAAACCCATAGAATACAAAAGTTAAAACATAATTAAACCATCAAAAACAGTTAAAATAGTGTTAAAACACATAATTAAAAACTCAGACACTAATCAACACAAAATCCAGCATACTCTATTAGACAGGCCAGATATAATCACACATTGAACACCTGTCTGAATAAAAATGTCTTTACCTGATTGTGGAAAGACAGTAGGAAGGATGCCAGTCTGACTTCTCTGGGAAGGGAGTTCCATGGTGTGGGGGCAGCTGCTGAGAAAACCGTCTCCCATGTTCCCACCAGATGTAACTGTGAGAGTGGTGGGATGGAGAGGAGGGCTTCTCCAGCAGATCTCAAAGCTTGGGCTGGTTCATAAGAGAGAATATGGTCCTTCAACTAACCTGGACCTGAGCCATGTAGGGCTTTAAAGGCCATCACCGGCCCTTTGAATTGCACCTGGAAATGGACCGGCAGCCAGTGCAGCTATTGCAACAAAGGAGTTGTGTGGTCCCTGTAGCAATCTGGCTGCGGCTCCTTGAATATAACATTTAAGTCACCCATGCTAAATCAGATATTATTCAGTACTGTAATTCTACTTTCTCTGGGAAAAAAAAAATCACTGGCTCTGAAATTATAGAAAAAGCTCTGCTGGACCAAAAGCCAATTTAATTCAGCATCTTTTCCTCCAAAGCATTGCTCAGGTGTCTGCGAATCTTACAGACAGTATATAAAGATTGTAGCAGAACCCCTTCCTGCTATTGTTCCTCAGAACTGGTATTCAAATGCTTGCCACCTCTTGTCCTCAAGAGAGAGCAAATAACCTTCTTCTCTAGCAGCCACAGGCAACCTTACTGTCCATTAATTTGTTTTCTCTCCTTTGTCCTGGTGAATTTAGGACAACTTGTGGAGGCATATGCTGAATGATAACTACATACTGTTTGTTTCTAAGCTGGTTCTTCGGTTGAAAAGGCTGACAGACACAGCAGTCCCTGGTCTCAGTCTTAGAGTTCCTAAAATAACTTATAACTGAAATAGAAAGGCTTCAAAACAGATAAGAGAATGAGTTTTATGTTTCAGTTATATTTGATCACCTACTTCTGTCACTCCCTCTGGAGCAGACTGATGAAAAAGCTGTTGCTAGAAGACAGCCGAGGGAGAGAGGAGGTTAGACCAAGCTGGCCGAAGAATAAGACTGTCCCCATTTCTTTTTCTCCCTCCCCTGAAACCTGACAAATGATGTGCCTTTGTCCTGAATTTCCTGAGCATACTGAATTGCATCTTTATAGGCTGTAGAGGTGTAGCTTCAGTGAGAACAATATGATGGCTTTGCCCTGCTATCTCCAAATAAGAATTCTGACCCCTCTGATGAAATTTTCCCCTTATTTCTAGTGCTGCAGTAACTTAAAACTTTGGTGGAGCCTTAAGAAATACAATTTAAGCATCCAAAGAAAAGAAGCAGACGGTTACCAAGGGAATGTGTATGCAGCAAATACAAGAGGTCTAGGTGTGAACTTAAGAGCCAGTGTGGTGTAGTAGTTTGAACATTGGATTATAACCCTGGAGACGAGAGTTCAGTTCCCCACTCAGACATGGAAACCCATGGGATGACCTTGGGGATGCCACACACTCTCAGCCCTTTCCATAAGTCAGAAAAAACTGGCACATGACAACAACAACAAGGTGTGAACTATTTTCATAGTCTGGGATGGTGGAAACATGGAGAATGAAGGAAAATTTCAAAGATAGGAGGAATTCTTTTTGGGGGGTACAGTGCTCTCATTCCACCCCCCCCCATAACTACGTAACTTGGCTGCTTCAAAGTCGTAGCGAGAGGGAAGGAGAAAAATGTTTCTGCTATCCTCTTTCTTTACATTATGCCTCATTTTATAAACCTATCATGTTGTTACTGTTATTTTTCTGTTGAAGGTTGGGCTTATCGTTATTAAATACTAGGCAGTAGTGTGGTAATGATAGACACACTAAAAGAAGTATATCTTGTAGATTATCTTAGAACCAAAAGCTGGTGAGTTAGAAGTCATCTATATGTATTTTTGGCCCCTTTTTAGGTCAGTTGCAGTCTAGTTTAATTTAGTATGAAGTTAGATATTAGAGTTTGTTTGTTTACTTACTGTTTGTCTTTTTTAATCCCCTATATGTTGTTTTATATATTAAATACATGTTTCAATAAAACTATTTTTGAAAACCTTTTTCTGAACTGAAAAAACTAAATACAGTACAGCTTTTCCATATAAGACAGGAGTGAAAACTGTGCAAGCCTCCACATGATATTGAGCTGCAATTGCCAGCTTTCTTCAACACTGTGTATTCTGGGTAAGGATGATGGGAATTGCAGTCCAACAACATCTGGAAGCCTTCACAGTTCTCACCCTTGATGGAGGAGAGTCTGCCAAGCCTCCTAATTTTTTTGCTTTCCTTCTTCTTCACCTTCTCCAACTCTGTGAGTTGCTATTAGTGATCAGGATGACCAAAACAGGGCCTATTATGATCAAGATGGACTGTGCCCTAATTTTGTATAAATTGATTGTAATATTGGGTATTTTATTATCAGTTACTTTTGTCATGATCCTTCATGTAGATTTTGCTTTGACAACTACTCAGTGTCCTATCTCAGTCCAGGCAACACAGCTGATAATTCAAACAAAACAAACTGAATAGCTCCCAGCTCGTTACTTAGTTTTATTCAGTAAGTACAAGTTCAAAATAAAGTCCAACAGGGTTCAAAAGCAAGAAATCCAGAGCCAGTCAGGGTAATCCAGAGTTAGGCACAGAGCAAGGCATCCAGGAAACAAAGAGGTCAGGTAAGCTCTGACAACTCCTGGAGGGGAAGGATGGCAGCTATATAGGTCAGCCACCTGCCGCAGCTGCTGCCTGATTAATTGTTGCCAGTTATATATTCTCTGGGATCCGTGTAGGCTCTCTCGTTGTTGTCTGTGTTCAGCAAAGGTAGGTACTGTTAAGTTATCCTCTGTGTCCAAAGGGGCAGGACTTTCTGCTGGAGCAGGCACCGCTCCTTGTTCTGTTTATGGCACTGTAACCTCTTCTTGTATAGCAGGTCCTGGCATGCCCCCTGTTTCAAATTCTGAGTCAGCATCCATGTTCTGGAAGCAGAGCATGACTCTCAGGAGCCTTTGCGTTCTAGAAGAGAACTCACAGCCAGACTACAGTGTGGTAATTTTTTGCTTTTGTTTCAGCACCTGGAGGCTTTTGAAGAGGTGGCTGTGCATTTCTCGGAGGAGGAGTGGGCTCTGCTGGGTCCAGGTCAGAAGGCACTATACAGGGAAGTCATGGATGAGACTCATGGGATTGTGGCCTCTCTGGGTAAGGCTCCCTCTGTGCTTTGCTGATAAATCTTAGAACTAAGAAATGCTCATACTGTTGGTCTGTATCCATGTTTGAGAATCTTCCACACTGGGCTTGGCAGACATTTTGGATAGGCATTCTAGAGGTTGTAGAGTATCCATGGAGATATGTTCCAGACACCTTATCCATGGGATATATGTTCCAAGACCCCCAGTGGATGCCTGCAACCATGGATAGTACATGCTTTTTCCTGTCGTTGCTGGGTGCCTTCAGGTTGTTTCTGACTTAGGGCGACCCTAAGGTAAACCTGTCACAGGGTTTTCTGGGGCTGAGAGCGTGTCATGCACCCAAGGTCATTCAGTGGGTTTCTGTGGCCAAGCGAGGAATCAAGCCCTGGTTTTCAGAGTTGTAGTTCAATGTTCAAACCACTACACCTTGCTGGCTCTATATATTAAATGACTGATGGGCAGATAGTATATATAGCTTGGATATGCTGGAAAAAGAGATGATTCATGTCCCAGGTGAGATGGAGTGGACAGGTGAGATTTTGTCATGCTACTCAGACTGGCACACAATTTAAAACGTATGAATTGTTTATTTCTGGAATTTTCCATTCGATATTTTTGGACCACAGTTAGACCATGGGTATCTGAAACCATGGAAAGCCAACGCGTGCGGGGGGGCGCTACTGTAATCCAAAAAGGGAACTTTTCTGACCTCTGGAAATATAGGATAAAATGCTGGATTATTTTTGTTTAATGTGTGGGGGAAAGCCCAAGGGTTGAACTGGCCTTTATTAAACATATCAACATATGAGTCTGCTGTCTTGATTGCGTTGTCTACTCAAGTGGTTCTTAATCTGGGGTTCAGGGACCCCTGGGGGTCTGTGGAGCCCTCATAGGGGGTCCGCAAAGCCCTGCCGCTAGACACCACCAGCAGCACCAGCAACTGGGATGTGGTAGTGTGTGTGTCGGGGGGGGGAAGGTTGCAGGTTTTGTCACCGGAAAGCACACCCCTGCTGCCTCATCTCTGACAAAAGGGACACAGCAACAGGTATGTGTACATACCCAAACTATGACTCTGGAGACTAGGGCATGACCTCAGGCCATGGAAACTCATTGGGTGACCTCAGGCAAATCACAGTCTCTCAACCTCAAAGGCAAAGGCAACAAATCTTTCCAAGAAAACCCCTATGATAAGTTTGCCTTAAGGCCACTGTAAGTCAATTTTCAAAGGGGAGAGAGAGATGATGGTTAGAGAGAGATGATGGTTATGTAAGGTCCTACACTTAGGCAGAAATAATGGAATACAGAAATATAGGATGGGGGACACGTGGCTGGATAGCAGTACGTGTGAAAGGGATCTAGGAGTCTTCATAGACCACAAGCTGAACATGAGTCAGCAGTGTGATGCGGCAGCCAAGAAAGCCAATGCAATTCTCGGCTGCATCAACAGGAGTATGGTGTCTAGATCGAGGGAGGTACTGGTACCACTCTACTCTGCTTTGGTTAGACCCCATCTTGAATACTGTGTCCAGTTCTGGGCACCCCAATTCAAGAAGGATATTGACAAGCTGGAGCAAGTCCAGAGGAGGGTGACCAAAATGGTGAGAGGCCTGGAAAACATGCCCTATGAGGATAGACTGAGAGAGCTGGGTATGTTTAGTCTGCAGAAAAGGAGGTTAAGAGGGGACATGATAGCCATGTTTAAATATTTGAAGGGATGCCACGTAGAGGAAGGAGGGGGCTTGTTTTCTGCTGCTCCAGAAACCAGGACAAGGAGCAATGGATTCAAGCTGCAGGAAAGGAGATTCCACCTGAACCTCAGGAAGAACTTCCTGACAGTCAGGGCTGTCCGGCAGTGGAATCTGCTGCCTCGGAGAGTAGTGGAGTCTCCTACCTTGGAGGTTTTTAAGCAGAGGCTTGATGGCCATCTGTCGGGAGTGCTTTGAGGGTGTTCCTGCATGACAGGGAGTTGGACTGGATGGCCCGTGTGGTCTCTTCCAACTCTACATTTCTATGATTCTATGTTAGAAAGAACCTCCCCTTGTTCGTGACACTTTGTTTTGTACCTTCAAGTCACTTCCAAATTATGGCAACTCTAAGGTAAACCTACCACAGGGTGTTTTGTTTGTTTTGGCAAGATTTGTTCAGAGAGAATTTGCCTTTGCCTTCCTCTGAGGCTGAGAGAATGTGACTTGCCCAAGGTCGCCCAGTATCTGAGTGGGAATTTGAATCCTGGTTTCCAGAAACCTTAAATAAATAAATAAATGTTTGAATATTTAAACCTAAATTTAAATATTTAAATCCTGAGTTAAATCTTGGGAATCCCTGGCAACAAATTATATTTACAGAGGCTCCTCAGTAAAGAAAAGGTTAGGAACCACTGATCTACTCCATGGCCATGGTCTTGGAAGGTCCTACTTGGGGCGCTTCTGATCCCTGCTGTTTGGATTCCTAGTTGCAGAAATGCTGGGGAGATGCAAGCAGGGCATTGAAAATGCTGTAACAATACTATACTGGCAGCCAGTTATGGCTGTTCATTGTGGCTATTTTAAGATGCAATAGGATCCGCCTCCATTCTGTCATTTCTGTCCTCTTAGCTTTCAGATTTTTGACTTATTCCTTCTAAAATAATTATGTATATGCAAACTGTAAATTAGCCGCTGCTTTACTTTTTTTAATCAGTCTTTCAACACCTTAAGCAAATATTGTATTTACCTTTGCTTAAAGAATTACTGCATTGATTGAAAAAGCACAAGCAGTATGAGAGCCAGCTGTGGTGTATCAGTTTGACTGCCAGACTAGAACTCTGGGAGACCAGGGTTCAAATCTGCCATGGAGACCCTTGTCAAGGTTGTTGCCAGGCAGGCAAAGTTTTCGTATGAGTGGACGACAGAGAGAAGAGGCGGTGTGGCCAGACAGCCAGGTGCAAGGCCAGCAGGATTGTTTTGGCTATGTCTTGTGTATTAGAGAAGGCCACATGCCAGAGCACTGATTGGATCACCCCACTTGTTCCAGGGTGACAAGGTAGCATAAAAAGGCTGATGTTTGCCTTGACCAGCTACCAGTTAGACTCCCTAGCTGGACCTGCCATGCCATTGGCAGTATACTGTATGTAAGAGGAAATGCTGCCCGATTTTTCTCCGTTATCTTCTGTTTTTCCTCTTTGTCTGTTTTTGCTAAGCCTTATCTTAGAGTGCAGCAATAAATCAGTACTCTAAGCCTTATTTAATGAGCCTCTGGATTTTTTTTTTACTTCACTGGGACTCTCTGCTGCGGCGAAGCCTTGCTTCACAGATAGCACTCTGCTATTGCTCAGAGGAGCCAAATCCTGCCAACCCTAACAGACCTACTGAGGGAGACCTAGGGCAAGTTGCTGTCTCTTAGCCTTAGAGGGAGGCAATGGTGAACCCCTCGCTGAACAAATCTTGCCAAGGAAACCCCGTGATAGGATTGCCTTGGGGTCCCCATAAGATGGAGACGGCTTCAGGGCACAAACAAATAATACTATATGATTCTATTAATATATACTGTTCTTGTGTGCTGTGTTTACCATGTAAATAATCTTTAACTCACACCAGTCTTTAATCTATCACTTCCCAATAATATGTATTAATTTGTCACTAACAAGAAATTTTCTCAATAGTGATTGCCGCAGCGATCATGCAGTGCTGATACAGTATTGCTTTAGTACAAAGACTTAAACAAACAAAGAAAGACCTTGACTATGCTGTCTTGCATGTGCCCAGGTATATATCTCAGCAGAATTGTTAAATAATTTTGGTCAGCTCTTGTTCATGGCTTATTATTAATTCTAATGTCACATACAGTTCAATAATTTTGAATTTATTGTGTCAAACTGTCATGGAGACATAAAAATATGAGAAATATTTCAGCCATAAAGGTTATCGTATTTTTTCCTCCTGTCAGTTGCATTGGCCATTTCCGCCCTACACTGTTATAGTGCTATGATTCCACTTTCAACCTCCTGTGGAATTCTGGGGTTTGTAATTTCCCTGAGGCCAAAGAGCTCTCTGGCTGAGAATTCTAAAGGCCCCTCCCTAGACTGCAACCCCCAGGATTCCATAGGATGTTGAAAGTGGAATAACAGCACTATAACAGTGTATTGCGGAAATGGACATAGCATCATAAATGTTGTTTCCGCTTTAGCAATACAGTAGCCCTTCCACTTTTGCAAGAGTTTGGGGTGCAGAACCCTCACGAAAGTGGAGTAATTTCCCTACTGCACTCCCCCCATTCCCTTACCTTTTGTTCTGTTCTTTTCCTGTACCTGAGCAAAAGGCAAAGAAATGAGAGAGGGAAGCACCTCAGGTGGAGAAGGAAGGCATGCACATGCCTTCTTCCTCCCCATTCCCTTGCCTTTTGCCTCGGTGCACTTGCCTTCCTTCTCCACGCTGGTAAAATGCAAGGGGATGTGGTGGGGAGGCATGTGTGCGCCTCACAAATAATCAAATTTGCAAAGGTGAAACATACAAAGGTGAAGGGAGGACTATACTTCGTGATTTGTAAGTAATATGTCTAGATGTTACTCACTAATTGTATTAGTTGGAATAATTCATTATCTTTATGCAAAAGCTGTTATTAGATTTTAAACTGCTGTGATCAGGGGGTTGATGCAATAAGTGTTCTAGAAAAATCACTTTGCTCTGAACTCTGTGCAGAGATCATCACCACCATGGGCCTCCATGAAGATGAGCTTCAGAAAGGCAGATTCCATTTCCCCAGCCTGAGTTCCTATCATTGAGTTTATTTTTTTGATTTGTACTAAATATTGCAATCTTTCTTCCATTTTGAATTGTTAGTCTTGGGCTGAGTTGAAATCTTTTTGTGTGAAGCCTGTTTGTAAGTGGAGGACTGTAGGGTCCTTATCTGTTCGAACAGTTTCATCCTTCCCTCGCTCCCCTCCATTCCTTTCAATGGAAGGAAGGCACTGACTCGAAGAAACATAGTTAGAAAGGACTCTCGAGGCCATCTTGTTCAATCTCCTGCCAGTATCAGAACCCACAACTTCAGCATCCCTGAGACATGGCCATACAACCTCTGTTTATCAACTTCTAATGAAGGAGGGTTCCACTCGACAAAGTAGTCTGTTCCATTATCAAACGTTACGATCTGGATGTTCTTCCAGTTTTTAATCATTAAATCCTCTGCCTGACAGGTCTAAAGATTACAGCCAGCCCTCCATATTTGCTACGGTTAGGGGCACAGGACCCTCCCCCATAAAAGTGGAAAAAGCTAATATTAAAATGTTAGTGTGGATCTCTGTAGGGAAGGGGGCTGAGGCATGGTGAGGAGAGTGGGCACCCAGAATCCAAACCAGGTCAGAAAAAGGAGAGGGAAAGTTGGTGGGTCACCACAGTGGTCCTGTGCTTCCTCTCCCTTGCCTATCTCCTTTCTTGGTGTGGGGCAGGGGCATGGCAGCCAAGAAAGCCAATGCGATTCTTCGTTGCATCAATAGGAGTATGGTGTCTAGATCAAGGGGGGTAATGGTACCACTCTATTCTGCATTGGTTAGGCTTCATTTGGAGTACTGTGTCCAGCTCCGGGCACCTCAATTCAAGAAAGAGATAGACAAACTGGAACCTGTCCAGAGGAGGGCAACCAAAATGGTGAAGGGTCTGGAAGCCATGCCCTATGAAGAACGGCTTAGGGAGCTAGGTATATTTAGTCTGCAGAAGAGAAGGTTAAGAGGACATGATAGCCATGTTTAAATATTTGAAGGGATGTCATGTTGAGGAGGGAGAGGGCTTGTTCTCTGCCGCTCCAGAGACTAGGACAAGGAGCAAAGGATTCAAGCTGCAGGAAAAGAGATTCCAGTTGAACCTCAGGAAGAATTTCCTGACAGTCAGAGCTGTCCGGCAGTGGAATCTGCTGCCTGGGAGTGTGGTGGAGTCTCCTTCTTTGGAGGTTTTTAAGCAGAGGCTGGATGGCCATCTGTTGAGAATGCGTTGATGGGTGTTCTTACATAGCAGGGGGTTGGACTCGATGGCCCCTGGGGTCTCTTCCAACTCTATGATTCTATGGGGAGAGGGTTTGTGGCACTGAGAAATTGGGCTGCAGTGTGTCCTTAGCTGGCCAGGCAGCAGCTGGTGGAGGAGAAGTAAGACCAAAGGTTTTTAAGAGCTGCGTGGCCTGATCAGAGCTCCCAAGAGGGAAGGTCTCCCTGGAAAAGAATCACTTGAAGTTGTGGGGGGCAGGGTTGGAGGAACTTGATAATAATCAAATCCATGAAAGTGAAACACGCAGATGTGGAGGGCTAATTGTAGTGAGGACTGCTGTCATACAACCTCTCAATCTCCTCTTCTCTAGGCCAAACATATTCAGCTCACTGAACTGTTCCTCAGAATGCTTGGGTTCTTCCATGTTGGCTGCCCTTCAGTGGAGGAGCTTAGTAAAGTCAATAAGAACAAGAATGTGCCGTTAAAACAGAATATAGTAGCGGCAATGGTAGCAGTTTCTTTATCTCCTCTCCTGTTGACAGGGTAGTGGGTCACAATGGCTTGTAAGCAGTCTCATCCCTCCTTGAGGGAAGACATCCAGTTGCTAAAGCTCACAGTGGCATTTCCCCACAATACCTTCTTCATCCTCACTGTAATCGGGTTTGTTTTCTGATTTGAGACTTGCTTCTTTCTCAGTCACATTTCTCTGTCTCTCTTTTCCCCCCTTCAGGTACTATGAGAAAGAGTGATGCAAAGGATGAACAGCAGAGCAGCAAAATAACAGCAGAACAAAACTGGATGGAGAAATTTGGTTCTTCTCAAAGTGTAGACTCCCACAAGATCTCACTGCTTGAAGAATGTAGTGCAGAAAAGGAAAAGGATATATTCCTTCCCTGGGCTGAAAACGTAACTGAGATATCAAATACTGGTGCATCTACAGGAGTACAGGAAACAAAGGAACTATTTAAAGACCCAGAACATGGGAAGACTTTCAAGTGGAAGGTACATGCTGTTGCTCATGAAAGCCCTCCCACAGAAGGGATGTGTTTCCCATGCTTGGTGTGTGGGAAGACCTTTTGCCAGTGCAAAAACCTTACTGAACATCAAATAAACCATGTTGGAGACGAACCATACAAATGCTCAAGCTGTGGAAAGAGCTTCATACAGGGCAGGACATTTACGATGTATCCCGCAGCTGACATGGGAGAGAAACCATATAAATGCTTAGAATGCGGTAGAAACTTCAGACAGAATGATACACATATTGAGCATAAACAAACGTATACAAGAGAGGAGCCGGACGCATGTGTGGAATATGGGAAGAGCTTCAGAGAGAGCTCTAAATTTGCTGTTGATCAAAGAACCCACTCTGGAGAGAAACCATATAAATGCACAGTGCCTGGAAAAAGCTTCACACTGGAAGATGACCTTGCTGCCCATCAAAGAATCCATGCAGGAGAAAGACTGTATACATGCTCTGAGTGTGGAAATTGCTTCAGCCACAGCAATATCCTTTCAAACTATCAAAGAACCTATACAGATGAGACTCTGTACAAATGTTTTCAGTGTGGAAATACCTTTCCAGAAACTGGGACAGCAGATAAGCCTCCTCCTTCTGCTACTCGCCGCATGTTCAAAAAACGTCGATCTATAAGTTTAGCCACCAAGATGGAGATCATAAGAAGAGTGGAGGCTGGTGAAAGAAAAAGTCGAGTGGCACAGTCATTTGGGCTTGCACAATCCACTTTAAAGACCATTTTAAATCAGTCGGACAAAATCAAGTCCTCTGTGCAGAACTGCAGCGCTGTCACTGTGGGTATATTGACACGCACACGACACAGCGTCATGGAGAAAATGGAGCGACTGCTGAGCATTTGGGTGGATGACATGAGACAGCATCGCCTGCCAGTCAGCCAGCTGGCAATACAGCACAAAGCCTTAAGTCTCTTTCACCAGTTAAAGGCACAGGAAGAGAAAAGCACCACAGAAACATTTGTGGCTTCTCGTGGATGGTTTCACAAATTCAAGAAACGGGCCAGGATTCATAGCGTTCGCTTCATGGGTGAAAGTACAAGCACTGACCTCCCGGCAGCTGAGAATTCCCCACCCAGTTCAAAAGTATGGTGGAACAAGGGTGATACCCTCTGATGTTTAATGGAGATGAAACAGGGCTGCTTTGGAAGCCTTTGCCCTCAATAGCCTTTATCTCTTAAAAGGGAGAAGGAGCTCAAGGATTCAAGGCAGCCAAAGACTGTTTGACTCTGCTGCTGGAATAAATCCTTCAGGAGATCTGGCTCATAAGCTAATGCCAAGGGGCTGGGTAACAATCAATGGGTGGCATTCTGTTGTTTAGTCCCAACTAGAGAAGACCCATTCAGTCAGTTGTTGAGTCAACATGAAATCAGTGGGTCTGTTCTAGTGAAAGTTAGAAGAAAATCTAGGCCAGTAAGTTCAAAGACTTGTTTGTTAATCATTTTTATCCTGCTGTTAGCTTTATTCTGTGCAACTTAATTTTGAATCCAGAGAGCCAGTGTGGTGTAGTAGTTAGAGTGTTGGAGTATGAACCCAAAGACCAGGGTTCAGATCCCCGCTCGGCTGTGGAAACCCATTGAGTGACCTTGCGTGCATCGTATACTCTCAGCCCCAGAAAACCCCATGATAGGTTTGACTTATGGTTCCCATAAGTTATAAATGACTTGAAGACACACAACAGCAACAACAAATTTTGAACTCAAGATTATGATGGTATCAGAGAGTGCTGCAGAGAATCCCCCAAACCTTAGCTCACTTCACACCTGCACATCTGCAGATGTTGCTTCTACAACCAGTGGACCGAGGTGTTACAGCAACATTCAAAGCCTATTTTGTAACACGCACTGTCAAGGCAAACGATGGCCAGCAAATAATCAAGCAGCAATGATCAAGGAATTCTGGAAAATTTACAAAATAAAGAAAGCTATCAATAATATTAGAGAAGGCTGGAAAGAAAAGACAAATTAGTGCCTTAATGGCATTTGGTAGAGGTTGCAGCAAAATAACATGTTGGGTTGGAACTTGGGATTCCTGTAGTTAACACTGAAGTTGCAGAAATGACAGCTGTCTCTGATAAAGTGGACCCAAACAATGTCCAGGATTTGTTGGACGGCTGTTGTGAGCCTTCAACTAGGAGGAACTGCAAGAGCTGGTGGAGAACCAAGTGTACCAAGAAAATACAGGCAATGAAGATGTTGTCCTTGGGAAAGTGTTAACAAGCATGATTTTGTCTGTTTGTTTAAATCATGATTTCATAGAATCATAGAGTTGGAAGAGCTCCCAAGGGCCACTAAATCCAACCCCCTGCCATGCAGGGATACACAATCAAGGTACTCCAGACAGATGACCATCCAGCCTCTGTTGAAGAACCTCTAAAGAAGGAGACCTCACCACATTTCTCACAGCACAGAGCAGGGGTGGCCAACTATAGAAAGATAGGAGGAGTTGCATTAGCCTTCTGGGAGATCTTGGAGGACCAACCTGCCATGTATGCCCATGCCAAAAAAAAAAAAGTGGTTTTTGCCCTAAAGTGCCCTCTGGGGGGCATTTTCACCATGGTTTTGGGCTAGAAACCTTTCTCAATAATAAGAAGTGAGCAGAAATCACTTTCTGTTTGCTTCCTGTTCCAAAGAAGGCCTCTCGTAGGCCTAAATTGGTCCGGGGCAGGTACAACATGGTGGAAATGACTGTCACAGTCCTAGAGGCCATTTTGGAGTGATTTTTTTTTTAAATATTTTTCTTAACCCCTAGAGTATGATTTTAGAGCAGAAATGGTTAATGTGGGACCACTTGTAGGCCACAACAACCTACACCTGCCTTAGAGATTATCAGAAAATGATCCTGACTTGGAACAGGCCGTATAGCGAGGAAGATGGTGCTCAGAGGTTTAGATTACTACAATGAGATGCTGTGTGATATAGGAAGCCAAATACCCCTGGATATATGACAGAAGCCTTTGAGTCATCTTGAGGAGGTTCAGAATGTTTTTCTTTGCTTAGCTAAGTTTTTCCTGCTGTGGGTTTCATTGCACACATGCTTATTGTTTGAATAAAAAATTTGCTGAAACACACTGAGCTGCTCCTCTTTTTTTCTGGTATAGGAATCTCACCCTGTTCTTTCTCTGTTCCATCTGTGTCTGGCACCAGGTTTTTTGTTTGTTTTGTTAAAGAAGTACTGCCTAGGAACACATCTACTTCATTAACTGTGTCTACCAGCTGTCATTTCTGTTATTGGATGTTGGCCCTGGTAATTCATGCTCGGCCATTTTTTCCCAGTTATTTTTATAATGAACGTATTAGTATACTTGCAGAAAAGTCTGTTCCTACACTGTGTTTCGTATGTGATAATAGTCATTCCTCCACATTTGTGGGTTTGACTTTCAAACATTTGATTATTTGTGAGTTTTTCCTCCCCCCCCATGTGCTTTTCTGGGGGAACCTTCCCTCAGTGGCTCTGATCAGGCCATGCAGCTCTTTGAAAACTCGCCTCTGGTCTTCCTCCTCCTCCATCAGCCACTACCTGGTCAGCTAAGAGTGGCCTACAGCCCAATTTCTCAGCACCACAAATTCTCTCCCAATGCATTTCCACATCCAAGGAAGGAGAGGGAGAAAATACAGGGCTGTCATGCTAAACCCCCTTCTTTTTCCTTTGCCTGACCTGGTTTGGACCCTGGGTGCCCACTCTCCCCACTGTGCCTCGTCCCTCTTCCCACAGACACACACACACTTTTGTTACCCTGATTTCTGGGGTCCCTTGGGGGATACCTCAATGTGCTCCATGTGATGGGGAATGGAAACTAGCCAGAGCACGAGCTTTAGCAATGCGAGAGGCAGGGTAACCTAGCGGGGTCTTTTTACCCAGTTTTTACGGGGTCAGGCCAAGCCAAAAACCAAACAAAAATGTCCAATAAATGATTTTATTGAATTAAAATCTCACACAGCAATGCAATCACTCACACACGCACCCAAGAGCTATTAAGAAGCAAAAGAGAGGAAATTGGACAGGGGGATATTGAAGGGGTGTAGTTGGAGTAATACTGCAACTTTTCCTGAAGTCCTGGGTCCTGGAAGGCAGCGGAGAAGTGGGGCTCAGCACGGAGAGGGCTGAGGGGTCACTCAACAGATGGAGAAACAGTCTGCTGAGATGATGGAGTGATCCAAAGAACTGCTCAAAAACAGGAACTATTTGTAGGGGAAAAAGTACCTGGAGGGCTAATCCCTTCCCGGGGAGAACAATGGGTGTTTGGGCAATAACGAAGCTCCACCATGTTAATTTCCTTTATGTGATGGGATTGCAAGGTGTTGCCGAAGTCTCAGGATCTTCAGCTGTGTTAGTTTGTGGTGTGACTTCACGTGAATGGTCCTCACCTGATGGAATATTGGCTCAACTTGGAGCAGACATGCTAATCCCCTCAAGTCGACTTCTCAGGGCTGAGGACCCTTTGTTTATTGTGGGCTTACACATCTTGAGGTTTTCTGGGGCTACGTGACTGGGGATTTTACTGGCCTGACCTGGTTTTCGGTCTCTCGACCGTGCCTGCCTACGTGCCCCTTCGGGGGATCTCTCTGGCACACAGAATCATATTTTAATATCAAAATTGTAGACCCTGGGATAGGGTTTCTTCATCCGAGTAACATTTTGATATTTGTGATTTTTCCACTTTTGCAAAGGTCTTGCGCCCCTAACCATAGCAAATGTGGAAGACCAATTGTATATAGATTTCTCATACAAATACGTAATTTACGCAGCAAGATTCTGGAATACAGAGGAACCAAGTTGGATAAAAAAACTGAACCTTCACAATTCACAGCGCTCTGTACTGAGCAGAAGGTTAGATTCATTTTGTGGAAGGTTACTTTTCTCCCGGAGTATAGTGCTAATTCACTGCACCGAATCTTGCTAATTCTTGTGCTGGTGCGTGTCTGTGTCTGCATGTTTAATGTTGTATGTTTTGACTTTGTTTTTTTGTTTGTTTAAATTCATTTTACCTTTTGTATCTTGTGAATGTTTTAAGAATTTAATATTTAATTTGTCCTAAGTCACTTTGAGTCCTGATCTAGAGAAAAGGCGAGGTAGAAATAAATACATTAACAACAATAACAATAATAATAAAGTATTGTCTGTTGTTATCCTGTGCCTTCAAGTTGTTTCTGACTTATGGCAACCCTGTTATGGGTTTTCTGGGGCTGAGAGTGTGTGACATGCCCAAGGTCATCCAGTGGGTTTCCGTGGCTGAGTGGGGAATCAAATCCTGTTCTCCAGGGTTGTAGTCAAGCCACTACACCACACTGGCTCTCCGTAGCATTGTTACTGCAATGTAAAAATTAATTTTTTAGAAAAGAGGGTCATAACTCTTTGATTTCATTTGGATTCTTTACTCTTAACAGACATTTTCAAATACCTAATTGCAAATTATCAGTGGATGATGTGATTGCTGCATCTGCCATGGGTCCTATGTCACACCAGTGATGAATAAATGGTAGACTCTTAAACCATTTGAAGCTTCTGTGAGGATTTCCTGCACGTTCCATCCATCTCACGTATATCCATTATTCAAACAGTGCCAGTGAAACATGGGATCCAGGTGTTCAGGAGGTGCAACTACACACGTGTAATAAATCAAGTTATGAAAAGTTAACATTTCTCACATTACAAGTCCCGTCATCTATCCCATGCTACTTCTAGGGACACTGTGGCCATTTCCGCACTAGCCTGTTATAGCGTTATTATTCCACTTTCAGCATCCTATGGAATCCTGGAGTTTGCAGTTTAGGGAGCAACCTTTGAGGTCGCTCCCTAAACTGCAAACCCCAAGATTCCAAAGGATGTTGAAAGTGGAATAATAGTGCTATAACAAACTAGTGTGGAAATGGCCTGTGTTTAGGCGTAAAGTGGAGATTGTGAAAAGTTTGCTTAATATTCTCACCGGGGCCACCTGCGCACCCCCCCCCACCCACCAGTCCCAGGGTTTAAGATACTCCTGATCTGGACACCTGTAAAGTGACTTTCACCTTGAGTAAGAGTAGGGAAAATGTGGGCTACAGGCATTTTGTGAAGTCTTCCAGGCCATTCAGGATAAAATAAATTGTACCCAAGTATCAAGAGCCTCTAGGAAGTATGAGGGTATTGTTGCCATGTTTTGGAGCCATCCTGGGCCACTTAAGCCTAAGATTAACTGTCTTAAAAAATAAAACAAAAACAGAACATAAACAGTAAAGTTAAAAATAGGACTCTCCTAGACCTAAAAAATGCCCTAGAGGTATCAAAAAATGTGGCAAAAATCTTCCTATGCTGCTTCAAGGGCATTTTCAGAAGAAATTGTGGGGGACTTTTTGTGTGGGTGTGCTGAGGTGCTTATGTGAAAAGGGTCGAGGAGTGTTGGTAGATCACAAGCTGAACATGAGTCAGCAGTGTGATGCAGCAGCCAAGAAAGCCAATGTGATTCTTGGTTGCATCAATAGGAGTATGGTGTCTAGATCTAGGGAGGTGATGGTACCACTCTATTCTGCATTGGTTAGGCCTGATTTGGTATACTGTGTCCAGTTCTGGGCACCTCAATTCAAGAAGGATGTCGACAAGCTGGAATGTGTCCAGAGTAGGGTGACCAAAATGGTGAAGGGTCTGGAAGCCATGAAGCCCTATGAAGAATGCCTTAGGGAGCTGGGTATGTTTAGTCTGCAGAAGAGAAGGTTAAGAGGGGACATGATAGCCATGTTTAAATATTTGAAGGGATGTCATGTTGAGGAGGGAGCAGGCTTGTTCTCTACCGCTCCAGAGACTAGGACAAGGAGCAATGGATTCAAGCTGAAGGAAAGGAGATTACATTTGAACATTTGACAGTCAGAACTGTTCGGCAGTGGAATAGGCTGCTTGGGAGTGTGGTGGAATCTCCTTCTTTGGAGGTTTTTAAGCAAAGGCTGGATGGCCATCTGTTGAGAATACTTTGATGGGTGTTGCTGCATAGCAGGGGGTTGGACTGGATGGCCCCTGGGGTCTTTTCCAAATTTATGATTCTGTGTGGCCCTCTACCATTCAAATTCCCATTCAGCCACAGAAACCCACTGGGTGACCTTATTAGGGCAAGTCACACTCTCTCAGATGCATAGAAAGACAAAAGCAAATCCGTTCTGAACAAATCTTTCCAAGAAAACCCTGTGATACATTCACCTTAGGGTTACCATAAGTCAGAAATGACTTGAAGGCCACACAACAGCAATTCACTATTCCCAAATTTCAATGGTTATAAGGACATGGAACGCGCGCTTATGTGCCTTCAACTTGACCCCAGCATATGATGATCCTATTACAGGTTTTCTTGGCAAGATTTATTTAGAGGGAGTTTACTATTGGCTTCTCTGGCTAAAAAACTGTGATTTGCTTATAGGCATCTAGAGGGTTTCCATGACTGAATAGAGATTCAAAGTCAAGCCAATTTGAACAGGAGTGACTTGGACCATTTCCGCACTGGAGTGTTATAGTGCTATTATTCCAGTTTCCACATCCTATGGAATCCTGGGGTTTGCAGTTTACGGAAGGGCCAGCCGGCCCCTCCCTAAACTGCAAACCCCAGGATTCCATAGGATGTGGAAACTGGAATAATAGCGCTATAAGAGTGTAGTGCGGAAATAGGCTGCTGAGTGAGCACCATGAAGGAAAGGATAATGGGCTAGATCATAAAATTATATCTTGTCCATCTTTATAGACTGAATGCAGGCTAACTTACAATGTACAATATATTACCATATCAATTAATATAAATTATTAAAAATGCAGAGCTATTTCGCCTATGCACTTTTCAGCTATCTTGCTCTGCCTGACTTTCAACATGGTGCTATGTTTATTACAAATGTTTAAATTCTTTTAATTCAGTACAATTTTAATATTACAGTTTGTTTCCTTGTGGTTTACTGGTAACCTATATTTTCATCTGTACCTGTTTTAATTTTCTTGGGAACTCTCTTGGGCTACAGTGCTGTAGGGAGGTGGGAATGAAATGAAAGATCAATGCCAAGACCTGTGAAGAAAAACACGTCTGTTCTCAACTGAAAGCAAAAGTGGATCAATGTTTTCCACACATATTATCCTTGATTGAGCTATACTTCATTTAAGGAAATAAAAAGAAACCCAAAGCATCAAAGAACCAAAACTGACTAAGAGTATCAGCCCTTCAGAGAAGGATTCTTAGAGGTTATTTTGAACTAGAGATGTCAGAGATGGTGCCTGAAACTTGGCACGTATGATGAATATGGTCTTCTGCTCAAGAAAGAGAAGCAGAGCAGGGAATGGCTGTGAATTGTGAGAGACAACAGTCATGAAAGAAAGTACAATCAACAGCAGTAGTAGCAGTAGTAGTTATGCAATTCTGGTTGATCCAATAATCATTCAAGCTTTAGAAGCTCCACTGGCTTCTTCATCCAGCAAAGATGTTAAAAAAAAACATCCAGGAGAAGAAAACAAATGGCAGGCAGCGATCACTCCCTTCTTTAGCCATGTGAACACTGGGAGACAGAGAGTCGTAAAATCCAGGCAATAAAGTTTCAACAGACATTGTCCGGATCTTAAAGAAAAATACTTTTTTCTGTTTCTAATGGAGTTGAAATCTAAGCAATAAATCCAGACAACTGGTCGGTGAGCCATCAGCTGCTTCTTCGTGGAGGGTTTCCAGGAAAGAAAGCACAGTTGTAGCCAAGGGGCATAAATATGGTACTGCCCTTGGCACACTGAAGGCAGGGCATTGCTGGTCTTCCACTTTAGGCAGTTTAAGAAGCCCTGATCTGGAGAACTCTTGGGCCATTTCCGCATTAGCCTGTTATAGCGCTATGATTCCACTTGCAACATCCTATGGAATCCTGGGGTTTGCAGTTTCGGGAGGGGCCAGCTGGCCGAAACTGCAAACCCCAGGATTCCATAGGATGTTGCAAGTGGAATCATAGCGCTATAACAGGCTAATGCGGAAATGGCCTACATACAGCACCCACTTGGGTGCCTTTTTTTCCTCTCCTTCCTGCTAACACCAGCAAATTCCAACAGCAGATATCTCCAAACTGGATTAAAAGACAAGTGGGCTGTGGATTTGAATGAGTGGAACACTGTATTGGGAGAAAAAAAAAATAAGGGGTCTAGTGTAGGGCTGTCCAAAAATGGGATCAAGAGGAGAGAAGGGGGAGATGTTATTGTGGAGTTGTTTGGGGTGGTTTCTCTCTTTTCCCTGCTGAGTTTTGGCACTCGCCTGTCCTTCTTACATAGGGAAGCCAAGTCATTACAGTATTCAGAATTGCCCAATGCTTCTAAGCAAGGCATTTTTCCAATTGCAGATTCCCCTGGATAGGGACCCTTGTCCCTCGTAGCGCCACCGTTCTTGCTATAGTTGCACTCAAAAGAAAAGAAAAAGAAGGGAGGAAGGCGGTCATTGAAGTCCTCTTGCAGGCCGAGCTGGAGCTCAGGTTGAAGATGGAGGAACCAAGAAAGGTTTTATCATTAGAGTCCCCTGAAAGTGTTATTGTTAGAATCAGGTCTGTGTTTTGTTTGCTTGAGGTATTATAGAGAGAGGATCCATGTGCAACTCCAATAATGTCACTTTTCTTCCCTTGTATTATATTTTTTAATCCCAAAGTGCCTGATGAAGAAGCCAGTGTGCTTGGAAAGTTAGAGTAATGGATTTATTAGGACTTCTTCTTGTGTTAATAAATATATTGCTAATAAAGAGGTCACCAAAAATGTTCTTTAGATTTTGTTTTGTGGTGAACAGGGCTGCCACTACGTTCTTTAGAAAGAATATTCCAGAGAACCAGGTTCACCACAAGAAAAACTCTCTTTTCTTATATATCTGAAATACGTGTCCCTCCACTGATGATAGTCTGAAGAGGGACTTATGTGAGAATCTTAGTGAAGGCCCAGCTTCACGTGGGAAAAGATACTTTTGTAGATATTGAAATCCCAAATGAGGGCTTGAAATATAAGTGTTGGCCCCTTGAATTGGAAGTGTATAGAATCCTAGAATCATAGAGTTGGAAGAGACTTCAAGGGCCATCCAGTTCAACCTGTTGCCATACTGGAATACACTGTTGAAGCTGTCCCGGCAGATGGCATCTTTGAAAAACCTCCAAAGAAGGTGACTCCACCACACTCCCAAGGCAGAGTATTCCACTGTCAAACTGTTCTTACCATCTGGAAGTTTTTCTTAATGTTTAGGTGGAATCTCTTTTCCTGAACTTTGAAGCCATTGCTCCATGTCCTGGTCTCTGGAGCAGCAGAAAACAAGCTTGCTCCATCTTCCAGATGACATCTCTTCAAATATTTAAACATAGCTATCATGTTTCCTCTTAATCGTTTCTCCAGACTAAACATATCCAGCTCCCTAAGATGCTCCTCATAGGGCTTCATGATTTCCAGTCCTTCTGTCATTTTGATTACCTTCCTCTGCACATGTTCCAGCTTGTAAATATCCTTCCTGAACTGTGGTGCCCAGAACTGGACCCAATATTCCAAGTGGGGTCTGACTAAAGCAGAATAGAGTGGTACCATCACTTCAATAAAGTCCTATTTATGCAGCCTAGAGTGGATTTGACTTTTTAAGCTGCTGCATCACCCTATCGGCTCAAATGGCATAAAGATAGCCAGTGCAGTTAGTTTGCTTTTAGCTTGCACCGTTCCCTTCCCTTTTTAATTAACCTGTTTTTGTGTCTGTTTCTCGCTCTTTCAAGAAAAGGTGATGTTAATCAAGGTTGCTGCTGGATTTTCACAGAGAATGACAGCCATCATACTGGCTAAGAAATGGCAGAGTCTGTGTAACTTGGGGCCTTTCTGCACTAAGCTGGTATAGTGGTATTATTCCACTTTCAACATGCTATGGAATCCTGGGATTTGCAGTTTAGGGAGGGGCATTTGGAATTCTCAGCCAGAAAGCTCTTTGGCATTGGTAGAACTACAAACCCCAGAATTCCACAGGATGTTGAAAGTGGAATAACAGCACTATAACAGCACATTTTATTATGTTTCGCTAACTTGTCTAACTGTTATGAGTCTCTTCTTATCATTCCTTTCCTCCACCCTTCTTATGTCCATAATTAACTATCCGTCGTATCTCAAACTTTCTGTGCGTTGTTTAGACTTTGATTTTCCATCTGTTATTATTGTAGCTAATCACCAATTCCCAATCCTTCCCTGCTTCTTTGATTAATTTTCCCTTCAAAAATTGGGAAAATAAATCACTTTCCTTAAGTTCCAAGACCTTAAAAAACCATTGGTCCATATTCGGTATTTCTGGATTTTTCCACATTCTGGCGAAGTTGATTCTTGCGGCTGAAACTAAGTTTAGTATACCCTATAATTTTTACGCGCAAATGTCTTTTCAAATATATGTGCCATGTTTAACAATGCTGCTCTTATAGAGCCTTGACAACTGCTTCCAATAACAGTAGCAGGTGAAAGTCCTCTATAACTCCAAGAGACCAATTAACCCCATAATGACTAAAGCTGTAAGTCTTGTCAGTTCCAACACTAACCAGGGCTGAGCCTGTTTTAGCTTCCAAAATCAGATGGACTGGAAATGGGTGAAGCTGTTGTAATGAGAGAGTTGTGTGTTCCCTGTAACCAACTCCTATTAACTAGCTGCCCGCAGCTCTTTGGAACAGCTGAAGTTTCGAAGCCTTGACAGAAGCAGACTCTGTAATCCAAATGGGATGTAAGATATGGGGATGGCTGACACCTTAGGCAGCATTCCAAGTACAAATCATACCACAAGTTTGCATAAAGGCATTACAACATTAAAAGTTGTGCTGTCAGTTCCTCTCATAATGACTCTTAACTTGTGCTTTGACAGCTGTCAAGGAAACTTTGGATTTTGCTGGAAGTCTCACAGGTGCCTTACCATTTTGGGCATTACACATGTGGAGAAACAATTCATAGAATTCTATGAATTTATAGATTCTATGAATTCCTTCTCTTTTTTTCAGAGCCAGGTTAGATTCCACCTAAACATCAGGAAGAACTGATGGTTAAAGCAGTTTGACAATGGAATCTGCTGCCTGGGAATGTGGTGGAGTCTCCTTCCTTGGAGGTTTTTAAACAGAAGCTGGATGGCCGTCTTGTCAGGAGTGTTTTGATTTCTGCATGGAAGAATGGGGTTGGACCTTGAGTCTCTTCTGATTCTATGATTCTAGGTAACCTTTGATGAGGTGACTGTGTCATGCCTTGCCTTGGAGACCTGACAGTGAGGAGGAGGATTCTGAATCTGATGCAGAAGTTTCCCCAGAAGCTTGCTCACTGGAAGATAATAACCAAAAGATGCCTGATCATCGGGAACAAATATCAGAAGACAAGGCAACACAGACTCTTACCATGAAAGAGAGATGATGCCAGAAAGAGGGGCTCTGCCACTCAGCTTGTTTAAATAACAAACGAGTCTTAATGAGGGAACACCTGTGGCAACATCATTAGTAGGATAAAAGGCAGCCAGCTGGCCCATCCCTCTCAGGGTCAACAACTGATCTTCCTAGTGATTGAAGTCCTATGGACTCCTGACTATCTTGGGCCCTACTCTGGACACGACAGGTTGTGCATTTTATAAAGGAGGTGAGGACCTTTCTGGATCCAAGTAGAGGGCACTATGAAAGGAAATAATGGATGAGAATTGTGAAATTGTGATCACTGTCAGTAGGGCTCCAGCTATGCCTTGGCTGACAGCATCCCCAATCAGTAGCTGTGCAATCTCTTCTGAACAACAAAAGAAAGGGGAGAGCAGTTAAGCCTGTCTCACCAGCTATCCTTAGCATGTTAAAAGAAAATATAGATCTATATCTTTGGCCATCAAAATGACTAACTGTGAGAGAGACCCTCTGCCCTTCCACTGCCTCCACGTGTCTGCTTTTCTTTTGGCTCCAAGATTCCAGTAGAGCATTTTGGTCCGAACGATTACATTGGGTCTGTTTGGATTACAAGGGAGTCCACAATGGAGTTTTGGATGCTTTCCTACCTCCTTTCTGTTCTTCCACTGCCCACAAAGCAGCTCTGGACCCAGTGTCCTTTCATCACGGCAATGGAGAGATATCTTTGTGAGGCACGAGTGGGTTCCGGTTGAAAAGTACAGTCCTGAGCTGAAGAAAAGGGCCGTGCACACATTGCATTAAGGTTGGATGGACTTGGACAGTGAAGCGAGAAATAAAGGAATGTTGATTTGGCCGGAGAAGAGAGTTGACAAAACAAGAAGGAATTGCACAAAACAAAGTGTACTCCGAGCTACACGAACGTCAAGAGAAGATAAGAAACTGACGTGATACCAGTCATTTTGACCTAAACCGAGAAGACATTGGTATGTTCTGGAACCATGGTGACTAGCAAAACATGTTGTTCCCAAGAAGTGAGAGAAGTGGGTATAAAGA